>CM016624.1:43562938-44762938 GCA_005393395.2 Gossypium australe
TACTTGATGACTCAGAAAGATCTGAACTTAAGGCAAAGAAGATGGCTAGAGTTGATTAAAGATTATGAGCTAGTGATCAATTATCACCCGGGTGAGGGAAATGTTGTTGCTGATGCTTTGAGTAGAAAATCTTTATTTGCATTGAGAGCTTTGTACACTAGTTTGGCATTATCAGATGATGGTTCTATCTTAGCTGAGTTGAGAGTTAAATCGACGTTTCTTGAAGAAATTTGTGAAGCTCAGAAGGATGACAGTGAGTTGCAAGCCAAAAGAGTTCAGTGCGAGTCAGGTGTAGAGTCTGATTTTCAGATCGGTTCTGACGGTTGTTTGTTGTTCAGAGACAGAGTATGTGTACCAAAGAATGATGAGCTTATTAGGAAAATCTTACAGGAAGCACATGGCAGTTCTTTGTCTATTCACCCAGGCAGTACAAAGATGTATAATGATTTGAAGAAAATGTATTGGTGGACAGGAATGAAAAGAGATATATCAGAGTTTGTTTCTAGATGCTTGATCTGTCAGCAGGTAAAGGCCGAACATCAGGTACCTTCAGGTTTATTGCAGCCTGTATTAGTTCCCGAGTGGAAATGGGATCGAGTTACTATGGATTTTGTGACAGGATTGCCTTCGACACCGAGAAAGAAAGATGCAGTATGGGTTGTGATTGATAAGTTAACAAAGTCGGCTCATTTCATCCCAGTTCGTATGGATTATTCACTTGACAAGTTGGCCGAGTTATATATTACAGAGATTGTGAGACTACATGGATTACCGTTATCGATTATCTCAGATAGGGATCCGAAATTTACCTCACGATTTTGGAAGAAATTGCAGGAAGCTTTAGGTACAAAGTTGAGTTTTAGTACAGCTTTCCATCCTCAGACTGATGGTCAATCAGAGAGAGTTATTCAGGTACTTGAAGATATGCGTAGATGTTGTGTATTGGAATTTCAAAGTAGTTGGGAGAAATATTTACCGTTAGTAGAGTTTGCCTATAATAATAGTTATCAATCGAGTTTGAAGATGGCACCTTATGAAGCTTTGTGTGGACGTAAATGTCACACACCTTTGTATTGGACAGAGCTTAAGGAAAATCAGATTTACAGGGTTGATCTAGTCAAAGAAACAGAAGAAAAAGTAAAAGTCATCAGAGATTGCTTGAAAGCAGCTTCAGATAGACAGAAATCCTATGCAGATTTGAAAAGAAAAGACATTGAATTTCAAGTTGGTGATAGGGTATTCTTGAAAGTATCTCCATGGAAGAAGTTCTCAGATTTGGCAAGAAAGGCAAATTAAGTCCCCGTTTTATTGGACCGTTTGAGGTGATCGAGAGAGTTGGGCCATTGGCATATCGTTTGGCTTTGCCAACTGAGTTAGAGAAGATTCATAATGTGTTTCATGTGTCTATGCTACGTCGTTATCGTTCAGATTCGTCGCATGTGATTTCGCAAACAGAGGTTGAGATTCAGCCAGATATGACTTACGGGGAGGAACCAATAAAAATTCTAGCCCGAGAGGTTAAGCAATTAAGGAATAAAAGCATTGCACTTGTAAAAGTATTATGGAATAGGCATGGAATAGAAGAGGCTACATGGGAGCCCGAAGAGACTATGCGAAAACAGTACCCAAATCTCTTTACAGGTAAGATTTTCGGGGACGAAAATCCCTAAAGGGGGTGGAAATGTAACATCCCGAAATAGGGCCTAAACGGAATAGTGGTTGCGAAACCACAAATCCGAGTCAGTAAAATATTTTAATATTATTTTCAGTGCTTATAATATGTAAATTTACATGTGTGAAAGTTTCGTGAATTAATTTTATTGTTAGTGTGCTTAATTTAAAAAAAAGGACTAAATCACATAAGTGGTAAAAGTAGCTTTATAGCTTGATTAAATGGTTGAATTGATGATTTCTTTAATTTAAGGGTTGATAGAGTAATTTAGCCATAATTGTTCATTTAAGGAGTAGTGGACGGCAACATGTCTTTATATAAGGCATTTACATGTTTACTTTATATATGTTAAATTACTTTAATAAATAATATAATAGTAATAAAACATAAAAGAAGTGGGTGAACATTTTTTTCTATCATTTTGTCTTCTTCATTGCCGAAACCAGAGAAGAAAGAAAGAGCTTGAGCTCTTAAACTTTCGGCCTTGCATGCTTGATTAAGGTATGTAATTGAGTTCGGTTTTCGATAATTTTTACGTTTTTGAGATCGTTGCTTTGAGTGCTACAAAACCCATGTTTCAATTTTGAATTTTGATGAATATTTTGAGTTATGCCATTGATGAGAACTTGTGATTTTTGATGATTGATGGTAGATTTTGCATGTTTATGAGTAGAGGAATGATTTTTATTAAGTGATTTTCGGTAAAAATGAGCTAATTAGTAAAAGTTGTTATTGTTCATAAGTATGTGATATAGTAAGAATTTGAAGTTGCTATAGAAGGGAAAAATGTTCAGCATGTTATAAAACATAAGAATAGGGGCTGAAGTTTAATTTTCGAGCCTAGGGGTAAAATCGTAAATATGTAAAAGTTTAGGGGCAAAATTGTAATTTTTCCAAAAATGAGAGTTAAGGACTGTTTTGATAAATATGAGTATTAAATAAGCTAAATTTGCTATTATAGATCAAGAAGAATGAAATCCAGAGTTAGATCGGGGAAAGAAAAAGATAGAGGATTAAATCGATATAGTTTATCGATTTTATTTCGAGGTAAGTTTGCAGTAAATAAATGCAATATTCTGTTATTTTATATTAAATATTATTAAATTCCAGCATTTACATATTTATTCTGTAAATTTATTATTTAAAGACTCAAGTATGAATTGACGGAAAAGCTATCGCAGAAAGTTCCGGTTGAACCTTAGGAATGTGTAGGATACAAATGTCATGACATTAGGGTTTGAGGAAATCATGTAAGACCATGTCAAGACATGGCATTGATGAATTTATAAGGCAAAGGTCCCATGTAAGACCATGCCAAGGCATGGCATTGGTGAATTTATAAGGCAAAGGTCCCATGTAAGACCATGCCAAGGCATGGCATTGGTGAGTTCACAAGGCAAGGATACCACGTAAGACCTTGTCAAGACATGGCAATGGTTAAGTTTCATAAGGAAAGGTACCCGCGTATCCTTAGTATTCCAAGTGGTTCAACGGGAAAATTCAAAGAGTATACCAAAGTAAAGGTAAGACAAGTTCAAGCTAAAAAGGTAAGTTAAGACAAGTTCAAGCTAAAAAGTAAAGGTAAGACAAGTTCAAGCTAAAAAGGTAAGGTAAGATAAATTCATGTTAAAAAGGTAAGGTAAGATAAATTCATGTTAAAAAGGTAAGGTAAGATAAATTCATGTTAAAAAGGCAAGGTAAGAATACAAGTTTGAGTATATTGAGTTAAAAGCTTAAGTGATCTTGATAAGAAAAGAATAAGTTAATTCATTAAGAATGTTGTCATCTATTTACATGTAAACTTACTAAGCTTTATGCTTACTCCCATTCTTTATTTTTTTTATAGTATTGCAAGCCAATTCGGGGATCGAAAGGACGTCGGAGATCGTACACACTATCAAAGGATTATATTGGTATTTTGTGACTCGAACGTTTTAAGTAATGGCATGTATAGGGACTTAGCCATTTTATGTGTGTGACCTTATGATATGGCTTATTATGGACTTGTAAATGTTTGGTAATGATTAGCCATTAAAATGGTTAATTAAGAACATGGTTGTGGATGTTATGAAATGTCTAGTTGATAATTATTTTAAAGAAATTATGTAATTATATGCAGGGGAATAGTTGGACAGCAGCAGTGACGTGTTTTGAAAAATCACCAAAAATAGTAGAAATTGAATTAGGTTGTGAATGAGATATATAATTAAAGCTTATTGAGTCTATTTTCATATAAAGAAAACGGTGTAGGAAAACGAGTTGTATTATGAGATAATTGATTTTTAGTGAAGAGAGGTCAGAACTGTCAAACTGTGTAATAGGGGAGACTTTAACTAATAAACTGTACTAATTGGCCACACCAAAAATTCTGGAAAAATTATAGTAAGAAGATATATAAGTCTAGTTTCAGAGAAAATTTACGGATCTAGATTTTGAGTTTCGTAACTCGAGTTATAATTAATTTAGTGAACATGATGCAGACGGACAGTTTCAATTTTTATGTCCAGAACTAGTAAGTTAAGTCTAGTAATGCCTCGTGCTCGACTCCGGCAACGGTCTCGGGTAAGGGGTGTTACAGTTAACTTCTTGTATGCCCCTAAGTTGTAGGGGAATCTGTTATAAGAGTTTATGTTGGCTATTTAGCTTTTAAATGAACATTAATGAAGATGCAATTTGTCATGGTCTCTCATTCTCATTGGCTTCATATTTATTCCCTCTTCTCATAGCCTATCTTTATATATCTCATATCATGCCATAGTATCACGTTTGTAGGTTCCAGTACCTCGATGCTCCTCTATAGTTTCTTTTCCATTCACCTTTCAGGTGCTCAGATATCGACGATGTGACAATCCCGTTACAAGTCCTAAGATCGATTTCGAGAAAGCTATTTGTTTAGGAGAATTCGAAGCTGAGGAAAATGCTGAAGATTATGTCTCATCCCCTGACTTACTGAGAATGATAGAACAAGAAGATAAACAGATTCTACCCCATGAAGAATCTGTTGAGGCACTGAACTTGGGAAACGAAGAAAAGAGGCAAGAAGTGAAGATTGGGACCTCCATTTCAGAGCACACCAAACATGATTTGATCGCCTTGCTTCATGAGTACAAAGATGTATTTGCATGGTCGTATCAGGACATGCCAGGTTTGAACGAGGATGTAGTGGTCCATAGACTCCCACTGAAACCAGAATGTAAAACCATTCAACAGAAGCTAAGACGAATGAGACCTGAAATGTTGCTAAAGATAAAAGAAGAAGTAAGAAAACAATTTGATGCTGGCTTCTTACAAGTCTCTAAATAACCAGAATGGGTGGCTAATATAGTACCAGTACCGAAGAAAGACGGTAAGGTGTGAATGTGCGTAGATTATCGCGATCTGAATCGGGCAAGCCCAAAAGATAATTTTCCCTTGCCACACATCAATACATTGGTAGATAACACAGCAAGGCATTCATTATTTTCTTTCATGGATGGATTCTCGGGTTATAACCAGATAAAGATGGCTCCCGAGGATATGGAGAAAACTACATTCGTGACGATGTGGGGGACGTTCTGCTACAAGGTGATGCCATTCGGATTAAAGAATGTCGGGGCAACATATCAGAGGGCAATGGTGATGCTGTTCCATGACATGATGCACAAAGAAATAGAAGTCTATGTCGACGATATGATCGCCAAATCTCGAGGGGCAAGAGAGCATGTTGGGAACCTCAGAAAGCTATTTGAAAGACTGAGAAAGTTCCAGTTGAAGCTTAACCCAGTCAAGTGTACCTTCGGGGCTACCTCTGGAAAATTACTAGGCTTCATCGTCAGTGAGAGAGGTATCGAGGTTGATCCAGACAAGATAAAAGCCGTACAGGGACTACCGCCTCCACGCACACAAAAGGAAGTCAGAGGATTTTTTGGGAGGTTGAACTACATCGCTCGATTTATCGCTCAACTTACCAACCAGTGTGACCCAATTTTTCGGCTCCTTTGAAAACACAATCCCGGAGAATGGAACGAGGAGTGCCAAGTGGCTTTTGACAAGATAAAACAATATTTGTCCAGCCCCCCGGTGCTAGTACCGCCAACTCCCGAGAGACCGTTAATATTGTATCTGACTGTGTTCGAAAATTCCATGGGTTGTGTACTGGGGCAACATGATGAGTCAGGGAAAAGAGAAAAGGCGATTTACTACCTCAGCAAGAAATTCACAGGGTGTGAAGCGAAGTATCCGTCAATTGAAAAATTCTGTTGTGCCTTGGTCTGTGTGATTCGAAGGCTCAGACAATATATGCTATATCATACGACGTGGTTGATTTCAAAGCTGGACCCACTAAAATACATGATGGAATCACCTGCACTCTTAGGAAGAATGGCACGATGGTAGATCCTACTGTCAGAATACGACATCATCTACGTGAATCAAAAGTCGGTAAAAGGAAGTGCAATAGCTGACTTCTTAGCGACTCGAACAACTGAGGAATACGAGCCATTGAGATTTGACTTCCCGGACGAAGACTTGATGTGCACTACAGAAGAAGAATGTGAGTCGTTAAAAGAAAAATCATTGAAGATGAGCTTTAATGGTGCATCAAATGCATTAGGGTATGGGATTGGAGCAGTCTTAGTGTCACCAGAAGGGAATCATTACCCATTCACTGCCAGATTAAATTTCTTCTGTACCAACAACATAGCGGAATATGAGGCTTGCATCATGGGACTTCGCGCAGCTATTGAACGAGACATCAAAATCTTAAAGGTATCCGAGGATTCGGCATTGGTGATTTACCAAATTCGTGGAGATTGGGAAGTGAGAGACTTGAAGTTAGTCAAATATCGCGATCTCGTGACAAAGCTGATCAAAGAATTTGAAGAAGTAACCTTTAATTACTTCCCACGAGAAGAAAACCAATTGGCTGATGCCCTAGCCACTTTGGCTTCAATGTTCAAAGTAAGCCGAGAAATGGAAATAATGCCTCTCCAAATGAGCATATACGAGGCCCCTGCACATTGTTTTAGCATCGAAAAAGAGGCAGATGGACAACCATGGTTCCATGATATCTTAGAATATGTCAAGAATCAAAGATATCCCGAGCGAGCAAATAAGAACGACAAAAGAACAATCAGAAGAATGGCGGCGGGATTTGTTCTTGATAGGGACATCCTATACAAAAGAGGAAAAGATCAAGTGCTCCTGAGATACGTGGATGCTGTTGAAGCCAGGAAAATACTTGAAGATGTCCATGAAGGAATTTGCGGAACGCATGCTAATGGTTTCACTATGGCTAGGCAGATTATGAGACTCGGTTATTACTGGCTGACAATGGAAAGCGACTACATTAGTTACGCGCGAAAGTGCCACAAATGTCAAGTTTACGGCGATAAAATTCATGCAGCACCTTCGCCCCTTCACGTCATGACTTCTCCGTGGCCTTTTTCCATGTGGGGCATGGATGTTATAGGGCCAATTTCCCCAAAGGCTCCTAATGGACATCGATTCATTTTTGTGGTCATAGATTACTTCACGAAATGGGTAGAAGCCGCGTCGTTTGCTAATGTGACAAAGACCGCGGTTTGCAAGTTCTTAAAAAAGGAGATCATATGTCGATACGGTCTGCCTGAGAGAATCATCTCAGATAATGCCTTGAATCTGAACAACAAGATGATGAAGGAAGTGTGTGAGCAATTTCAAATAAAGCATCATAATTCCTCACCCTATCGTCCAAAGATGAACGGAGCGGTAGAAGCTGCTAACAAAAATATTAAGAAGATTATTGGGAAAATGACCGAGACGTATAAAGACTGGCACAAGAAGCTACCATTTGCTTTATATGCATATCGCACGTGTGTGCGGACCTCTACGGGGGCAACTCCTTTCTCTTTGGTCTATGGAAATGAAGCTGTGCTGCCCATTGAAGTTG
Organism: Gossypium australe; assembly: GCA_005393395.2. Classification (NCBI taxonomy): domain Eukaryota; kingdom Viridiplantae; phylum Streptophyta; class Magnoliopsida; order Malvales; family Malvaceae; genus Gossypium; species Gossypium australe. Next base: position 43,570,519 of record CM016624.1, read on the forward strand.
AGATCCCCTCCCTGCGAGTTTTAATGAGTCAAAACTAGAAGAATTGGAATGGGTTCGAGCTAGATATGACCAGCTAAATCTTATCGAGGAAAAACGCTTGAAGGCAATTTGTCATGGACAAATGTACCAAAAGAGAATGATCAACGCCAATGACAAGAAGGTGCGGCCAAGAGAATTTCGCGAGGGAGAATTCGTACTGAGGAATATTCTCCCAATACAAAAAGACTTTCGAGGAAAATGGGCACCAAATTGGGAAGGGCCATACGTCGTGAAGAGAGCGTTCTCACGTGGAGCTTTGATTCTCACTGAAATGGATGGGAAGGAGTTACCAAATCCGGTAAACTCAGATGCCGTGAAGAAGTACTACGCCTAAAAAAAAATTCAGAATGAAAACCCGAAAAGGGTGTCTTGATAAATAAAATTGGGATGAAAACCTGAAAGGGCGTCCTAATGAAGGGGATTCGGGCATAAAGAGCTAGGGCGATTTGAACAGGGAGACAAAGGGCGAGATATTAATATTTGAAGCGGACTCGGAAGCTCAAAATCTTCTACACAATGAGTTTTGCTCGAAAAGATCCAAGATGAAGAAACGGGAAAAGTTCATGCGTTAGATATCCAGAGCATCTGCGACAATTGAATCTACTTTCCTTTTTATAACGTTTCCTTTATTGAATTGTTCCTTGTCAATTTTCTTTGCTTGTCACTTTTGAAATAAATGTGGGTGTGAGGTACCCCTTTCATACCTACTTTGTCGTTTTAATGCGTCTCATGTTTGGTTCAGTTAAATGATAAATAGTGAAATGATATACTCTAGACAAAAGGAATGTTGAGCATTACCAGGATGAAAATTTGGTAAGTACAAGAGCCTCAAAGCAAGGACAAAGTTCAACGGGGGCAAAAAAAAAGAAAGAAAAACAAAAGGTGATATACGAGAAACGCAGATCACCCGTAAAAACTTGAGGACGGATACAAAACCTGAAAAGAGTCAAGAATCGAAGAAATGAATACAAGTCATCATGAAAGTCGTGATGAAAAGAGACACACGACAAGCAAACCTAGGGCGCATGGCATAATCATGTAGGCATAAAAGCATTTAAGATAAACACGTGCATACCATGATAATACCACGTACGACACATACAGGTACACCAGTAGAACATGAAGATTTGACGATAGCTGTACCGAACCAAGGAAAAGAGTACATCCGAGTTCCACCAGATGATTGTTTTCAATACTTGCTGTTCAAAATATCAACTCATAATACGAGAGGTGAGTCGAGCCTCAGGTCACACGCTGAGGTATTTTTAATTTCCGTTCTTCAATTTCTGTTCAAAAATCAACTCATAATACGAGAGGTGAGTTGAGCCTCGGGTCACGCACGTTGAGGTATTTTTAATTTCTATTTTTCAATTTCTGTTCAAAAATCAACTCATAATACGAGAGGTGAGTTGAGCCTCGGGTCACGCACGCTGAGGTATTTTTAATTTCTGTTTTTCAATTTTTGTTCAAAAATCAACTCATAATACGAGAGGTGAGTTGAGCCTCGGGTCACGCACGCTGAGGTGTTTTTCAATTTCTGTTCAAAATATCAACTCATAATACAAGAGGTGAGTTGAGCCTCAGGTCACACGCTGAGGTGTTTTTCAATTTCTATTCAAAATATCAACTCATAATACGAGAGATGAGTTGAGCCTCAGGTCACACGCTGAGGTGTTTTTCAATTTCTGTTCAAAATATTAACTCATAATACGAGAGGTGAGTTGAGCCTCAGGTCACACGCTGAGGTGTTTTTCAATTTCTGTTTTTTAATTTCTGTTCAAAATATCAACTCATAATGCGAGAGGTGAGTTGAGCCTCAGGTCACACGCTGAGGAGTTTTTCAATTTCTGTTTTTCATTTTTTTGTTCAAAATATCAACTCATAATACGAGAGGTGAGTTGAGCCTCGGGTTATGCACGCTGAGGTATTTGTAATTCCTGTTTTTCAATTTCTGTTAATATCAACTCATAATACGAGAGGTGAGTTGAGCCTTAAGTTGCGTACGCTGAGGTATTTTTAATTTCTGTTTTTCAATTTCTATTTTTTCAAAAAAAAAATCAAGAAAGAAAAAAGGGTTAACTCATATTGCGAGAATAAGAAAGCAGTTTGAAAATTCAGGTGTCATCGAGGTCCCAGTGGAACAATTAGTAGGTCGAAGCTACAAATCTCTTCGTGTCCTGAAGTCATATTGGAGCAAGATTGAGGAAAGGCGAATTGAAGCTACGGGACGTGTCTCGTGGAAGTAGTGGCAGAATGGGTCAAAGCTACGGGCTACAGTAGAGCTCGAAGATGTTTAAGGAAGACAAGGACCAATAAGTCAAAGCCCACCAAAACCGGGCAAAATTGGTTCTTCTTATGTCTTTGCTTTATTATCGTTTCAAGACAATGAGCAAAGAGGGGTAGCTGTAATAACCAAATTTGCCCGGCCCATTAAGGCCTAATACTAAGCTAAAAACAAGACCAAATAAAAATACAAAATCCAGAGTCCTTATTTACAGCAAGGTCCAAATACAAACCCAATGATATACAGCCCAATACAGACTAAAAAAACCAATACACAAAACCAAAACAAATAAACATTAACAGTCCAATAACGTCCATTTACAAAAAGCCCAATATGGCCCAAGGACTAAGCCAAATCAGAAAACCCTAGGGAGTCATCACCCCTAGCCGCCGACCCGTCGTCTGCCCACCACGCACACTGACCTTTCGTCTGCCACCGCGTCCTTCACATGCGCGCCCCGCATCGTTTCGGCTTCCCACGCGCGTTGGTTTCCATGCCCATACCTCTTGAAGATTGCAACTCCCCGCGCCTCGGTCGGCACCCACGCATGCATCGCCCATCACCTGCAAGGAAGAACAAAACCAAGCAACAGAAAACGAAGCAAAGAATAATGGAAAACAAGAAAATGCTTTTGTAAATCGGTTATAAGGACCGAAACCATTGTAATGGAGGGGGGATCTTTTTTTACAGATCAGGGATCGAAAATCAAAAAAGAAAACCAAAAAGAAATCTTGTACTCCATTACACACCATCAGAAATAGAAAGCAAAAGGGGGGGATCCATCTTTTGGTAGATACGAATATAGAGATAAGAAATGAAAAGAAAAAAAGAACTACAAAAAATTATCAGAGACAAAAGAAACAAAGTATAAGGTTGTTTTTTCGATTTTCTCTGTTTTATTTCCTGTGATTTAACGTTGTTTCTTTTTACTTTTTTATTATTTTTACTTACTTTTTCAAAACCTACTACAAACATTAATCATAAAACAAAGAAAACACGTTACCTGAACCCATTGACGCGCCGGAGAGCCCATTCCGTCGTCGTTGTCGGGTTCGAACACGGGCTTCAAGAACACCCTAAATCGAAGGCCGAACGTCTCTTGTGCTCAATGTTGGCCACCGTGCGATGGTGGTGCGACGGATGGCGCGATGGGCAGTCGAAAAGGGAGACCGAGCGTCGGTTGAAAAGAAGAAGAAGAAGGCCGCCATTCTTTTTTTCTTCTTGTCTTCGAAAAGAAGTCTGCAAATAAAAGAAATTAGGGCTGAGATATGTGAAAACAAATTTTAGGGTCTTTTAAATGGAATGAAACGACTCCGTTTGCTAAAAGGGGATCCGCGCATATCCTTTAAAAAGGGTAATTGCGCGCTTGGTCCCCCCTTTTGTCGGTGCTTGCTGATCAAGCCCCCTTGCGCGTTCTTTCTCCTTTTCACAATCTTACCCTGTTATTTTTATTATGTTTTAATCTGGCCACTATCCCTTTCCACTTTAACTTATTACGATTTTGGTCCCACTGTTTCGTTCTGATTTCAATCTAGTTTTTTAACCTACTTTAAAAAGTTTATTTATATATTTTCCTCAAAATTTTATTATTATTATTTATTTATTTCGAGTTTTCTTGTGTATTATTTCTATTAAACATTATATATTGTTTATTTTAAACCCTTGACATCATTTTAAAAGTATTTCATATACATTATTTACTCTATTTTTTATTTTTTTTATGTGTTCTTTACTTAAATTCATTTTGTTAATTATTTTAAACTGTTCCATGTGTTACTTCTATCAAAATTGCTTAATTGCTCTTTGACCGTTAATTGATACTATATTAGTGTAGAACATGTGATTATCGTTTTACATGTATTACGATTTGTTTATTCGCATTTCCATATTATTGATATTATTATCATCATCACTATTGTTTATATTATTGTTCCATTATTACTATTATTGTTCATGTAGGTTAATATTTTAGGTTAACGATTCCGATGCTATGTATTACTTGTGTTATGTTGTCGTCGTGCCAAATTCGTGTTACATTACCATTATTCACCGAGCATAACCCCCATTCGCGTTTTAAATAAGGTTTCTTCAAAATCTAAACTACCAAACATGTATAATCTTCAAATCCATTTATCCAAAAGCAAAAGTTTTTTTAAAATAAGGCAATATTCTATGTTTGTGAAATTCAGAAAGTCGTGCCCTACGTGTTGGGTTTCGGTTCTTTCGTTTGGCTAAACATGTGAATATCCTTTTGATCTTTTTAATGCATGAGTCTCGGGAATTAAGAGATGATCCGGGATTCGAGGATTAAAATCATCGTGTCCTACATACTGGATGTGATATTTTGGTCCTTCGGAACAAGAAAATCTTGATATTCAATTCGAGAAAACTAAAATATTTCCAAAAAAGATCGATTTTCTCTTTATTTTTAAATTTTCAACTTTCGACATTGAGACATTAACTAATCAATTTGGTACCAACTTTGGGCGTGACGAGGGTACTAACCCTTCCTCGCATGTAACCGACTCCCGAACCTACTTTTTCAAAGTTTCGTAGGCCAAAAAAAAACATTGTTTTAGTAAATCGAAATGTTTTATTAAAACAAAGGTGATCTGATCACACCTAATAAAAGATCGGTGGCGACTACCGTTTTATTTTCATTTTCAAAACCAAGTCGATTTCCGTTCTCAAAAAATGATTACGACAACCCTCATTTGAAAGCTTAAGTTGTAGGGGTTTTAAAAGTACAATTATCATTAAGAAAAATCATCAAAATCACTTACTAGAATGGAGGAGAGCTTGCTGAAAATTTGAGCTTTCAAAACCCCTATTTTTCTTGTAAATTTTGATGGAGAAAGATGGAAACAAAGATGATATCTTCTCTTTCTTTATTTTATTAATACTAGTCAAATTAGTCACCAACTATTACTAACTTTGACCAAATTTTTGTCTATCTTTGTCTCCCATGATAGCCTATGGCCGGCCACTCTAATATTGGGGGTCTAATTGCCTTTTAAAGACCTCCAATTAACAATCTATGGCTATTTGGTACCAGCTTATAAAATGGAACTTTCGCACTTTATGCGATTTAGTCTTTTTTTGTGATTAAGTAAGAAATCGCTAAAATTAAAGCACCAAAATTTTCATGCACTAATGTAGTCATGCTCTGACTCATAAAATAACATGAGAAAAATTTTCTCTAGCCTCGGATTAGTGATCCCGAGATCACTGTTCCGACTAGCCCCTAAATCGGGCTGTTACACTTATATTTGTCCATACGGGTAAACACACGGGCGTGTGTCTAGGCTGTGTACGACACACAGTCTGGCCCACGGGCATGTGTTCTGGCCGTGTGTCCCTTGCACCTTAATTGTTGCAAAACAGAATGTTTAGTAATGAGCACACGGGTAGAGACACGGGCATGTGTCTCAGCCGTGTGGATGGCACGGCCTCGAACACGGGTGTGTGCCCTAACTGTGTGAAGTCTGTACCTATTTTTTGAAAAATTTTAAAAATTTAATCGATCACACGCCCTAAGCACACGGGCGTTTAACTTGTCCTTATGACCTTCATTTGATGATGACGTCATAAACATAATGCTCCCTAATTTGAACACGGCCTGAAGCACGGGCGTGTCTTAGGGTTACATGGGCGTGTCCCGAACCCACACGGGCGTGTGACCCTTTTTACATAAATAATTTCTATGCTTTCCAAAGTTCTCAGTTTAGTCCCGAACCATTTATGATGCATGTTTTGGGCCTCGTAGGCTCATTTTAGGGACGATATGAATGTTTTTGAAAATTTTTAAATTTGAGTGGAAATTAATGTCTCGGTTTTTAAATTTCTGCATGTGAATAAGTCTGGTAATGTCTCGTACCCTATTTCAGCGTTGAATACGGGTAAGGGGGTTACACACATCCTCCATTTACCCTTGTATTTTTTACCATTACCACATTCGAGATCCAATTCCGGTACTCCACCTCCCTGATAAACCCGGCGGTCAACAATTTGGAGATCTCTTGCCTTACTGCTTTTATTACTTGTGATACGAATTCTCTTTTTTTCTGCTTACGGGCTTTGCTTCTAAGAGCACATTCAACCTATTTACAAATTACCCGCAGATCTACTTCTGGCATATCCATCGCAGACCATGTGAATACATTCGAATTCCCTCTCAAGCATTTGACCAACATCATTTTTTTCTTTCTCGTTTAGTGTTGACGAGATCTTAACTATTTTTTATTCTTCTTTTTTTTTTTGCAAAAAACTGTAGAGTCTCGATGTGATTTCACTGATTTATGTTTCTTATCCTAATGCTCTTCTCTTACATCTAGATCATCTAAGTTGATGGCTTTGCTCGTTAATTATTCCTCTCGTGAACTCTACCTCTCGGTCAGAGGCTTCCTTACCTGTTTGACAGATAACATGTGACACCACATTGCCATGCACTGGTCGGATCACAAGAAGCTGACGCCGATATTTGTCAGGAATTTGATCTTCATGCAAAAGGTCGCCATCAGATCCTCACCATTCTTATGATTGGTCTTCCAAATATGGTGTTATATGTTATGCGGTGGTCAATCACATAGAATTAGACACACTTTGTGGTCGTATGCTCGCCGTTCCTTAAAGTGATCGGTAGCGTGGTCGAGCTTTTTATCTCGATAGGGTGGTTCGTGAAGCCATAACGGGGGTCAGCCTCAGACAACAACTGTTCTTTTTAACCCATTTTCCCATATGCTTTCCAAGATAGGACTTCCACCGCGCTACCGCTATTAACAAGGATTCTCTTAACTTCGGAGCCTGCGATCATAGCCGAAACTACCATCGGGTCATTTCCATCCTTGTCACAAAATTGCCCGTCATCATCACTTCTAAACTCCACACTCTATTTCCTAGTATCACGGCCTCTTCGAAGTGACATCACACCTCTCATGTGTGCTCGCCTTTTTTAGCTTGACTGCATCCAGTCGTCATTGGTGCCTACGATTACATGAATGGTGCCTCGCACCATTTACTTACCCTTAGGACCCAGTCCTTGTGAGCTTTGGCCTTGTTGCGAACTTCATTAATTTACAAACTCAACAAGTTTGCCACTTCAGATCGCTTCTTCTATGGCGTCCTTTAGCATGAAATAGTCTTCCGTCTTATGTCCCCTATCATCGTGGAAGGTACGTTGGTCCTTGAAGTTTGTTCTTCTACCAATATTCAGCATTATGAGTGGTTCAAGAAGTATGCCTGGGCTCTTTACTTGGTTGAAGATGTAGGCTCGTGTGGCATTCAGCGGGGTGTAGGACTTAAACTTGCTCTAGGGAGGATAACGCCTCGTGTGTTCCTGCTGAGGCCTCTGCGGATGCCTAAGTGTGTCGCCTTGGGCTAAGGTCATGTGCTGTCTGTCGATCTTGACCTGTAGGGATTGGTTGATGGGAGATTTCCTATCGTGCTATCCTTCTCTACTTTTAGGTTGTCGATCCTCCCTTTGAAAATTAACCTGTGACGCTCTCTTAATTTCTTCTGCCTCTGCGAACCTATAGGCCCGCTCGTACAGGTCAGCTAGGCTCTAAGGCTTATTTTCTGTGAATGAGTACTGTACGTAGTCATTCTGCACTCCAATAATGAAAGCGTCTATCGCCTTATAGTCTTCCAAGTTTTTTGTGTTGAGTGTAGCCGCATAGAACCTCTTTATGTAGTCTTGAAGGGACTTACCCTTCCATTGCTTTACTAACATCAGCCACATGAGTATGTTCATGGTCGTTCGGTAGGCCTTGAACCTACCCAATAACATTTGCCCCAATTGTGAGAAGTTGTGAACCAAGCCTTGCCGGAGGGAGAGATACCAGTCATTGGCTTTTACTTTCAATGTTGTAGAGAAGGCCTTGCATTTAGTTGTGTCAGACGCTCCCAACACATTCATAGTCATTATACTGAATTAGGTGGGCTTGTAGGTCTCTTCTTCTTTTAAACATATCTTTAAGTACCTTGAAATCGTGGTGCAAGCCTATTGCTACGATTTCGGGGGCCAGTGAGTTGTTGGAGTAGAATAACCAATCCATATCTTGTGACTCAGGGTGCAAGGCTTGCACGTCGCGGAGAAGCTTGTCCATCTTGTTTAGCCACTCTTTCACCTGGGTGCGCGAGGTTTCATCTTGGGTGTTGGCGTTTCCCTGGGACCCCAAGTTGTCAACATGTACTTTTTTACACAGTTCTTCGTTCTAACTTTTGCTGGAAGGCTTACTAGTCCACAAACTGTGCTTCTTATGTGATCATTTGTTCCCTCATGAACTTAATGTACTTTTAGAGTGCCATGAACTGTTGTGGGGTGGTTCCTGGTTGAGAGAAGAGGGCGTTCCCTTACCCGATGAGATATTACGGTCCAACGAAGGGGAATGCCCTCAATAGATCGCATTGTCGAGGTTTTCGGTTCTGTCGGTGAACCAAGCAATGAACAAGTCTGCCTCATTGTACCGGGGGCCAAAATCCGACGCTCCGACTTGACCGGAGAAGGTGACAAAAGGAAAAGTCTCGTTTGGGTGAGTCATTTGGTTTTTTAGGGTTGAAGAGAACTGAATCAAACTGGAGAAAATTTGCTAGTCAAAAGTAGTTCCACACTCACCCCACCAGCTGTTGAGTAATATTTTTCTCGTATCTTATTAAGGGAAACGTAGGGGGTATTTATCCATGTTCCTATTGCTATTGTTACAACTCACAATAGGGTCCACTATTTTGTCTCGGTCTTAAGGCCAATCGCACTGACATTCCCTATCTTTGGTGCTAACATTCCCTGGGCATCCCTTAGCTTATTGGACGCGTGTCTGCAGAGCACGCTGTCCTTTCTGATCCTGGGACTGGCACCTCCAGCGAACCCCGTACACGCTCGTCACAAATAGGGGCCTCTTGCGAGCTCTCCCCGCGAGGTATCTTTACGAACATCCAGAATCTCAGCGGGGTCCCCAGCGAATTATCTTTGCGAGGTCCCCAGCGAACTATCTTTACAACGAACATTCTTCTTCCGGGTCAGGTCTATCCTAGCCGAAGGCCCAGACCCTATTGGGTTATTTGGGCTGGCGGTTACTAAATCCTAATAATTTTTTTAATGAAAAAATTAACTTCTTTCAATTAAATTATTTTAAAATAAAAAATTTTAACTTCGATCTCTCTTTTTAAATTTTTTTTTATCTCAATCCCTTATTATCTAACTTCCAACTTTACTCCTGAATATAAGTATTAATGTTCGGCTATTTATTATTTAAATCCATAGCATATATATATATATATATATATATATGAATAACGATCTATCTTGCTCATTTAAATTTTATGAAAAAAATAATATTAAAATAAATAATTGTGAACAATTTTAGTAGCATTAACGAAAACGATGTGAATGGCTATGAGACAAGTTGTGCATGAAAATCACCAATTTAACTCATATTTAATTACATTTATCTTATTGACTTTCATGAATATAACATCTAAACAAAAACACTTTAATGATATCCAATCCATGACCAAAAAAACCTAAAGTATTTGTGTGATTTCATTGTGGGTCGAAATATTTTATTATATCACTTTCATGTAAATTGCACGCTTCCTAAAACAAACAATAAATGATGAAAATGCACAAAAACGAGAGCCCAAGCGGGAACAAAGAAAATGCTACCTTCTCCTACCTATACCTAACCAATCATTACCACCAATCTACCCTCTTCTAAATTTTTTTCTTCTTTACCCGAAATTTTTATATTAAGAGTTAGATTACTTTTTGTAGTCTCTTTATTTAAAAAATAACAAATTAACTTTTATATGTTAAAACAAAAATCAAACTGATTTTTCTGTTAAAAATTTATAGTTAAAACTTTTAATAAAAATGATTAGTTTGCTCTTTGATTTCGACATACAAAGATTTATCTGGTCATTTTTTTTACTGAAAGAGACAAAAAATAATTTGACTCTTAATTACATCATGAACTAATTTAATTTGGCTCCAAATATATTCTAATATTTAATTCAATTTGATTCTTATTTTAAATGGTTTTTATAATTATACTTAATTTATTGTAACTTGAGAAAAAAGAAATATGGTACCACATTCATGTTAAATATTTAACAAACTAAATCAAATCAAATATATATTTGGTAAGGACCGATGGAGACCCAAAAATTGTCATCTTTTTCTCATTGCGAATTGTATAAATGTGACACGATTTCAGTTAAATGACTTAAAAATCACACATTTAAGACTTTAAGCAAAATCATCATCTAGAAGATAATTAAATTAATGAAATGAATGTCTTCAAAGGATTTCTGCGTATGAGAGGTTAAAACCTCGTGACCCAGCTAAGTTCTTACCATTTATTTCGCTCTTATAGTAACTCTCTGTTCATTCACAAAATTATTTTTACCACCATAGTTTCAAGTTTTATGAATAAAAAAATATCCAAATTTAAATAATGATTTCAACCTTAAATCGTTTAAAATTTTTAAAATGAAAAGAAATTCAATCTAAATTGATCCAACTCATAAATAAGTTTTGATCATATCTGTACTTTTTTAGACATGTCTAAAACTATTCATATTTCCTCCCCAATCCATAAACAGATAGATTATGCATTTCAGCGTATTGAAACGCTCGTTCTCATACATTGACAATAATAAATCTACTTTAAATTAAAAATAATAATTAATAAATTCGGAATACCAGCATTTACTTCCTCTTCTCTTAGCCAATGTACTGCCCATTTTAAAACAAACAAATAAAACAGAGGAAAACAGGGTGGAGTAAGTGATATATATAGGGGTGAGTATTCGGTCGAGTCGAGTCGAGTCGAATCAAGTCAAAAAATTTCGAGCTAGTCGAATTGACAAATCCTATTTTAGCAACTAAACTCAATTTGAATTTTTTTTCGAATCGGATCGAATCGAGTCAAAAAAGTTCGAGTCGAGTTAACGAATCCTATTATTTATACTCAATGTTGCGTTTACATGAACTGATTATTTAACTAGTAAACGAAGTACAAAAATTATTTAACTACATAAACAATATAATGGTTTTGCCTTTTAACTTAATGAGTAAATATTTATCAAAACAACGTAGTTTTGCTTTTTAATTTAATGGTTTTGACTTTTAACTTTGGAAAAGGTAAACATTTATCAAAATGGTGTAGTTTTGTCTTTTCTTATTCAGATTTTCGGATAACTCGAATTGTATAATTCATATTCGAGTTAAATCGAAAAACTTAATTTTTTATTCGATTTGGTCCAAATAACTTAAACTATTTAATTCAAAATTTAAAAAAAAATTTAAAATTTTCGAATCGAATCAGATTTTTTTCACCCCTAGATATATATGATTGGAGGGGTATAAAAGGTGGGAACATGTGATGGCTAAGGTTTGCGGACCCCAAAACTTAAGAACAGTTTTTCTCTTTCTTTGTGCACTGAATGCTTGCTATTGATTGAATCTTGGTTCAAACAAGTTGGCCAATGTGATTCCTCTTGTAATTATTGTTTAGGCAATGCAGAAATTGAGGATATGATCCCAAACCCACACCTCCGTCTCATGCCAATTATGGTATATTAATTTTTCTCCATTTGCCACCGTCATTTTCCTTGTTTTATAGTTTATAATTTATTTTTTAAAAGGAGAATGCTCCAAACATAAATTAATAAATCAACCCCTTTTATTTAAATGAATCATAATTCTAAAAGAGGAATCCAAATATTACTACAAAAATATATCAAATAACACAATAATTTGATTCATTAATTTTTATGAATCAAAGTCATTAAAAATGAGGGTAAAATTGTAAAAAAAAAAACTCACATTATCATAAGAATAACGAGGTGATATGAGATTACTCTTAATGTTGTAAATAAGTTCGACGAACAGTTCAATTTTTGTTTATTTATGTTTATTTAGTAAATTAAATTAATTAACATGAACAAGATTTTGAGGCTCATTTATTAAATAAACCGCAAAACTTGTTTAGTTCATTTATGTTTGTGAATAAGCTTATTTTTGTTTGTTTAAAGCTCATTTATTTTTTTACTAGTATATATTAATAAAATTATTATGGTTTGTATGCTTTCTTTTATTATTCATAATATAATTATTAATATATTTGACTATTTTATATCTAAAAATAATATATATATATATTCATTTATATATTATTTATTATTAATGAATATGTTCGTTTAACTTAAACTAACAAATATAAACAAAGATTGATTTATTTAAACTTAATTCATTTATGACCCTAATTTCCTTTATGTTCCAAAAAAAAGAATAGGACTATTGAAAATGTAATTACCAATTTAAAAAAATAAAATAAAATCCAAACGAAAAAACAACATTATTTTAGAATTTTATATTACTCCCGAAAATATAAATTACCTGAAGGAAAGGTTAGCATAAAATGTAATAGAGCAAGGGGCATACATTGTGAGGTGGGTAATGTGGTCACACAGGCAACATTGGGGAAACCAAGGTGTTTACAATCTCACGTCACATGCATCATTGATGGCTATAAATAAAATTTTAAAAGAAAAACTCCTCAGAATCAAAGATGCGCAATCTTATTGTTTTTGTCTTTTATAAATGTTTAAACTCCACAACGATTTCAAAACTTATATGGACACATTTAATTTGTGCCAACTCTATAGAGGTAGGCAAGGCAAGGTACTCCCCAAAAGAAATGAATATATTTTTGCTACATTCTTTTTCTTCATGTCAATTATAGAATTCTGTACCTTCCTTCTAATATTTTTTTTAAATATATATATATATATATATATATTACATATTTCACACCAATCGAATTAAACTAAATATTCGATATTTTTTTTTAGTTATAAATATTTCTAAACGTTTTGTAATAAAAGATAGCTCAATTGTCGTTATAATTGTTGACACAGGTGAATACAATGGTAGATAGAGGCCTTGGTCTCTCAACAACAAAAAATTATCTTTTAATCCATTTATAAATGATGAAATTAAAAGTTTATATATATATATATATATATATATATATGATAAAATTACACTTTACTCCAAAATGAAAAGATTTCTATTTAGTCCCTTCAAAAATGATGAAATCATACACGATAAAATTACATTTTAATCTCTTGAAAATTTTATAATTCAATTCTATTCTCTTAAAAATTTTCTGGATTAGCCCTACTTGTTGCAACAACAATAAAGAGCGCATAGGTTTGAGCTTGCTTAAGCATGTATTATTCTCCAATTAAGGATTCGGAAGAGGTTATGAGTTACATAGAAATTATATAAAAATTGTTAAAAAATTCAATGCTACATTTTAATTTTAAGTAAAAAAAAAAAAAGTTATTTTTAAAAGTGTAAATTTAGATAACTATTAATTAAACATATTACTGAATGCCAATTTCTCCAAGTTAATATATATGAAAAGAAAACTTCTTATTTGTTTTTTTTTTTTAATATACATGTTATAAACTTAAGAAAAATAAATAAAATAGAGTGCGAAGGATATAATATTACGTCTTAAGTTACATAATTTATTTAGAATAGAAGGTAGATAACAGAAATAAAGAAAGATATGATATGATAATAATGCAAGATATTCAAGATTTATAGCTATATTTGTTAATAAAGTTGGAATGAAATTGAAAATGAAGAGAAATAGGTAATTGGTAGCTTGAAATATTGAAATGGTTGTGTGGAGAAAGAAAAAATGTGTAGAGATGGGCCACAAGATCTACCACGTTTTAAAAACTAGGGTGATATTCAAATTTGGAAAATCAAATACAAAATATACTTACCTATCACGTGCATTTTAGAGAAGAAAGTTCATACAACAAAATTGAACGCCTACCATATAAATAATATATAATAAATAATAAATAATATAAATAAAAAATCTTTCTCCTATATAAAAGGACTTTCCGCCACTTCAACGCCCTCTCACCCCTCTTTTGCTTTCTTTTCTTGTCGCTCAAACAACCAAGCAAAACGAAAGCTTCGTTTTCTCTTCCAAAACCCAGTGTTGAGTCTAGAATGGAGTGGGTTCGAGGGGATAGGATTGGGTGTGGAAGTTTCGGCACTGTTAATTTGGTGGCATCTAAGGAGTTTTCAAAATCTCCTTCAATGGCGGTAAAATCTTGTGAAGCTATGGGTTCCGTTTCCCTCAAGAAGGAGAAGCAAGTGCTTGATCAACTTGGGATTTGCCCGCAAGTTATCCGCTGTTTTGGCGATGATTATACGGTTGAGAAAGGTGAGAAGTTGTATAATTTGTTCTTGGAGTATGCTAATAAAGGCAGCCTGGCTGATCATGTTAAGAAAAGCGGCGGAAACTTGATTGAATCCGATGTTAGAAGATATGCGAGATCGATACTTAAAGGACTAAGCTTTGTTCATGCTAAAGGGTTTGCTCACTGTGATATTAAACTTCAAAATATTCTTTTGTTTGATAATGGTGATGTCAAGATAGCTGATTTTGGATTGGCAAAGAAAAACGGTGAAAAACAGAGGACGATGGAAATTAGGGGAACTCCTCTGAATATTGCACCGGAGTCTGTTAACCGAAACGAGTATGATTCACCGGTAGATATCTGGGCACTTGGGTGTGCTATTGTTGAGATGATTACCGGGAAACCAGCCTGGAATTTCAATCCAGGAACAAACGTGACGGCTTTGTTGATTAAAGTTGGGGCTAGTGATGAATTGCCTGAAATTCCTGTCGAGCTATCGGAGGAAGGAAAAGATTTTCTCAGAAAGTGCTTCGTTAAAGATCCACAGAACCGATGGACTGCTGACATGCTCTTGGATCATCCTTTTATGGTTGGTAAAGACGACGCCATTGCAGTGAATCGATGTGAGGATGGAGATGCGTCTCCGTCGACGTCTCCAAGATGGTCGTTTGAAGAATTTTCAGAGTCACCGAGATGTCCTTTCCAGTTTCCAGACTGGGTTTCAACTCAGTCGACAGCTTCATCGCAATCAATTTATCAAGAGAATTCAAGCTTTGCTTCTTCGTTTTCGAGTTACGTTTCATCGCCATTGGAAAGGGTTCGTCAATTGGCTTGCGAGCAAGCTCCCGACTGGTCCATCTCCGGGGACTGGATCACCCTGAGGTAGAAGAAAGAGAAAGAAATAGTTTAATTGCCTTGATCAAATTTGACGGCTCTGATCCAATTGGTTTTCGTGTTTTTATGTCGCAATTGGTGATGAAATATTTTTGGATTGTAAATGATTAGGAAAAATTCTGACTGGCTACACAGGTAGCCACATAGTGTACACTGTACAGGCAATTCTTTCCTTTAATTTTTTTTTTTTTTTGGATAAATTTTCCATCTCTTTTCCCAACAAATATCGAAACTTGGCATTTCCTGGAAAATAAATTAAAACAGGGCAGTTCAGTTCAAGTTCCAATTTCACCTAATCATTAATCTTTTACAATTACAGTGGTGGGTAATTGTTCATCTAAAAGTCAGAATTCAGCCATTCAGTCCACCAATCCATTTGTTGTATTCTGAGAACGCCATGGTTGAAATTACTACATGACATTTTAAGGAATGTTCTAAAGTAGGGTAAGCTTTTTGGTTGTGTTTTTATTGAATCAAACGTTTAAGCTGTTTAGTTGATGGGGGTATTGAGCCTTTGATTCTTGCTTAGATTCAAGACTTGGCCTGATGTCTATTTCAGTGCTATTTCTAGAATTGCAAAGTGGAGGAGTTGTTGTTCTGATGATTGTTTTTGTAATCCCACGCTTCATCCTTAGAATCCACAACAAATATTCTAATCCTCATCTGCAATGCTTGTTTCTTAATGAAAATTTCATTGAAAATGAAGAAATGATAATGATTTCTAAAGCAAAGAATATAGGCAGATTGCAAGCTGCCGACACCTTACCCTTTTTGCAAAATAGTCCGTCGGTGGATAAAAAATCATTCGGATGGAAACACCCTTCAACCATTTCCTACTCATATTCACCAAACTCTTTTTCCTTTCACTCCAATTCCAACGCGAAACTAATAATGCTATTCAAATATCTCCATCGTTATATCATTTTTTTTATATATATACAATAGGTAAAATTACTCATAATTTTTTCATAACTTTTAAATAGGAGGACACTTAAACTCGCGTATTCATGTATTGGCAACAATGTTAATGTCAATTGAGAGCTAAGACTCAATCAATATATGATACTCATTTTTTAATCTGTGATTATTCGTGCTTTCCCTTTTTCTTTATTGCTTGAGAGATTAAAAAAATGTTGTGAATTGGGTTGCTAGATTGGAAAGCTACCTTAACGAGTGATTGATCTATTCACCACACGAGCTTCAAACTCTCCTCTTTTAAAATGACGGGTTTAGGGGAATTGATTAAAGGCTCATTAATAATAGATCCAATGCTATGCATACGATCGACAACATGTGATGTATCAAAACAAGCAACAATATGCTATAAATAAACATCCCAATGTCATTGCTTCATATATTTCTAAAGTTATAATTGAAAACTCTTCAAGATTTCTTCACCTAATCATGATTCTGCTTCAATATTGAGTAATTTTTGCAGAACTCCATTTCATATTTGGCTAGCTTTCCTTGATGCACAAGTGATGCAAAACCACACTTAGGCTTAGCTGATAGAATGAAAATAATAATAAGAAAAAGTTTGATGGAATTAAGAGCTAGTTTTAGTACTTTAATTGTGGTTAAAGTAATATGGAACTCTCCCCTCTGAAAATTGAAAATGGATGATGCTATTTTTCTTAGTTAACTATGATGACTTTGAACATTGAAGCCAATGGCTAAATTTAAGGCATGGCTTGTTGGTTACTTGAAAGAGCTTTGCCCCACTTCCATAATTTGGCATATTCGTTGTTTTCGACTCAAACATGCTTTGATTTCCTTTTCAACCCAAGAAAATGGGAAAAATGAATATACAATTACATTGCCATGGATGGGAAATTTTGGGCATTTTTAAAATGTGCTATTTTGTTTGGATAAATAGTCAGAAGAAAATTTAGGTTATTGAAATTTCATGATTAAGCAAATACTTATAAATTAAATAGAAACAAAATAAAAATATTCAATAAGGATATCTTTGACTAGATTTATAAAAATATATAAATATGTTTACTAATATAACATATAAAAATATATTAGATCTAAATATTAAAAAAATATGATATTTTGAAGTTTTTATAGTGATTAGCTATGAGTAATTTTGAAAGAAAAAACCACCTGCTAGCCCAAGAACTCAAGTTAGAATATGGCTTATATTTTCATAATTAAATTCATTTTTTATTCTCAAATAGTAATTTTTATCATATTCAGTAATCCTTAAATTAGAATAATCATTTTCATGTTAAAACATTTTTATAATTAATCACTTTTTTATATAAAAATAATAATTAACAATAATCAAATAATATAGATTTAGTAAAAATACATGCTTTATATAATGAAAATATAACTTGGGCCAAGCTAAGTGGCAGCCCCAACAATTCTTATCTAAGCTTAACCCAAGTTTACCAGGCTTCTCTCTATACCTATGAGAGGGTTCATTAAATTTATGAACATTTAACTCCACTCACAACCTTTAGTTTAAAATTAGTGTAAATTATATCCAATGTTGCTAAATTATTAGTAATTTTTTTTGGTCATTTAATTTTAAAATATTACAAAATAATCACTGAATATCTGAAAGTTTTCATTTAAGTCACTAAATTATTCGAAATTTTTTATTTAAGTCACTGGACTGTTAACTTTTTTTTTTAGTTGGCTAGCGAGCTTTAAGCGGCAATTCAACGATCAGTATGGTGGATCAGTACCCATCGATGAATAAAAAAAACATACCTTAAATTCAAGCCAATTTGACGGTCAATACCGAAGATTAAAGATAAAAGTTGTTTGGATTTTAGTTTGCAAATTCATTATGTTTAAAGTTGTTTTATGAAAAAAAAAATTGAAATGTAGAATAGAAGGGGAATAAAAGCTTTTGATTGGTGCAAGTGAGTGCGACAGAGAATGCCATGTTATAACAATTTTAGCAGTCTAATAATTTAAATAAAAACTTTTAAATAATTCAATAATTAATTTATATATTTTTTTTAAAATTAAGTAATCAAAATATAAAATTACTTATAATTTAATTAGGCGTAGGTATAAACCAGCTCAAGTACATAAAAAAGAACATGGTAAAAGCCCTCAAATCGATGGTTTATTCAGTTGGTGTGATCTAAAGCTCAAATTATATTCGCACACCTTCCATGAAAAAGGATTGAATTCAAGGTTGCAAAATGTAATTATATACTTGAATTTCAATTTTTTATACATAAAAAAAAATTATTGTTTGATTTTATAAGTTGTGATTACTAATATTTTAATGTTTATTGAGTTGAGTGGTGAGGGAGTAGATAAGATTTTAAGTTTCAACATTGTAAATAGAAAGTCTTTAATTCAACTCTTAATATAAAAAAAATTCAAACGCAAAATAAATTAAATAAATGTAATAAATAAAAGTGATTATATCAAAATAATCTTAATTACAAGTATAAGCAAAGGTAAATCATTGATGAAAAAGTGTGCAAAGCATCAAAACTCGTTTATATAACTTATGTAAGTGCAAGCAAATATTAGAGTTGGAGGGCCAAAAACTATGAAGTAAATAAACCACCGACCACTACTAGGTTTCCAATGCCATTGGATCTTCCCACAGGAGGGATTGATCCAATCTAAATTTGCGTGGCCACCCATATTTTTCTATCACAATAATTCCAAGCCGTCAAATCAACACAACTGATACAAGTACAGGTCTATTGAATTATTAGCTGTAAATGCACTTGTTTTTCAGTGAAATAGCCCTACTCATCTTCATTGGGTTCATGGTGACTGAACATTCAATCCTCTTGTAGAACTTGGGCTTCACCAACTTACCTAAAACATAAGCCCTGGAACGAACAATGAAGTTTAGTGTCAATGGCACCGGCTGAGTCGGTGCACCGTTCAGGCTACCCAAGCTAGCCCCTCCTCCATACAATGGAATTTGACTACCTAACATCACCACAGTTAATGCCCTTTGGCTCTTTCTTGATTGGTAAAACTTCCGCATCTGCAAAATCCCCCATATGCGTATAAGATATTTTTGCTTTGGGAAGAATAAATAAATGAATCACGAATGAAGACAAAGTGCATCAAACATTTTAATATTATAATATAATAGAGATGGGGTCGTTGCTGGTTTACCGTTCCGGTGGCAACAGTGAGCTGAGAGTAAGAGAGATCTAAAGGTGTTGATGTTACATGAACCCCAAAAAATGTGGCTGTGTTACGGTACGTGAGCTTCACTGTGCAGTTCATCGTCACCATTTCGGTGCTCACTCCCGAGGAATCCGTACCTGCGTGAACCCTGAATTCGTTGAACGATATGCTCTGCCAACAAAAACAATCCATAAATAAATGCATGTCAAATCTTGAAATAATGTTATAAAGTTCTAACCTTCATGGTGATTTTAGGTTTTTGAGGTCTACTAGCACCCCAAAGGATCAAAGAAAACGTAGTGAAAAGCACAAAGAAGCCGACCACAAATGCGAGGAAATAGCAACGACGACGATGGAAGTCCTGGTGGGCGCCATCACCATCAAGTAAGCCTTCTTCTTCAATGGCATCGAACTCTTTCCATGGCTTGCGACCCTTGCGAGATCCGTCGTGCTTACGCTGTGGTTTCATGGATCCAGACAAGCGGGTTGAAGAAGACTCACGCGAGGAATGAGGGCCTAATGAAGAGTTGGAGTGAGAGTGAGGAGGTGAGCCCATGGGGCTGAGCACCGGTGTGGAGTGGAATGAGTTAGTGGTCTTTTCACCATCATGAGAGTCCCTGGATGGACTCTGCACATAGTAGACTTGGCGACGATCCGATCTTGCCGGTGAAGATTGACTTAGGCTGCTCACCTCTGAGTCTGTCTTGGAGAGATGAGCCGACATTTTCTCCAGTTCTAGCTGTTGTTTTGTAAGTCGAAGACCCAATGCTAGTGATGAAGAAGGAGAAGGAGAAGAAGAAATAGCAAAAGGGAGTATGGAAATGGGGTTTACTTGAGAATTAAATGTTTAGTAAAATTGTAGGATCTCTGGAACGTACCTTTTGCTGTCTGCACGTAGCAATTTAGTTTTGTTTATTATTATCGATGTGAAAAAGTAATTAATGAGAGCAGGTGGGGAGAGAGAGACAGAGCAATGGCAGTTGTCCAGTTAACTAGGTCATTGTTTATTTTCATATATGAAATTGTGTTTCACTGCAGATCTACATCTAGCCTGTGTGTCAACACAAAGATTGGCTCTACTGTGTGAGTGAAATCAAGATCAAAGTAACATCAAGGGAACTGTGTTGAAAGCACTGAGACAATATCAACCTGGATGGATTTGGAGTGGGCCTCAAAATCTCACTGCATATTATATTCTAAATTGTAAACCAAAGGGGATGGATGAACTGTGGAGCAAAAACCATTAAAGCTCCCCCCCTGTAGGGATGGATGGTTCATAAATTGTTCTATCATGTGCCTAATGATGCAAATTAGGTTGACTTGAGGGCGCTAATCAATGCACGTTTCCTTCAATATAATTGTCTTCAGTTTTGTCAAAAAAAATACAGAGAGTCTACCAGAATTTTCGTTTGGCATGTTAATGTATGGCTTGGACTATGGTGCATGAACTCTGCGGGTCTTATGCCTGAAAAAACACCACTAACAACCGACAACATCTATCTCATATGTTGACACCAAAGTTTGAATGTTTAACCATTGTTCTTAGAAATTACTTGCCAACTTTTTGCCCAAAGATGCACCATTGTAGTATAGTACAATTGGATGGACCTAACAATTTGTATTATTGTGTATCATAATCATATTTAAGGTATTATGATTTTTATATAAATTTAATAGTTTGAGTTATACAGATTTGATATGTGACCTCATAATAGAGTACAAGGATTTCTTGGGATTGACTCATCTTCTGGCTTTTAGCTATGAATTTTGGCAAACTTTACTCTTTTAAGTCATATAATGTACAGAGAAACTAAATAAATAAAGTAGCAGAATAAAAGAATGGAATGGGAAATAATACAGTAACGCAGGGGCTTAATTGACATCATATTGGATAAGGCCCAATCAGAGCATTTAACTATGGGTTACAGTGATGTGATGGTTGTAGCCATAATTGGACTTGTTACCATGTATTTACCAGCATCATCCCTCCAACTCAAAGCACCAAAAATCACGTCTTTCTTCAATAATTTTGGGCCCTCCAACCTGAGCTTGTAGCTTTGTTTCTCATATTTCTGCTTGAAAACCAACTTCGGAGGCTCCACCATCACCTTTATACCATCCATGCCTGTCACCTTTGCTGTATAAGCCTTTCCTCCCTTGCCCACATTTGTTACGGTCCTCTGAAATTCTTGTTCAAACTTGTCAGCTGAAGTTGAAAGCCCATCATCATTGAAGAAAGCTATGAAAGCAGGGTAATTAAGATCCAAGGACCGGTTCATGCAGTCGTGACTTAGCTTCGTAAACATTCGGATTTTCTTTGATGTGTAGTTCATTGCACACAGCAGCTTCATGTAGTCTTGTGGTGTTGCATCGTACACAAGCCCGGGATCAAGAGCCTTGATGGGATTGATGTGGCCAGCTCCAATGTCTAGAGGACTAGCGGGCTGGTTAAAATTTGAGACATCTTTAATGGGGCTTAAATTGTTGTCAAATGGATTGGCAGTGGTCATAATGGCAGAGCGAATGGTTGCAGGGCTCCAGTCAGGGTGCGCTCTCTTTACAAGTGCTGCCACGCCTGCCGCATGGGGTGCAGCCATAGAGGTTCCTGATAAGAGATTGAATTTGCTAAACAAAGGATGTGATCCGACTTTAGTAACTTCACTGACTGGAGACCATGATGCTAACACTAAAGAACCAGGAGCCAATATATCAGGCTTTAGAACATTGGGACAGCTTAAAAAAGGCCCTCTGGAACTATAAGCATCTACCTTCGGTGCTGGTTTTGTGCCAATGCTTGTTTTCCGAAATTGAAACCTTCCCCTGGGATCACTGTTCTGCTTTATGTAGTCTATCACAGTTTGACCATCATCAAGGCCAATAAATGCTGCTGGAAATGAGCTTCTAGTGTAAAGTTCAGATAAATAAGAGTAATTGGATATGAAAACAGCTGCAGTTACCATTGCAGACTCTGCATTTTCGACTTGATCGCTTATACTTAGATGGTCCTTGCAAACGATTATGTTGTTTCGTACTTGCCTTAGTTCCTCCACGCTTGCACATTCATCCATAACAACGAGAGGCATTTGGTTTCGAGAAAAATTACCTGGATACAAGGATTCAAAGGTGATTTGCACTCCATTTCCCAAAGTCAAAATTCCATCAAATTCACGATCTATAGAACCAGCAGCCACGGTTAACATCCATGGTGCTCCATTGACTAAAGACCAATATAAAGGCCCATCGTTTCCGGCCGATGCTGCTATGAAAATACCCTTTTCCATCGCTGCGAAAGTGGCTACTGCTATCGGATCATCATCCAAGACATTGTTATCCACGCTTAACCCCAAGGATAAGGACAATATATCAACTCCATCTTGAATTGCCTGGTCAATTGCAGCAAGTACATCGGATGTGTATGTTCCATATCTCCAAACTACTTTGTACATTGCTATATGAGCCCGTGGAGCCATGCCATTAGCTGTTCCTGAAGCATAGCCAAAATAGGAAGCTCCTTTTGCAGAGTTACCCGCAGCAATTGATGATGTATGAGTTCCATGTCCATTGATATCCCTAGGGGAATTCATTGGAATAGTTAACTTAGGATGGCTAGAAAGCAACCCTTTGTTGTAAAACCGAGCCCCGATGAGTTTCTTGTTGCAAAAGGAAGAATTGAAATTGGTGCCTGACTCGCATTTTCCTTTCCATCTGGTGGGAACTTGAGCGATCCCCTCATCACTATAACTCTCACTCTCAGGCCAAATTCCAGAGTCCACTATACCAATAATGACATCTTCACCATAATTTGGAGCTGTCCATGCACCTGAAACTGAGTTTAAACCAAGAAATTGAGAAGTATGAGTTGTATGGACAGTGAGAGGACGATCTCGAGTGAATGAAAGGTAACCAAAGGATTTCTTTAGGGATTCAAGCTCCGATAAGGTGAGAGTAGCACTGAATCCATTGATAGAATGAGTGTAAGTGTATAAATGTTTGGAAGTAACGGTAGAAGAGGCTGAAGCTGCTTCAGAGGTGTCTGATATGGAAGAAAGCATTGAGAAATACCAGCTGTGATGACTGGAGAAGGCTTTAGGCATGGCTGATGGGTCCATGTGGATGATATATGTGTCGGGTTTCGCTCGAGTGAACGGAAGAAAGGAGACAATGAACAAAACAGTGGACAGAGTATGAAGAAAATTCATGGTTGAACTTTGTGGCATAAATCAGTATGAAATTCTCTCTTTATCGGATATTCCTGTATAAGATGTGCAATATCACGGAATTTTTCATGTTGTCAGCCCCTTTCATTTTTCCCCCTTTTTTTTTTTTTCCTTTGCTAAAAGCACGCATGGTAGTGGGAGACAGACTATAAGTGACCTTTTAGTTTTAGTTCTCCAATAATAGCTATCTTGTTCCTGCTTTTTATTTCTTTTGAGATAAGTGGTGGGTCATATATAATTTTTTTAAGAATCTTTTGTAGACTTGAAAAGAACTTTGAAAAAGAAAATATTGAACACATATTCTGTCTCACACTCAGACTAAAATCTTAGTTGCATAGTAGAATAGTCCGTCTTATTTTTATACCCAGCAAGAGTGCTATTATCCCTGAATTTGTCCCATAATTGTTTAGCATCTTGCCTTTGTTGCCGGAATTTTTTTTTTGGTTCCAGCTTTTGGTTTTTATATTTCATTTTGATGGCTGCTTCCGATAGTCAATTTCAAGTGTCCTACTTTAACACAGTTTTAACAGCAGAAATCCTACAAATTTGTAGTCTTTCCAAAACAAGTCAAGACCATGACTTTTAAGTTTGTCTTCTCCTTGCTCCAGATCTTGAGACCAAGGATGGATGAATTCATCTATTCAATTACCAATACGGCATGCACTTCTCTTAGTGTGAAAAAAAGATTTAATGCAAAATTTGAAGTTAAATGTTGATGGATTTTCTAACTCTTTCTGGAGAAGTTTTTAAAGTGTAAATACATTCAATGAGTGCTTAAGGTTATTTAAAGAGGTGACAATTCAACTGAATAAGAGTACCTTGTTGGAATGGACAATGTGTGGTGCATGGTCACTATCAAGGAAATGTAAACATTTTGCGCTTGATAAGCTAGCACCATTGTCATGCCCCGAACCGAGACCTAACATACACCGCATAAGCTAAGCTTCAAGTAAGTAAATGAACTAAAAAAAAATGTTAAAACACATTTTTTTCTATAAAAATATCCAATTACAATTTATAAACATTAATAGAATTTGAGAATCCGAAAGTAAATTTCGAGATAAACAAAATAAACTAAGAGAGTTCAAATCAAAAGTCAAAACTTAAGTTGCAATATCCATTAGTCTTGAAAATCTAACAAGTATTATCATCTAGAAACTTTTTAAGACAATGCATTTTAAGAATGTCACTCCCCATATATTTCATGTTCACTTAAAATTTGAACCTATAAAATAGAAAAAGAAAGTGTAACAGCTCGTTTTTCAGTGATATAAGAAATAATGGTTTTAAGACTATAATTTCGACGAATGAGTTCGTAAATATTATTATTTAATATTTACGAGTCAAATACAATGTTATAGTGAATTTTGATTTGATAAATTTTGTTAATTTGATATTTAATTAAAATAGAAGTGGTTTGACCCTAAAGTCAGTGGTTTTGAAAAATAAGGTATTAGGACCTCGTTTTCATAAATCGAGCCCATAAATATTTTTACTAAATATTTACGGAGTTATCATATAGGTATATTTAATTGTGGTCCGAAAATTTTAGTGAGCGAATGATTAATTAAGATATAAGTATTAAATCGTAACAACCACAAAAGTTAATCATTATTGTTTTTTATTAATTAAATGCCATATATATATATATATATATATATATATATATACATATATATTTAGGCTGAATGGTGTCAAAAGCCCTCAAACTTAAAAAAAAAAAAAGCAATTAAGCCCCTCCTTTTTTCTCACTCAATTGAGCACTTGAACTTTCAAAATGCATCAAAAAGACCCTCAAATTTCTTCGAAAAAAAGCAATTAAACCCTACCTTTTTTTCCACTCAATTGGGTACTTGAAATTTTAAAATGCATTAAAAAGACCCTTAAACTTCTTTGACAAAAGCAATTAAGCCCCTGCTTTTTTTTTTCACTTAATTGAGTACTTGAACTTTCAAAATGCATCAAAAAAGCCCTCAAAATTTTTCAAAAAAGCAATTAAGCCCCTGCTCTTATTAAAAATTAGAAAAAAATAAATTTTAGAAAAATTATTAAATTTTAATAAAATATAAAAAAATTAGAATTTTATTAAAAATTAGAATTTTTTATAAAAATCGTAAAAAAAATTGTAACTTTTTATAAAAATCATAAAGAAATTAACGACCTCTAGTTTTTTTCAATTAAAGTCTTCACGTGTCGCAACACAATATGACATGTGGCAAAAATGATAAAAATAAAAATCAATAAAAGTTATAGAAAAATTATAAAATTCTTCTTTTGGTACGATAATTTTTATAATTTTTTCTAAGAAATTTATATTTCTTTACATTTTGTATAATTTTCTTACGACTTTATAAAATTTTATAAATTTTTTTTACATTTTTTTATATTTTTTTACAATTTTTATATTTTTTCTAATTTTTAATATTTTAATTTTTTATTAAAATTTAATAAAATTTATAGCTTTTATTGATTTTAATTTTTTTCTAATTTTAAATAAAAGTAGGGGCTTTTTTTTTGAAAAAGTTTGAGGGTTTTTTTTATGCATTTTGAAAGTTCAAGTACCCAATTGAGTGCAAAAAAAGTAGAGGCTTAATTGCTTTATTTGAAAAGGTTTGAGGGCCTTTTTGATGTATTTTGAAATTTAAAGTATTCAAATGAGTGCAAAAAAAAAAGGTTTAATTTTTTTGAAAAAGTTTGAGGGTTTTTTATACCCTTAAACCTATATATGTACGTACGGTTAGTGCATGTTTTCAACACATGTTTTGTTAAATTAAAAAAAAAAGTTAATGTTTAGTTAAAAAGAAGATAAAAAAAAGGTGAGTGGAAAGAGAGTGTTGTCTTCATTCTCATCTTCCACCGATCGAAGCCATTGAAGGGGAATTTGGAAGGTCCAAAATTCTTCCAAGCTTTTGGCCTTTGCATGTAGTGTAATTGAATTCTGTTTTTCGTAATTTTTATATTTTTGAGATAGTTGTAGTTTAATCTAACTAGTTCGGGTAATAAATCATAAAATTGTTAAAATTTTGAAAAGTTACCATTGTTGAATTTTGAGGTTTTTGATGTTATATGGTTGAGTTTAAAGTTTTGATGAAAAATAAGACTATTTTGTAAAGTGATTTTTGTTAGTTTTGAGTTTAGGGACTAAAATTAGAATGTGTTGAAATTGACATGAAATCTTTATAAATATAGATGTTGGAGAGATGTATAAGGATGTGTTTGAAGCTGGATTTAAAGTTTGGGGATTAAAAATGAATTATATGCTTATTTCGGTTTTAAGAACTAAATTGAATAAAAAACAAAATTTTAGAGAAATTGTGAAAAATGAATAAAAGATGTGATATTTATGAAAAGAGATGATTTAAACTATTTGAAACTAATAATTGAAAATACATTACTGTATAGATCAAGAATTGATAGATAATCGAGGAAAAGGTAAAATTGCATATTAGTCCCTGACACATTTGCTTTTGTTGTTTGCCCCTGGTAAGTTCATACAATTTTAATCATTATATATGTTAATTACTTGTGTTATAAATACTTATATATACTTAATGAATCTTGAATGAAACGGCATTGATATAGAAGTTGAATTTGGACTTAAATGAAAGGTATTTAGATATGTATGAGATAATTAAACTTTGTGTAGAGTATTGCACGACATTGAGATGAATTTAATACATGTTTTAGCATTGGAAGTGTTGTGATAACATGAATGTCCTAAATTCTGAATAAGTGCTCTTGATAGTACATTCCTTATAGCACATTCATGCTCCTGTTAGCATTACAGTGCTCCTGATAGCACAATCGTGCTCTTGTTAACACTACAGTGCTCCTGATAGCATATTCATGCTCCTATTTTCATTATGATGCCCTCTGACTACACATTTGTGCCCAGTTATGCACTCCAGTGCCCTGTTTGTACTTTGGTGCTCCTGTATGCACTTTCGTATTTTATTTATCACCCCGGTGCATCTTAATATCATAACCCATGTATCCTAACTCTTTTACTATTGTTCTTCGAGTTGTCTTGATTAATAAAAGAAGTGAATAACTTGATGACTTGAATATGTATTGAATACCTGGATTAATTTGATTAAAATATGTTATCAATTGTCATGTTACGTGAGTATATAAAAGACTCACATGTTTCTTGTGAAATGAAATATCAGGATTGAAAATGTCATATATACATAATTATATAACTGTATTTTTGGTTGATAAGGTAAGTTAATGTACATGTTATTATATGAACTTACTAAGCTTTCGTAAAGCTTACTCGGTTTTGTTTCTTGATTCTTGTAGTTGACATGTTGCGGAATAAGGCTATCGGATCAACTTCAGAGCTCACACTATCAAGCTTCATCTCTGTAGATTTTGGGACTTTTTATTTCAGTTATATGGCATGTATATAGGCTTGGTTGTAATCATATGTTTTGAGTTCAAGTGATGATGTTACAAAGGTTAATAAATGGTTATTATGTAAATGTTGGTTTTGAAAGTGCATATGGTATACTTGGTTGAAATAAATGATGTATGTATGTCTAGTGGTTGTTGTTGATGGTGTTGGTATATTTAGTTGATATATGTTCAATCTTGAATCAGGTATAACTTTGGCAATTGGTAACGTTTGGATGATAGCTTGAAACATAGGTGCTAAATGATAGTTGAAATGTTTGGATCTATTAGGTCAAGTTGGTTTTGTAATATGGTAAGTTTTGGCATGTTTAAAGGTAGTTGTATGCTTAAGGCTTAAATGGTCAATTTTGGTTTGTGTAATGGTAAACATTGGCAAGTTTACTTTGATGTTATGTGAGATTGAATTATAAGTAATATGTTTTGTAATTGAAATGATGTTTGGAAATGTTTTACAACTTGGTTGTGATGGTGCCAAAATGGCATATTGGTTAGGCACAATTAGGAAGCTTTTGTGATATGTTTTGGTTGTAGCATTGTGGTGTTTTGAACAGGGTTCCAAGTGTTTACAACACATTTGAAGTTACATTATTTGTAGGTTAAAATTAAGCTTATAAATGACATGCTTTGTAACAGTCCAGTTTAGACCCTATTTAGAATAGTGGTTTCGGGACCACAAATTCGAGTTAGAAAAATATTTTAATATTATTTTATGTGCTTATAGTATGTGAATTGACATGTGTGAAATTTTCGTGATTTAATTTATCCGTTTGTGTGTTTAATTTGATAAAAGGACTTAATCGCGTAAAATGTGAAAGTAGCTAGTTAATTGTTAAAGTGTTAAATTGTCTTGTTCTTTTAATGTGGAGCCCTTATGTGGTAAATGGACCCTTGGATTAATGTATGGACAAAGATGGACATATGTTGTGGAATTTTAATGTTAATTTAAAAGGTTAATTGGTAAAAGGTTAATAATGTATATTAAAATAAAACAAACATAAAAAAAGTAAGCCATTTTGTTCATCTTTTATGCCGAAAATAAAAAAGAAAGGAAAAGAAAAAGAACAAGCTTCATTGTTCTTTTAATGTGGAGCCCTTATGTGGTAAATGGACCCTTGGATTAATGTATGGACAAAGATGGACATATGTTAGTGGAATTTTAATGTTAATTTAAAAGGTTAATTTGGTAAAAGGTTAATAATGTATATTAAAATAAAACAAACATAAAAAAAGTAAGCCATTTTGTTCATCTTTTATGCCGAAAATAAAAAAGAAAGGAAAAGAAAAAGAACAAGCTTCATTCAGCCTAGGTTTGGCTAAATTAAGGTATGTTTTGTTTCGATTTTCTATGATTTTTACGTTTTTGAGATCGTTGCTTCGAGTACGAGCTAGCTCATGTCTTAATTTTTGAATTTGGTGATGATTTTGTGTTTTGCCATTGTTGAAAGCTTGTGGTTTTTATTGTTTGATGATGGAAAATAAAAGATATGTGATAGATTAATATGTTTTGTCTTTGAATTTTTGATGAATTTGACTATTTTGGGCTAAATTGTGAAAATGATATTTTGAGGGACTAAAATGTGAAATAACTGAAATGTATAGACTCATATGAACTATAGGAAGATTCGGCCAAGCATGGGAAATATGAAATTTTGTGTATTTTGTGATTTTATGAAATAGGGACTAAAATGTCAAAAATGTAAATTTTAGGGGCTTAAGTGTAAAATGCCCTAATTATGTGTTTGTGGTTTGAATTGAATGAAATATGTTATTAAATAGCCAAATTTGAAATTATATAGATAAAGAACGAAAGAAACCGGAATTAGATCGGGGGAAGTCGAAAGTAGCCGAGTAGTTGATTTCATCTATCATTTTCCGAGGTAAGTTCATAAGTAAATAAATGTTGTTAAATTTTTTTTGTATCTATTTAAATAGTGCCGAATGGAATTGTTATTTATGTGAATGAATATGCTGAAATCAATTGAGCATGGGAGCAATATTTACAAGTCTGAAATGATCGCGATAAGACGTCCGAAAGCCCCGTACGAACCTTAATAATAGTTAGGATACATATGTCATGACATAGGACTCCGATGTGTGATTTCGTGTAAGACCACGTCTGGGACGTTGGCATCGACTTGTGTTTACGTGTAAGACCATGTCTGGGACATTGGCATCGTATTTGATTCGTGTAAGACCCTGTCTGAGATAGTGGCATCGATATTGTGATTATATGTAAGACCACGTCTGGGACGTTGGCATTGTACGAGCCTTCTGATTTTCCGAGTATCTTTATTAATTCTGAATGGTTCAACGAGAAATATTGAGTTAAGAACGAATGTGAAAATCGAGCTAAAGAATTAGGTATGTGTTAAGTTAAATGTTTGGAAAGTAAGGTAAGTATGTATTTAAGATAAATATGTGAACTATGCATTAAGATAGAGAGAAATATATATATATATATGCTTATAAATATATGTGTATATGGCCAAGTTGATATATTTTGATATTGTTCATTGAATGATAGATGAGTTACAAGTATGAAAAATGTGAGTTAGATTACAGATTGCTTGATTTAGCTTATTTGATGTAATGTTAATGTTCATTTGATTATTATTTGCTTATGACTTAATAAGCTATAAAAGCTTACTTTTTGTATGTGTTTGTTTGATGGTTTTATAGATTATTAAAGCTACGTGAAGCTCAGGGATCGTCGAGGATCATCACCACACTATCAAACTATATTTTGGTACCTTTTGAAAATGTATATATTAAAGTATGGCATGTATAGTCTAGTGAGTTTTGATATTGTTTGAAATGTGTAAAAATAGCCATGTAATATGGCTTGTTAAAGAATGTGTTTTTAGGTGAGTTTTGTTCTAGTTTATGATGCATAAGGTGAAATGTTTTGATGAGCTAATGAATGGCCAAAATGAAATGGTTAATGTTGGTAAGTTTCTTGATTAATTTGTGAAGTTGATATGATTAGAAATGGTATAGATTGGTATGGCTTAAAATGATATACATATAGGTATTTGTTTTTTATGAGAAGATGATACTTGAATTGGTATATTTGAGTAAGAATTGAATATGGAAATGTTTGATGTTATTAAGGGTCAAATTGTGCATGTTTTGGTATGTTTTGGATGCCTTTGAATCATGAATTTAGGTTGGTTTGATGCTTGTAAGTTTGACCCAAAATTTGGGTAGCAAATTGGCCTTGCAAATAGCCTATATTTGCCCACATGGTTGAGCACACGGGCGTGTGTCTCGACCGTGTCCCTTAAGATAGTAATTCGAATCAAGTCAGTCTCACACACGGGCCAGACACACGGGCATGTGACAGGCTGTGCGAATTAAGTTAGTGTTGCCCACGGGTCAAGCACACGGGCGTGTCTTTGGCCGTGTGGACAAGTTAGTATGTATACCCTATCTTGCCACGACTTGGACACACGAGTGTGTCTGATGCCGTGTGAGGCACACGGCCTACCCATACAGGCATGTGACCTCTGTAAATTTGAAAAATGTTTGAGTTTTGGAAAAATTTTGTATGTGCTCGGTTTAGTCCCGACCCCTTCCTAATGCATGTTTAAGGTCTCGTAGACCTTTTAAAGGGACTCTATGTACATGATTTGCTATGATATGATGATGATGTATTTATGTTTGAGATATGATCGTAAATGTTCCGATATGTCTGGTAATGCCTCTTAACCTTACTCCGGCGACGGTTGCGAGTTAGGGATGTTACATGCTTTTGGTTCACACGATTGAAGACATGATCGTGTGCCATTGGAAAATAGGTTGTAATTACGTTACATGGTCATAGTTGGTTACACAGCCCATTCGCATGGTCGTGTGACTTTTGTTGGATTTTTATAGTTTGATCCACACGGTTTTAGTGAGTTACACGATCTAACCACACGATCGTGTCACTTAATGCTACACGATCGTATCACTTAATGCTACATGGCTTCAGCTTGTCACATGGACGTGTGACCCATGTTTCACAATTTTGCCCTTTCTTTTCAGAAATATTTCAATTCAATCCTCAATTGTTTTCAAATTGATTCTAGAGCTTTTGTAAGCTCGACTTAGTCTCAATCTTGTTTGAAATGCATAATTTATATTATGTATGAGAATTAATGATTATAAAAAAAATTTGATGTAAAAATCTCTGGTTCTTGTTCTGTTGTTTACTGTAGCATCTTGTAATTTGTTTTCGGCGACGGAGATGAGTGAGGGGTGTTACAAAAAGAATGAGTACAAGCTACTAATTAAGTGACTGATATTCGAATCACTTGGGTTAAACAGGCACAAAAGTATTTAGGCAACAATGTTTCATTAAAAGCATGTATGAAAATATCTTCGAGAATCTATCATAATTCAAAAACTAAATTTCATATCATAAACATGTATAAGCAAAAACAAAATTTCTAGTATACATAATTATATGTGATACAACTTCTTTTACAAGCTATGGTCACCTTTACCTCGGTGACAAAGGTTGAAAACCACAATTACCCTAATGGCATGGGTCGAAATTATACAACTGTTCTAAATTGGTGATGCGGTTGAAACCAATTTCTAAAAATGGAATGCATACTGACATGACCATCGTTTAACCTCCACTTGCAAGACCAGAGCATAGCAAATTAAGAGAAATTTTCAAAATACAGAAAGATTACATGTGTCTTAACTTATACGAAACATATTCTACATACAAAACATATTTTCAAAAGACATAATGACTTGTTTGGCACTCTAAATTTACAAAAAAGAAAGAAGAAGAAGAAGTTATTTTAGCTTTTGGATTTATATTGTTTGTCAAATCACCCCCAAAATGAAGGGAAAAGTTAACTTAAGGTGGTAGCCCACATGTATGACATGTATTTCTCGTTAGTAATTAATTAATTTTAAAAATATAAAAATATTTTTTAACAATTTATAATTTTTAAAATATATTTTTTTGAATTTTTAAATTTTATATCCATATGGATTCCATGTCAGTAAAGTTAACAAACATTATTTTTTTCATCTATTTTTGAGTGATTTGACAAACATCCCTGTTTAAAGGTTGAAATAAACAAAAAAAAATTAAATGGATGAATAAAATAACTTTTTTGTAAAGCTGGAAGGTCAAACAAGTCATTATGCCTTACCAAAAGCATATTTCATGTTCCACATGCCAAAACATACCACAATAGCATATGTGTTCCTAAAGGTTAAAGTTTACTACAAGTCCCTATACTATACATGAAGTTCATTTTAGTCCTTATATTATAAAAAGGAACACTTTAGTCCATGTACATCTGGAAAGCTAATATTTTAGTCCCTACACATTAACTTTATTATTAATGGGATGGTGTGGCTTAATGGTGGTTAATGTGGCATTAAAAAAATAAATCAAATTAAAAAGCTAAATATTAGTTCCTATTAAAACAATTCATACCATTTAAAGCAAAAAAAAAAAAAATTATCAAACAATATAACTTGCATACCATATTACTAATTATCAATATAAAATAAAATTATATAAAAAATAATTACAAACTAACTTTATAAATTCAAACTTGATTTTTAAAATCTAAAATGAAAAGCAAATATGTTGATCTTCAATTTTGATATCTAAGAGCTCTATTTTTCTTAATCTTTTTGTTAAACCAATTTTTTTTTCTCTCCCGTATTGCTAAGCAATTTTTGTCTCTCTATTTTTCTATTATCTCTTGTTTTGCTAAACACAATTTCATTTCTCTCTTTTTTTTTTCTCTTAAATAGAGGAAAACAGTATTTTGGTCAAGGTTGCAGCATTATATAAGGGGTTGGTGCCATCTAACAGTGTAGCAGGACCCAGATTTTCAAACCGGTGCTAGTTGACACATCGGTAACATACACCGCATATGCTAGGGTTCAAGTAAGTAAATGAACTAAAAAAAAAAAAGTTAAACACATTTTTTCTATAAAAATATCCAATTACAATTTATAAACATTAATAGAGTTTGATAATTCGAAAGTAAATTTCGAGATAAACAAAGTAAACTAAGAGAGTTAAAATCAAAAGTTAAACCTTAAGTAGCATTATCCATTAGACTTGAAAATCTAACAAGTATTATCATCTAGAAACTTTTTAAGACAATGCATTTTAAGAATGTCACTCCCAAATATTTCATGTTCACAATTAAAATTTGAACCTGTAAAATAAAAAAAATGCGTAATAACTCGTTTTTCAGTGGTGTCGGAAACAGTGGTTTCAAGACCACAATTTCAACGAATGAGTCCGTAAATATTATTATTTAATATTTACGAGTCAAATACAATGTTATAGTAAATTTTGATTTGATAAATTTTGTTAATTTGATAGTTAATTAAAGTACAAGTGGTTTGACCATAAAGTTAATGGTTTTAAAAAATGAGGTATCGAGATCTTGTTTCCATAAATCGAGCTCATAAATATTTTTTTATCATATAAGTAATTTTAATTGTGGTCTGAAAATTTTAGTAAGTGAATGATTAATTAAGGCATAAGGATTAAATCGCAACAACCACAAAAGTTAATTATTATTGATTTTTATTAATTAAATGTCATTATATATATATATATATATATATATATGTAGGCTTAAGGATTGAAAAAACCCTCAAACTTTAAAAAAAAAAAGCACACAATTAAGCCCCTTCTTTTCTTTTCTTTTCTTTTTTTTCACTCTATTGAGCACTTGAACTTTCAAAATGCATCAAAAAGGCCCTCAAACTTATTTGAGAAAAGCAATTAAGCCCCTGCTTTTTTTTCACTCAATTGGGTACTTGAACTTTCAAAATGCATCAAAAAAACCCTCAAACTTCTTTGAAAAAAGCAATTAAGCCCCTGCTTTTTTTTCACTCAATTGGGTACTTGAACTTTCAAAATGCATCAAAAAGACCCTCAAAATTTTTCAAAAAAGCAATTAAGCCCCTACTCTTATTAAAAATCATAAAAAAATTATAAAAAATAAATTTTAGAAAAATTATTAAATTTTAATTAAAATATAAAATAAATAATTTTTTATAAAAATCGTAAAAAATAGAAATTATAAATTTTTATAAAAATCATAAAAAAATTAACAACCCCTAGTTTTTTCAATTAAAGTAATCATGTGTAGCAACGCAGTGTGACATGTGGCGAAAATGATAAAAAATAAAAATCAATAAAAGTTATAGAAAAATTATAAAATGCTTCTTTTGGTACGATAATTTTTATAAATTTTTTTATGAAATTTATATTTCTTTACATTTTGTATAATTTTATTACGACTTTATAAAATTTTATATATTTTTATATATTTCTATATATTTTATAATTTTTAAGATTTTTATAAAATTTTATATTTTTATATTTTTTACGATTATTATATTTTTTCTAATTTTTAATAAATTTTTAATATTTGAATTTTTTATTGAAATTTAATAATATTTATAGCTTTTATTGATTTTAATTTTTATAATTTTTTTCTAATTTTTAATAAAAGCAAGGGCTTAATTGCTTTTTTTGAAAAAGTTTGAGGGTCTTTTTGATGTATTTTGAAAGTTTAAGTACCCAATTGAGTGCAAAAAAAAGTAGGGGCTTAGTTATTTTTTTGAAAAGATTTGAGAGCCTTTTTTATGCATTTTGAAAGTTCAAGTACCCAAATGAGTACAAAAAAAAAAGCAAGGGTTTAATTACTTTTTTTAAAAAAAATTGAGGGTTTTTTTGCATCTTTAAACCTATATATGTACGTACAATTAGTGCATGTTTTCAACACAAGTTTTGTTAAATTAAAAAAAAAGAGTTAATGTTTAGTTAAAAAAAGATAAAAAGAAAAAAGGTAAGTGGAAAGAGAATGTTGTATTCATTCTCATCTTCCACTGTTCGAAGCCATTGAAGGGGAATTAGAAGGTCCAAAATTCTTCCAAGCTTTTGGCCTTTGTATGTGGTGTAATTGAGTTCTGTTTTTCGTAAATTTTATATTTTTGAGATCATTGTAGTTTAATATAACTAGTTCGGGTACTAAATCGTAAAATTGTTAAAATTTTGAAAAGTTACCATTGTTGAATTTTGAGGTTTTCAATGTTATATGGTTGAGTTTAAAGCTTTGGTGGAAAATAAGACTATTTTTGTTAGTTTTGAGTTTAGGGACTAAAATTAGAATATGTTGAAGTTGACATGAAATCTTTATAAAATATAGATGTTGGAGAGATGTATAAGGATGTGTTTGAAGCTGGATTTAGAGTTTGGGGATTAAAAATGAATTATATGCTTATTTCGATTTTAGGGACTAAATTGAACAAAAAGCAAAATTTTAGAGATATTGTGAAAAATGAATTAAAGATGTCATATTCATAAAAAGAGATGATTTAAAGTGTTTGAAACTAATAATTTGAAATACATTATTGTATAGATCAAGAACCGATAGATAATCGAAGAAAAGGTAAAATTACAAATTAGTCCCTGACACTTCTGCTTTTGTTATTTATCCTTGGTAAGTTCATAAAGTTTTAATCATTATATATGTTAATTAATTGTGTTATAAATACTTATATATATATACTTAATGAATCTTGAATGAAATGACATGATATAAAAGTTGAGTTTGGACTTAAATGAAAGGTATTTAGATTTAAATATGTATGAGATAATTAAACTTTGTGTAGAGTATTGCACGATATTGAGATGAATTTAATACATGTTTTAGCATTGGAAGTGTTGTGATAACATGTGTAACACGCCTGACCTGTCTCTGTCATCGAATCAGGGTTACGAAGCATTACTGTACAAAACAGAATATTTAACATCGAAATATAATTAAAATGCAATTTATATATTAACATTTGATAACTTAATTAAATTACAGCATAATTACTTTTTCGGGCCTATAACAAATAATAAATTTCAGTCCAAACTTAAGAATTTTCAAAATAGGGGTCACACGGCCATGTGACATAGCTCAGTGTGGACATTCGAACTGTGGGACACACGGTTGTGTCCTAGCCCGTGTGTCAAACCATGTAACTCACTGACTTAGGTCACACGGCCATGTGCCAAACCATGTGAAACATACACCTAAATTACTATGACACATAGTTGTGTGACAGTCTGTGTGCAGCAAAAAGTGCCCCTTAAACAAGCCATTTCAAATTCAATTACTTGCATACCAATGCACACCATATCTAACCTATTTCACATGGTTAAAAGTACATTCAAAGCATAAAAAAACATGTCAAATTCTCATCCAACCTATGACTAACCAATATGTCATCAATAGACTTTCAAATTCACACTTCAAAACCATTCATGAACTAAATTACAATATCATATCTCAATCATAAATCATGAATACCAAAAGACCATTTCTTTTCAAATTTTACCATCAAAACTTACCACTTTAGATAGTTAATATTAAAATGACAATATCCATAAAAGTTTAAACATATACAAGCCAAATCAAACTATATATATATATACTACTAGACACAGGAAGAGCCAAAATACACCATGTGATCAAACTAGATAAGCACTTATTACATGCCAAAGCACATATATCATTTAATCACTTCAATGAACCAAACACATATGAATCAACCTTTACTATCCTAATTTCAAAAGACCATGCCCAATCAGTAACAAAAGATATTAAAACATACCAAAGCTTGACACAACCCAAAGCATACCAATTTAACATACAACCCTATACATACCATTTATAATACCATTTATAACCATAGGTTAAAACATTCAAAAACCACCAAAACGGATCGATGGATAATGTGATCGTGCTCCGACGATGTTCCCAACTGATTGAGCTTTTCGATGACCTACAAAGAAATGAAATACCTAACATAAGCATTAAGCTTAGTAAGCTCGTATAACATGAACTTAGTCTTACCAAACATACAAAATTTAAACCATTCAAACATGAATTCATTTATATGCCAATTGTACATCTGTCATTTCTATACCATTTCTATACACACACGTTCCAAAGGTTAGCAAATGAATCAATAAGACATATAAATACAACCAATCTTGAACGTGCGTAATAAGCTTTGCCTTCCAAATTCCATTCAACACTTAATTCACCATCATCAAATTCTATATCAATTCTTCACAACATTATTTTTTAATTTACAAATTATAACCATGTAACCTTCCATACATATATTTGTATTCATTCCATTAATCCTTAATTACCCGATGTACCTAATGAAATAACATCGAATACTTAGAAAATACTCATATATCCATTTTACTCTCTAAACCCACCACAAACATAACTAATTAACATATTTAAAAACTCATGAAACATAAAATAACAACAATGCATTTATATTCATCACCAAACTATACTAGTCAAACATTCATCTAATATTCCTACTTGTGATACATATCTCACACGAAACATGTTACCTAAATAGTGAACAATTGAAGGATGAGATATTGACCTTTTCATTTATATCCTTTTCAACCTTCTTTAATGGATCATTTATACATCATCAACATGGATCAATCTGTTATTGGCACCCAGTGCCCGACAGATAAATCATAACAAAGTTTTGCGCCTAGCGCTAGTCGGATAAACTGACAATAGGTGTGCCCTGCACTAGTTAGATAAACCAACAATTTTTTATGTCCAGCGCTAGTTGGATAAACCGACGATATCAAATGTGTGCCCAGCACTAGTCGGATAAACCGACAATGATTTGCGCCTAACGCTAGTCGAGTAAACTGACGATATCAAATGTGTGCCCAGCACTAGTCAGATAAACCGATAATGATTTGCACCCAATGCTAGTTGGATAAACCAACAAATACATACGCAATTACATCATTCCACAATTCTTCAATTCATAAATTAAATCCTTTACATTGATCTTCTATATTAAATTTCTATAATCCATTCCATAACCATTTTCATATATATATTTCTATAACATTACATTTAAAATACTAATCATTTGACTACATATAATTGACTATCAAATTAACTAATAATCAAACTAATTAAATAAATAAAGTTCGAGTTTAACGACTACGAGCTTACCTGAACTCAAAAATGACTTTTAATATGAACCGACTACCATTCCGCTACTTTGGCTTTTTCGCGATTTGTGTCTGTTCGAGTTGTTTCTTGATTTAGATAAATATTTTTATTCAATTAATCTCATTCCGGTATTTAAAATAATTAACTGAATCCTATAACCCTTATCTTTATGAATTTACTAAATTACCCCCAATATTTTAATCTTTTTACAATTTAATCCTAAATCCCGAAATTCATGAATTATCTACATTTAATCAAAATACCAGCTAGCCCAATTTCATATGATTTATAATGAGCCCATATCCATTATCAATTCCCAATATTTACATAAAGTTTTACTATTTTAACAAATTAATCCTTAAAAATTAAAATCATTAAAAATCACTTCACAAAATAAGCATATGTAACAATAAAGCTTCCAACAAAACAAATTAGCATCAAAGACATTCAAAATCATCGATGGTAAATTTTTAAATGTTTGACAGTTTCACAAATTAATCCTTAATTTAACTAGATATCAAAACAACCATCACAAATACACAAAATTCATGAAAAACAAGTCAAGAAATACTTGCATGCAAAGAAAAATGGAAAAAGCAAAGCTCTCTCCTTTCTTGGTGTTCGGCTAAGGAAATAAAAGAAAGAAGATGATGGATGCTTTTAGTTGTTTTATTTTATTACTTTAACTTTTGTTTAATTAATAAACATATATTAAATTATAAGTTTTTTTTTCAATTCCTACATCCACTAAGCCGCCATAATTCATTATTATGGTCTAATTG
The DNA here is from genome assembly GCA_005393395.2 of Gossypium australe. Taxonomy (NCBI): domain Eukaryota; kingdom Viridiplantae; phylum Streptophyta; class Magnoliopsida; order Malvales; family Malvaceae; genus Gossypium; species Gossypium australe. The sequence continues at coordinate 43,610,555 of CM016624.1, forward strand.
CAACATAAATCTCCCAAATTTAATTATCTAATTTATTTAGTTAAGAGAAATATATAATATGCAACTTTTTACCTTTTACTTTAATTAAATAAACATATTTTAAATTTAAAAATCAAAAGCTAACCGCACTTACCAAATAATTATGGTTTAATTGCCATATAAACTCTTCTAACTTTAATAATTTACCAATTAACACCTTTTTAATTAATAAAACTCACTTTTGTAATCTTTATGATTTAGTCCTTTTTAATTAATTAACTATTTAAATGATAAAATCTATTAACAAAACTTAATATGAACTTAATAACACTCTGTAAATATTTTATTAAATATTTACGGGCTCGGTTTATAGAAACGAGGTCCTGATACCTCCTTTTTTAAAACCAGTTGACTTTAGGATTTACTACTTGAACCTAATTATTCGTTTAAATAATATAAATTATCAAATAAAAATTTATTATAATACTATATTTGACTCGTAATTATTAAATAATAATATTTACGAACTCATTTGTCAGATTTGTGGACCCCATGCCACTATTTTCGATACTACTGATGTCGTAACCATTTTTCGATAAAACGGGAATCGACTAAGAATAGGGAGTCGCCACCGATCATTTAGGTGTGATTGGATCACCTTTGTTTTAATAAACTATTTTGATTTATTAAAACAATATTTTTGGGTCTACGAAATTTGGGAAAACGGGTTCGGGAGTCGGTTACGTGCAAGGAAGGGTTAGCACCCTTGCAACGCCCAAAGTCGGTACCAAATTGATTGATATTGTCCCAATGTCGAAAGCTTGAAAGTATTTGGGGTTAAAAGGTTCGTAAAAGAGGCTATTTAAAGTAGTATTGAGTCCTAAGATTTAACTCGTTCCAAAGGAATGGAAATGTCACATCCAACACGTTAGGATGTAACATATTCATACTTCGATACCGAGACTGTCTTTAGTCCTCAAATATATGAGAAGGATATTTGGTTATTTTAGTTGACCAGAAAATAGACACCCAGCACGTTAGGATGTTATCTTCCAAGCTTCTAAATTCCCAAAGATTGCCTTCATTTTAAAAACTTTTGAATGAAGGATAATTTCGTGAAAATGTGCCTTTTGTTTTAAGCCACAATACAAGTGACAATGTTGCCTTCACTATGTCGAACTTATGCATTCAAGCAATTATAAAATGCTAATATTTAATACAAGCACTGACAAAATAATGATGAAATGCAACAAAGAATAGCCCATACACTAGAACAAACCAACGTATACAATGCGATGTAAACAAGCATAATAAACAGTGAAAAACGAGGAGCTTGTTTTATGTAAGTTTAAGACGACAATAAAACCTTTTGGTAATATAAACAAAGTGAATGATGTATACAATAAGAATAATGTATAATAGGTTTTAAAAAGACCTCCAATGATATAGGCTATACAAATAATAATGATAAAATAATGAAAGTACTAATCATGATGGTAAAGATAGTAATAATAATAATAATAATAATAATATTAATAAATATGTACCTTGAAAATATAATTAGAGTAACAATAATGAAAGGGCTAAAAGTTTGTAAAATAACAAAAAAAGGGTCAAATTGCGTTTAAAATGAAAGTTCGGGGTCAATTCGACATAAAACAAAAGGAATAAGGATCCATTTGAAAACGCGCATTAAAGACAGGGACCGAAAGTGAAATTATTCCCGGTTTCAAAAACGGTGCGTTTGGGGGAGGACTAAGCTGTAAGGCGGTCAGGGGATTGGAGGGCCCATCGCGAAATAATCCCTTTAAAGCGAAGAGGGCGCGGACCCGGGTCATCCAACTGGTTGATGCGCGGATCCTTCACCCATGGACCGGCGCCGTTTTGAAATTTGTTTTAAAAGCCTCTTTTCCCTTTTTGTTCATTTGCCCGACCTAACCCCCCCCCCCAAATCCTCTGCTAGGGTTCCTTTGGGACCCCTTTTTATCACCCCTAGCCTGATCCATCCTCCCTCTCAGCCGCCGTCGTCTTCCAAGACGTCGTCACCGCTCTCGAAACCGGCGAGTGCGCCGTTTGCCTCACGGTCGCAACTCTAACCTATCCCCGATCGAAGCGGAGCAGGCGAGGGTCGGATATCATCGGTAAACTCCTCTCCTTCACCCGTTTACTTTGTTATTTCCGTTCGATTTACGACGGTTCGAAGTAGTAATGAAAAATAAGATGAGACGACAGCAAATAGAGTAAAAAATGGAAAATAAAATCAACCTCCTTGTCTTATTCCTTGATGTTTGATAATCGTCGAAAAGGGTTACTCGAGTTCCTTTGGTTTGCTTTCGTTTACAGTCTCTTAAACCAGAAATCCCCCCTTTTGTCCACTTTTTTGGTTTCTCTTGAATTGGATTCGAGATTCTTTTTGTTTTTTTTTTTTAGGGGCCTTTCTCAAGAAGGGGAGCCGACCCTTTTACATTTGTTTTGAACGGCTTTATAGCCGAAAATCCATTTTCCCAGTATTATTCTACTGTTTCATCCATACTCTACTGTTAGTTGCCTCTGTTTTTGCTTGTCGGTCTTTTGCAGGTGATGGGCTAGTGTGGACGACGGGGCCGAGGCAGTGGTCGATGGAGGCGTGCGAGGATGAGGCATGCATGACCGAGGCGTCTGGGGAAAGGCGTTGGTGGAGAGAAGCGTGGAGGCCGAGGGACACGCGGATCTGGAGAGACGCGCGTGTGTAGCCGAAACGACTCCCGTGGCGCGTGGGGAGCTGGAGGCGCGCGTATGGGCGACGCGCGAAGCAGACGAAAGGATTACTGGCGGCGCTGGCTAGGGAAGGAACCCTAGGGTTCTGATTGTTTAAAATTTTGGGCCATTGGGCCTCTGTAATTTTTGGGTTAGGATTCAGTTATTGGATTTGGGCTGTTTATCAGGGTTAACTGGGCTTGTTATAATTGGGTTAATTAGAGGTTCTGTAGTTGGGTTTTAAATTTGGGTTTGATGGACCCTTTTTTGTGAATGGATTGGACTTTTGTTTAATATTGGATTTTTGTTTTGCTGGTTTATTCGTATTGAAATTTGGTCTGGTGTTTTGGGCTTGTAATTGGACTGTCATTAATGTAATTGGACATTTATTCTGGGCCATTTTCTGTTTGCTATTATTATTTGATTTCCTTTGTTTCCATTGCTTTGGTAATGATTGCTTAATGGGCCCAGGGCCAAAATTGGTTATCACAGCTGCCCCTCTTTGCTCATTGTCGTGGAACGAGAATGGAGCAAAGACAAAAGAAGAACCAATTTTGGCCGGTCTTGGCTCAGTATAGATTCTTTGGGCGCTTCTCTTCTTCTAACATCTTCAACCCTGTTGCTTTGGTCCACTCTATCGCCGCTTCCGCGTGACATGCCCGTTAGCTTCAATTCATTTTTCCACAATCTTGTTCCCTTTGGACTTGCTTCAACATGACCTCACGACACAAGGCGATTTGTAGCTTCAATCTATCAAGCGCTCCACTGGGAAATCTGAATTTTTCGAACCGCTTCCCTGTTCTTAGCACATGAATCGACTCTTTCTTTTCTTTTCCCCTTTTTTTTTTTTTTTTTTTTTTTTTTTTTTTGAAAAACGAGAATTGAGAAACAGAAAATAGAATTTAAAGAATAGAACTTGAAAGACGAAAATTAAATATCTCGGCGTCTCCCGTGGCTTAACTCACCTCTCGCAATATGAGTTGATTTTTGAACAGAAATTTACGGACAGAAACTAATTACCTCGGCGTGTCCCGAGGCTCAACTCACCTCTCGCAATATGAGTTGATTTTTGAATAGAAATTTAAAGACAGAAATTAAATACCTCGGCGTGTCCCGAGGCTCAACTCACCTCTCGCAATATGAGTTGATTTTTGAACAAAAATTTAAAGACAGAAATTAAATACCTCGGTGTGACCCGAGGCCCAACTCATTTCTCGCATTATGAGTTGATTTTTGAGCAAAAATTTAAAGACAGCAATTAAATACCTCGGCTTGTCCCGAGGCTCAACTCACCTCTCGCAATATGAGTTGATTTTTGAACAAAAATTTAAAGACAGAAATTAAATACCTCGGCGTGTCCCGAGGCTCAACTCACCTCTCGCAATATGAGTTGATTTTTGGACGGAAATTTAAAGCGTATCTGGTGGGTGTCTTCTTTCCCCTTGGTTCGGTAAAGCTACAGTTATCGTCTAAACTTCTTGCTTTGATGGTGTACCTGTATATGTGATGTTATCATGATGTGCATGTGTTTGTCTTAAATGCTCTTATGCCTACGTGATTATGCCATGCGTTCTGGGTTTGTTTGTCGTGTATTTCTTGTTATGACTCTCATGATGACTTGTGTCCACTGTTTCGATTCTCGACTTTCGCTTCAGGTTTTGTACTCGTCCCTAAGTTCCACGAGTGGTTTGTACTTCTCATATCTCAACCATTTGTCCCCTTGTCAAAACGGGTCCTTGCTTTGAGGTCTTTGTATTTACCGGGTTCTCATCTGGGTAATGCTCAATGTTTCTTCTGTTTAAAGTATGTAATTTCGCTATTTATCATTTAAATGAATCAAACACAAGATGCATGCTAATGGCCAAGTAGGTGTGAAAGAGACGCTTTAAGTTCGTATTTATTTCGAAGCAACACGGAAAGAAAATTGACAAGGAATGATTCGATAAAGAAGGCATAACAAAACAGTGGACTCAATTGTCACTAATGCTCTAGATATCCAACGCGTGAACTTCTCCATGTTCCTTCATCCTGAACCTCTTCGAGTGAAGCTCCTTGCGTAGAAGACCTTGAACTTCCGAATCCGCTTCGAATATCGTAACCTCGCCCCTTAACTTTCCGTTCAAATCGTTCTTACTCTTTACATGCGAATCCCCTTCGTTAGGACGCCCTTTCGGGTTTTCATCCCAATTTCGATTATCAAGACGCCCTTCTTGGGTTTTCATCCTGATTTTTTCTTTTTCTCTTTTTTTTTTTTTTTTTTTAAAACCAAAATGCTTCTTTCAGGTTTTCATCTCGATTTTTTTTTTTTTTTTTTTTAAGCGTAGTACTTCTTTACGGCATCCGAGTTCACTGGGTTCGATACCTCTTTCCCATCCATCTCTGTGAGAATCAAAGCTCCGCCAGAGAAAGCCTTCCTTACGACGTAGGGTCCTTCCCAATTCGGCGCCCATTTTCCTCGGAAGTCTTTTTGTATTGGGAGGATCTTTCTCAACACGAGCTCTCCTTCGCGCAATTCCCTCGGCCGTACCTTCTTGTCATGGGCCGTGATCATTCTCTTTTGGTACATCTGTCCATGACATATTGCTTTCAAGCGCTTTTCCTCAATCAGATTCAGTTGGTCATATCGAGCTTGTATCCATTCTGATTCCTCCAGTTTTGACTCCATTAAGACTCGTAAAGAAGGGATTTCCACCTCGATAGGTAGTACAGCTTCCATTCCATATACCAGAGAGAAAGGAGTTGCCCCCGTGGAGGTCCGCACACATGTACGATATGCGTATAGAGCGAACGGGAGCTTCTCATGCCAATCTTTATATGTCTCAGTCATCTTCCCAATAATCCTCTTGATATTCTTGTTGGCAGCTTCTACGGCTCCATTCATCTTTGGGCGATAGGGAGATGAATTGTGATGCCTTATTTGAAACTGTTCGCACACTTCCTTCATCATCTTGTTGTTCAGATTCAAGGCATTATCTGAGATGATTTTCTCAGGTAATCCATATCGACATATAATTTCTTTTTTTAAGAACTTGCAAATTGCAGTCCTTGTCACGTTTGCAAACGAAGCGGCTTCAACCCATTTTGTGAAGTAATCTATGACCACGAAGATGAATCGATGGCCATTAGAAGCTTTTGGGGAAATTGGTCCTATAACATCCATGCCCCACATGGAGAAAGGCCATGGAGAGGTCATAACGTGGAGGGGCGATGGTGCTGCGTTAATCTTATCGCCGTAAATTTGGCATTTGTGACACTTTCGGGCGTAGCTGATGCAGTCATTTTCCATTGTCAACCAATAATACCCGAGTCTCATAATTTTCCTGGCCATAGTGAAACCGTTGGCATGCGTTCCACAAGTTCCTTCATGTACCTCTTCAAGTATCTTTTTGGCTTCGACATTATCCACGCATCTTAGAAGCACTTGATCTTTCCCTCTCTTGTATAGGATGTCCCCATCAAGAACAAATCCTGCTGCCATTTTTCTGATTGTTCTTTTGTCGTTCTCGTTTGCTTGCTCCGGGTACCTTTGATGTTTGACATATCCCAAGATATCATGGAACCATGGCCGTCCGTCCGCCTCTTTTTCAAAGCTAAAACAATGTGCCGGGGCCTCATATATGCTCATCTGAAGAGGCATTATTTCCGCTTCTCGGTTTGCTTTGAACATTGAAGCCAAAGTGGCCAGAGCATCAGCCAATTGGTTTTCCTCTCGTGGGAAGTAACTAAAGGTTACTTCTTCGAATTCTTTGACCAAATCTATAACAAGATCGTGGTATCTGACAAGCTTTGCGTCTCTTACTTCCCAATCTCCCCGGATTTGGTAAATCACCAATGCCGAATCCCCAGACACCTTCAGGACTTTGATGTCTCGTTCAATGGCTGCACGGAGCCCCATGATGCAAGCCTCGTATTCCGCTATGTTGTTGGTACAGAAGAAGTTTAATCGGGCAGTGAATGGATAATGACTCCCTTCCGGTGACACTAAGACTGCTCCGATCCCATGCCCTAATGCATTTGATGCCCCGTCAAAACTCATTTTCCATGACTCTTCTTTTGACGATTCACATTCTTTTTCTGTGCTGCACATCAAATCTTCATCCGGGAAGTCAAATCTTAACGGCTCGTATTCTTCTGTGGCTCGGGTTGCTAGGAAGTCGGCTATTGCGCTCCCTTTTATCGATTTTTGGCTCACATAGATGATGTCGTATTTCGATAGTAGGATCTGCCATCGTGCCATTCTTCCTGAGAGTGCGGGTGATTCCATCATGTATTTGATTGGGTCCAATTTAGAGATTAACCACGTCGTATGATACAACATATATTGTCTAAGCCTTCGAGCTGCCCAGACCAAAGCACAACAGAATTTTTCGATTGATGGATATTTTGCTTCATACTCTGTGAACTTTTTACTGAGGTAATAGATCGCCCTTTCTCTTCTTCCCGACTCGTCATGTTGCCCCAGTACACAACCCATTGAGCTTTCGAACACCGTCAAGTACAATATCAACGGTCTTCCGGGGGTTGGTGGTACTAGCACAGGGGGGTTAGACAAATATTGCTTTATCTTGTCGAAGGCAACTTGGCATTCCTCATTCCATTCCCCGGAATTGTGCTTTCGCAAAAGTCGGAAAATTGGGTCGCATTGGTTGGTAAGCTGCGCGATGAACCGAGCGATGTAATTTAATCTTCCTAAAAACCCTCTGACCTCCCTTTGTGTTCGCGGAGATGGTAAGTCTTGTATGGCCTTTATTTTGTCCGGATCAACCTCGATGCCTCTCTTGCTAACGATGAAGCCCAGTAATTTTCCCGAGGTCGCTCCAAATGTGCACTTAGCTGGGTTAAGCTTCAGTTGAAACTTTCTCAGTCTTTCAAATAATTTCCTGAGGTTTTCAACATGCTCTCTTTCTCCCCGAGATTTGGCAATCATATCATCGACATAAACCTCTATCTCTTTGTGCATCATGTCGTGAAACAGCATCACCATTGCCCTTTGATATGTTGCCCCAGCGTTTTTCAAACCGAATGGCATCACCTTGTAGCAGAAAGTTCCCCACATCGTCACGAATGTAGTCTTCTCCATATCCTCAGGGGCCATCTTTATCTGGTTATAACCCGAAAATCCGTCCATAAAAGAGAATAATGAATGTTTTGCCGTGTTATCTACCAGTGTATCGATGTGCGGCAAGGGAAAATTATCCTTGGGGCTTGCTCGATTGAGATCACGATAGTCCACACACATTCGCACCTTGCCGTCTTTCTTTGGCACTGGGACTATATTAGCCACCCATTCCGGGTATTTGGAGACTTGTAAGAAACCAGCATCGAACTGTTTTTTGATCTCTTCTTTTATCTTTAAGAGCATTTCGGGTCTCATTCGTCTTAGCTTCTGCTGGATTGGCTTGCATTCTGGTTTCACTGGGAGCCTGTGGACCACTACATCCTCGCTTAATCCTGGCATATCCTGATATGACCATGCAAATACGTCTTTGTATTCCTGAAGCAAGGTGACCAAGTCGTGTCTGGTGGACTCTGAGATAGAGGTCCCAATTTTCACCTCTTGCCTCTTTTCTTCGTTTCCCAGGTTCACCGTCTCGACAGACTCTTGGTAGGGGAGTATCCGTCTATCTTCCTGTTCTATCATCCTTAACAAGTCAGGGGTTGAAACATGATCTTCAGCATTCTCGTCAGCTTCGGATTCTCCTAAACAAACAGCTTGCTCAAAGTCGATTTTAGGATCAGTAGCAGGATTGTTCACGTTGTCGCTATCTGAGCACCTGACAAGTAAAAAGGAGCTATAGAGAAATATCGAGGTATTGGAAACAAAAATGTGATTCTATGACATGAATATATATGTATAAAGACAAGCCATGAGAAGAGGGATAGATATGAGGCTAACGCGAATGAGAGACAGTGACAAAATGCATCTTCATTGATTGTTCATTTAAAAGTTAGATAGCTGATACAAACTTTTATAACACATTCCCCTTCGACTTAGAGGAATACAGAAGGTTGTCATTGAGAATTACTCTGGAGGGGTCCTAGAAACTACAAGGAGGTCCTCAGCAATCCAATTGTCCAACACAAATCCCGGAGGACCAGGGCGTATCTTCGAAAGGCCTTTCGTTGTATTATCCGCTCCGTCGATGACGTTTATGTTGAAGTTCTGAAAATCCCTTTCAACCAATAACAGCATGTTCCGCGAATCATCTCCCTCTGTGTACATCATTCCTGCTGATGTGAAAGTTTTTGACAAGGGCGGGTACGTCATGGGCTCCCATTCTACCTCTCGTCCTGAAGTTCTTGCAATCCTTTTTCTCTGATCTTTTTGCCGTTGTTTCCTCCTTTGTCGCTCATCAGGTTTGAAACCTAAGCCGTACGGAGCCTTATGGTGTGCAGGATTTAGCGCTCTAGCTATCCCTTGTTGGTATCTCCCTAAACCCTTTCCTGCTCGGGCACCTTTCCCTACTGTCAATTTGACCCCCATTCTGGCGTTTCTTGACAGCTTGGGTGTGGGAGTCCTATCTCCTTCGGCGACAAATGCAGCGTTGATGAATTCGAAGGAACGGAAGGAGCATTCTGGCACATCTTTGTTTGCCTCGATGTAGGGTGTGTCAGCAGAGAGCGATGCGACGATGTCCTCTTCACCGGCGATCGTGATCAGGCGGTTATCCGTAATAAACTTTATTTTCTGATGAAGAGATGAAGGGATAGCTCCTGCGGAGTGGATCCATGGCCTTCCTAAGAGGCAATTATATGAAGGAGCAATGTCCATGACTTGGAATTCGACATTGTATGTGCACGGGCCCACCTCTAAAGGGATCTCAATTTTTCCCATAACTTCCCGTCGTGTTCCATCAAATGCCCTTACCGCGGAGTGACAAGGCCTTAGGTAAGACATGTCGACGGGCATCCTAGACAGTGTAGCTAGCGGCATGACATTGAGCGCGGACCCGTTGTCAATAAGCACATGCGGTATTATATATCCTTTGCACCCGGTCGTGATGTGCAATGCTTTAACAGAGCCCCTACCATTTGGTGGTATTTCGTCATCGCTGAAGGAGATGAAATTATCTGCGTTTAAATTGTTCACCCACCTATCGAGTTTTTCAATGGGCACATTGCTTGGCACATAGGCTTGGTTCAACACCTTCAGTAAAGCGTTTCGATGTGGCTCTGAGCTCAACAATAGGGATAATACTGAGATTTTTGCCGGTTGTTTATTCAGCTGCTCCACGACATTGTATTCGCTGTGCTTAATGAACTTTAAGAACTCCTGTGCTTCCTTCTCATTCACCGGCTCCTTAGTTCCTTGCTCAGCTTGTATTTCAAACTTGCCCTCGGTCTCGTGTATTGGTGCCTTCCCTTTCTGACTCGTGTCAATGGCTTTCTTCTTCATCTCAACCACCTCAGGGGAATAGCACCTCCCACTGCGGGTAAAATGCCCCACCTCACTGATGTTTCCAGTCGTAGCTTCGGGTATATTGACATCGTATTTCCATGGCACTGCCTTGCTATCCTTGTACGGAAAAGGGGAAGGTACTTGAATTATCATTTTTGGTTTCCTCTCTTCTTCCTTTGTCTCGTAGTAGATTACCAAAGGCCGATCGGCACTGTAAGGAGGTCCTGATGATTGGCCCTCAGATACACATATCTCCTTTCCACCAGTCTCTTCCATCTTATTGAAGATTTCTATCCTTTTATTGTCCATCATGCTTTGAAGCAGCTCTTTGAACTCATCGCAAGACTGGATATGGTGTCCTGGTATGCCGTGAAAGACACAGAAACTTGGACTCCTCGCGTTTTCCTCCTTGAAATTCCTATCGAGCATGCCCTTCTCAATCATTACTTCCCAAACCGTCTCCAAAGGTGTCCTTATCCTAGAGACACAGCTTCTAACTCGCCACCCATCTTCCGGTGTCACCATATTCACGTTCCCTGTGGCATGGTTAGGGAGCGGGTTTCTTGTCATATTGTTGGTGCCGTCAAACCGTAAGATGCCGGCGTCGATGAGGCCTTGCACTCTTCTCTTAAAGGCTAAACAGTTATCTGTAGAGTGTCCCTGATTCCCGGCGTGGTACATGCAATTAGCGTTGGGATCGTACCACCTTGGGAACGGGGGTTTTAATGGCGCCATGTAATGTGGCGAGATTAACTGTTTTTCTAATAGCTTCGGGCATAATTCTCCGTATGATACGGGAATGGGGGTGAACTGGGGTCTTTCAGGATTGGGTTTTACTGGTCTTTGTTCGATTTTTGGCTGGCCTTGGGCGGGCATAGCGTTTGGAGGGAATATGGTGAATGGTCTTTGATTTTCGGTGGCGTAAACGGGGTAGGGAGGAGGTGCTTGATAGTAGGGGCTTTGTGGATAGAAATTCGGCGGTGGGCGAAACTGGGGGCGTGGTTGTGTCGGATATGGATTAGGAGCATAGTGGCCTCCGGTCCCTACCATGTGGGCTTCAGGATCCTTTTTCTTTGCAGGTGTTGGTCTTCTTGAGCTCTCAGGGCCTTCCATTCTTCCACTTTTAATGCCGTTTTCGATGAGTTCGCCAGATACTACGAGGTCGGCGAAGTCTTTCGTGGCACTTCCTACCAGTTTGTCGTAGAACGGCGCCCTCAAAGTATTGATGAAAAGGACCGTTACCTCACTTTTAGTTAGAGGGGGCTCGACCTGGACTGAGAGATCCCTCCACCTCTGAGCGTATTGCTTGAAGGTCTCCGTTGGCTTTTTTTCCAACATTTGCAGTGTCATCCGGTCGGGGGCCGCATCAGAAACATGCTTATACTGTTCACAGAACGCAGTTGCCAGGTCCTTCCATGACCGGATCCTCTCTGAGCTAAGCTGATCGTACCATCGGAGGGCTGATCCGATCAAGCTATCCTGGAAACAGTGTATTAATAGCTTGTCCTCGTCCAAGTGTCCGGCCATTTTTCGACAGTACATGATGAGATGCGCTTTTGGACATCTCGTTCCCTCATACTTTTCAAAATCTGGTACTTTAAACTTTGGGGGTAGAACCAGATCGGGTACCAAACTAAGCTCTTTGGCACTTAGTGAAGAAAAGACTCCAGTACCTTCCACCGCCTTGAGTCTTTCTTCTAGATTCTTATATTTTTCTTCAGCATCATGGTCACCCCTCTTTAACCTAGCTATCTCCATCGGATCATCCAAATCCGGGACTATCGGATTAGCCGAATTATCCCCGCGTTTGATACGTATATACCCTCCCCCAGATGGGTAGGTGGGATGGGTTGTTGCTCCAAGCCTACTGGGTTCCCTTGAGGATATCCTCTTTGTGCTGCCTGAGCGTGGGATGGCGTGGATCCTAGTGGATAGAGCGGATCTTGATTATCCCTCGAATGGGGCTCCGTAAGGTCAGGACTTTGCGCGGGTCCTTTTCCTCGGGTCATAACTGTTAACATTTCCAACATTTGTCCATTTGACTCTTATGCTCTCGTGATTCCTCGCGGGATCTCATCATTAGGTCCTTTGCTTCTTGCTGTGATTTGGTTAGCTGTTCTTGTAACTCTTTCTGGGTTTTTTCCATCCTCTCGATCCTCTCATTGAGTTCGACGTCCATGGCTCTAGTTCTTAAGCGTGTTCTATAGGGATGATGTGATTCCAGGTTCGTAATGTCGTAGCTGCGGATTATGATTTTAAGTTTAGCGAACAGTTAAGGTGATATGATGCTAATGTATGTAATGCAATGCAAATGCATGGTATGAATGAAAAAGGTGTCAACTCTGATTCAATTCCCCATAGAAAACTTCCTTAGATAACAAAGCTCTTTACATAAAAGAGGTTACAAAAACGGCCTTGCTCTAACACCTAAAGCTCTAATCTTGGTCAGTAGGGAAGCTAATTCTCGCCCACGATCCGACTGTGTCTCGAATTGTATGCTCAATGTGTCGGCTTGCATAGCTAGAGTTTGTAGATACTCGGCTACTTCTCGTATCCGAATTATGGCCTCTCCCATGAGGTGGTCTCTATCTTTGACTTGATTCCGGGCATGGTACAATTCCGCTTCCCTTCGTTCCTCGCTCTCTCTCAAATACCCTATATGAGTCTGACATTTCAGCAGTTCCATTTCTAACTCTTCAGTCCTCTTTTTCATTTCTTCGATTCTACCCCGACTTGCTTTTAACTCTCTCGCTGAGTTACGGCTTCGATAATGGTCGAGGGACTTTTCTAACTCTGACACCCTTGTCTTCAATTCGTTTCTTCTATTCTGGTCTTCTGATATTTGCTCTTCTAGGATCTCGTTCTGAGCTTTTATTTCTCGGAATTTCCTTTCCCATCGCTCGGCTTTAGCTCTTTCTTCTTGCAACTCTTGTCGCCATTGGCTCGAAGTCTTTCCCAGTCCAGCAGTTCTCATCGAGAGGCGCATCTTCTTGTAGTCCCCCTTTAAGCTATCCAATTCTTCTTCGGCCTTGCTCTTCCCTTTTTGTACCTTTTCCGTCTCTGATTTCTGTATCTCTACATCTAGCTTCAAAAACATCTTTTCCTCCTCCAACTGCTCGATTCTTTTTTCGAGCTCTGATCTTCGCTGTAAGAAATCTTGCTTTATAACTTCCAATTCTGTTGGTATCACTCGTAACCGTTCCTCCAAAGACTGAGCATTATCTAAGCTTGGTCCCAGGATGTTATCATTGATTCTCTTGCTTAGCCATGCTTTGTATTCAGGAATTACCGTTTCGCCCGCAGCTAATCTCTTCATTCGGTGCGTTTGTTTCCAAGCATTTGTTGTTTCTTTGATCTTCTTCTTGTATCCCTCTCCCGTATAAGAGAACTCACTTAGGTTTAACCCATGTGTTGCCGGCACGAATTGCCTAGACTGGTATTGTCTTGCCACTAGCAATGGGGCGTACCCGATGACTCCCCAAATTCCGGGTAGAGGTACCCAATTGAAGTCTCCGCATCTGTAGAGTATCTCTCCAGGCATCATCCACGGAGCTCTCCACTCAACGTCTTCTCCTTGAAGGTTCTGAAAAATTGCCATCCATCCTTCTTCCGTTATGTCATCTCTTCTTGTCGTAGCAGCTTCCTCTTTTATTGGTGAATAGTCTCTATGAAAAGGTCGACAAGAGACTTTGTCCGTCTTCCAAAAATGCCCGTGAAACCATACCATCAGAAGTTGGGCGCATCCGATAAACCTTCCCTCTCCCGCTCTTCTGCAAGCATTTAACGATCTAAAAGTTTCCGCGAGAATCGCCGGGACAGGTGTGACTTGCTTACCTAATCGGTCGAACAGATCCACCACCGCCTCATCTATATGCCTCAGAGCTTTTGGGAATATGACTAAACCGTAAAGGCCGAGGGCGAAAATATCAACCTTTCTCCCCATGTCAGGGTGCGTTGAAATTAGATCCCTTAAATCCACCCAAGGAAAACATCTTCCTTCACCCTTCTGTTGAATCTTGGCTGAGATCCACTGCTCACTCATTCCCGTAACCTTCATCAACTTCTTTGCCAAAGGAGGGACATAAGCGGGCCTAATATAGACCTTATCGACTTGCATATCAGGAATACGAAGCAGAGTAGTGTACTCTTCTATTGTTGGTACCAAGTCCACTTCCCCAAAAGTGAAACAACTGTAGGCAGCATTCCAAAATTGGACCATAGCCCGAAACAATTGTCTATCTACTTTGACATCCAACAAGTGAGATATATCACCGTAGCGGCGGTAGAACATCTGTTTGGCTTCTTCTCCCCAATGGGTCCAGATATCCCGCAACTCTCGAAGCTCGTTTTGCGTCACGCTAACACGGGTGAAGTCCCATAGCTCTGACGTATGACTCTCGACTAAGCTATCTCCTTCCCCGGATTGCAACTTTTCTGACCATGTGCGTACGGCTGCGTTGTCCTCTACTTTATCAAGAAAGTCGTTCTCCATAGCAAACTTTCTATTTCGGCAACCGAGCAGAAATTGACACCTCTACTATATGGAATGTCATGCAAAGCAATAAGCAAAAACAACGTTAGTACCGCACAGTCAAACAAACAGAACATCAATAAGCGCTTATCCGGGTAACTATTTCGACATTCTGCCTAGGGTAGGCTCTAGGGTTTCTATATGGGGTTCAGTTCTACGGAAGGGGTACCTGAACCAGCAGATTCCTCGACCCTCACCCATTATAGGCTTATACGGACCGAGTTCGGTTCAGGGGGATACATTTCCCTACGGCCATGCGGAGGTGAAAACCTCACGAAACACGTAGGTACGTATGTCTCCCGGAAGCAATCCACTAGCCCATGCGGAGGTGAAAACCTCACGAAAGCTTAGTTTCTTACTCCCCACTTACAGGTGTGACCGACGGTCATGCAATGTAATGCCAAAATATTTCACGAGACTTGACACTATGGCACAAACAAATGCATCAGAGAGAAACATGATTTTTTTTCAAAACATTTTTCCAACTTTTCAAACAAAGGGACAAAAATCAATCAATTTACGGCCTGACTCTCGGCATCCCCAGCGGAGTCGCCAAGCTGTCGTAACCATTTTTCGATAAAACGGGAATCGACTAAGAATAGGGAGTCGCCACCGATCATTTAGGTGTGATCGGATCACCTTTGTTTTAATAAACTATTTTGATTTATTAAAACAATATTTTTGGGTCTACGAAATTTGGGAAAACGGGTTCGGGAGTCGGTTACGTGCAAGGAAGGGTTAGCACCCTTGCAACGCCCAAAGTCGGTACCAAATTGATTGATATTGTCCCAATGTCGAAAGCTTGAAAGTATTTGAGGTTAAAAGGTTCGTAAAAGAGGCTATTTAAAGTAGTATTGAGTCCTAAGATTTAACTCGTTCCAAAGGAATGGAAATGTCACATCCAACACGTTAGGATGTAACATATTCATACTTCGATACCGAGACTGTCTTTAGTCCTCAAATATATGAGAAGGATATTTGGTTATTTTAGTTGACCAGAAAATAGACACCCAGCACGTTAGGATGTTATCTTCCAAGCTTCTAAATTCCCAAAGATTGCCTTCATTTTAAAAACTTTTGAATGAAGGATAATTTCGTGAAAATGTGCCTTTTGTTTTAAGCCACAATACAAGTGACAATGTTGCCTTCACTATGTCGAACTTATGCATTCAAGCAATTATAAAATGCTAATATTTAATACAAGCACTGACAAAATAATGATGAAATGCAACAAAGAATAGCCCATACACTAGAACAAACCAACGTATACAATGCGATGTAAACAAGCATAATAAACAGTGAAAAACGAGGAGCTTGTTTTATGTAAGTTTAAGACGACAATAAAACCTTTTGGTAATATAAACAAAGTGAATGATGTATACAATAAGAATAATGTATAATAGGTTTTAAAAAGACCTCCAATGATATAGGCTATACAAATAATAATGATAAAATAATGAAAGTACTAAATCATGATGGTAAAGATAGTAATAATAATAATAATAATAATAATATTAATAAATATGTACCTTGAAAATATAATTAGAGTAACAATAATGAAAGGGCTAAAAGTTTGTAAAATAACAAAAAAAGGGTCAAATTGCGTTTAAAATGAAAGTTCGGGGTCAATTCGACATAAAACAAAAGGAATAAGGATCCATTTGAAAACGCGCATTAAAGACAGGGACCGAAAGTGAAATTATTCCCGGTTTCAAAAACGGTGCGTTTGGGGGAGGACTAAGCTGTAAGGCGGTCAGGGGATTGGAGGGCCCATCGCGAAATAATCCCTTTAAAGCGAAGAGGGCGCGGACCCGGGTCATCCAACTGGTTGATGCGCGGATCCTTCACCCATGGAACGGCGCCGTTTTGAAATTTGTTTTAAAAGCCTCTTTTCCCTTTTTGTTCATTTGCCCGACCTAACCCCCCCCCAAATCCTCTGCTAGGGTTCCTTTGGGACCCCTTTTTATCACCCCTAGCCTGATCCATCCTCCCTCTCAGCCGCCGTCGTCTTCCAAGACGTCGTCACCGCTCTCGAAACCGGCGAGTGCGCCGTTTGCCTCACGGTCGCAACTCTAACCTATCCCCGATCGAAGCGGAGCAGGCGAGGGTCGGATATCATCGGTAAACTCCTCTCCTTCACCCGTTTACTTTGTTATTTCCGTTCGATTTACGACGGTTCGAAGTAGTAATGAAAAATAAGATGAGACGACAGCAAATAGAGTAAAAAATGGAAAATAAAATCAACCTCCTTGTCTTATTCCTTGATGTTTGATAATCGTCGAAAAGGGTTACTCGAGTTCCTTTGGTTTGCTTTCGTTTACAGTCTCTTAAACCAGAAATCCCCCCTTTTGTCCACTTTTTTGGTTTCTCTTGAATTGGATTCGAGATTCTTTTTGTTTTTTTTTTTTTAGGGGCCTTTCTCAAGAAGGGGAGCCGACCCTTTTACATTTGTTTTGAACGGCTTTATAGCCGAAAATCCATTTTCCCAGTATTATTCTACTGTTTCGTCCATACTCTACTGTTAGTTGCCTCTGTTTTTGCTTGTCGGTCTTTTGCAGGTGATGGGCTAGTGTGGACGACGGGGCCGAGGCAGTGGTCGATGGAGGCGTGCGAGGATGAGGCATGCATGACCGAGGCGTCTGGGGAAAGGCGTTGGTGGAGAGAAGCGTGGAGGCCGAGGGACACGCGGATCTGGAGAGACGCGCGTGTGTAGCCGAAACGACTCCCGTGGCGCGTGGGGAGCTGGAGGCGCGCGTATGGGCGACGCGCGAAGCAGACGAAAGGATTACTGGCGGCGCTGGCTAGGGAAGGAACCCTAGGGTTCTGATTGTTTAAAATTTTGGGCCATTGGGCCTCTGTAATTTTTGGGTTAGGATTCAGTTATTGGATTTGGGTTGTTTATCAGGGTTAACTGGGCTTGTTATAATTGGGTTAATTAGAGGTTCTGTAGTTGGGTTTTAAATTTGGGTTTGATGGACCCTTTTTTGTGAATGGATTGGACTTTTGTTTAATATTGGATTTTTGTTTTGCTGGTTTATTCGTATTGAAATTTGGTCTGGTGTTTTGGGCTTGTAATTGGACTGTCATTAATGTAATTGGACATTTATTCTGGGCCATTTTCTGTTTGCTATTATTATTTGATTTCCTTTGTTTCCATTGCTTTGGTAATGATTGCTTAATGGGCCCAGGGCCAAAATTGGTTATCACAACTGAAAAATGGGTCATTACAACATGAATGTCCTAAATCCCGAATAAGTGCTCTTGATAGTACTTTTGTACGCCTGATAGCACATTTGTGCTCCTGTTAGCACTACGGTGCTCTTATTGCACATTTGTACTCCTGTTAACACTACAGTGCTCCTAATAGCATATTCATGCTCCTATTTTCATTATGATGCCCTAACTCCACATTTGTGCCCAGTTATTGATAAGCTATAAAAGTAACATATTTTAATCCCATTCTTGATGCGTTTTTGGATGATTTACTATTTAATTTAGTGAATTTGATGCTCCTAATCCTTTAATTTCATGTTTCCATACTTAGGAGAGCATAGGGGAGAAAAAAGAGCAGAAAACGGCCAAAATCAGACAAAACAAGCTACTTTCAGGATCCACATGGCCTGGCCATTCCCACACGGGCTGGCCACACGCCCATGTGCCAGCCCGTGTCAACTTCGAACCCTGTTTCCCAAATACGCGGAAAAAGCCAGATTTTAGGGTTTCTAAGCATTCTAAAGTTTATAAATACACACTAGAAGATGATCGAAAGCACGCAGAGTAGAACGAAGAAATTACTCGAAGAACACCGTCGGAATCAACTCAGAAGCAGGATCTCCTTCAAGATTAAAGATCTCCATTCAATTTCTCTAAAAGTTTTTGGGTTCTTTATGTCTTGTTGTTTTCCTAATTTTGAGATGCTTTCTTCCCAAATTATGAACTAAATTCCCTAGATACCTAGGGAAGATGAAATCTATGATGAATATTATTATTTGATCTTTTTGAGTTACATGATAAATATTTGTTCTTGATCTCAATTATGTGTACTTATTTCATATGTTAATGTTTTCAGGATATTAGTTCATGATTGATGTGCTTATTTCAGTGGAGCAAAAGTCCATGTTTAAGAGTAGATCTAGCATAATTGAGTGGAGTTGCATGCAATCCTAGAAATATGACGACATAAATCTACCAGATTAGAGTCAAATCTAATAGGGGAACCCATAGATCGATTTAATGTGACAATAGGGGTTTTAATTAGAAATAGATTTCAATTAATCAATCTAGAGTCAGTTATTTTTACTCTCGAAAGAGATATTGATATAATTAGGGATTTCTACAGATCAAGGCAAGTGAATAAATCATTTAACTCAGATTCAGAATAATAAGTGAAGTCTAGGTGGATTCTTTCATGGGAACTGTCTTTATCATTGGTTTTCTTCGAATATTTTCCCAATTCATTCTCTGTTGAGTCTTTAGTAATTAGTTTAATTTTAGATTAAAAACAACCCTTCAATTTATAGGCTAGATAATAGAAAGATAATAAGTACTAGTACTTTTAGTCCTCGTGGATACGATATTCCCGACTCACCAGTTATACTATTATTCGATAGGTGCACTTGCCTTTGTCGTGATTTTAGTTAGTTAAGTGAATCATCATCAAGTTTTTGGCGCCGTTGCCGGGGACTAAAATATTAGGAACACTTAATTTTTATTACTTTAGCTATTTTTACTTTTATTACATTTCATTTTTGTTTTTATTTTAATTTACTAACTTTTTTATTTACTTCTGGTAGATTCTTTTAGTTTATGACTAGAAGAAACCTGTCAGGACCTCTAGTTTTCGATAGCGAAATTGAAAGCATAGCTCGTAGAAACCGTAGAGAAGCAAGGCAGAGTCGACAAAGTACAATAGAAAAGCAAGAGGACGTTATTATTATTACTGAGCAGATGGCAAAAAATCATAATAATCAGCTACCTCCTGTGGTTGTTGCAAATCCTACAAATCCGAATCTTGCTCCTCGTACTATGTACGATTATGCCAAGCTCAATTTAACTGGGGCTGAATCGAGTATTGTTAGACCTGCTATTGTTGTAAATAATTTTGAACTGAAACCTAACACTATTCAAATTATTCAATAGTTTGTTCAGTTTGATGGTTTGCGAGACGAAGACCCAAATACTCATCTGGCTAATTTCTTAGAATTCTGCCACACTTTTAAGATAAATGGCGTTTCTAACGATGCCATTCGCCTTCAGTTGTTTCCCTTCTCGTTGAGGAATAAGGCAAAACAGTGGTTGAACTCCCTACCACGAGGTTCTATCACTACATGGGAGCAAATGACCGAAAAGTTTTTATTGAAGTATTTTCCACCGGCTAAGACAGACAAGCTGAGCAATGATATCTCTTCCTTCGTGCAAATGGACTTAGAAACTCTTTATGATGCATGGGAGAGGTATAAGGATTTATTGAGAAGGTCCCTTCACCATGGGTTACCTCTATGGTTACAGGTTTAAACTTTCTACAACGGTTTGAACCCCTCAACTAGCCAATTGATCGATGCATCCGCCGATCGTACTTTGAATAATAAAACACCTGAAGGGGCTTACGAGTTTATAGAAGAAATGTCACTGAATAATTATCAGTGGCAAGTCATGAAGAAAAAGCCGATGAAAGCAGCTGGTGTTTTTAACATTGATGCAGTCACCATGTTATCGAATCAGGTAGAACTTTTGAATAAAACGATTGATGGTTTATATGTATCTACGCAGGTACATCCAATGATGTAGTGCGATACAAATGGAGGAGGGATGAACAATTCAGAATGTCTATCCTACAACCCTAGCACAGAAAGCAAACAAGTCAACTATATGGGTAATAATTTTAGACCTTAGAATAATCCCTATAGCAACACTTATAATGCAGGTTGAAGGAACCATCCCAATTTCTCGTGGGGTGGTCAAGAAAATCAAAGGCAATAACCCCCTCCAGGCCTCCAACAACAACCTTACCCTCAAGAGAAGAAGTCAAACCTGGAGGAGATGTTGACAAAATTTATTTCGATGTCAGAGACCCGTTTCCAAAACACCAAAATTGCACTAAAAAATAAACAAGCATCGATTCAAGGGCTTGAGAATCAAATTGGTAAATTGGCAAAGATGATTTCAGAATGACCACAAGGTAGCTTGACAAGCAACACCGAAACTAACCCAAGAAGGCAGCTTCATGCAGTTACTCTTTGAGATGAAGAAGGGTTAGCTGAATCTAAATCTGAACTGAGGCAAGAAACTATGGTAAGCAATGGTAAGGTTGAGGTAAGCCACAATGAACAAAAACCGGTAAGAAAGGAGTATAAACCTCGTGTGCCATATCCAAATGCGACTAGAAAAGATCATACAAACTAACAATTCGGTAAATTCCTTAAACTTTTGAAAAAGTTACATATTAACTTACCATCTATTGAAGCTCTTTCGTAGATGCCAAATTTCGTAAAATTTTTAAAGGAGCTTTTAGCAAATAAGCGAAAGTTAGATAATTCTTCGCACGTGGAGTTAAATGCAGTTTGCTCAACTATCTTACAAAATAAACTACCCAACAAATTGAAAGATCTAGGGAGTTTTACTGTTCCTTGTTTAATTGGTAGTTTAAGTGTTAATAATGCTTTAGTTGATTTAGGGGCAAGTATTAATGCCATGTCCTATAAAATGTTTAAACAAATAGGTCTTAGGAAATCCAAACAAACTAGGATGAGCATTCAATTTGCAGATAAAACTATTAGATTTCCTAGGGGTGTTGTTGAAGACGTACTTGTGAAAATTGATAAATTCATATTCCTAGTTGATTTTGTTATTTTACACATGAATGAGGATAGTGACGTACCTTTAATTCTAGTTCGACCCTTTTTAGCAACTGCTAGAACTATCATTGATGTTGGTACAAGTGAATTAATATTTCGTGTAAGTGATGACACGATTAAACTCCAAGCTCGTGAGTCTGCTAAGATATCTAGTGATCAAAATAATTATATGAGTTATATTAATACGAATAACATTGTGGCTCAAACTTCTTTGTAGGAAACCCCTAGGAAGAATGTGATGGAGCCACATTCCAGTCCATGTGACAAAAACAGAATGACTCGTGAGGAATGAATGTTGCAAATCGACGAACTAGATGAATGGCGGTCACATGTCAAGGAGAAACCGAGAATACACGATGTAGAGCCAAAGCCGCCTCCATGACGAGCTTAAGAATGGAACGAACCACTTTGAGGTTGGGGACAAGGTATTGGTTGATAAAATAGATCCTCGAATCACCACTTCAGAGCTTAACGCAAACTGAGCGACTCCTTTTACAGTACTCAATGTCTTCCCCTACGGTACAGTCAAGGTAACTCATTCTAATTTCAGCACTTTTAAGGTAAATGTTACTCGACTTAAACCTTATTTGAATAAAAGAATTGGCAGTGAGAAAGAGGAGTTCCGACTTCGCGAACCACCATGACAATGCGACTACGAGGTAAGTCAAGTTTAGACATTAAATAAGTGCTTCTTGGGAGGCAACTCGAGCACTAACATTCCTAATTTACTAATTTTAACTGATGATATTTTTAAAATTAATTAACTTAAAAAAATGGTTTTAAAAACCCACACAGCCTAGACACACGGGCGTGTCCTTGGCCGTGTGGATCTTTTGATTTAGTTTTTAAATTATAAAGAAATCAACAGTGAGTTACACGACTATGCGACACGGCCGTGTGACCCACACGGCCTGGACAAACGAGCGTGTCCTTGGCCGTGTGGAGCCTGGGACTTAATTTTTTTCAAAAATTGATAGAGACACAACCTAAACCAGTCCACACGGGCGTGTACTAGGCCGTGTGAAACCTGGAGCTAAAATTTTCAATTTTAAAACAAGTCAAAGAGTTACACGGGTACGGCACACGGCCGTGTGGGATGTCACACCGGCATATGGGAGGTCACACGGGCATGGGAGAAGCGAAGGAGATTACACATGGCCTAGACACACAGGCGTGTCCGTGGCCGTGTGAAGACTGGCCTTAAATTTTTAACGCACACGGGCTGAAAACACATCACACGGGCGTGGGAGAAGCAAAGGAGATTTCACACGACCGGGACAAACAGACGTGTCCATGGCCATGTGAAGACTAGGCTTATTTTATTAATTACACACGGACTGAACAGTAGACCACACGGGCGTGTGGCCCAACACGGGCCTCACACGACCGTGTCCCCCTTAAAATCCCTAGCCCCAATTTTTAATTTAATTTTTTTTCTTCTTCTCAAACTCCCCAACCCCAGCCGATGAAATTCCTTAACCCTCTCCCACCGTCCAGCCACCAGCCGCTCCGACCATCGTCGCACGCCTCTCCTTTCTCCTTCTCTCGGCTTCCCTTTCTCTCTACTGACCGACCACCTCAACGCATTTTCCTTCCTTTTTTCCCCTCGCGCCGACCTTCACCCAACATCTAAAGAACTCTAGCCACCGCCACACACTCCCCTCCACACTCTGGCCGCCGAACGCTCATTCCTCTCCCCTCTTCCCTTATTCCTCAAGCCCGCACCGTCCACCAAGCAAACCCGACCCCCACGCCTATCTCTCCTCCTCTTCGCCTTCTCCACTACACCTACGCACACACACACACTTTCCACTCGCACTAACCACCGCGCGCACCGCCGACCACCTAACCACCGCCCACTCAACCATAATAGTCGATTTTCAATGTTCTTTATTTTTATTTTTTTAATTTTTTAATTTTTTATTATTTTATTTTATTTTATTTTATTGATTTACTAATTCTTTTGATTCTTGTCATTTTCTATTTTACTATTGATTATCATTTTGTTAGTTTTATTATTATTATCATTCGTTTGGTAATTTATGCCTCCTATTAACAGTTTGGAATTGGGATCTTACTATGTTGCTTCTTGTTTTTTCATCCGCTTCACTCACTGTTCTAATCATAAGTTCTTTTGATATCTTTGTGGATTTGGCTAGTCGTTAAATGATGTTAGGGTTGTCTTTAGTATTTATTTATTTTCATTATTAGGTGCATTGGCTTGTCCCTTTTTGCTATTATTATTGCTAATTAGTTTAGTATGTTGTTAGTTTCGATTCATATACTGTTAGTCTTTGCATGTTTAGGTATTAATGCATATAGGAATAGATTCTACAACCACTTTTATTTTATCACACTAGAGTCCCTCAAGTCATATTTTTGTCCTCAGTTTCTCGATGTGTTTGATTGGTGATATTTTTGTTCCTGCTTTACTAATATTGAAATGGTCTATTTTTCAGGCACACCATGACAAGCACACAAGGCAAGAGCAAGACTGTTGTCCCCGCTTCAAAAAAGTGGAAGGGGCCCGAAGCGACCTCCTCCTCAAGTGCATCCACCGAGGCCAGCCATCCCTACCTCTGATTTGCAGCGAGCCCCCAGAAGGATTTATATCAGCTCCTTCGAGCACAACCACTCGACCTTGGCCACTGTATTAATTGGGCCGTGTTGGAGTAGGTCCAATTAGCTGATGACATGCACGCCATTATTGCCACAGCTCCATAGGATAGATTCTTCAACATTATCGAGCCCACATACACGGAGTTTACCTTGGAGTTTTCTGCTACATTTTTAGTACAGTAGGTCATGACGGTTCATGACGAGCCAGGCACCATCACTTTTCGCCTAGGTGGTTTGGTACAACATATGAGCATCCCAGAGTTCGGTGCTGCTATGGAACCTTACACAGAGGAGTTCATGAGCGCCGAGGACTTCCTTCAGCTTCACCGGTACATCCATCACTCACCATCGCATTGTTGGATCGATCTTATAGCTAGCCAGACACCCTATGATGCGAGTCGCTTGAAGGCGAATTCTCTCTCTCTGGCCTTACGGTACATTCACGCACTCTTAGCTCACACTTTGACAAGTCAGAGAGAGAGCACTGGAGTCGTTAGCACTCATGACGCATACTTCCTATGGAGCACGGCCCACAACCATATTATTGATTTGGCGTACTTCATTGCTTTATCTTTTCGCCATCAGATTGACTGCCACAAGAAGGGCTCCATCTGCTTAGGCCTTTATGTGACTCGCCTCGCTCAAAACTTCGGTCTCGTCAACACACTGGAGCAGTCCTCTTCACTCACGCTAGTCGGCCATATGTCCCCTCAGGACATCTCGAGCATGATACATATGATGATGATCGAGCGACATCGTGGAGTGGGTCCTCCTCAGTCAGATTGTTTCATTCTGACACCTAGAATGACCCCGAGGACTTCACTGATGATGTTCCTCCCTATCACGAGGATCCACCTCAACCTCCACTTTCGAGTCACCGACCTGTTCTTTCTGTTGCTAGCTTTCGAGGAGTATCCTCCGAGGAGTTTACTAGCTTCTGTCAGTACTGTGTTCAGAGATTCGACAATATTGATGCGACATTGCAATAGATTTGTCAGCATCTCCATATTGCTCCTCCAACGCCGACGACTCATGACACCGATGTGTCTAATGATGAGGACTATTGAGTCCTTTTCATTTATTTTATTTTATTATTATTATTTTTTTAGTTTTATTTTTATTTTTCTGTTTATTTTTATTTCCATAGACTTCTATTACTTTTATATTTTGAACTATATTTTATTCATTATGGTTGTTTCTAATCGGGTAAGTAACCTTTTAATCTTCTTCAGCATTGTGTTTATTTTCTTATCAGTTGCTCAGAATCTCGCACTACCTCTACATTTATCTACAATTCCGCTTTTCACTATTTTGGGAATTTCATCCAATTTTCAGGGCAGTTTCAATTCTCTCCCTCTCTTATGATATTTTTGTTTTTACTGTGATTATCTATTTTTGTAAATTGAGGACAATGTACATCTTAAGTGTGGGGACGTTATTTATATGATTATTAGAAAATCCTTGAATTATGCTTTGTGCTTAAGTAATTTTTTTCATATTACTATTAAAATGAATTCTTATTGATTTGTGATTTTCATTGATATGTTTTAGATTAAATTCATAGGTAATTGTGCATTGATTGTTTAAACTTTAAGGCATAAGAGAATCAAGCATGATAAGTCTATTTTTAGAATTAAAATTTGTTAGGTTGATTCCCTAAATTTAAGTATTACCTTGAAGTTTGAGATTTGCATGATTGACATCAAAAACCATAATTTTTGTGAGATTTTGAGCCTTTAGAGCATATATTCTTCTTGCTCACTTTATTATTGGTCATGAGTGTGTCAATATTTATCTGTTATTCTAGAACTTGCTTCGATTATATATGTCGAGACCACATCTTTGATTTGATATACTGAGATGATAAAGGCACCTAGGTTTTTAACCCACTTATCCCAAAAAGCCTACCTTCATAATTAACCCTTAGTGAACCCCTTTGAGCCTAATAAACTGTTTCTTGATCTACCCTTAATATTAACCCATAACTCATTCCTTTTTTTTGAGAATTTTTCCTATTTTATTGACTCCTTTTTTATCGAGATTTGATTTGGTTAGTTGCATAACTATGTTTTTTTTGTTCAATTGTTAAATTATCTCTTATTCTCTTTATGTTCAAACAAAAAAAAAAGAAAAAGAAAAATAATTATTATTATTATATTAATTTACATTTATATTTATTGATTATTACATACTTTCATGTCGATTGAGCTTAAACAGTTAATTTCACATGTTGAGAAGAAGCTCGTGTTATTGATAAGCTTTCAATTGATGTAATTATTCAGTATTAGTTTATTTTTCTAGTTAGGTAAATTATCAATTCGATCTCGATTCTAACCCTCTATTTCAGCCTTAATCCACACCTTTGACCCAAGCCCCATTACAACCTTTTAAAGACCTTTTGATTTATGTATCATCTCATTTTATAGTGGTAGAGATTTGATTTTCATGCAAACCTATGATAATAACTTTTCATGTTTGACTTTTGAGTGCTTTTTTTTAACCTTAAACACTTTGAGTGAATCTTTAGTGAGGATGTCAATTCTTGTCGGTTTTTAATGAAAGGTAATTACTTAGATAAGGGGAAATACCTATGTTTTCATGATTTAAAAATGTGTGACTTGGATTGTTTGAATCTTTAGTGTTCTTTTAGTTAAATTATGAATGTATGATTATTTGTGAATTATGACAAAACACTATTGATGAGAATTATGAATTGAGAAAGTTTAATATTTAATTGTGAGTTGAGGATTTTGCTTGAGGACAAACAAACGCTTAAGTGTGGGGATATATGATACGCTATAAAAGTAACATATTTTAATCCCATTCTTGATGCGTTTTTGGATGATTTATTATTTAATTTAATGAATTTGATGTTCCTAATCCTTTAATTTCATGTTTCTATACTTAGGAGAGCATAGGGGAGCAAAAGGAGCAGAAAACGGGCCAAAATCAGAAAAAACGAGCTACTTTCAAGATCCACACGGCCTGGCCATTCCCACACGGGCTGAGCACACGCCCGTGTGAGCCACACAGGCTGGCCACAGGCTCATGTGCCAGCCCGTGTCAATTTCGAACCCTGTTTCCCAAATACGCGAAAAAAGCCAATTTTTAGGGTTTCTAAGCATTCTAAAGTTTGTAAATACACACTAGAAGATAACCGAAGGGAGCACACAGAGTAGAATGAAGAAATTACTCGAAGAACACCGTCGGAATCAACTCAGAAGTAGGATCTCCTTCAAGATTGAAGATCTCCATTCAATTTCTCTAGAAGTTTTTGGGTTCTTTATGTCTTGTTGTTTTCCTAATTTTGAGATACTTTCTTCCCAAATTATGAACTAAATTCCCTAGATACCTAGGGAAGATGAAACCTATGATGAATATTATCATTTGATCTTTCTGAGTTACATGATAAATATTTGTTCTTGATCTCAATTATGTGTACTTATTTCATGTGTTAATGTTTTCAGGATATTAATTCATGATTGATGTGCTTATTTCAGTGGAGCAAAAGTCCCTGTTTAAGAGTAGATCTGGCATAATTGAGTGGAGTTGCATGCAATCCTAGAAATAGGACGACATAAATCTACCGGATTAGAGTCAAATTGAATAGGGGAATCCATAGATCGAGTTAATACGACAATAGGGGTTTTAATTAGAAAGAGATTTCAATTAATCAATCTAGAGTCAATTATTTTTACTCTTGAAAGAGATATTAATATAATTTAGGGATTTCTACGGATCAAGGCAACTGAATAAATCATTTAACTCAGATATTAACCTAACTCACCAGCTATACTATTATTCGATAGGTGCGCTTGCCTTTGTCGTGATTTTAGTTAGTTAAGTGAATCCTCATCAGTTATGCACTCCAGTGCCTTGTTTGTACTCTGGTGCTCCTGTATGCTCTTTTGTATTCTGTTTATCACCTCGGCTTAATACTATAACCCGTGTATCTGAACTCTTTTACTATTGTTCTTCAAGTTTTCTTGATTAATAAAAGAAGTAAATAACGTAACGACTTGAATATGTATTGAATACTTGGATTAATTTGATTAAAATATGTTATCAATCGTCCTGTTACATAAGTATATGAAAGACTCACATCTTTCTTATGAAATGAAATATTAGGATTGGAAATGTCATATATACATAGTTATATAACTGTATTTTTGGTTGATAAGGTAAGTTAATGTACATGTTATTATATGAACTTACTAAGCTTTCATAAAGCTTACTTGGTTTTGTTTCTCGTTTCTTGTAGTTGACATTATCAACTTCAGAGCTCACACTATCAAGCTCCAGTATGTGTAAATTTTGGGATCGTTTTTATTTCGGTTATGTGGCATGTATATAGGCTTGGTTGTAGTCATATGTTTTGAGTTCAAGTGATGATGTTACAAAGGTTAAGAAATGGTTATTATGTAAATGTTGGTTTTGAAAGTGCATATGGTATACTTGGTTGAAATAAATGATGTATGTATGTCTAGTGGTTGTTGTTGATGGTGTTGGTATATTTATTTGATATATGTTCAATCTTGAATCAGGTATAAGTTTGACAATTGGTAATGTTTGGATGATAGCTTGAAACATAAGTGCTAAATGATAGTTGAAACGTTTGGATCTATTAGGTCAAGTTGGTTTTGTGATATGGTAAGTTTTGGCATGTTTAAAGGTAGTTGTATGCTTGAGGCTTAAATGATCAATTTTGGTTTGTGTAATGGTAAACATAGGCAAGTTTACTTTGATGTTATGTGAGATTGAATTATAAGCAATATGTTTTGTAACTGAAATGATGTTTGGAAATGTTTTACAACTTAGTTGTGATGGTGCCAAAATGGCATATTAGTTGGGCACTATTAGGAAGCTTTTGTGATATGTTTTGGTTGTAGCATTGTGGTGTTTTGAACAGGATTCCAAATTTTTACAATGCATTTGAAGTTACATTAATGGTAGGTTAGAATTAAGCTTATAAATGACATGTTTTGGGTTCACATGATTGAAGACACGACCGTGTGCCACTGGAAAATAGGTTGTAATTAGGTTACATGGTCACAGTTGGTTACACGGCCCATTCACATGGTCATGTGACTTATGTTGGCTTTTTATACTTTGACCCACACGGTCTTAGTAAGTTACACGGCCTAACCACACGATTGACTCAATGCTACACGACTTCAGCCTGTCACATGGGCATGTGACCCCTGTTTCACAAAACATATTTCAAAAGACATAATAACTTGTTTGGCCCTCCAACTTTACACAAAAAAAAAAGTTATTTTAGCCCTCCATTTAATTTTTCTCCTCTTTTAGCTTTTGGATTTGCATTGTTTGTTAAATCACCCCCAAAATGAAGGGAAAAATTAACGTATATTAACTTTACTAACGTGGCATCCAATGTGGTGGCCCACATGTATGACATGTATTCCTTGTTAGCAATTAATTAATTTTAAAAATATTAAAAATATTTTTTAATAATTTATAATTTATAAAATTATTTTATATTTTTTTGAATTTTTAAATTTTTAAATTTTTAAATTTTATAAAATTTAATTAACTGGCAATCACTATGTATTCAATGACAGTAGAATTAACAAATGTTAATTTTTTCATCTATTTTGGAGTGATTTGACAAACAATCTTCCCAGTTTAAAGGCTAAAATAATCGAAAAATTAAATGGATGAATAAAATAACTTTTTTATAAAACTGGAAGGTCAAATAAGTCTTTATGGCTTTCCAAAAGCATATTTCTTAATACATGCCAAAACATACTACAATAGCATATGTGTTCATAAAGGTTAAAGTTTACTACAAGTCCCTGTATTATATCATAAAGTTTATTTTAGTCCTTATATTATAAAAAGGAACACTTTAATCCCTGTACGTTTGGAATGCTAATATTTTAGTCCCTACACATTAACTTTATTATTAATGGAATGGTGTGGCTTAATAGTGGTTAATGTGGCATTAAAAAAATAAATCAAATTAAAAAGCTAAATATTAGTTCCTATTAAAACAATTCATACCATTTAAAACAAAAAAAAATATTTTGTTATCAAACAATATAACTTGCATCTCATATTACTAATTATCAATATAAAATAATAAAAAATAATTACAAACTAACCTTACAAATTCAAACTTGATTTTTAAAATCTAAAATGAAAAGCAAATATGTTGATCTTCAATTTTGATTTTTAAGAGCTCTTTTTTTCTTAATCTTTTTGTTAAATCAATTTTTTCTCTCCCGTATTGTTAAACAATTTTTTTCTCTCTATTTTTATGTTATCTCTTGTTTTGCTAAAAGCAATTTTATTTCTCTTTTTTTTCTCTTAAATAGATAAAAACAATATTTTAGTCGAGGTTGCAACATTATATAAGCGGTTGGTGCCACCTGACAGTGTAGCGGGACCCAGATTTTCAAACCAGTGCCGCCTAACACATTAGCAACACCTTCTGACATCGACAAC
The DNA here is from genome assembly GCA_005393395.2 of Gossypium australe. Classification (NCBI taxonomy): domain Eukaryota; kingdom Viridiplantae; phylum Streptophyta; class Magnoliopsida; order Malvales; family Malvaceae; genus Gossypium; species Gossypium australe. The sequence continues at coordinate 43,641,141 of CM016624.1, forward strand.
TTTTTTTTTGTTTTTTCAACTTTTTTTTCTAATAGGTCATTTTTAAAAAAAATTAAAGTGGTACCGACTAACACACTAACGGCACCAATAATTTTTTTTCTTTTTTCCCACTATGAAAATACAGGTATTTTAAAAAATATATATTGATGTTACCTGACATAGTGGCGGCACCAATAAAACACTACAGCAAAACAGACTTTTAGCGGCTTTTTTTGGCCTTTAGCGGCGTTTATAAGCGCCACTAAAACTATAGCGCTGCAAAAAACGCTGCTAAAACAAACGCCGCAAACTTTAGCGGCGTTTATGAGAAAAAAACGCCACTAAAGATCATGACTTATAGCGGCGCTTTTCTCAAAAATGCCGCTAAATGTCATGACTTTTAGCGGCGTTTTTGGAAAAGGGCCGCTAAAGAACATGACTTTTAGCGGCGTTTGTGGGAAAAGCGCCGCTAAAGGTCATGTTCTTTAGCGGCGCTTTTTCCATAAACGCCGCTATAAAACATAACCTTTAGAGAAAAACGCCGCTAAAGGTCATGAAAAATTAAAAAAAAATTATAAAAACACCACAAATCCATTCCCACAAATTAAAATGACTATTAGATGTCAATTTCCAATATACATTTTAATCTGATTGAATAAAGTAAAGCCTATTTTAGGCACTAGCTGATTGCAAATAACACACTAGCTGATTGAATAAAGTAAAGCCTATTTTACATTTTAATCGGATTAACATTTGGATAAAACTTCCTCTTAATAAAATATTCATCAGATAATGCGGCCTCCTCCAAACTAATAGCTACCTGCGAAAGGGGAAAATGATAGAAGACAAGAGAAAAGCATATTAAAACATTAACAGTAAACAAAGAAATCATAGACAATATTAGAAATGTTCAATCTCTGATAATCTAAAATACAAAAAAGGAAAATTAATTTAAATTTCAGCCCAAACTGATATGAGGATGAAGTCAAAAGGCTCTACCTTGAAACCAACTCAAACTAAACCCAAATCATTTGTTTTTAAAAAATCAGGTGGCCATGAGGGTTGTAAAAGATCACAATGAAACAAAGGTAATTAAGCTCACCAGGAAGGCTAAATTCGCAAGAGCATATGTCTCCTCCAAAGCTCCAACAACCAGAAAGCATTGAAGCAAAGTTGAATGATATCACCTAGGAAAATCTGTTAACAAATTGTAATACAGGCCCGACTTCTCAGTTCAACCACAAATATATGGCAATAACTCAATAGAAGAAATTAGAAGCTTACTCATCTGCCATTAATGTCGTCTTGACTCTCTGTTTCCACATCTGCTTTTCTTAAACCAATCACTGACATCTTCATTCCCTTCATAGTAGCATATTTAAAAAGTCAAAGCTTAATCTCTAGGTTTTGGCTGACTTATACTACATTGCTTTAAACTCTGCAAGTAAAAAGCACATTTATAATGTGAGATAAAAAAGATTAGGCATAGGGCACAACCTTGACATTAACACTAGAAATTTTGTGGAACTTGTTTTTTTGGTGAGCAAGAAGACATCAAAACCACCATTAATCTGCAACTGCAATTCCAGTATAAATAGACATGAATCATAGACCAACGAATCAAGATATCATTAAAGGAAAATGCAATGAGTATATTGAGATACCAGATGATTAAATCTCTACTTTTAAATGAAGCTGAATGAAGTCCACCACTGATCCTATGGAGTCAAACTGCCAAAAAGAATAAAGCATGAATCTTAATATCTCCTCACCACAATGCTGCTTAAACAACTTGAAAGGCAATAACATACAAAGAAATTTCAGCCCCCAACTAATCTGATAATCAAAATCCAAGATCAGAAAATAATCAATTCTAATGGCTTTACCATGAAACCAGCTATTCACTTCAAACTAAACTCAAATCATTTAAGTTTTTTCTAGTATCTTCTTGGGTTCCTCAATGGGATAAACATAAGCTCACCAATCCAACTTCCTGCTTGGACAATACACTCTATACCTACAAAAGAAAACAGACACAACAGGGGAATGGATATGAGAAAATTAATAATAAGTAGCAAACTATAGAACAAATTTCCATTTTATGTTCATAACTAAGCTTTTAACATTTACAATGTGGAACTACAATTTTCAGGTTCTCAAAGACGGTAAAGCACCTTCTAAATGACAAGCAATTTATGAAACAGAGCAAGCTTGATTCATCGTGGTTTGTTTTAATCGTTTAGTTCTCATTTCTGTAGCATCAGTATCACTCTCTGCATCCACGTAAAATACATGAACACCACATCTCTCCACAAAATTCTTTTCTCCTTCAGCACAATTTTTGATGTAGAATTCAAATGATGCCTTCCCATATAATCTATTTGGTCTAAGTCATCAACATCATCAAGGACAACAAGTACTTTTTTCTTGTTGAGTCTCTCTTGAGTTAAAGTGGATCCTACGGAGGGGGTGCCTATATCAACATTTGAGCTCAATAATTTCGAAAGAAATTCATTTCGTAAAGATTCCTTCCCTTGTTATTTTATTTCCTCTCTAACATTTTGAAGAAACCAATGACTTTCGAACTCTGAAGAGATTTTTTTATACACAGCCTCAGCAAGGGTTGTTTTGCCTTGACCACCCATTCCCCAAAGTCCTAATACACGACAATCTTTTTTCTTAATAGCTTCAAAATTGTATTTTTCTGATATTCTATTCCAACCAATTCTCCAGAAGCACTTTCCAACCCAATATTCGACAACTTTTTTATAACATATTCAACAACATCTTTAATGTAGTCGATTTCAGGTCTAGAAAACAATAAAAAATGTAAATAAGTAAATATGAAATCTAAAACAAAGATAAGTTAAATATAACAAGATGAGAAAATTATTGTTACCTGTCAAATTCACAATCCACCTCTCACCCCCTCGTAATTTAAATTCAGTTTCTCAAAAAGCACCCTTGAAACATATAAAACATTCATTTAATATAGATCAAAATCTAAGAAAAGCAACCAAAACAACATAATCTCATAAGTAAAAGCATATCTTGAAAGAGTTAAGAAGACCAATGGGAAGTAATCACTATAATAAGAGATATTTGAGCCCATGTTACTTGGATATGGGCGAGTTTCAGATACCAGTATGTTTAATTATTTTCTAAGTTTTTCCATGGATTGAAGGATCATATCTTCATAACCGCAAGACAAATACTTCAAGAAAAATGAACAGTCAGGGAATGCATAGATAATAGCAAACCAAAGGATTATGTTCTATCAAACATTGCACAATTTTATGATATAAGATACTACAATCTAACTTACTTCTTCGCACTCCATCTTCTTCTGCTATGCTCCATCAAATTCATAGTTGACATAAACACATGCCAAAAACTCCGTGATGGGATCTTTGTAATAGCACTGATCTTGCTGGATAACCTTGATAAATTCTTTGAATTGAGGTCTTCTCCTTTTGTTGACAATAAAAGCAGTGGCTAAGTACCTTAGAAGATGGGGAGCATTGGTTTGAATGGCGTTTAGATACCTGGAAAGAAGTGAAATCACCTTGTAAGAAGAGACAACTACACAAAGTTGGATAACAGAGAAAGGAATAATGCATTAACCAATGAAAAAAACAGTAAAAATATCCAACTTCAAACACAATTTTATGTTTAGTTCCAACAACAATCTCTCTTATGAGACAAAATTCCAACATAAGCAGTATGGCAAACATATCACTACTTTAGCCTCGAAACTTTGAACAAACATTTTGCTAATTACATAGCACGCTGTGTGTGAACTTTTCATATTAAAAAAAACAATGCAAGTAATAGAAGAAATCTACAAAGCTTCTAAACATGTTCCATTACAACGCAATCAAAATTGAAGCATGTGAACACGGCAGGAGCTTGAAACAGAAGTAAGTCATGACATAAAAATGCAAGAAAATGCACAAAGAACAAATAAGCACAAATATCAAGTGACAACTACACAAATGATGCAACTAACAACATCAGTAACAAGACATGGAAACCTTAAGGTTAGTTGTTAAAGTGACATACTTGTCTTGATTAAATAAGTCGATGATCTGTGTTCTTCCATTGTCATGGTTGAAAAAGATGAAGAGGCTCCAATGCATGAGCCATATTCTACTCTGAACTTGGTTCAAAGGTGATGAGAAGCTCTGCAGCAAAAGACCAATAAATGAGTCAACGAATAATCGGAAAGCAAATTGTCAAAATAAAAACCGAATAATCAACAGGGATATAACCAAAACCTTGGAACCGATTATTTCTTTCAAAAGATTAAGTTCTTCAAGAGCAATATCCCAGTTTTGCATCAATATCTCGGCAGCAAGCTTCCTTCACAATGCACTCAAACTCCTTTCGCTGTTAGTACATAAAGCCTAATACTGATACAGATAGTCAGCAGCACCAGAGTAGTTGCCACACTCAAATTGGAATTTTGCATACTGATATAATGCCTCTATTTGATCTGGACCAATCTGTTAAAAAATTAATTTTATCCACCATTAAATTAAAAAAAACTTTAATTAATTCAAACCCAGTAAAAATCAAAACTTTAACAACAAAGAGCATGCTAGAATTTTAGCATAAGAAAGCATATGCATCTATTTGGTTATTCTTTATATTTTCCTTAAAAATAACATAATGTTATGACTAATACAAATTCACACTTGAATGGGTTATTCACTAAAAATCCTGAAGGGGTTAAAAATAGCATAAAAATAACCTTAAATTCATAATTAAAGGCAAAAAAAATAGACCTGGTAGTGTTCATTAAGCATCAGGAGATTATACTATTTATCAGCACGCAATTCCTGAACAGCGTTAGGGTTTTGCAAGAAAGTGACGAGAGGAGCGGCGGCATCTTCCAAAGCCTTGAGACGAGCGACAACCTCGACTCTCCTATCGACCATGTCCTGAGGGACATCATCGGTGTGGTAGAGGCTCTTATGGATATCCATAGCGTAATCGACCATGCTTGTCTTGTTCACAATGAAGAGATGAGAAGTTAGGATTAGAGAGGAACCTAAAAATCGGGTTTATACTTAGTTTTTTTCGGAGGAAAAATGACACAGTATATATATGAATTTTTGTGGCGTTTTTATTAAAAACGCCACTATAGCTCCAATTTAAAACGCCACTATTACATAATTTTAATTTTTTTATTTTTAACCTATATTTTTCTATATTTTCTCTTTTAAAATTTTTGTGCTGAGATTATTATTTTTTATTATATTTTGAGTATTGCCTTTTTAACTAAAATATTAAATATTAAATTTTTAAGTTTTTTATTTTTTAATTTTTTGTTATTAAATTTTGAAATTTTAATTATCATTATCAACTCTTTTAGGAATTTCTTTTTTCTTTCTTTTTACATCAACATTATTCTTTTAAGTATGGTCTGCATTAGTTGTTTAGATTTTTATATAAATGGCATTTAATTATATGTATACACCTAAATTTTGATATAGATACATCTCAGAATTATACTTTTTGAATTATAAAATTCTAGTCCTCATCAAACGTTAATTGTTAAATTCATTAAGTTAAGTTTTATTATTTTTAAAATATGATGCAGAAAACACATTATTATATGCGTAATACTATGCCGGCTTGTTATTCTCACATATTACTCACTAAAAAATTAATTAATGAATTAACGACAATTATTTGTGTCAAAAACATAAATTTCAAATTTTGAAAAATATAGGAACTTAGGATGATCTGGTTGAAGAATATTGACTAAATCTACAATTGTACGCATAGTATATGACTTGTAACACCCCAAACCCGGTCTATGCGTTAAGACCAAATTTGGTATGCCACACAATCGATCAAACATTTAGTCATCTAATAATTTAAAGAAAACAGAACTTCAAAACCACTTTGGAGTTGTAGTTTAAGTAATACCAAGTTTAAATTTGAAATCCGTGATTTCAAAACGTAAGAGTTTATAAATCCATCTTTAGAGAAATGATTGATTAAAACCTTAAATAAATGGTTGAAATAAATTTATAAAAGAGTTTTCACAAAAATTTTACAAGTAAGCGATATTTAAGAAAACCCCCTTTTTTTTATACACAAGTTTAAGAAAAATATTTATAAATTAAACAGTCCCGTTTAAGTAACTAAAACATAATAAAATCCATCCACGAATTAAAATCCATAAAATAATACCAGAGGCCTTATTACAACGCAAATGAAATAGTACTTAAATAAATAAAAATACTTAAAAGAAGTTCAAAGTTTTTATAACTCATCATTCGTAATATGGCCTCCACACGAAGTCATCCCCTGCCCAAGCCTCCATCAATTGTCATTACCTGAGAAGGGTAGGAAAACGTGGTGAGTTACTTAGAACTCAGTGTGTAACCCACTTACCGTGTCCACTGGGCCATAACCATATAAACGTATATTTGAGCTTGAGCCCATTTACAAATGTACATTATATAAATCAAATATAAAAGTGCATGTGATATGCAATTCCCAACCAAGCCTAATTTCCATCCACTACACACCACCCGTACCAACCATCACACCTGTGGGGATCAAGTCAACCCACCCCGCCAACACACCAATCGCAGGCATTAAGCCATTTAAAAATATTTGTGGCATAGCCACCGAACTAGATTGTGGCAGAGCCATTCGAACTAGATTGTGGCAACAGGCCTTTCTTCTCTTCATCAATTTTCCCAACCCATGCAATCATGTATATATATAAAACATAACAGTACATTCACATGATGAATTTTAACAAAGGCCCATGTTACAAGTTGGTTCATATTTCAGTTTATCAATTTGGCTCATTAGTCAAAATAGCATTTAGCCCATTTAACGATCTAGCAGTTTTTGGTCCATATATCGATCTAGCAGTTTTTTTAAATTTGCCCATATAGCAATTTACCAAATTGACCCATATAGCAATTTATCAAGTTGACCCATTAAGGGTATTTTCGTAATTCGGTCCATAGGGACATTTCGTAATTTGGCCCGTAAGGGCGTTTTCATAATTCGGTAATCGTACCCACTAAGGGTAATTCGGTAATTTACCCTATAAGGGTATGATGGTAATTTTCGCAACCTAGGCTTAATTACTAATTTGGGGCATAAAAATCAAAACTGTCCATCTACGTCATACTGAATAAACTGACTATAACTCGAGTTGAGAAACTCAAAATTTAGATCCGTACATTTTCCCTGAAACTAGACTCATATAACTTCTTACTTTAATTTTTCCAGAATTTTTGGGTTAGCCAATTAATACAGTTTATTCTTCAAAGTATCCCTTGTTTCACTATTTGACAGTTCTGCCCTCTCTTCACAAAATCTTAGATATCTTATTTTACAGAACTCAAATACTGGTTTTGTTTGATCCAAATAAAAATAGACTCACCAAGGATTCTAATAATATAAACCATGTCCCATAATTATTTTTATACAATTTATAGTGATTTTTCCAAGTCAGAACAGGGGATCTCGAAATCACTCTGAACCAGTCTCACAAAAATCTAAAAATCTCAAAATATACTTATCCTTTGCTTGCTCCGTTTCTTTTATAAGAAAATAGACTCAATTATCTTTCAATCCATATCTCCTTCACTTTCTAATTCAATTTCCACTATTTTTGGTGATTTTTCAAAATCACGTCACTGCTGCTAACCAAAAATGTTTTGTTACAAAATATGGTTACCACTTCGAACATACGTACGCCCGAGTGGCCATAGATGCTGGTTTGCGGCTTTTCAGTCTTTCGACCGATTCACAGAACATTTCATGCAACATTTAGAGAGGTATGAGATTACACACCCCATTTCAAACATGTATTCGGAAAGTAAGGGATTACACACCTGATTACGGTAAGGACTAAACCTTCTTGATCGTCGGCACCTACGACACCCACTATTTCCGAAGGATTAACAAATAGAGAATATCGAGTGACTTTGTCCCTAAAAATAATCGATTAGTCGAAACTTCGATCCGATTTGCAACATAGCCGAATAGAGATATAATGAAAAATCCAAGAAGAACTCCTTACCTTAACACTTCGATTTGATTTCTAGTGAGTCACTATGATAATGAATACTCCGAGTTCGGCCTTCTTTATAACACGATTGCTTAAACGAAGGTTGAAAGAATAATCAACAAAACAATATCGATGAAGAGAAGATTCGGCTTTGATAAAAATAAAGGAAAGAAAAGATTGGTTCGACTATGGAGGTAGTCTAACATTCGGCCATGGTGACAGATTTTTGGAGAAAAAGAAAAAATTTGTTTAAGAGTTCTTGGCAAGAAGAAAAGAGAAAAGAAGAAAAAGAGCTAGAAGAAAATGAGTGTTTGAGTACCGATTTCTAATGGTGAGAGATGGACAAAGTAAATGACACTCAAAGACTCTATAATTTCGGCACAAGGAGGATCAATGTTTAGGGAGAGAAGATGATAATCAAATTGATCAAAAAAAAAAATGAAATGAGATGGCCAAATAAACAAACTTACCTATTGCTCAAATTCGGCTAAGAGAAAGAGTTTGGAGAATAGAAGAAAATTTGCACAAAATACCAAGAATTGACCAAAGCTAACTCCTAATCCTAGCCATCTACTAACAACATTCGGCCATCCCCCCCCCAACCACAAAACCGTCCATATACAAGCCATAAATGAGTCAACATGTGCCAACTTAACTTTCCATAGCACAATCCTCAATTTAAGCCTTATGTTCCCCCATTACCTTTGTTTTTTAAAAAAAAAAAAATTCTCCACCATGCTTTAATGCTTGAAAATGTCATCATTCAATCTTATCTCCATGCATGTTTTCTTTTTATGATTTGTTTTTTTTTTATGCTCCATTATCGCCGTTCATGATCCATGGTTTTTCTTCCATTAAAAATAAGAAAACAAAAACAGCTCATGCTTCCCTATATATTTCCAATAATAATTTATACCCACTTATTATTATTATTATATATATATATTGGTTGTTACATGACTTGCAATTGAACTTAACTAAACGGATTTAACTTCTACTATTAGGATCAAGACTAAAATTTCAAAATTCAAAAAGTAAAAAGACTAAAATTGATCAATTTAAAGTATAGGGATCGCCAACTTTCGCAAAATAGAAGACTAATAGTAAAATTTAACCTATATATTATATATACGGACAAATGATGATGCATCCAATATTTGAGTTTAGACTAAATTTAATATCTTTATTTTTAAAAAAAATCTTGATTTGTTTAATTTGCCTAAATTTTGAATTCGTTTATTATTTTATTACCATCTAAAATTGCATTTTATTTAATTATCAACATCCATAGTCAAGTTTGTGGAGTTTATGGAATTATAAAATTAATTAAATATGTAAATAGACATTGAATTTGTTTTCTTTACAAATAAGGTAATCCCTAAATCATAAACCCTAGACCCTAAATATTATACCTTAAACCACAAACACTAACCCCTAAACCCTAAACTAAAAAAACCCAAACCATAAATCATAGACCATAAAACTCGAACCTTAAACTCTAAACCGCAAACCTTAAACCATAATCCGATACCAATTTTTTGGGAATTCATGTGGCCAATGTTAGTGTAGTACAAAATGGCATGAACCTTAGTAAATTCCAAATGTTTTTCAGTTTTCAAACAGTATCCTTAAATCATAAACCCTAAATCTTAAACCCTAAATACTAACCCCCAAACCCTAAATTATAAAACATAAACCCTTAATTCAAAATAATAAACATTATATCATAACCCTAAAACTCTAAACTATAGCCATTAAACCTTAAATTTTAAACCCTAAACCCTAAAATAAAATATTTTTTTTGCAGCGTTTTTATTAAAAACGCCACTAAAGCTTACCTTTTGCGGCATTTTCCTAAAAACGCCACTAAAGCTCAAAAAATAACCACGTTGGTTCGCTCAGATCTTTAGCGGCGTTTTTACAGAAGCGCCGCTAATGCTCAGACCTTTAGCGCGTTTTTACAGAAGCGCCGCTAATGCTCAGACCTTTAGCGGCGTTTTTATAGAAGCGCCGCTAATGCCCAGACCTTTAGCAGCGTTTTTACAAAAGCGCCGCTAATGCCCAGACCTTTAGCGGCGTTTTTGCAACAGCGCCACTAATGCCCAGACCTTTAGCGGCGTTTGGGCCGAAAACGCCGCTATTGTTTAATTTTTGCGGCGTTTTCTTTCAAACGCCGCTAATGTATAATATTTGCGGCGCCGCTAAAAACGCCGCTAAAAGCCTGTTTTGGTGTAGTGAAAAGTTATTATTTTTTAAAAATGTTATGATAACAGCATGATTGGAGAAAAGATTGGGTGGTGCTGCTAACGTATGAGGTGGTAGCAAACACCCTATTTTTGTAATTAATTTGTTCCCCACCTCATTCTTATATTTATTAATTTTTAAATATTATTTTTATATAGATATATAAAAAAAAAACCTTTTCTCATCCTATTCTTTTACGATATTTTAGTTTTTTATACTCTTTTCCAATCTTTTTTATTAAAAGTATTAAAATTTAAAAACAATACAGGACCGTATAAGAAATCATTATCGAAAAACTTTGGAAAATATTTTGAAATTTTTATTTTATGATTGTAACTTTTTGAAAGTATTTTTATAAAATTTTTGAAGATCATTTTCGATTTTTTGTATTTTTTGAAATTTTAGAATTTTTTATCAATTTTATTTTTAAAATAAGCTATAATATTTTGAAGAATTTTAATTTATTAGTTTTTAAATTTCTATATATAAAATTTTTTATTGAATTTTTTATGATTTATTTTTTTTTATATTTTTTAGAATTCTTATAAATGATCAATAAAGTTACTGGATGTTTCAGAAAAAAGGAATAGTTTTTTTTTGTTAACCAAAGAAGTAGGCACATGAATGAATTAATTTCCAGTTTTTTGAATTTGAAATATTCCTATTTTTTAAACACAAACTTTTCAAATTTATCCCTCATACATTAACACACTCATCAAAAGTTGCACAATAAAATTAACTTTTCAAACAAAACTGCCCAATTAACCAAAATTGAATGTAACAATTTTATCTTGCTTTATTCCTCATTTAATAAATAATTAAAAAGATTAGTGTCTGGTATAATGGTCAATATATTTTTTTATTCTACGAGTAGATTTAAAAAATTATAATATGTCTTTTTAAATATATTTTTAATATTTTATTATACTAACTTTAATACGACACTTTATTTATAAAATCTAAAAATTTACTACCAGTATTTCAATTAAAAATATAAAATTAAAAAAAAAAAAACCCTAAAAACTCCGAATGGGGAAATACAGAAGTTTTGTAGAGAACGTTTCTATGGGAATTTTCTATGCTTTCTAGAAAGGTTGAATAAATTGAATTCCAAATTAATTTAAAAACTCCTTCCCTTAATTTTAATAGAGGTGATATTTCACGTGTATATCATACCATTAAAGTTTAAAAAATATTATTTTTTATTATTTTTTAATGATTTAAAAGTTAAAAAAAGTAAAAAATTAATTTAAGAGTTAAAATGATTTTTTTAGTAAAGTTGAAGGATAAAAAATGTTATTACGACTTCTAAAAAATATTGGGTATCTTTTATTAATGGAAAAATTTTAAAATTATAAATTAGTTTTGATTCAACGTATAATTTAATACATGAGTTTTGATTTGATATAATTATACATATAAAACTTTAAATGTGATTCAAATATATAAATGAAATTTTAATTTAATTCAATTATACACATTTAAATAAAGAAATATATCAATTTATTTTTATTTGGATAAATATAATTATTTGTATACATATAAATATAAAATAATATTATATAAATAATTGTGTTAATAATTTTTTTAGAATTAAGTCAAATAAAAATTTAACGTATAAAATTACCTAAAATTAATTTCCTTATGAAATATTTGGCCAATAATACATTAATTTGTGTGTGGATTATTTTATAAATTTATTTTAATTAATTTAGTATAAAATAATCATCTTAGTTTTATAACTAAAAAACTTAAATTTTCCAGAACATTAGGAAGTTTTTTTTTTTTTTTACTATTTTTTTAAAAACATTAGCTTAAATTGCAAAAGAACAGAACAGAAGGAGATACATTGACAAATAAAAAGAACCCCCGCCTAATGCTGTAGGCATCATTCAATAAACTTCCTCCAACGTCCTTTACTGTTTCTTCTTGTATTCCAGTTTCTCCATTGCCAAACTCTCCCTCAAAGCTCAATCACTTTTTTCTTTTTCTTTTTCTTTCAAACGACAGAAATGAAGGTATGTAGTTCTAATACCCTTCTTTTGCATAAACCCTTTTTTAGCTGACGATCTTCTTCTCTTTTCTCAATCTTATTTGCAGAGTTTGAGTCCTTCAAATAATTTATATTTCTTCCTCCTCCATTTTTTTATTATCACAGTTTATTTCGCCTCATTGTCTTTCAGTCTCAAGGTAATCAAATCAAATACTTTGATTTAACATTTTTCTTTTTTTATTTTCATAAGCCATGAATTTTAACATTTTGTTTATAAACTTTAAACAGATCGGGGAAACATGTTCTTCTTCTGGTAGTAGTCGTTCATGCGACTCCGGCTTAACATGTCAAACTTGCGCCGCAAATGGAAATACCCGACCCAGATGCACTCGGATTCAACCACTCAGCCCTACATCAAAGGTAAAGGCAGCCCTTAATTTCGTGTTATGACTTGTTCTCTCTCTCTCTCTCTCTCTCTCTCTCTCTCTCTCTCTCTCTCTCTCTTTCTTTTTTTTTAAAGTTTAATTTTATTGAGTTTTTGCATTTATTTGGATTTGGTAAATGGTTAGGTAAAAGGTTTGCCATTTAACAAATATTCTTGGCTCACAACTCACAACTCTTTTGCACTCAAAGGGGTAAAGTCTGAAACTGGATCCTCTATTATTGCACCCACTAACCAGGAAGACACCATCACCAATCAACTTAAGGTAAGACTTAGTAAATCATTTATTTTTTTATTATTTTTTTCATGATTTTCTCCTTGTTTCAAAACATCATTTTTTTTTTAATGAAAATAAATGTGTCATATTGCATTGGTTCATAGGTTACTTTCAATGACATTTTGTTGTTCGGTTATTTTATTAAATGACTGAAATGCCTTTGATAATAATAGATTATTGCTCTTTGGTTTAATTATTATGAACTGTGTTTATAAGGGTATTTTAGTCTCTTAGTGTAGATAGCAACAGAAAGATAGGAAAAAGAAATAGAATGACTATTCATGTAAATATAAATTTAATATATGAATGATATATTGATGATGTATTATGCCAATTTTTACACACTGGTTAATTTGTGTCGTGGCAGTGTAAAGTGCAGACCCAGCTGTGCCTGTGCTTTGATTGAAAATTAAGCATAATTTTATATGATTGATGAGTTGTTAACTGTCTTTTGATTAAAATATAAGCTTTCCAGCTAAATCCTTCCCCCTGCATTTCACATTTAACATGCACTATGATTAGTAAGGACCCCAGAGCATAAAATTCCCCACCATCACATCACGACAGATTATTTTGCTTTTTTATTTTAAATTTATTTAGTTTTATTTCTTTGGACTGAATCATCAATTTGTTTTCTAATAGACTTGATTTGAAAGTCCAAGAAGGTTTAACTTAGATTTTGGTACCCTTTTCTAGCATTGCTTTTATTTGATTAAAGATTGGATTGAATTGGTTTAATTTATTAAGAAATGGATCTTCTTCTAGAATGGGGTTCGTGGACTTATGCTGGATATGTATGACTTCAATGGTGATATATGGTTATGTCATTCCTTTGGTGGCCAATGCTTCAATGCCACAGCATTTGTAAGTTCGATTGGTGCTTAAATTTCTTATATATTTCTAGAAAAAAAATAGTTTTAACTTTTTTAGCTGATTGTCAATGATTTGTTTTTTATTACCTTCAGCAACCTGCCATGAATGTGTTCAAAGAGATACAGGCGTTTCTAGAGGCAAATCCATCTGAGATTATCACCATATTTATTGAGGATTATGTGGTATCCCCACAAGGCTTAACAAAGGTTTTCAATGCATCTGGTTTGAGGCAGTACTGGTTCCCTGTTTCAAAGATGCCTAAAAATGGTGAAGATTGGCCCACAGTGGACGATATGGTCAAGCAGAACCAACGACTTGTAGTTTTCACTTCCAAATCAGCTAAAGAGGCTTCTGAGGGGATTGCTTATGAATGGAGATATGTTGTAGAAAACCAATGTGAGTTCCACTTCTATTTTCACTTTCACTGAATCAGAATTTAGTTCAGTTGGTTCATGCAGGTACTCAAAAGAGGTGACATTCAGCAAGTTTAGGTTCGAATTTTAGCAAATTTTACGTTTGTGATTAGATGTAAAAGGTTTTGATGTGAAATTGCAGATGGAGATGATGGGATGAAGGCTGGTTCCTGCCCAAACCGCGCTGAGTCATCTCCTATGAATACAAAATCAAGATCATTGATTCTTCAAAACTATTTTCCTACTAATCCGAACGATACAGCAGCTTGCGCAGAAAATTCAGCTCCACTGGTAAAGATGCTGGACACTTGTCATAAAGCAGCTGGAGATCGCTGGCCAAACTTCATTGCTGTTGATTTTTACCAGGTTCTTCAACTGAAACAGAATCTTTTACAACTTTTTTACTAATGATTCAGTAAGTTGTATCTGTCATCGAAACCGGGTTTAGGAACTTCATTGATTTTGTTGCAGAGGAGTGATGGTGGAGGAGCCTCGGAAGCTTTAGATGTCGCCAATGGCCATCTCACTTGTGGCTGTGACAATATAGCCTATTGCAAGGTATGTAAACAATTTAATAAAGCGATGTCAAGGTGAGTGCCTAGGCAGCGCAAAAAGCCATTACTGCTTCAGTCACCTTAGGCAAGGTGACTTCAATCAGGCTTTTTGGGCACCTTTGCTGCAAAGCCAACCGCAAGAAAAGCGCACTTCACTAAAGAGTCGTTCTATTCTCCTGTATATTGCGACTTTTAAAAGAAAATTATAATAAATTACTTTTTTCATTAATTATTGATCTAATTTTATTATATAAAAACCTAGTTAACTCTAAAAACTTTTCAATATAACCTTCCAAACAAACAAATCCTTCTTATACTGTTTTATTTTACATTACATTAAGTAAATTATTAAACTTAAACTATTGAACAATATTTTGAATTTATAAATTGAACTATATTAAAATTTATCCCTTTTTACTAATTATTTAATACTTATTAGTTACATGTGTTTTTGTATATATATATACACACTTGCGCCTTGGCTTACTCGGGCAAGTGTTCTTTTGCACCTTGCGCCTCCGGTTATATAAAGGTCCTAATTCTTGGAGTTCGCCCGGCACCCTAGACAGCATAAATGCAGCTTAACTGATGATTCTGAATACACTCTTTGTTTCTTTATCAACCCTTTTTATCATGCACTTAAACCATTGATTGTTGTATTTGGCAGGCCAATGCTACATCCGGCACCTGTGAAGTCCCTCCAATGTCACCTCCTCCACCGGCTGCCGCCACTCAAACCACCACAGAAAATCCTTCAGCGTCTAACTCCAACATTGCTAACACGGATGCCAGACCTCTCCAATTGCGGTGGTTATTGGCCACAATTTTGACCAAACTCCTATTGTTACCGTTATGGTAAATCACCAATTTGCCTGTTTAAAATTTATTTAGTTCGTAAGATTCGAGTCACACGGCTGTTGTTTCAGAGAGCAACTCCTGAGCGTCTTCTTTAGGTTCTTGTTGTTAATGCACCTCTGCTTCTCATTTGTTATATAAACTAATATTAATATATTGCTCCAATTTCATTTGACATTTATATTAGCTTTGTTTGACTTCTTAATTCACCGTACCAACAATGCGACCAAAAGATACAGGGTCTAGCTGTAGGAAGAAATTCAGCCTTGTAAACATGTGGACTGTCTGAGAAGCAGATATATGAAACCATTATAATGTTTTGTCCCACCATTATTAAGGCAATGCTGCATTTTTGGCTGTACATATGAATATAAACAATACTTTAAACGCTATTATGGCATGGGACAATAACACCTATAGGATCGCCTGCACTAATAGGTGGTCCGGCTATAGGCTACAGTTTTCTTAGGTTTGAACATAACCCCTCTATTCATGAAGATTGGAGTAATAAGATGTGTTAATGTAGGGACCTTAGTTGTATTAATGATAGGACCATCCAACTACTGCCACTCAATGTGCAAAGCCTATGGTCATACTTCATAAATGGGCTCAAATAGCTAACAAAATGGCAGTAATGATTTAGTAGATGGTTGCTGATAATAATCATCCAGAATTTAATTTGTATTGTTGAAAATTCAATCGTCCAACAGCAATTTGATTCTGAATCACATGCTTAAACTTAATGTTCACTGCCCCTCCTACAAAACAAACTTGATCAAAATTATTGATTTGGACATCCTTCAATTTAATATCGGTTATCGCACGGAAGTCATTGACAGGGTAAGAAACATAGAAGAGCAAATTACCAAAAAACAAAAAAACAAAATGGATCATGTAATTGCCATTTCAATATATAAAACAAGCAACTTAGAATCTGCAATTCACCTGAAACAGTTTCAGATTATATCCAGGGCTTTTCTTCTTTACATTCCCAATGCCACGAACTCATGATTGTGCACTGTTAGGATGTACTGCATCTTCATGGCCATCTGAGTCGGCCACCATTTTCTCGGTGGATTCATTCTTCGTACTGTTACAATGTGCCTGTCCTGCATCCTTTCCGGCTCTACTATCCTGAAATAAGTTGCTTAGACAAATGAATCAAAAGGGTTCCTTTAGCTTCAAAATTAGATTTGAATCAGGTGACCATGTTCCTCTATACATCTAACGGTCATAATTTTCAGAATCATGAAAAAATGCATTATAGTTCATGATCGCAGACCAGAAAATATATACATCCATAGCAAGGAAAAAGGAGCAACTGTTCACTAAACATACATTCTGCACTTCCAAAGCCGATTTGACGTGAACTCTGCGGCCACCTTTGATGTTTGTATTACTCATATTGTGAATTTTAGAGAAGACTTCTTCAACAGTTTACTACACATGCATTTTGCTCAAAATTCTTTCATGGAAATAATCACATTCGCTATATTTTAAAACTTTTAAGATGCGACTAAATTCATTAAATTTGTTACGACTGCATTCCTTATATGCAGAAAGTGCTACACTGAACTTGCTTGAAACTTATTTGCAGATATTGTGCACTTACATCTTTGAAGGGGGATTCTTCAGCTTCGAGCATATGTATGATATGGCCCATCTTTGGTCGCTTTTGCGCATTTGCATCTACACAACGTAAAGCTACAAGTAGAGCTCGCTTCAATGCTCTAGAAATGGGTTTCTCAGGTAGCTTGGGATCCAATACTCCCTCTGGATTCCTGTTAGCAACCATCTTCTTAAGCCATTCAATTAAGTTCACCTGGAAGTTCTTGACTTTCAATCAAAAAGCAACATGGGAAAGCAAGAAGGAAGCCTAAATAGCATTTCTTTTTTCTGATAAAACAATCATCTTTTGCATATTCAACCAACAAAATGATATCGGATACATGGTACAAACCTCTTCTGGAGGCCGGCTGTAATCAACTGGGTTCCTCCCGGTAATTATTTCCATAATAAGAATCCCAAAGCTATACACATCACTTCTTTCGTTCAACATGCCGGTGCTAGCATATTCAGGAGCTACATAGCTACAAAAACGGAAACTATGTGACCAAATACACAAAAATCACACCAGCAGGCAGAATGAAAGGGAAGCATTTTACGAACCCAAATGTTCCCATGACTCGAGTTGTAATGTAGCTGCTCTCAGAGCCCAAGAGCTTGGCTAGGCCAAAGTCTGAAACCTTGGGGTTCCAACGCTTGTCGAGTAGGATGTTGCTTGATTTAATATCACGGTGAACAACTTTAGGCTCAAGTCCCTCATGAAGGTAAGCTAACCTAATAAACAATTCAGTCAGAAGAAATTAAACAATGTAAGAAGAAAACAGCATAAATAAAGCGGAAATGAAAGTTTCATTAGATCTCGGTCAAACCCTTTCGCTGTTC
Source organism: Gossypium australe (assembly GCA_005393395.2). Lineage (NCBI taxonomy): Eukaryota > Viridiplantae > Streptophyta > Magnoliopsida > Malvales > Malvaceae > Gossypium > Gossypium australe. Next base: position 43,659,269 of record CM016624.1, read on the forward strand.
CCAGGATGATATTCATCCGAATGTCCCAAGTAAGAGGGCTGCAAGGTCCTACATCCCCATGAAGCCACTGCTCTAAATTTCCATTATTTACATACTCGTATACCAGCATCCTGACAATAAGCCAAACAAACAAGTAAATGCCATTTAGTTACAGAGTTATAGAAAGGGATGCCAAAGCAGTGATAGGCAAAAACAGACTTACCTGTGAGCTCCTTCAGCACAGTAACCTAGCAACCTGACTAAATTCTTATGCCTAACTCGTCCAATTGCCTCTACTTCAACTTTAAACTCCTTCTCAGCTTGTCCCCTGCACATTACCACATGCTTCATTTCACTAACAATGTCTCTAATTTCTCCAATACGTAGGGATACAAACAATTGATTAAATAAAATCACCTGTTGTTGAGCAAGTTCTTGACAGCAACCTGAGTGTTATCCTCCAAAATACCATGGTAAACAATCCCATACCCACCCTCACCTATCACTTTCTCATCTGCAAACCCATTTGTTGAAACCTCAAGCTCTCTCAGGGTATACCAATGTCCCCATCCCAAATGTGAAACTTCAGGCGCCGCTCCTGCCACGTAATCAGCACGTGCCTCGCCACTTGTCTGTGGAGATAAACCTGGGTAGGAAATTCTATGATCTTTTCCAATCTCAATGTGAATTCCATGAAAACCAGTTGGACTCTCCTCTTCAAGAGGCAGAAGCAAGGCCTGTCTCTCAATACCTGTACTTGGGTCAGGGTCGGCTTGAATTTGAGTCCTGTGAGGCTTGGGTGGGTCGATTTTGATCCCCTGGATCTCTTTGGAAACAACTGGGATTCCTGGTTTCGAACAAGGCTTACGTTTAGTTCGTTTAGAAGCAAGCCAAAGTGAAATTAGGAAAAGGAAGAGAACAAAAGCTGCTCCTACACAGACACCAAGAACTACCCATAATCGTAAACCGAAAATCGAGGTTGTCTTGGATAGTTGGTCGGCCATAAATCCAGTTTTCCGATCAGACATCTGAGTCTGATCCTACGTTCAAGAGAACAAATGTTGCAAACAAATCCGGTGCATGTTAAAGTCACTTATAGGGGCTATAGCAAAGTGGCTACAGAGGGGGGGAGAGAGAGTAAAGGGAATGAAAAAGATTAGTAGCAGCTGGCATGATGGAACCTTTTACATAGTGGAATCGAATAAAATGAAAAAGGAGCCGGTTATATAGGTAAATAAAATTTGGGATGAGGTTGATTTTAAGTTTGTGTTAGAACTAGGAACTACTACTACAAGTGGTATCCAAAAAGGAAGACTAAACCCTCCAGACGAACAACGCGTTTAAGTAATATTTTTGTACATTAAGATTTTCGCTTTTTCTCAGTCTCTGCTAACGTTCTACTAATAATACATCAGTTTCAAATCAATGGGGGTTAAATTTAGGAAATGAAGGTCAGTTTTATTGCTTTTTAAGAATTTTTTATCCAATAAAAGAAAATTACGTATTTGTCTAATTTAAATTTAGATAATACTTATCCAATAAAGTATATCTTCCTTTCCATAGTTTTCATATGCGAGCTAAGGTGAAACTTTAACATCTATAATCCAAATAAGTGTCTAGATTATGTTGTAATATAGTAGTTTAAATCTATTGGTTTAGGAAACCAAAAGATTACCATGTCAGGTTACTATCCAACAACATTAAATATTGGTTGAAATGAGGGTGTGGGTGGTTAGATTTTGGACACACTTGACTAGCACAGCATTGTCTGAAGACTTGTGGAACTGTGCTCCATGGGTTGTCCAGCCATCCCATCAGTAATCAATATACTAAGAAGGAACCTGCTTCTCCAATAGTAAGATGATTTTGGAGCCATAATCTTGGATCTTTATCTTATTTCTGCTACTAATAGAATCTTACCATTTAAGATCTCGTCTGTTGTTTTTCACGCCCTTTCGGCGGAATCTCTATTTACTATGCTACTATTTTTGGCAATCATCAAACAATTCAATACACCCAACGCAACTTAAGCGCCCAAAGCTTCCAACTAAAGCCAATCATCTTAACTCGTAGTAGGGCTATTGTCAAAGCCCAATCGCAAATATTTACAACAGTTTGGTTCACCTGAATAGCAGTACAGTAAAACCAATGTTTGGTTGGAATGAATCTCATTCCATGGAGTGACCTATTCCCACTTTATTACGTGCAGTGTTGTAATAGCTATTGTTTTGGGGCAATTTATTAAAATATACTAATTTTTAAAAAAATTACGGAAAAGGGCCAAAAATTTAATTATTTACCGGAAAGGGTCATTTCCTTCGAAAACGAGTCCACGTGAGCGTGTTTTCAGGGGATAAACCAAAAAAGCGCGTCCACGAGGGCGCGCTTTTGCCCTTCTTCCCCCGATGGGCTTTTCAGTTATTTTTAGTGTTAGGGGATGAGTTTTTAGGGTTTTAGTGCTACAGTTTAGGAATTTTTAGGATTTTAGGGTTTAGGATTTTTAGGGAGAAATTAATGGATTAGATTTTAGGGTTAATTAATAAGATTAATTTTAAGTTTAGGGTCTTGAGAAAAATATATCAACAAAATAAAAATTATTTAAAATTTTTTGTACAATTGTATCTAGCAAGATAATTTTGAGAAGACGTTTCTGAACAAATAGTGACCAAAACGCTTCAAGCAGGATGCACTGTCAGCAAGAGTACTGAAAAAAGCTCCCACGTGGATGCTCTTTTGCTACAGTAGTCTCTGGCAATCCTTAGACTATAAATCAGCCAAATTTCATTCTCAAGTTGCATAACAGAAATTGAGGCAAAAGTAAAATAGAAACTGAAGATGAGTGAACATATTAATGTTGTTATTTACTACGATGGTGAGGTTTGTGACACCGAAAATGGTGTTGTTTTTTTATCGGAGAACACAGCGCGACTAGGTTTTAACCGGAATATAGATTTGACAGAACTTCGCAAAAGAATTAGGTGTAAAATCTTCGGAACAACGCCAATGAAAGTTCAGTCTATTAAGTATAGATTTTGCGCCTCGGTTGATCCGGTGAGATATGACTCATTCGACATCAAAGGTCCTCGGAGCTTGGAGGTAATGGTGGAGACTCATCTTACAAGTGGATCACCCTATCTTGAGGTATATGTACAATTTTCATCGCCAAGTGATCTTCCTTCGACTTCAACATCTACTATTATTCGAGGGGAATACACGACCTCAAGCCGACACTCTGTTAATGGGAGGCAGAATACGAAAGTGCCCGTGTTTGGTGGTAGTATGGAAAACACAACCCCTACATGACACTCGGTTGGTGGTTGGGACATGCATATCCTTCCTTCAACGTTCGATGCTAGAAATACGTATTGGGGAACGTCATCAGCTTCTAGTGGTTGGCAATCCACATATGATTGGGAATGTTACGAAAGTTGTTTAAGAAAGGATAATGTACTCCCTACGACATCCATCGGTGAGGCGCCCTCGTTCGTTACAAATGATGGTGGGTCGGATGATGAGTCCGATGTTGATCCACCTCGAGAGGCCGGGCCCGATGGTGCAGAAGTTGCATTATTTTCTGAACCGAAGCCTGTTCCAACCGTACCTGAAGATGTTGAAGGCGGTTCAGATAAAGAAGAAAAAAATCCGCTATTCAGGGCGTACTCGCCTTCAGCCCACATGCATAATGTCGATCTATCTCAAGACGATGCATTGGAGTTTCCTGAACTACCACACAGAACGCGTGACCGTACAAGTTCGTCATTGGATTCGGGCGAATTAGAAGTTGGTAAAGAGTTTTCCAACAAGGATACTTTTCTTAGTGCATTGAAACAATATAACATCAAGAACGGGGTTAACTACAACGTGGTTAAATCCAAACTCGATAAGTACGAGGCCAAGTGTGCAGTGCAAGACGGTACATGTTCATGGAAAATCATGGCCTCGTTGAGGAAAAGGACAGTCTTATGGGAGATCAAAAAGTACAAAGGTCCACATACATGTATTGCCGGTACAGTATCACTATGTGTTCAAGGTTTTTGAATAATATTAATATTACGGAATGTTGCATTATTTAACGTACTTCGTTGATAGGTGTTTCACAAGATCATCTGAATATGGATTCAGATATGTTGGCTGACTTAATAATACCAACGGTGAAGGCTGATCCCAAGACTACAGTGCCGGCCTTAATTTGCAATATTCGTAGCCAATTGAGGTACACGCCCTCTTATCGAGAGACTTGGATAGCCAAGCAGAAGGCGTTGGAAAAGTTGCATGGTCGGTGGGACACTTCATATAATGAAGTGTGGCAGTAGTGTCAGGTGCTGGAGAGATATGTCGTAGGCAGTATAACAAACCATGAAACGGAATCGGCGTACTACAACGATCGATTGCTTCGTGGATGCCAAGTGTTCAAGCGTCTGTTCTGGACATTTAAGCAATGCCGAGACGCATTTATATACTGCAAGCCATTGGTACAAATTGACGGTACCTTTATATATGGTAGATATACGTATCGACTATTGCTAGCTGTGGCACAGGACGGTAGTGGGAGAATCCGTCCAATTGCGTTTACAATAACACCGGGGGAGTCAGCTGATGATTGAGATTTCTTCCTATCTAGGTTAAGGAGGCATGTCTGCCCCCAACCTGATATATGCGTTATATCGGATCGGGGCCCTAGAATACTAGCCGTAATAGAGCGACAAGGAAGCCTGTGGCATCGCACACACCATCGATATTGCCTAAAGCATGTTGTATCCAACTACTACGGGCAACATCGATCTACAAGTCAACAACGGCAAGTGACCAATATGGGTATGTAATATCTTTTAATATAATTTCGTTTGTAATATTCAATTTATTCTTAATTAAGAGTGGTATGTAATATTCGCTATCAACTTATATTGGCAGGACACGAGATCAATAAGGACCATTTTCACGAGATGTTGGCGAGTTTGCGATCAGTTAACGAAGAAGGCGCAAACTACCTATGCAATATTCCTTTCGAACAGTGGACACAAGCATACGACGGCAGCCTACGATATGGTCATATGACCTCAAACCTGACCGAATGCATAAATTTTGTTCTAAAATGAACGCGTCATTTGCCGATAACATCGATTGTGCGAGAGACATATTTTCGTTTAACGACACTACTTTCGAAGCAAGCTGCGAGTTATAAAGGCCAAATGCAAGGAGGTCACGTATGGTGCGCGAAGGTCTTGCGAGAAATTAACAAGGGGAAGGCACGGGCCAACACCATGTACACGGTGTGTCACGATCACGACAACCTATGGTTTCATGTGACGGAGTTTGACAGACCGAACCATAGTATTGTTGGCGGGCAATATCGTGTACACTTGAGAAATAGGACCTGCGACTGTGGGATATTTGCTGCACTTCGTTACCCATGCACTCATGTACTTACGGCTTGTCAGAATCTCCGTCTGAATCCCATGAGCTATGTCGACGAAGTGTATAAAATAGAAAACATGTACAATGTGTGGAGACACGTATTCCCATCAGTCCCAGATGAACATAAGTGGTCGTCTGTATCGCTTACACCGTATAAGCTGTTACCGGATAGACAACTGCGGCGCAAACCAAAAGGTCGACCTTGCTCGACTAGAATACGCAACAATATGGATATCCGAGAAACGGCCAACCAACGAAAGTTATGCGGATGGTGTAGAAACCCAGGCCATACATCTCGCCCGTGTCCAAATCGGAATAGTTGATAGTCTTCTTAGCATTTTTGTCTCTTGGTGGCTATGTAAATTTTATTTATTTCTTGATGAAAATGGTGCACTTTTATAGAAGGACTAAGTTGCAAAACAAAAAAAATAAAAAAATAAATTACAATAAAAAATAAAAACAACTTTTATTTTATTAAAGATATTAAAATTAAATTTAAAAAATAAAAAACAAATTTTATTTTTTTAAAGATATTAAAATTAAATTATAAAAAATAAACATAAAAACAACTTTTATTTTATTAAAAATATTAAAATTGAATTACAAAAAATAAAAAATAAATTTTTTATTAAAGATATTAAAATTAAATTACAAAAAAATAAAAAAATAACTTTTATTTTATTAAGATATTAAATTAAATTACATAAAAAATAAAAAACAACTTTTATTTTTTCAAAGATATTAAAATTAAATTACAAAAAAATAAAAAACAACTTTTATTTTATTAAAGATATTAAAATTAAATTACAAAAAAAATAAAAAAACAACTTTTTTTATTAAAGATATTAAAACTAAGTTACAAAAAATAAAAAAACAACTTTTATTTTTTAAAGATATTAAAATTAAATTACAAAAAAATAAAAAAAAAACAACTTTTATTTTATTAAATATATTAAAATTAAATTACAAAAAAATAAAAAACAAATTTTATTTTTTAAAGATATTAAAATCAAATTACAATAAAAAATAAACAACTTTTATTTTATTAAATATATAAAAATTAAATTACAATAAAAATTAAAAAAGGCGGTCGGAATCAATGTTGGTGCCGGTCAGAATCAGTGCCACATAGGGGTGGTCGACGGTTACGCGCTGGATTCATCCTTCTTCTAGCTTCCGGTTGGGATTGTGGAACCTCAGGCAGGGATTCTGGTTCCTCCGGCAAGGGGGTCTGGTTGTGGGTGTTGGGAGGATGACCCACCTTGATAAAATAATGACTGCGGAGGTGTTTGCATAAGCCATGGCGGTGGTGTCTGAATCCCATAAGGCGAAGGAGACTGGTAAAAAGAAGAGCTCCCCGATGGCATCTCGTGCGATCCCTCATGCGACAGCGGCCTGAAGATCGGCTGGCCAGTCAGAGTAGTCAGGAACGGACTCGAACTGGGCCATACATTTCAACTTGTCGTGGGACTGGGAAAAGGAAACATATAAGGGTTAAGATACATATAAGGGCTAGGGTACGCACTTCGCATAATCTGAAAAGGCTGTGATGTGGGAGTCCTCGGCTAAAGTGTTGGGCCCGGTGACTGTGTAGGCGCTGTTGATGGGCCCAGTGGATCTGTCGGCGCTGTTGATGGTCTCGTCTCATTACCCCTTCTCCTTGGATTTAAAGGGCCCCGTCGTTCCCTTTGTTCACGAAGTTGCCGTCGTCTCTCCTCTTCCGACAATAAATACGGCTTGCCATGGATCCTAAATCATGGCATGTATTCCGGCACGCACGCTAACTTAGGAACGATGATCGGTTCCCGAGTAGGTATATAATCATACCGGTTCTCCCACATTTCGATATATGCTGACCAAAATCTTGGCCAATCTGTATACAACTGCCGTAAGTCGACTTTGTGCTCATCATCAAGCACCTTAGGTGCCACGGGAATCGGTTGTCAGAATCCAAATTGACGCAGAACCCGATCTGACTGGTGCATCTCCATGGTGGCATAGTTGATCAATGGGACTTTCACATGCCAAAGGTTTGGATTTTGAAAGAACTCCTTCGGAATTACTGCCCAAATTGCCGGATCCTCGTATGGTGTCCATTGAAACTATATTAACATGATAAAAATATTAGTTATATACATAATACTAAATACTAAATACGAAATACTAAATTCTAAATACGAAATACGAAACGACTATTTTATTACGAAAATATATTTTATTTAATACTTACTTGTGATTCAGACCGTTGCTCTAATAGAAGCCGTATATCTTCAAGCGAGGTAGGTATTCCAACATAACTCGCCGAATAGTTCCACCTAATTAAATAAATTTTTAACATATGGTTATATTTTAAATCTACGTAATAATTGTAAAATCTAATATTAAATTTACCTCGTTATGAGTGGGAATGTATATGGGTGGTCGACTCGAGGACGTAAAAATGGAAATCGAAACCATGCCCGTGATTGCAGTAGTGATAGGCAACCTCCGATTTTCGCTTTATTCGGCCGCGTCGCCCCGCACATCTCCCGATACAATTTTGCTAGCACGGCAGACCCCCAACTCAATTCACCGGCTGCTCTAAAATCAATGAGTTTCAGCAGCCACATCAGATGTACGAGGTTTCGTGACAAGTCCGGCATCAAATAGCCTCCAATCATCTCAAGAATGTATGTCCGAGCATACCGTATTCTTTCTATTTCAGTCGAATCATTATCCGGCTCCGGAAATGTGTCTCGTAACCAGCCCATCTCGATCCTACCACCGTAAATGTTATCCGGAATAGCACCCAAAAGCTCGTAGCATACGGCTCCCCAATCGCCAGAAGTTGCGGACCCGGTGACTACGTACCCATCCACCAGCAATCCTAATTGCAAATGCACGTCTTCCAGAGTGATAGTACACTCTCCGCATAGAAGATGGAAAGTGTGCGTCTCAGGTCTCCACCTCTCTATCAACGCACTGATTAACTTCGGGTCCAACTTGCACCCCCAGCCTATAGTGGTCACGTGCCAAAAACCCGCTTCCCGCAGGTAATTCTCGATCAACGGCGATGTTGGACCAGGCATATTGCGAATATAGCATTGCAACACCCGATCTACAGACTGTTTAAAAAATTATAAAATAAAATTTAATTAAAATTGCATAAACTTAAAAAATATTAAATAGTATTAAAAATTAAAATTAAAATTAAAATTAAAACTTACCATTGTCATTTGATCGACGAAAATGTGTTTATTGTCGAGACGAATTAATTCCCCGGTCATTGCTAATACGATCGAATATTTTAAAATTTATCAAAAAATATATATTTAAAAAAATTTTAAAAATGGCTTTTTTTGTAAATATTAAAGAACTATTGTGAAATTTGAGAGGAAGTTTCAAGGAATTTAAGAGAAATTTGAGAAGAATTTGAGAGAAAGTTGAGAGAAAAATAAATAAGGACTTTGTTGTGAAAAAAATAAAAGGGTGGGGGTTTTTATAGGTTTTTTTTATCGTTGGAGGCCCAACGGTCAAAAAAAATTTGACCGTTGCAAGGGCAAAACGCGTCCACGAGGGCGCACTTTTCTAGTTTATCCCCTGAAAACGCGCTGACGTGGACGCGTTTTCGGGGGAAATGGCCCTTTCCGGTAAATAATTAAATTTTCGGCCCTTTTCCGTAATTTTTTTTAATTTGGTATATTTTAGTAAATTGCCCATTGTTTTGAGGATATCTAAGAATGGCTATTATAGGTCTCCACTAAATAGAAAAATATATATAAATTTTATCCTCATAAAAAAACCAATCACAAGCCCAACAAAAAAAAATAAAGAAAATGATGAAGAAGAGAAGAGAGGCTGACTCTGACATTGGAAACAAAATTCACAGGAGAAAATAATAATAATAATAATAATAAAGTTTTAAACTCCCAAAAAAAATCACAAAAATTACCGTGCTCTTCAAAACACAAGCATGCAAACATATCAAAAACATGCATATTCCTCAAAACACAAACTCTCGTATGGTGTTATTACAATCGACGGCCATGTGGATCTTGTAGATGAAAGAAAAACAAAGAAAAAGAGGGAAATCTTCATGGATTTTGGTTGTATTATTCAAATTTTAATTTTTTGTGAAAAAGGACAACCAAATAATGGGAGAATCGATTTCTAGATTTTTTCGAAAATGAGACTATGGGTGGGTTTGGATGAGCGATTGGGTGCAGTGCGTTTAATTTAATTTTGTGCAACACCTCAAAAATTTGAATATTTTGTCATAAGTGTCTGTTTTAGTGCTTAAGGGCCTGGATTGTGTGTTAGAGGTCTTGGGTTTAAATCTATCTTTTAAGAAAATTCAGTTATTTTTGCTCCTAGTTGTACCTTTGTTTATTTAGCTTAAATATTATTTTCCTTCAACTTATGATAAAATGAGCTTGTTAGTTAAGTGGTAAGATATTAGTTTACTTTTTGGTCTTAAGTTCAAATCCTTACAAGAGCAAGCAAAAACAATTATTGTTATTATTCAATTTGTTTCACATGGTTAAATTTGTTTGGTTGACTTTTTTCTTTTGCTTTGTTGTAAAGCAAGATCTTTGTTAATGATGAGTAAGATTCCGAGATGGTTGTTTTATTGGATTTGTAGTATGAAGCGACAACTTTATTGTTATGAAGTGGAATTGTCAGATGGTTGCTACTTTTGGTTGGTTTTCTGGTGCGAAATAAAAAACTTTTTTATTGTAAAGCATGATTGTGAGTTAGTTGCTACTTCTGTTGGTTTTCTTGTATAAAACCAAAGCTTTCTTGTTATAAGATAGGATCATGAGACGGTTGCTCTTAGTTGTTTAGTTTGTTTTCATGTGTGGATCCAAAGCTTTATTCGTGCAAATAAGGATTATGAACTAGTTACTTGATTGGTTATGCTTGAGCTTGAGTAAGTTACAAGATTTCCTGTTGCATTTAATTTGAGACTTTTGGCTCAAAATAATATAAGGCATCCATGAAGATGGATATCATTGTGGCAAAAATAAAAAACCATAACTTAAGTTTATTGAAATATTCTAAAAGTTCTATCTAGAGCTTGACATGTTGAGGTGGTTGAGTTATGATTTTTACTCAATTCCCACAAATGATGCTAATTGTGTTGGAAAAATTAGATTATGAATATGGTTTATTGTTACAATGAAAGTTTAAAAATTTTCAAAATTGATTTGGTTTGTGATATTTACAGTATTAAACATTCTTGTAACACCCCTTACCCAACTTGACCGTCGGGTCCACACTACAGGATGTCACATTCGTTGCTAGATAAACTACCATCAAACGCAGCGTAAATAAATCATTCAAACATTCAATCATATCATAAACACGTTCACATTATGATACACAGTTAAATTTGAACCTTAACTGTAACACCTCATACCCGATCTGGTCACTTAACCCGAGCTATAAGGTATTACAATTGTTAAACATCATTATCATACAATAAATCGACATAAATAATCAACCACATCATAAAATATTAATAATACAAGTAACATATCATTTTCAAGCAAAGATCAAGCCTTAATCGAGCTTACAAAACTCTTAAACCTGGGAACAAATTTGGACTAATCTAAAAATTTTATGAAAAGTTATGTAAAAAGTGAAAACAAAGGTCACATAGCCATGTGGCTAGGCCGTGTGGTGCTATGACATGGTCATGTTGCCTAATTGTGTAACAGACTGATGCCGTGTAATCCTAAGTCGCATGATCGTGTCACCAGGTCGTGTAATAGACTGTGGCCATGTGGATCAACATGCACCTAAATTCAACAGACCACATGGTCTTGCCCTGTACCCATGTATGGCACACAGTCGTGTGGTAGGCCGTGTCACAGACCATGTGCACCTAAACATGCCTTCTAAACTAAGCAATCATACCTAGGTTCACTTATGCCATAAGTCATGCAATACCAACCATTTTAACCTATTCAAATGCACCAAGAACCTGCCAAAATATACTAAATAACATACAAGAAACATCCAACCTAAGTGCCTAACCAATATACCATCACCGGCACCACAATTCAAACATTTTCATTAACCAATCAAGCATAAACATACCTAACATTTCATGCTTATTAAATCATCAAATCAACATCACTTTCTCATGACCACATTCATCAAACAAAGATCACATATTAACCAAATACATAAGCAACAATTCATAACCAAGATAACATGATAGATACCAAATAGGCTTATACCAACACAAGCTACCAAAACAATCATTATAACTTACAAACTTGTACACTTAGTTCATATACCAAATGGCACAAAACATAAACAAGTACTTATAAACATACATTTCCAAAACCCTATTTATATGCCACTTATAATTGGGCCAAAATAAGTAAATAGCTACCAAAAGAGTTGGTGAATAGTGTGATCTCCAAAGATGATTCAATCGATAGCTCGAATCCGACAATCTACATGGAAGAAAATGAAATGAGGTAAGCTTATTTAAAGCTTAGTAAGTTCACAAAACTAAACATCACATACATGTCATCTAAGGCATACAATTTAAAATTTACATATAGCTAGTATTCCTTGTTTCACATTTCCTACCATATCAAATGGTTAGATATGAACATATAATATCATCGAGATCTTAAGCTAGCATCACTCACATGCCAAATAACCATCAATAAGAATATAACCTTTCATACTATAAGATTTCATTTCTATTCATTTCATTAACTGTTTGACCTGGAGAACTACAATAAATTAACTTTGGATACACGGGAAATAATGCTCACACAAGCTGCCAATGGGGACATTAACCATTACTCGATGTTGCTCACACAAGCTATTAAAAATATGCAACAAATGCTAGATTTTAGCATCGATATGATATCCACCACCGGTACATAGTGCTTGATAGTATAACACTGACACAAAGTGTATGATAACCGTAACATCTGTACAAAGTACTTGATAACTATAATCACCAGCACATAGTGTCTAAAACACCCTAATAACATGTCATTTGTATCCTAATCATTCACTAAGATCACACGGGCCTTAACTCATATATCATAATCTTTCCATTTTTATAACATAATACCATGTTCAACTTAATCATATACCCTTCATATGTTTATACAATTCAATTCATACATATACATTTACCATGCTTTACAAATCAATCCTTCATTTTCCATTTCATTACTTACCTCAAAACACCATGTCAAATATATGTATATTCACATATGAAATTTGAAGTCAAACAATCAATAACCTAATAAACCTAATACAAACTTACCTAAACAAAACAACAACAGAAACCACACTGGAGATTACTCGAAGACTGTCATTTTTTCGCGGCTATCGACCAGTTGATCCGTTTATTAATCTATATATAATAATTTAGGGCAATTAACCAATTCAAATACTTTAAAATATCCAAATTCATATATTTGACCCCTTAACAACATTTTACATTATTACCCTAAATGTTTGTCTTTTATTCAATTTAGTCCCTAAAACCGAAACTTACACATTTATTAAAATTAAGCCCAAGACTCTTGTGTCGAATTCTATATAGTCCCTTAACAGCTTATAAAAAATTAAATTTTACAATAATTACATGTTAAATTAAATATTTATCAATTTAGTACTTGAACACAAAACTAACTAAAATTTATTTACAAATAGTCCTATTTAGCAACCAAACTCTTAGATCTGTCATTCAACTTCATAAACATCTAAAAACCCTCAATGAAAATTTTCAAAACCTTTAAAAATTTTACAAAATAGTCCCTCAGTTAGCTAGATTAAGCTATAACGATCTCAAAAACATAAAAATTACTAAAAACGAGCTTGAAAAACATACCATACAAGATGTAAAAGCTTGGCCGAAACCTAGCGTTCTTTATCAATGGAGAAAATAGTGGTAAAAGGTTAAAGAAGATGAAAATAAAATGGCTATTAAACTTTATTTTAATCTTATTACATATTAACATTATTTTAATATAAATTAACTTATAATTTTATGTAAAAATTAATTAATAACCATCCACTTAAATTACTTAAGGTTTAATTATCTTTTAAAACCCCCACTTCATGTTTTTTATAACCATTAGGCACATATAAACTAATAGCAATTAACTTTTTTAACTTTTTATGATTTAGTCCTTTTTACTTAATTAACTATTCAAACACCAAAATTATTAGACCAAATTTTAATATGATACTCTAATGACCTCGAAAATATTAAATGAATAATATTTACTAACTCACTAGTCGAAACTGTGGTCTTGAAACCACTATTTTCGACACCACTAAAAATAGGTTGTTACATTAATCGAGCTTACGAAAGCTCATTTATTGAGCTAAGATGAAATAGGACCAAATTGTAAAGTTTTGAGTGTTAAGGGTCGATGTCGTGATGTCACCAAACAGTTTGTCACGTCGTGACCTCAGGACACTTGATGTCACGACGTGACTCACTATCGACGACCTTACGACGAATAATGTTGCTCATTGGGACATGGACTCTGTATTTGGTAGAAATGAATCATTTGGTACCTATTTCAAAACTCACAACTAAACCTATTAAAGAACATTTCATTTGATCACTCAAGAACATGCCAAATACATATATTTCCTACTAAAACATGTCATTTACCAATTCAAAATGAGTTCAACTATTACAAATCATATAAATGTCTTCCAAACCAATTAATACCAAACTTATCTATGCCAAATTCATTTTCAGACATGCCTAATAGTTCTAGCATCATTGTTCATATCCTTAACAAGTGAATCATCACATTGCTCACCATTCAAACCTAAACAATTCGATATCATTTCATCTAACAATTTGGCTATGAAACTTCAAGCATTACCAGTGCTACACCATATCAAAACATGTCATTTCAAGCACCATACATTTCTCAAACATATCAACAAAAAAAATATGCCATTTCAAATAGGCACCAACCATTGCCAAATCATGCATTTGAACCATATATCAAGGTAACATTTAAACTTCAATTCAAACATACTAGGCACTGATAAAATAAGCTTACACAAGTATACATATTCAAGTATAGATACATGCACTTCAAGACACCTAAATACATGCCACAACTCCAGACTTAAAACGATCAAAAAGCTACCAATTCAAAAACAGGATAGTGTGAGCTTCAATGTTGATCCGGCTTGACTTGTTCCACAAGGTGATCTACAAAAAAGAAAAAAGGAAGACAACAAGGTAAGCATATATGATGCTTAGTAAGTTCATATAGAAACTAAAACTTATTTTGATCAATTAAACATAACAATTATTCAATAAGCTATCAAATTGTCTTTCCTTAGCACTTGAGTACATATCTATACATGTAACAACATTTCAAATCGAAAACGTTAGATACAATCTCAAATCATAATACCATCAACATTTAAAACATAATCACTTAGCAATCTATATATCAAATTTCATCAATACCATTTCATTTTCAATTCATAATCTAATTTCCATTTTCAGTCATTTTGTCACATCTCAAAATTTGACCTTATAGTTTCAGGTTAGTGAACTGGGTTTTGCCGATTTGGGGAGAGATTAGTTCTTAATAATTAGATCTAAAGTTAGGTTCAAGAATTCAGAATTAAGTAACCAGAAAATATTTTCCTTAAAATGGCTTTCAAAATAAAAAATAAATTTTAAAATGAAACGAGGAAAAAACTTTTAATTAAAAATGACTAATTTGAAATTGGGGCAAAATTGGGAGTTGCCCAGAAGTAATTTGACCAAAAATTAAAAGAGTTGGGATTTGGCAGAATTTTTACGCGTGAGCCACCGTTCTTCCCTCTTCCTTGTTTTTTATTTGAAAATTTTGCAAACATCAAAATTCTCTATTTACTTTCAAATCGAACTCTTCAATCTGATTTTCCTTTCTTCCAAACACCAAAATCTCTCTCAATTTTTACGAAAACTATAAAAAAATGTCACCAATTTCTGCATTATTTTTCTATTGGATTGTCACGAAATTCAATCTTTGGTTTGTTTTTCTTCACCAAGCAAGGTAAGACTCTATTTCTTGACTATGTTTTCATGTATCTTGTTTTTACAAATAAAGGTTTGATTCTTTGGAATGAGTTTTTATGAGTTTGATGGATTATATCGAAAATTGAGGTCAATAATGGTGAAATTCGAATTTCCAAACTAAAATTTGGTTTCTAAGTGATTTTCAACTTATTTTGGTTCAATTAAAAGGTTTCTAATCTCACTTTTACCAATCATTAAGAGATTTGAAAGATTAAACGATTTTTTTTCAAGATGTTCATGAACGTCGAATTTTTCAAAAATTTTAAATATAGATTTCTATGTATTTTAATGGTTTAGATCTGTTCTAAAGTGAATAATTAGATATATAGAATCGATTTCAAGCAACGAAAACAATACTGAATTAAGAAATAAAAGTTTCAGCTTAACTAGTCGAAATTTTTGGGTTAAGAGGAGCTAGAATGTATCTGCGTTTTTATTTTATTTTTGTGGTGTTTGTGGCTGTTAATGACATATATTTATTGTTTGTATTATGTATGAAAAGTCTCGGATCTATCGAAGCCCTCTATGAGCAAGTCGAAAGGCAAGGCGAAGCTTGTTTAAGCTTTCGGCTAGCAAGCGGAAGCAAGATCGATGAGTGTTCCAGAGTCACTGCTAGTATGCGCAATTCATAGTGTTAATCAGTGGGATTAGGATTAGCCTAAACCCCTATCCTAAAATTTGAAAGCAAGTCTTTCCTATACATTTTGCCTTGTTTGTATAATCATGCCTAAGTAGGATGAGTTGTGCTATATGATGCTAATGCAAAAAGTAATATGTGAAAATATATTAATGTGATATGTGAACTACTGATTTTTAATGCACACCTATGAGGTTTGATATATGACAGCTCAATGTGCACTATTGTGGCACTTGTGAGTGCAATTAAATGTGTACCCGGTAAGCATGTGTTGTGTATGAGGTTGTGATGTGAAACTGATGAATATGAACAGAGGTTATGTGTATTAAAAAAGTAAAGAAACATGTGTAATTTTGGATATTTTGGCCTTGTGATCTCTTGAAACCATTAGGTATAGTTGGCATGTCATAGGATTGTAAGTACTCACCTTTGTGTTTTGTGATCAGGCGATTGAGACCTTGGGATAGGATGGAGAGATAAGGGCATGTTGAGTTATGCTTCATTCAAAGGGACATGTTTGGTGTGTTGGAGAGTGTTTAGCTTAATGCTACACTTGTTGGGACATGTTAGACTCTTTGAGTCATTGGTGTGATGGAGATCCGTTTATCCAATATGTGGTGATTGAGTCCACATATATGTTTCATAGTCTCAAGATGTCAATTTATCATTATTTGAAATATATGAGCTATGATGTGTGTGATTATATGTAAAAATATATTCTAAACTCGTGAGATAATGAAGCATGAAAATGATTCTTTGACTTGATGAAAATGAGTTTACGAATGTGCCTTAGTATGCTCTTGTTTAACTTATGCTATTGTGTACACTTAGTAATAGTTCTAAACATTCACTGAGCTTGTTTAAGCTCACACTCTTCACTTAAATTCTGCTGATAGGTTGCGTATTCGGGGAGTGTGAAGCGGCTAAGAAAGTGATCCATTCAAGCATAGCATTTGAATATGTTTTTTTGGTTCAAACACTTGAAAATAAAGGCAATGTGGGATTCCATTTGGGACTAGACCTTTTGAACTGCTATTTTGGATTTGGATCTAAGATTTGTGTTTTCTTTTGTTATGGATTACGCATATTATGCTTGCTTGATATACTTATTTTTAAAGAGGTTGTGAAGTGGTTGAAATGTGATTTAATGGATAGAATAATATACTACAACTTTTAGCATGTTTCAATTGACCAAATAGTTCGTTTTGTGCATATAGGTTCTTTAGAAAAGCATGGTATGTCAGTTTGGTAAGTTGAGAATTTGCTTTTGAGCCTAAAGATATATGCAAGTATGTATTGTTTATTGGTATGTCAAATTATGCTAAGATATGATATAGTCTGTTTAAACCTATTTAGAATGTTGATTGAAACGCAATATGACTCGTGTGGACTGAGTTTAGACCTTCAATACACAAAATGGTAAGTGAGGAAGTGCCCAAAACACGAAATTGCAGGTTGTTGGACTCCTATTGCAGAATATGTAGTCGACATTGTGACGTCATTCAAACAATGTCGTGACAAGAAGACGATGTCGAAACAACCAAAGTCAAGTTGTCATGATAAGGAACCTATCCCAGATCATGTCGTGACGAGGTAAATCATGTGTTCACGACGTGACTCACTGTTTGTTTTAGGATCACGCGTGTTCACGACGTGACTCAATCTAGTCCTAAACTTTATGTTATGAAATTGGATGGCCAAAATGCTATGAAATGCTTTGAAAATATGCATGGTTGAGATTTATATGCTTAATTTCATAAATTTATGTTTAATTTTATGCAAAGATGTTCCAGATGTTTCACCAAATTTACGAATTAGTCATTGAATCTTCGTTTAAAATCAAATGAGCTTTACTTGACGGGTTTAACTGATTCTTTTAATTTTGTCTCCGTTAAAACTCTATTGTAAGTATGAATGTCTAATTTGATGTTTTTCGAGCAATCACATGATAAATGTGCAACACCCCTTACCCGTATCCGTTGCCGGAATAAAGTACGAGGCATTACCGAGGAGTACGGAACACTTATAGACAATTTAAACCATTTATCGCTCAAATACTGAAATTGATTATAAAAGTTTCTTTAACGGACCCTCGAGGTCCAAATCATGCTTTAGGATCGGGTCGGAACTAAATAAGAATCGTATGAAATTTTTTGCAAAATCCCAAAATTTATTTCATTTACAAGGGTCCCACGCCCGTGTTGCTAGGTCGTGTGGTAAAGTTAATTTTCACAAATAAGACTATTTTCCAAACCATATTTCTCACTCATTTGATCCTTATTCTTCGCCCACATTTAATACATACAGAAACTAATTTAACATATTCAACCGAGCCTTATACTTAATACCATTTGTTAGTCGCACACTTCATATAATTAACAAGAAACGTATATAGGCTCAATTCTCATTAAATTTCTCTTGTACTTATACTTTTTCACATTATGTATTCATATAACATTTAACAATCATACCTCTGTATTTCATGTACATTTTTATAACAATTTGTCTTGGTTTCAAACTACTTCATGTTGGAGTTTTACTTATCAAATCATTTGAAACATCATCTTTACACATATAGTGCACTTGAGGTGCACAATTCTATAATTATGAATGAACACATTTATCAAACATATGCCATGTTTTTATATATATCATAGTATCATATTTCCATGTATCAATTACCATCATTTCCTCGTATTTCGACAAATACGTGTAACAATTCATAAACATGCAATTCACTAACTCTTCCTGCCAATCACAATTTAAATTGACAAATCACTTATTGAGCCCAATTCCAATGTTCACTAAAATCTATCATATAAATTTGGATGTATGTATCCAATAACAAATTCCATGTACAAGTATCATCATCTCATATTTCCATATACATTTACTTTCCACATTATGAACTCAAATAACATATACAAGACATACCAATGTATTTCAAATACGTTTTCATAATATTTCATTTAAAGTTCAAATTATTTCATATTAGAACTCTTCTCATTAACTCATTTAGAATACCTATTCATATGGATAATACACTCAAGGGTGTACAAATATATAATCACAAATGAGCTCATTCATCAACCAAGTTCTATGTTCATGTCTCATCAACTCGTATTTCCTTATATCACATAATATATACCATGATTGATGAGCTCATCAATACCATGATTTCCATTCCCTTGTTATTTTTCCATATTTATCCCATTGAATTTCTCGGAATTTCGATGGATTTTCAGGGGTACACTTTAGTGTACAAATCCGGGTCCGTCAATTCATATTCATGTGCGCACATTTCCATTTCAGAGAGCACACTCCCGCGAACCTCATCCTTACAGTGGGATTACCAGTCCAGGCTAAATCCCCTGTAATATAAACTCATAGAGTATTGTCAGGATTACTAGTCCAGGCTAAATCCCCTGCAACGACAATTACTCTAATGAGTTTGGATCTGAATTACCAGTCCAGGCTAAATTCAGACCCTAAATCGGATTACCTGTCTGGGCTAAATCCATTTTTCACATATTCTTCGAGAGGGCTATATCAGGATAGGATCACCCGTCCGGGTTAGATCCTTTTTACCGTCAATTCCTTTTCAGAGATCCATCAAATTTTCCTTTCATTCAACCGGGATTTATTTTCCATTTTCATCAAGAATATCAATACTTCATCAATTATCATACAATAAACATCCAAATCATATTCACATCAATAAAAATATATTTCAAGCATTTAAGAATATAATTCAAGTTACACGAACTTACAATTCGATTTTTATACCATAACGATAATCTTAGTTTCATAATAAATATTTGAAATAAAACATTATATCATTTCTATTTCAACGTTTATCGATTATAATCGGGCATGTGATCAATTTATACATAAGTCATTCATATATTTTCCTCCTCCTCCTCTCCATTTCACATCCTTAGTATAAATAACACATTTGTAAGTAACATTATCTATAATTTTTCACTATTTATTTATGTGAATATTTAAGCTGTTCATTCGTGTCATAGTCACTAAATTATTTTTATCTTGAGATATAGAACTTCAAATTAAGATCCTCTAATTTTCCTTAAAACTATACTCACATATCTTCTTACCATAAAATTTTCAAAATTTTTGGTTTAGCCAATAAGTACAGTTTATTCTTTAAAGTCACCACTATTCCGCTGTCCGACAGTTCCGACCCCTCTTCACTAAAAATTATTTATCTCATCATATAGAATTTGGATAATGTTATCATTTGTTTCTTTTGAAAATAGACTCATTAAGGATTTTAATCATATAAATTATAACCCATAATTATTTTTATCCAATTTTTTATGATTTTCCAAAGTTAGAACAGAGGAACCCAAAATAATTCTGACCTTGTCTCACAAAACCTATTATATCTTGTTTACACCATTTCTTCTATAAGAAACTAGACTCAATAAGCTTTAATTCCATATTTTATTAATCCTCTAATTCAATTTATACATTTTTTGGTGATTTTTTAAAGTTAGACTACTGCTGCTGTCCAAAACTATTTTAGTGCAAAGTGTTGGTTTCCATTTTGCCACAAATTTCAGAGTTCATACAATTCAGTCCTTGTCCAATTAACCCCTCAATTGAGCTAATTTTTATCAATTAATACCTTATTCTATCATTTTAAACTACTTCCTAACCCTTGAAAATAATAACTTTAGCATTAAACCTTAATTCCAAACTCTTTTACAATTAGGTCCTAAAACCAATTTCCATCAATTTTACTTGATAAAATCATCATATATCAAAATTAAAGCTTCAATTCTATATTTATTCATCAGATTCTTCCAGCATTCATCCATAGAAACTTTAAAAATTAGCCATAGAATAAAAAACTAATGACATAGTAAGTTGGACCCAATTGTAAAAGTCCAAAAACATAGAAATTTTAAGAAGAAAGCAAGAATTAAACTTTCATGAAGCTAGAGTATGAAAACCAGATTGAACCCTCTTCCATGGTTGTTTTTCAGCTGATGAAAATGAAGAGAAATGAAGAGAATTCTAGATATTCCAATTTGGTCCCATTTTTATTTAGCTAATTTTGGCAATTTTCTAATTTTTCCCTTATTTCACCCATTTCCTGATTTTTATCACCTATTTCCGCCAAAAATATCTCCTTTAGGCTTATTTCCACTTTAGGTCCTTCCTCATTTGACAATTAAGCTATTTAATCCTTCTAGCAACTTTTACACATTTTTCAATTTAGTCCTTTTTATTTAATTAACCACCCAAACGTCAAAATTTTCTAACGAAATTTTAATACTACCTTATTGGCAACCCGTAAATATTCATAAAAATTTTATGACTCGGTTTATAACACCGAGATCTCGATACCTCTTTTTCTCAATTTCTTGACCAAATAAATCTTTATAAAACACAATTTACTATTTCAAAAATCTTTTAAAAGCTACATTTGGCTCGTAAATATTAAGTAATATAATCTACGAGTTCATTTGTCAGATTTGGTGGTCTCGAACCACTATTTCTGACATCGCTAAAATTTGGGCTATTACAAAATGTAAATTGAAGGAATTACCCTTGGTTGATGTACTTATGTTTATGTTAGAAAGCATGACTTTAGGTTTACTTTCTATTAACGATTAACTGTTAAGCATCTATTTGTATGGTGTGATTGGTGGTTTTATGATATGATTGATGGTTGATGAAGTGAGTCATGCAAGTGGCTAATGTGATGTTTCGGATTCGGGCCAGTCTATCCCAGTCGGATTTGGGGCGCCACACATTTAAACTTCGTCCAGTGGAACTATAGTAAAACAGAATCAGATACACGAGAATATAATGCTCACACAAGCTGACATTGCTCACACAAGCTAATAGTATAATATTGAGATTACCC
Source organism: Gossypium australe (assembly GCA_005393395.2). Lineage (NCBI taxonomy): Eukaryota > Viridiplantae > Streptophyta > Magnoliopsida > Malvales > Malvaceae > Gossypium > Gossypium australe. Next base: position 43,681,265 of record CM016624.1, read on the forward strand.
GTTGGGCTAAATCTACGATATATATAAAACTTGAGAATCTAAAACAAAATCTAGATATCATTATAACACGTAAAATCCCTGATTTACCGCGTGTATAACCCTAATGGTATGTTTTACTTATTTTAACCTTTTAATAAATATACAGGAGCATCATTTTTGTATTATATCATTACCAATCTCTATAATTATTCACAATTTAATCATATATTGTAAAATATCATAATATTCATTTATTATGATAGATCAGAATTACGATAGATCAGAATTAGTCGTAAGTTCGAAAGAACTTAGTGAGATCCTCTATAGCAGTATTCATAGAAAACTTTAAAATTTTCGAGTAAATAAGAATTAGTTTACAGAATTAAAACTCTATGAGTATCTTAGAAGATTTTGCAATTTTACTAGCATAGACGATGCCCATGCGTTCTCTAAATGAATCGTTGGCAGACATATTGGGTTGATTTAGTCGTAATTTTACTATTTCTAACAACCATTTTCTAAGACTTGACCTTGCCTAGCTTCATCTCAAACTTTCATTTTACCTTCCTGATTTGACTCATCAAAAGAAAACCAAATACACAAATATGCGGATTGGCGACTACTATTGGCAGACTTACAGGTATCTCGCCATAATGACGGATTCTTACCTTGATCCCTTCCTTCCACACCAAACTCAATATAGACTTACTGTATTATCCTAGCAATTACCTTCTTATGACTTAACCTGTGCATATACCTTTCTTATAAAGGAAGACTCATTTGCTAATATCCTCATTTGTGGCCCTTGAGTATGAGATTTGGTTGATAGTTAAACACTCATTTTTCCTTGTAGATTCCTACTTGTAAGATATTCTCATGAGGCCTGCCCACTTCAGACTATCCGGCAAGATATTCCCAAAAATAGATAGTCTCCAACAGACTTTCTCTTCCTTAGATTGTCCTAAGGGGACTTCCACATTAGATAGTCCTAAGTGGACTTCCTAACACTAGATAGTCCTAACGGTCATCCTCTTTCTTTGTTAACCCCTAGCGGACATTCCATCTAATATAGTTTTTGGCAAATTTTCGCTTTTTTGGTGGCCTCTTTGCCAATAATTACTTAGTGTTAAAATCTGAATAATTGTCTCGCTTTTTCATAGCCAATGCTAGTTTGTTCATCAACTCTCGCAAACTCTTAATAGCGGATACTTATTCGAAAATATTTTGAAGGAAATACCCCGCTCCCTCCACGTATATCTGCGTACAAGACGCTTCCATTTGTCCTTCTTACCTTCACATTTTGGCGAGACCTCTTATTAACACACTTGCTTGTGTTCCCTTACATGCTATAACTGTTATGTCAGACTTTCGCCACGTGAATCATACATCGGTTTCCACTTATATGCTTTGATAGCGTCCTTGTTTACTGACTTGGAAGACTTCAATTTGTCATAAGGTGTACCTGTTCACCACTAGGTCATGCCATGGCTCACCATGGACTTTCAACTCTGAAAAGTCAGTGAACCTTTTTCGAGTTGTCACTCCATAAAGCTTGTAGACCATTTTCATGGTGTTGCTCCGTAGAGCCTATAGATAACCTATAGACAACCCTTTTCAAGGTGTCGCTTCGTAGAGCCTATAGATAATCATTTTCACGGTGTCACTCCGTAAAGCCTGTAGACTATCATTCAACTTTGCCGCCAAACTTCCTCAAATCTCTTTTCAATTCGTCCATTCCTCCATTACGCTAATTTTTCCTTTCTTCAACTAACCCGCCAATACTTCCCTCCGTACTCCGCATTTTATAAACATGCATATCACGCATATCATCATATTTATTAACATAGAATAGATTACGTCATATAATAGTTCATAGATACACAACCAAGACATATATTCAAATATCATACTGCCACAACCATACAATTGTACAACCATAGGCAAGCATAACATTTTCAGTTAGCAACAGAACAACCCAAAGTAACACTCAAATAGTTGAGTACAAAAGCTCACCTATTGTATTTCGTCCTCGCCAGCATAGCTTTTCCAAAGGCTATAGACTCATTCATCTTGGAAGCTAAGCATGACAACCTACATGCTAATTAAACCGAAGGTACTTAAACCTTAAAGCCCAGAATCATGCAGAATTTTTTTCAAAGATTCTAAAAATCCTTAATTTCTATTTTCTCAATTTCACAAATATCGTGAGACGAAGAAGCTTGATAGCTCACCTAATTCTCTACTTTCCAGACTCAAACCTCACGATCATTTCCTCGTATAGAGCTTTCCTCAACTTTCTCTTCTTCGAAGCAACCAAAGAAGATGATGTAGAAAGGAAGAAAATGAAGCATAAAAGAGAAGAACTTTGCCTACAGAATAAGCTTTCACACACACATATATATATCCTTTTTACGTACAATCACCACAGTCTCAAATAACCATCCGCTTATCATTTTGTCTCATATTAAAGAACCAATTGATTCCAACTTAGCCGAACCAAATTTGAAACCCAATTATTTACCATTTAGCCACTGACATTTCTAGATTTCTTAGTAGGGTCCGCCAAACCAATTATATTTTTCAATTAACTCCCAGCTCTTCTATAATTTCTAGACTTTAATGAAAATCGGGTGTGACATAAAATGGTTTAATTACTTATCTAGTCCTTTAACCATTTAAAAATATATAATGATAAACTTTTACAATTTAGTCTTTGTACCATAATTAACAATTATCAGGTAAAATTAAAGGACCAAACTTTAACATATTTCTATACTATCCTATTTAATATTTACAGACTCGGTTTATAAAAATGGAGTTCCCTAATTGCCATTTTCGACACCACTAAAAATTGACCTGTTTCAATTCTACCTAAAAGTACTTGTGTTTTGTGTGAGACAATGATCTACCGAAATTCGGTGTAGTAGATTAAACTATTTTTTCTTACTTGAGGAGCTTGAATACAAACACTTTCATCATATTTTAGTTATGTTTTCTTAGCTTATTTTAAATTCAATAAAAAGTGTATTTTGAGTCTTTTATTGACCTTAGGGGCCGAATAAGGCCTAAAGGTGAGCTGATGTACTTAGTGAGTGTGCAGGAAATCATTCAAGGGCGTAGAAACTCAATACCGATCACTGTGTTGCAACACGGGAAGTTTGATGTCGCAACATATGAAGCAGAATACAAGAATCTCGAGATTACCTTTGGTGTTGTGACACAGCCAAGGGATGTCACAAACCCTTGAAATTACCTTGAACCTAAGCATACTACCTTTGATGTCACGACACAGGCACTAGGGTGTTGCAACATCGACCTTGTACGGGAAATACTTATGAGCCAGAGGCTTTTTGTTTTGCATAATGAAAAGTTAACACAAGAATGTCAGTTGACTTAGGGTTGAGGACGACAGCAACCGTGACTTTAGAAATAGGCTCTTAAAACACTTTTTGAGGACAAATTTTTACACGTTAAGTTTTTCTCTGTATTTTTAGTTTCAGTTTTCCTTTCTTTTAAGCTTTAGGTTTATTTCAGTTCTTTTTTATTTTGTGTTTTTGGAGAACGTGGGTTGTAATTGTGATCAAACTATTATGGATTCTACACTTTAATCAATACAATTCAAGATTCTCTTAAACTTTTCTCTTAATTCATTATTTATGTGTATCTTTATTATCAAGTTTATTGTGTTCATGAGATCCATGATGAACTAATCCTTTTATGGGGGATTAGTGAATGGATGTCTGATTAGTTAATTACTATGTAGGATTTTCTTAGTGGGTCAGTTGTTTGGGAGAGGAAAAACTTAAACCCTAGGCTTGACAACCCTAGGAAGTCATTTAGGTGGGAATTAACCCAAAATTAGTATGGTCTATCATTGAACACCTTAGCCCTAAACCAGTTTGGACTGTGAGGTCGAGAGATAAGTAGTTCTTGTCAACTCGTTAGTTTAGTGGAAGATTGAGAGATCCAGTTAGGGTAATGATTAATTGTGTAACCACCCTAACCCATATCCGTTGCTAGAATAGAGTTATAGAGCATTACCGAACTTTACGGATTAATTACGAACATTTCATAATCTTTAATATATATATACTATAACTCATTCATAAAACACTCATATGGTACCAGATATGGGCCCTCAAAGCCCAAAATAGGCGTTAAAAGTAAATCAGGACTCGACCAGAGACTTTAAGAAATTTTCGCAAAATGTCAAAAATTTTCTTAGAAACAGGGGACACACGCCTGTGTGGCCAGACCGTGTAGCTCACACGATCGTGTCTCAGCCCGTCTTCTTACCCTTGTAACTCTCTGACTTGTGCCACACAGCCAACCACACACCCGTGTGCTAAGCCGTGTGCAAAGTGCAAGGGTCACACGGCTAAGCCACACGCCCGTGTGCAAAAACCTGGGCATTCTGTTTTGAAATTCAAAGTGCAGAGGACATACGGCCAGACCACATGCCCATGTGCCAGGCCGTGTGTCACACACGGCTGAGACACACGCCCGTGTCTCTGCCCATATGGACGAAAATAGGCCATTTCAAGGCCATTTTTCTCACCCTTTTTATCATCAACCTGCACACAACATTGTAATATACTAATATATCCCAACCAAGCAACCAACACAAACTAATGATCTTATTTTAAACATAATAGGACATCACAAAACTTATTTACATAGACTTACCAAAATAACTCCATTCATTGATTTACTAAATACTACTACTAAATGCATGCATACAAACATATATATGTATCATTCACAATTATATTTCAAGTTCAACTCTTTTCTAGTCTAACCTTGTACATGCTATATAAATCATAATATGCATAACAAAGTCTACCGGAACAATTTGGATAGTGTGGCTCGATGTGTTGATCTGATCCTTCGAACTTCCTAAAAATCTACAAAGAACATTCAATGACTCAAGTAAGCTTAATGAAGCTTAGTAAGTTCATTGGCTTTAAAAATAAATTTTACTGAACATGCTATAACAAAAATTCATTAAATAAGCATTTCACTAACATTTCCTGCCAATCACAATTTCAATTAATAAAATCCACTTGATTGAGCTCAATATCAATAACTACTTAAATTCTTCCACATTAATTCCATATGACACTTACCAATACTTGTCAAATTAGAGAGCGACTTATGGATTTGAGTACATCATTTTCTTTGTGCCATAGTCCAACTATGGTCTTTCACATGTATTTCCATGGTCTTACATTCATAGTGCCATCATCCAGTTATGGTCTTGTCATCAAAATGTCATAGCCCAACTATGGTCTTACACATATATATACTACCATGGTCCAACCATGGTCTTACGTCCAAGGTGCCATAACCCAGTTATGGTCTTTTCATTAAAATGACGTAGCCCAGCTATGGTCTTACATTTAAACATTGCCATGGTCCAACCATTGTCTTATCCATCAATTCATATTATGTCACGGAATGATCGTACTCAGTCTTGCGTTCCACTTAATTTGAACTTTCAATTCAATTTTCATATATTTACAATAATCATAATTCAATAACAAAAATATGAAATAATACATTATATCATTCCTAAATTAACAATTAATCATGAAAATTCAACCATATGAACTTACCTGGGCTAAGTTAAAGAATTTGTTGCAATTTAGGGACTATTTGGCTAATTTCTCATTTTCACGATTTTCTTCGGCCTCTTGATCTATAATATAAAATTATTCATTCATCAACATCTAATTCAATTCTAATTCACTTCACAATTTATGCCCTTCAATTTTCAAAATTACACATTTACCCTAACTTTTACAGTTTTTACAATTTAGTCCATTATCAATTTTCCCACCAAATAAGCTTTTTTTTTCTCAATTAACACTTTTAAATATTCTAAGCTATTACATAACCTTTTACATTTATAATTCTAGTACCAAAACCTAATTCTTAACCTTTTCATAATTTAGTCCTAAAAATCAATTTCTATTAAAAGCACTTGATAAAATCATCACATAACAAAATTAAAGCTTTAATTTTATGTGAATTTATCATAAACACCCAACACTCATCAATGGTAACTTTCAAAATTACTCATGAAATAAAAAAACTAATGAAATAAATTGTTGGACTAAATTGTAAAAGTCTCATAAACACAAAATTTTCAAGAAAAGAGCAAGAATCGAACTTACATGAAGTAAAATAAATAAAACCAGCTTAAAACCTTCTTCTATGGAGTTTTTGGCTGAAAAATTGAAGAAGAATGATCTAGAAAACTTTAGAATTCAATTTATCTAAGTAAATTTTGTAAAATTTACAATTTTACCCTTATTTCACTTTATTTCATTAATTCTCTTCTTGTGCCGTTTCACTCTTTTAATTTAGGTCTAATTGCTCCATAAGTCCTCCTTTGTTTACCACTTAATCTATTTTATCACTTTAGCAGGTTTTGCACCTTTTTCAGTTTAGTCCTTTTAATTAATTAACTATCAAAACGTTAAAATTTTCTAACGAAACTTTAATACTAACTTATTGACACTCCATAAATATTTATAAAAATATTTACAGCTCGGTTTATGAAATCAATGTCTTGATACCTCGTTTTCGAGACTAATTAACCTAATAATTCTTTTAAATCACAAAATTCACTAATTTAAGAATATTTCAAAAATCACACTTGACTCATAATTATTAAATAATAATAAAATTTTCAAACTCACTCGTCGGATTTAGTGATCTCGAATCACTATTTTCGACACCACTGAAAATTGGACTGTTACAAGTTGATTGAGTAGAAACCCAAAATAGGAATTAGTTATGATCGGCGAAGCAAGCTAATCACCCATGCTTAGATTTGATTAAGTTAGAATCCATTCATCCGAAGTTCACTTTATTTTTTCTATTTTTATTTCTTTACTATAAAAATCCAAAAACTCTTATTTATGCCTATTCGTAATATAATTTACTTAAGGTACTACTTAGATTTATTTGCCTTTAGGTTAAAGTTAACTTAGTACTTGCCTCCCTTGGGTATGAACATCAGAGTTCTCACCTACCCCGTTGTAACTATATTACAACCTGACCCGTATACTTGTGGACATCGCCTTTATATTTCATATCTTTTAGTTGCAGTATTCATACTCCGGACATTAGTACGTCCGAAGGCGATCAGACGGATCCACTTTCAATCGAACGGCCTCCTCCGCTATCCTCGTACACCAAATTGCGTTGAGTGTAGACTCAAACAACAAGAAGAACACAGAACCAAGGACGAATTTTTTTTTTTTTGCTTTCAATAAGAAAGTAAATTTCTCAATAGAAACCGATATAAATTATTATTCTTAGAAAATAGAATTTATTCTATGAAAATAAATTTCCACTACTTTTTTATATAATAACAATATATGAAACTTATGTAAAAGCTCTACCAGTGTCATATATTTATAGGGAGAGATAAGAGAATCCTAGTTGAATAAGTATAACACAAATAATATGTATTTAATATATTAACACTCTATTGAGATCAAAATACACCAAGAGGGGGTGAATTGGTGTTTTAAAATGTTCTCGGGAAATGGCAAAAATCAAACGACTCAAGAAATTATAGTGGTTCAGCTTAATTGCCTACATCCACTACCTTAGCTTTCCTTAACTAAGGATTTCTCAAATCCACTGGATTTGCACCTTTAAGTACAATGTTTAACCTTACAAATGAGAGAAAATAAGAATGAATAACATTATACCTCTAAAAGGTAGATAATCAACAATTAAGCACTCTCATACAAAGTTACAACACTTGAAAGAATGATAGAAAACTTAACCTACAAGTATGTACAAGAAATATTTAGTAAAAGATTGAGAAAGATTGGAAAATTGAGTTCTTGGAAGTTAGACACTTGTTTATTGTCTTTCTTTTACTTTTGTAACAACCCGTTTTTAGTGAAATCGGAATAATGGGTTTGGGAACACAAATTTGAAGTCAGAATATTTATTTTATTATTATTTTATGATCTACAGTATGATAGAAATACCATATAAAAATTTAGTTAAGAAATTTTACTGTTTACATGCTTAATTTGATAAAAAGGACTAAATTGTGTAAAGTACAAAAGTTGTGTTTTAATAGCTAAAGGTATTAAATAGCTATATAATTTTAAAGTGGTGGTCCTTATATAGTAATTAGCCATTAAGGTTGTTAGTGGATAAGTATGGTTTGTTATTATTGAAATTTTGATTAGTTTTTAAGATTAAATTAGTAAATAGGTAATAAATGATAAATTAAATAAAACAAACTATTATCATCCATTGTCATCATCTTCCAGCAAAAATTTAAGAGAAAACCTAGTCATGGAAGCTTGAAATTTCAGCAAGCTTATTTTACTCAATTAGGTATGAATTTTTGTCCCGTTTTTTATGATTTCTATGTTTTTAGGATCGTTGTAGCTTAATCTAGCTAGCTCGAGGATTAATTTGCAAAACTGTTAAAGTATTAAGGTTTTTCCATTGATGAACATGCTTGAATTTTGAAGTTTGATGATAGAAAATGAATGGTTGTTGATAGATAAATAATTTTTGTAAATAGATTTTTGGTAAAATTATCAATTAGAGGCTAAATTGAAAAAGGTGATAAATTTATGGTAAAATTTATGAATTTTGTAAAATATATGGGCTGCTATTAATATGTATAAAAATCGACTAGGCTTGGGTAAGAATTAAATTGCATGAATTTCATTTTTCAAGCCTAGGGACTAAATTACATAGGAATTAAAAGTATAGGGCAAAATGGTAATTTTGCCAAAATTCCATGTTGGATTAAATTGAATGAGAATTATATTGAAATGAGTTAAACTCATTTGTACAGATCCTATCAAACCTTGTACAGAGTTAGATCGAGGTAAAGAAAAAATATCGAATTAGTCGCCTCTGATCTACGTACACTATATGAGGTAAGTTCGTGTAATTAAATTGTATATTTATATGTTTTAAATTGAATTATTTGTTTGTGAATTGTATAATTGCCATGAATGAATACTGATTGTATATTCGAAAATTACTGAGCCCCGTTTAAACCTTCAGAATCCGTAGGATACAAATGACATGTCATTAGGGTTACCGATGCTCAGCTCGCATGAGCTTACCGTTATTTAGCTCGGAGGAGCTTACCGTTTACAACTCTTAAGAGCATACCAATTCAGAGCTCGTATGAACATTCATGTATAGGAGTTGACGGATTACAGTTCAGTACACTTCGTGTGTACTACCCGTGTATCCAACGATATTCTAAATGGTTCAACGGGTACAATTCTGTTATGAGATTATATGAGTTCGATATGAACTATTACCGGTATTTACATGAAATACATGAAATGTTTGAAATGTCTGTTTATTTGATCTGTAAACTTTGGTAATGTTCTGTAACCCTATTTTGGCAATGGATACGAGTTAGGGGTGTTACAACTTCAATGGGGTGTCTTGACCTTGTATTTAAGTCCTCTAACAACCTTGTGGACCTATGTAGTCGTTAGAAACAAAATAGAGTCGTTGCAGCCATAAAAACAAGCATTAAATGCAGTCTGTAGCTTCGTCGTATCGGTAGAAAGAAACTTGTATTGATAGAAGTATTTCCAAAATATGACCGTTGGGCTTGTTCTATCGGTACAAGCTCTCTTATACCGGTAGAACTCTGAGGGTTTCATCTGGTATCCATAGAACCCATCAGAGTATCGGTAGAAGTGTAGGGGATGCTGAACTTTGGCTACTGACTTGACTTGTTTCGATAGAAGTCCTCAAGGTATTGGTAGCACTTTGCTTGTATCGGTAGAATAGATTAGGGTATCGATGAAGTCTCAGGCCAAAACTACATTGCTCATTGGAGTGCGTTATACTGATAGAAGTCCGAGTTGTATCGATATAACCCAGAGTTGTATCGATAGAACTCTCAGTTCTATAGGTAGAATTTTGTAGCTTTTTTAATGTCTTTTCATCTTGAGTTATACCTGTAACAGCCCGATTTAGGGGCTAATCGGAACAGTGATCCCGGGATCACTAATCCGAGGTTAGGGAAAATTATTTTCATATTATCGAATGTGTTAGAGCATGATTTTAGAATTACATGAAAATTTTGGTACATTAATTTTATCGATTTCTTGTTTAATCGCGAAAAAGGACTAAATCGCATAAAATGTGAAAGCTCCATTCTATAAGATAAAGGTACCAAATAGCCATAGATTGATAATTGGAGGTCTTTAAAAGGCAATTAGACCCCAATATAGGCTTGGCCGGCCATAGGGGACAAGAATTGACCAAGTTGGTCAAAGTTGGTGATGTTTGGTAGATTAAATTGATAGTTTAATATTAAAATAAAGAAAAGATGATGTCCATCTTTCTTCTTCACTTCTTCCACCGAAATTTTCAAGAGGAATAAGGGTTGAAAGCGTCAAAAATTTCAGCACACTCATCTCTTCATTAGTAAGTGTTCTAGTGATCTTTTCTTGAAAATAATTGTACTTTTGAGACCCTAAAGCTTAAGCTTTCAAATGAGGGGACTATTGTGCAATATTGTGAAAAGTTTAGAGTTTTTCCATGAGAGCTATAATTGTTGTTTGCTGCATTTTTATGGAATAAATTGAGTCTTAGTTGTTAGAGAAACAACTTTTGTGAAAGGTGTTAGCATGAAAATACCTAAATAAGACTTGAGTGCAAAGATTAAATTGTGTCATAAATGTATGAAATAGTTAGAATTGTGAGTAGTTGTAAGAGAAATAAGCGTTCACCTTGGCTTGTCGAAGATGGAAATACGATTAGAATTCATTCCCGAGCCTAAGGGCAAAATGGTCATTTTGCCAAAGTATAGGGGCAAAATAGTAATTTTACCAAAGCATGATGATCGAAATGTTTTATTAATGTGATGATTAAAATGAGCTAAATTGTTATTATATATTGAGAAATACGAAGCCCAGATCAAAATCGAGGCAAGAACAAAGTCGAGGACTAAATTGCATATCTACATACATTTTAAATACCAAGGTAAGTTTGTATGAAATTGGTGTTTCATAATGTTCGATATTTGAAATTGTTTGATATTATGGTTATGTGCGTTATTACTGTTAAACTCGAGCGGTGAAGTCTCGATAGGTAAATGGTATGAATAAGTTAAGTTTAAGTCCCGGATCAGGTTCTAGACTAAGGATGATATTATGCATTCATATGAGACAAGGAAGGCCCCGTATAAGACCATTGTCTGGGACATGGCCTCGGCACCAAAGAAAGATCTCATATAAGACCGTGTCGGGGACATGGTATCGACATCTAAGTACGATCTCGTATAAGACCATGTCTGGGATATGGCATCGACATCAAATAATAATCCTATATAAGACCATATCTGGGATATAGCGTTTGTATCAAAACTTATGTATGATAAGTTCGAATAATTCATGATGAGCCGATCTATTTATAAGCAAAAGAGTTGAGTATGTGAGTTGGCCTAGATCCAAATTGTTATTGGATGGCCTTGAGTAAAGCTCATGTTATGAATGTTAAAGATGTGAATTTATGGTTATGTTAGCATATGTGCTAAATCATGTGATTTAGTGATACAGGTAACGCGAGTAATTAAAAGTTACTAAATTATGTTGACATGAGGTGGGTAAGAGTAAAAGTGAATATGTACGAGTAAGTACTTTTATTCATTTGAGACTATGTTGCCATTGTTCCATGGAATGAATGTTTGTAGTTAGAGTAAATATGTTATCCTAGAGTTTCATGCAAACTTACTAAGCTATATGCTTACCCCTCTACTTTCCCTTTTCCTTGTAGTATTGCCAAGATAACTCGAGATGTTGCAGACATTGGAGTTCAGAAATCATACTATTGACATCACTTTGGTATAACAATTTAGACTTATTTTGAGTATGGCATGTATAGGACTCGAGTATTTTGTTAAGTTGTAATTGTTAGTCAAAGTGTTGGCTATGTAAGTTATTAAAGTCATTTTGTAAATGTCCTTATAAGTTAGGCAAATACTTGGCAAATTCTATTGCTTAATGAAGATGAATTTCATGAAGTATATGCCTTTATGTATGTCTTGATTCTTTGAGCTCCTAGAGGTACCTATGGGTTATCTTTTATATTGTAGTGAGTACTTAGATGTGCTTTTGGGATAGGAGTTGTATTGTTTTGAATGGAAGTATGTATGTGTGCAACGTAGGGTGGCTAAAGGGTAAATAGCCTGCTAATCTTCCACATGGGTAGACACACGTGTGTATGTCTAGACCGTGTGGGAGGCACGGCTTGCACATGGGTGTATGCCCAGGCTGTGTGAAGTCTGCACCTTGCATATGGAATTTAAATCGCCACACGGCTGAAGCACACGGACGTGTGCATAGACCGTGTGGATAGGTCAGAATGCTAAGGTTTCGTACACGGGCTAGGGCCACAGCGTGTCAATGTCGTGTGACCTTAGTCAGAATCGACCATGGGTGGAAGACACGGGCATGTCTTAGGGGCACACGGGCGTGTCCCTAGACCAACGCGGGCATGTGACCCCTGTTTTGTTAAAATGTTTCTCAAATTCGTAAAAGTTCCCGGAAATGTTCCGAAACCTCTATGAGGTATGTTTAGGGCCTCTTAGGCCGAGTAGATGCAAGTGATGGGTTTAAATGAGATTTTTATAACCCTATTCGAGGCGTTTAAGCAAGGTTAGTTAGGTAATGCCCCAAACCTGGTTCCAGCTTGAATACGGGTAAGGGGTGTTACAATACCGATACTTGTCCCCCTAAGTATCGGTAGAAGTTTTTTAGACTTTAAAAACTCGTTAGAAAATAAGTTAATTCAAGGATTTTTAACAATTTATTTTGTCCAACACTTTGAAAATAATTTTAATGACTTATAAACATTTTTTGTAGATTTAAGTAGGGAATTATTAATATACTTTTTGTTATATCAAAATAATTGAAAAACTAGAGCTAACACACTCACACCCTAGATAAAAGCACTAGGGTTTTTACCCCTCACGTGTAAGGGAATTGGGACTCTCACGTATTGAGTCAAATTATATGTGCTTACTGGACTTTTGACCCAACACATTATAATTTAATCCAACCCAATATTTGTTTTATATTCCCAAAATAAATATTATTAATTTAATTAAAATTAACTAAAATAATTTTCTCAACCCAATTATATTTTTGTTAAAGTCATGTCAATTTTGTTGTAAATGAATCTATGATGAAATATATTTAATTTACATGTTCAATAAATTCATAATAACTAATTAATTTAATTCCATTTTCGAACTTCAATTATTTAATTATAATTAATTAAATAATATTTTGAAAAACTTAAATCAATTATTAGGTCATTTCTATACTCAGTGAAAATACACATTCATTTGCGAATGCGACACCTTTCTCTAACTTCATTTATATTCATTAGGTTTTACATGCAAATCATTTCTGGTTTCAATGAGCTGGCAAAGGGATTGATTGAACATATGTTATTAGGGCTCAAATAATTTACAATTAAGTTATAGTTTTTTGCCTATTAATTATAAACTTATTTAGATATGAAATCATTCTATTATAGTATCGTGATTGAGCTCTCCCTAATTACATATCATTACGAAAACTACTTAATCAATTCTCATCCAATGACCTTATCATCAATATATTACCGTCACAGGATATCCTTAATCTCTTTAGGATACATTTGTTCTTCAAATATAATCCTATTTTATCTCATATTAACCATTACATCTTCCTTCATCTATCAATTAGTAATTAAGTCATTTATCACAAAGGCAAATGACTTGTAACCACGTTTACTTTTCATCTATCATGTAAGGTCGATAAGAGAATATCATTTATCCATTAGTTGGACTATGAATGCCAATATTGTGAATGATGCTACATACTGTAAAAGTCGTATACTCAGCATACCAGCTTTTGGTCCATTATCTATTTTAACTCAGACTTTTACTTGCATCAAAGTACACAAGTCACGCATGGATAGTCCACCATCCACTTAGGATTAAGGTATGTCACACTATAAATGTCACAAGTGAATAAGGGCCAGTTTGGCAATGCTTTTGAGAAGTGCTTTTGAAAAATTTAAGTGTTTGGCATTGCTGTCAAAAAGTGCTTTTGAGAAGTAAAATGTCTATTTTAGACATGATATTATAAAGTAACAAATATGTATTTAAATAATGTTCAAATTAGTTAATATTATGATATTTTAGCAAAAATATAAAAAATAATTTATTATAATTTATTGTTAATATTTTAATAAATAATATTAATTTTAAATATTTCTAAGTAATTAATATTAATTAATTATTAAATTTAATTAGAATATATAAACTATATTTAAATATTTAAATATAATAATTAAAAATTTGTAATTAGATATTGACACAATTGTATTATTTTAAATTTTTTTTTATTTTTAATGCTTTTAACACATTTGTAAAACTCATATTAGATATTAACATAACATAGAAAACATAAACATAACAAATTAAATTATTACATATATTTGGATTAAAGTTTCAAAAAGGGATAATATTTACATACCAAATATAAATACAAAAAAATTTTACAATATCATTTACAATTTAAAGTGAATTCATTTACAATAGCATTTACAACGATCATCGTATCTCTCTGGAAACAATTTGAAATACTTCAAGAATGCAGCCCAGCTTAAAGTTTGTATCTCTCTGGAAATCTACCATCTAGCACCAGAGAAGTGTATTTAAAACTAGTTAGGAGAAGCTCCTGCATTTGAGTGACCATGAAGCACCGGGATTCCACATTTTCTCTTTACTAAGACAGGACTTAGAAGTCGATTGGTTAAGCATGTAAACTGCACATTATAGAACAAAGTTGAGACATGTCAATGACACAGTAAAATAGCTTCACACTACAAGTCCCCTCAATCCCAAACATTATTCCTGTATCCAACATGAAATGGTACCAACAAAGGAACAATGAAAAGCTCTTCACAGTTTCGTCCCATTGCCAATCTATTGACCAAAACTGATTGTATGTATAATATTGAGGTCCACGAAAGAAGTAAAACTTAGCAATGCAATATGTTTGTAAATGTAAAAAGCTTGGGACCCAAATATATTATCTTTGGCCACTACACATACAGAAAATAGGGAACTAAATTCATCACATGTTTCTGTAATGCAAAACAAAAACCTTAAGGGTATTTCAAAAGTAAACAAACAGGATGGTAGAAAACCTGATGCCCATGGCATATCCCAAGCTTGAATTAACCAATTGTCAGTGTTTTGTTCTCTGGATAACAGGAATCTTCATCGTATTCACCTAGAGTAATATACAGATCAGGACACAAAGTCTTGAAGTAATCATGAACTTCCTGGTCATAAAATCTATGTAAAAGAATAACTTTACTTGCAGTCTAAGGCGCTTGTGAGAAAGGAAATACAAGGGAAACATTATAACTAATCTACAATACTACAAAGCGAACATATTGTTGCTTTTGAAAATTTGAGACATCCTGAAAGCAGGTAAAGTACAAGTCAACCCTCATATGAAAGGGAAAAGTGATGCCAAATCAATTAGAAAAAAAAAAGATACAAAAATACACCAGAGTTTATAAAATTATTTCTGGTAGACTTGAAGAAATCACACAAAATGTCGATGATGCATATAGACTATCATTTTCAATTACAACGACCATGTAGCATAACAAGTTTCGAGCCACATATTCAATATGCCTTTGCAGTTCAGTAACTAGACAAGGCCACTAGCGTCTGGTGTTACTAATACAATGTTCATTACATATCTATAAAAGATAGAACTACGGCTAAACATATAAACAACAATCTGCATAAAAGCACAAAAGTACAATTGATGGTAGACATGGGAAAATTACAGTAGAGGCTATGAGAAATGAAACCATTTCATTACATTTGAGAGACTACAGTAGAGGCTGCAAGCTTTGGCAGGTCAAAGATACAAAGATGCAAGCATAAGAGCTTTTGCATGAAAACTTTATGTCAGAGACACACATTATGAATGGTGCAGTGCAAGCATGCATATAAAGTTAAGAAATCAGTTTTGGTTCAATCATCAGTGCTTTAGGACAATGATTTTGCTAACTAGATATTGGTGGAAAGAGAAAACAGAACAAAGTTAAGGTAGCGGCATGAAGCTAGCCACACCTAACCTCCAAAAGGTCTTGAGTTCTAATCCACATCTCCAACTATTAATATAGGTTCAGCCTTTGTTCGAGTAATGCCAGCAAAATATCTTAGCATCTAAAGGTGGTATTGAGAATTCAACATCTAAGCAGTTCTAAATTTCAATTCGAAATCATAAGCCCTGAATTATCATCCCTTCTCTGCAAATGGCTACAAAATTCGAGGCCCCAAATTAATATTATTCATTTCAGTTTCTGACAATTTTTTTCTTTGCATGATTCAATGCAGGAGGTGGTTTCCATTGCATATGTCAACATGTACAACAATAATCCATCAACTATGTATGTAAACATTATTGAATCACATTACTAAGAAACTAATAAATAGGAAAATAATGCGGTGTATAGGACGATTTGTAAGCTTGCACTTTGTTCTAACATTTCTAATTTTATTACATATATATTAATTTTTCAGATTCTTTTTCAATTGAAATTTATAAAAACAAAAAGAGAGAGAGATCACTGAATCACCGATGACGTAAGGATTCATTTAGAACAAACTGGAAACACACTGTTATGGAACAAAATAGAAAGGCAGAAGAAAAGCAGAAAAAGAAAGGAGGACAGAAATAGAAGCAGAGAATTCAGAAGAAAATAGAAGAAATAGAGAGACAGAATAGCAAGGAGGAGGAGAAAGGAAGAAGAAGGGAGACGAAACAGATTTAATTCATTAAAAATGCATAATAGAATAAGGGAGACCCCAAATTAATATTATTCATTTCAGTTTCTGACAATTTTTTTCTGGTAATTCACGCATGAAACTTATAAGATTAGTCCACTCTTATAAACATAGAAAAAGTATTGTATAATAGATTAAAAATTCATTCAATGAGACAAATAATTATACTCAATTACGTTGCTTTTTACTTAAGTAAAGAGAGTAAAATGTAATCAAAACTCGACCAAAGTTTATCAAATTAAATTTACCTTGACACCACTGCAATTCACAGATTCAGAACAAAGTTTAGTTCTTGGCAAATCCTTTTTCTTATTCTTCAACTCCATTCCAAGCCCGAGTCCTCCATTTTCTTTCAACAATTTCCCCAATTTCACACACTTTTTTGCAGCAAATTCTTTCAAAACATCTGCCAATATATCAAAGCAAATAAGAAAAAAATTCCATAGCAGACGTAAAGAGATCATGTAATAATTTTTTTTTTACCTTCAAAGCTGACGAGCCTATAAACTTGACTGATCAACAGAGTATCATCAGGTTTCAACAGCTTGAGCTGTTTCACCTGCGTACCATCTGTAAAAAATGTTTCAACAGCAGCTTGAGCCAAAAACCGATTGATCGAATCCAACAGCGCGAGATCGAGGAGAAGAGAAACGGAAGAGAAAATCAAAAAATCTACATTGTTACTCTTTACAAAGAACCAGATCCAAAATCAGACAAAAAGAGAAAAGGGAAAAAAAAGAGAAGTGCATCGTCTATTTGGAGAAGAAATAATAAGGATAAAAATGTAAGACACCAGCAAAAGTCCTTTTACAGAGAGAAAAAGCTAAAATTTTTGGCTTCTCCGTCTGTGAAAAAGTGCTTCTCTAACGTTGAAAAAGTGCTTCTCCGTCTGCGATGGAATGAAGAACGGAGCCTAAATTTATAAACAAATCTATGATCTATTTTACTTGGGTCCTGTCAGATGTATAGTGAGTCCAATCAGTCATATCCATGCATCTATCTTTTAGGAGTCATTTACTCCAATATTTAAGACAAAACATCTCCTTAATTGGGCAAACAAATTGAAATGAGCCAACGAGCACCCACCACAAATAATGAAGGCAAATAGTCCAAATACCACCCAGAAATGGAATTTCAAAAGCTTTATTTATTTTAGAAATCAAATTGAGTTTTTTTTGTCAGAATCAAGGTATCCATTATTGGTAATAGTGATTAATTCCCTCATCGTGGGTGCTTTTTAAAAAAATAAACGGCAGACCATGAAATGTGCTCCATTCTCACGGGAATTATGATTAGTTATTTTGAGAAAGATAGGATGAGATTAAAGTTCTTGATCTAAAAAAACAATTTTTTTGATTAATGAGTAATTTTTTTTACTTTGAAGAAAAAAAACTAAATGGATGTTTATTCAATATATATATTTTTATATTTTTAATGTTTTTTTTATAGTTCTAATAATTTTAATAATTTTATAAATTTATATATATTGATTTTTTAGATTATGGCGTGACACAATATTAAAGTTTCATGTAATTATATCTAAGATTGTGACTTATCCTTTGAAATTTGTAAAGACATAATTAAAAAAAAAGTAAGAACTAAATCAATAAAAGTTATAAAAATTAAGAGTTAAATTTGTGATTATACATACCTAATTTTAAAATAAGACAACAGAAAAAAGTTAATAAAAGCACTGAAAATAAACTATTTGAAAAGTAGAGGGATTAATATCAAGCAAATAAAAGTAGAAGGACTAAATTCACACAAATAGATAAGTATAGGGAAGATCTTTAGAATTTGACCTATAACAAAAGGACATCAAACTCAAAGGGAAGTGGCGCCAAAATCCTAAAATCTTCCCGCCATTTATAATATCATAATATATAGTTAAATTCCCAAATTCATTTCCAAATTTCACTGGAAAAAATCCCATCGAAATCAAAGGCATCCAGCAACTCTTTCATCGAAAGAAAAAATTAAAAGGAGACAAAATCAAGTAGATTAATGGACATTGATAGGCCGATTGATCAGCCTACAGACACTGGAGGTCGCCGCCGTGGCCGAGGAGCGGAGGCGGAGAAGCGTGCGGGAGCGCTAGAACGCTTAAGAGCCTTACGCCAGGGCGGGCGCCGCTCTGACGCCTCTGTGCCTGCTTACTTGGTCAAGCTCGATGAACCGGTGTTCGATAACTGCGATGAAGATGCTTACCAGGAGATCGTGAACAAGCGGCGAAAAGAGGCTGAAGATTTCATTGAGAACGACGATGAATATGGAGACTTTGGCTATGGAGATGACGGGAATGAAGTTGACTGGACTCAGGCGAGTCATTATCTGTCGTCCGATGATGAAGGGTCCGAAGGCGGAAGATACTCGAGGAAAAAAAAAGTTGAGAAAAAGGAAAAGAAGGAAAATAACAACAATAATAGTAGCAGAGTAAGCAAAAGTAGCGCTTCATTGTCGGCGGCGGCGGCAATGATGGGGAAACAGAGGGTCTCTTCGATGTTTACTTCATCGGTCTTTAATAAGAAGGGTAAAGAAACTGACAAGGTAAAATGCGAAAGTATTGTCGATGATGTGATCAAGCAGTTTGCCCCTGATGAATCTGATAGGGAACATCGTAGACGAGGCCAAAACAGTCAATTGACTTCTGTTAGGCCCTCCAAAGTGGCTCCCTCGGTGGTAACTTCTGTTAAGAGTGAAGGTGAGTTAGTTTCTGAAGGATTGAATGAACTTGTTGGGAAGTATCCTTCGAACAATGAAGAAGCAGTAGTGGAATCTAGTGAAATCGAGGTTGACAAAGTGGAGCCTGAGGTTGAATTGAAAGTGGAGATTGTGGAGGAGAAGAAAGAAGAGAAAGAAGGGAGTATGCTTAAATTAAATGCGAAGATCTCAGAGGAGAAGAAGGACGAGGCTTTGAGTGCAACGGCTGGATGGAAGGCAGTGAAGGGTGATGGGAATGGCAATGTGAATGGCTCTGTGGAAGGTATCAATGGGTTTACTGGTGAAGGGCAGTCAGAGTTTGAGCTTGATGTGGATGGCTCGATGCCATTTTATATACTTGATGCTCACGAGGAGTTTTATGGTGCTAATATGGGTACTCTTTATCTCTTTGGCAAGGTAATTGTATTCTTCTTGACTTACCTATAGCTTTCTTGAATTAATTTTATGGTGCCATGTTTGGTTGTGGCTTTAAATTTGGGTTTAAATTCCGTTTTCTATGTTTGTATGTGAATATGAGAAATGCCATTTGTGGTCTGAAACGGGAATTGAATTTAGGTCAAAGTAGGGAGTGGATACCAAAGTTGTTGTGTGGTTGTAAAAAATATTCAGAGATGTGTTTATGCAATCCCGGGCAGTTCAATATTTCACAATGAAGATATTGTGAAACTTGAGAAGGATGCAGAAGAATCAAAGATTTCACTTTCTAGTTTCCAATCGAAGTTGCATGTAAGTTGATTTTCTTTGTCTTCATTGTCTTTCTTTGTTTTTTGGTTGTTGTTGTTTTTACCTTTTTGGATTCTGATAGAACGTTTGATGCTTCTCTTCTATTTTTTTTCTTCAAGGATATGGCATCGGAGTTGAAGAATGAAGTTGCAAACCACTTATTAAACCTTAATGTTTCAGGTTTTACCATGGCGCCTGTTAAGGTTTGCAGACTCAATCAATCTGAGTTTTAGAATTTGGTTTATGCCCTGCTTAATATTGTCTATCTTTTCTATTTCCTTATGTTCTTATTCTGCTTGGCCTATTGAATTGATGATCAAATTTCAGAGGCGATATGCTTTTGAGAGATCAGATGTGCCTGTTGGAGAGAATTATGTCCTCAAAATTAACTACCCATTCAAGGTATATCACTAGAGCTGCATATCAAACAATAACATGGTTTCATCTAGAGTTTATTTTTGCGGATTTTGCTGGTGAACTATGTTTTGTTTTGTAGTTCAAGTAAATTTAGAGACACTAACAAGCCTTCTTTTAAACTTGTCCACACCATGATTCCTTTGTCACAAATAGATAAACTAGTTTCTTACTCTATCCTCTATTATGACCTCTTTGTCCTCATTTTTTACAGGATCCACCACTTCCATCAGATTTAAAGGGAGAAAAGTTCTGTGCTCTGCTTGGAACTCACAACAGGTTTAACTATTCTCATGTGCATGTTCAAATCTTAATACTTGTTTGATTGTATATCTATATGATTGTTTAGATTTAAGGGTAACACCTAGATCAACCGCATCCATCCTGTAATCACTTGAGATAAGGCCCAATGGCAGGTTCAGACACAGATGCATCAAAGATGTCCTTTTTTTCAAAGTAATCTGCCAGTTTTATTGTCCCTCATTTTCAGCCAAGCACTTCAGTTCTTTAAATTCATGAGGCTGTCCTTCTCAATCAGACAATGATGGGATCTTCAACATAAATCTTGGCCAGTCTGTGTTTAGTACCATGCTGAGTAAAGTTCATTGACCTGGATTTTTAGAGGTTCATACAATGAGCCTCTTGGAAAAAAATAATTGCTTCCGTCTGTTGTTCCATTTGAGGAGAAATTTCATTCTAATCTTCTTATGCAGTCTTATGAGTTGTCACAGCCTTTTGTAAGCATTTCCCTTCTGTTTTAATGTTATTCTAGTGTTTAGTTTTGCAAAGCCCTTTTTATATATGGGGAAACTGTTGAATCAACATGCTTTTGGTGATTGACATGGTTATTTGATATGAAGTTGATTGATTGGCTAGTGATAATCTTGATATTTGTTCTGTGGAATGCAATGACAATGTTATAAAGTTATTTTTTTTGAATCAATTTGACTTAATAATTATTTTCCCTAAAAACACATATTTGATGAGTTTCTTTTTAACCAAATCATGTTCTCCATGATTAGACAATGCTATAACCTATGGGTTCTTTACTTGAAAAATTGGACAGCTTACTGACTAGTATTATCACTTGCAGTGCATTGGAGCTTTTCCTTGTTAAAAGGAAGGTGAAAGGGCCTTCTTGGCTGTCAGTTTCTAAATTTTCTGCTTGTCCAGCTCCTCAGAGGGTAAGATTCTTGAACTTAAGCATCTAATGGTGTGGTTTTAGCTAAATTTACAAATTTAAGCATGTTTTCAGTTCTTATGTTAACAGTTTGGTTAAACTCTGACAGGTCAGCTGGTGCAAGTATGAGATTATTGTTGATTCTCCCAAAGACATTAAGGTTTCATCTTCATCTAAGAAAACAACGGAAATTCCTCCTATTGTTGTTTCAGCCATAAATTTGAAGACTATCATCAATGAGAGGCAGAATGTAAATGAAATAGTCTCAGCATCCATTATTTGCTGTCACAGGGCTAAGGTTTGTGTGTTATTGAGGCTTTTTCTGGTTATGGTTCTACATAGTGAACTAGGCACATTTTGTCAAGAACTTTTTGAAGAGGTTTTGGTTGATTTAAATTATCCCCCCCTCCCCCATGTATGGTAAGCTGCCTCAAATGTTAATTCTGGGGGATCTGGTCTTTAGAAATAACATGAAGCATTCCTTCCTACATATTATGGAGGTATATGGAGCTAAGAAGTAGCGCATTTTAAACTTTGAAGCTTAGCTGAGTCACTTAAATGCTTCAGTAATTCATTTCAGTGTTTAGTTAATAGCTTGTATACATTAATCTTCTTTTAGGCTGGTTCAGCTATTTATGAAAACACCTGCACATTCTTTTTTATAGGAAACCATCTTAAATCAAAGTAGCAGAAAGATGTCACGTTGATATACTTGAACTTCATTAATATTAGTTAAGCATGTTCTATACTGGCTTAGATATCACACAAGTTGCTGTGTTGACCTAAGAAAATAATGGACTATATGCTGTTTGGGCTTTCAGATAGACACTCCTATGTTGGCTTCAGAATGGAAGAAACCTGGTTTACTGAGCCACTTTACTGTTGTCCGCAAACTTGATGGAGGCATTTTTCCTATGGGGTTTACCAAAGAGGTGACAGATAGAAACTCAAAAGCTGGATCAAATGTTTTAGTCTCTGAGAGCAGGTAAGTTGTGTATGGTGTCTTCCACGAAACCTTTTTGACTGTTGCCTCTATTGTGATAATATCTTTGAATGATTATAGTTATTGGGCTATTGAAGTATCTTTTTACACAATGTTGCAGTGAAAGAGCTTTATTAAATCGGCTGATGATTGAGTTATACAAGTTAGACAGTGATGTTCTTGTTGGGCATAATATATCTGGCTTTGACTTGGATGTTCTCCTGCATAGAGCCCAGGTGGGAATCTCCACAAAGTGCTTTACACTAGAAGGAATTTATAGATACCTTTTGCATATTCTCAGCCACTGGTAAAGGATCATGGGCAGGCTTCAATCAGCTGCCCATGAGCATATTTAAGCAAGAGTTGGCATTCATTGATGTCTTATCACAACTAAATGCTATTTAGTAGGTGCAAGACTATTGAATCATTATTAATCAATGTCTATATACACATAATAGTCTCCTAAAAACATTCAATATTTTCCTACTGTTAAATTTCATTTTCCTGATGTAATTGTCAACTTTTCTTCATTATCAAATCTTTAGATGGCAATAACTGTCTTTAGGTTACTTTAACTTTCCTCTTACCATTCCTTAAATGCAATCTGCCTCTATACCTATCAAATGCCCATATGATTATTTTCCATGAACCCTATAGTGCTAATATTTTCTCTTAAGCAGGCTTGCAAAGTGCCAAGCAGCATGTGGTCCAAAGTTGGCCGTCTGAAGCGTTCTGTGATGCCCAGGTTAACAAAAGGGAGCACCATCTTTGGGTCTGGAGCCAGCCATGGGATCATGTCATGCATTGCTGGTCGCCTTTTATGTGATACATATTTGTGTTCCCGTGACTTGTTAAAAGAGGCATGTAAACTGGTGCATTACACCCTTGATGCAATATGTGAACCTAGATGATGGAAACCTTTGCTTATTAAACATGCAATTTTGGTTCTCAGGTTAGCTATTCTTTGACGCAACTGTCAAAGACTCAGCTCAACAAAGACCGCAAGGAGATCACTCCTCAAGATATTCCCCGAATGTTCCAAACATCTGAATTGCTCATGGAACTTGTAGGTTCTGGTAACCATAACTTGTAGTATTGATTTGAATTCTTTATTTTTAATGTCTAATTACATTTCAATTAGGTGGCATCTAAACTTTAATAACATTTATACAGATCATTGTTAAACAAGAATTAAAAATATAAATCTTAGCTGTAATTTGATATCAAGTACCCAACTTGCATGATTGTTTGATGTTTTTCTTGCACTGGTTCAGTTTATGTTGTAAATGAATTAATGACTTGAATTCCTGACGAAGAGCTTTTAGTGATTCTGTATTTGTGCATTTCAACAAATTATGGTGGACCTTACTGTTTGAACTTGAGGATAATAATACTTGGAATGTCGAACAGGGCAAATTATACAACTGTAACTAGAAATTTGCTACTGGTCTGAGCTATCATGCTGCTAATTATATCTTGTGATGTGTCCAGATTGAATATGGTGAGACTGATGCATGGTTATCTATGGAACTAATGTTTCATCTAAGTGTTCTTCCCCTTACCCGCCAGCTGACAAATATCAGTGGTAATCTCTGGGGAAAAACCCTCCAGGTGAATTCTGCTCGGTTCTATGTGCATTTGTCCCAATATCTGTTCATTGACTTAATAAAAGCACACATTCCTTTTCAGGGTGCTAGGGCACAAAGAGTAGAGTATCTTTTGTTGCATGCATTTCATGCAAAAAAGTACATTGTCCCAGACAAGTTTTCATCTCACACGAAGGAAACAAAAGTTGCAAAAAGGAGAATTAATCATGGTGTTGAGAATGGAAATAGGGATGAGGTGGATAACAATGATATGAATTTTGAAGAGGAAACTCACAATGAACGTGGAAAAGGCAAAAAGGGTCCTGCCTATGCAGGTGGACTGGTTTTGGAGCCAAAAAGAGGACTATATGACAAATATGTATTGTTGCTGGATTTCAATAGCCTTTACCCTTCCATTATTCAGGTTCTAATAGCTACATGCCTCTTCTATTCACAATCAGATTTGAATTTTATCTTTCTTTTCCCTCTTGCTCAAGGTAGTGGTTACTTCTGTTATATACTTTTTTAATTAGTACAAGCTGCTAATTTGGTCCAACAGGAATACAATATATGCTTCACAACTGTTGAAAGATTTCCTGATGGATTAATTCCTCGTTTGCCGTCTAGTAAAACAGCTGGGGTTCTACCTGAGGTATAATTGCCTCTAACATTCTGAATCCATTTTTCCTGATTACTTGTGAACAGTTGAATATGCCTAATTCTGTTCGAACTTTATTCACTCTATTTATTTGTCTTCTAGTTGTCAATATAATTCTTCTTTAAGTAGACGCCCAACTGTCAGGATGTGTGAATCTCCAGAAGAAGTGCACTAAGTTTAATGAGGGTTGTTGCCTTTGCCCTTTAGATATTTTAATTGCACTAATGTTTTTTTATTTTATGGTTTATTATAAAGTGTACAATAGAAACATCCACATTTAAGGCATCTATTATTCTTTTAGGGTGATTTTAAAATGTTTGAGGTCTTCAGAAATGGACTAGTGTTTTGGGTTGTATCTTGAGAAGACAACACATGAACTCTGAGAAGGAATTTGAATAAATAATCACTTGTTTTGATGATTTTGAAATTTTATTGGCAAGACAATTAGATGAGTTATAACTGTTTATAATCACAGATTATTAGTTATTATTTTGAGTGATCAATAAATATGATAAAAGAAATCTGGGATGGTGTATTGATACTTGAGCAATCTGCATGCGTGATCATCTTTTAAAGAGCTATGGGGGTCTTGAATGGTTCTGCATGTTCAAATGAGAGTGCTCCGTCAAAGATGTGTCTTTACACTGTCTGTTAGCTTCCAATTCTTCATATGTAAATATTAAAAGATAATTTGTTTTTCATACCCTTCTGTAGTTGCTGAAAAATTTGGTTCAGAGAAGGAGAATGGTCAAGTCATGGATGAAAAATGCATCTGGTATCAAGGTTCAGCAACTTGATATTCAGCAGCAAGCACTAAAGCTCACTGCGAATAGGTTTGTGTGTATTTTAATTATTATTACTATTGTTTTGGGGTCATTTGGTTGAAGCTTCATGTCTATTAATTTCTTTAGGGACAAAGTCAGAAATTTTTTTTTTGGGGGGGGGGGCAAAGGATAATTTTATCATTGTGTAAACTCATTATTTCATAAATTTTAAAGATTAAATTGAAATCTTATTATCTTTGGGGGGCCAAAGTGGAATTTGATCATTTTATTAACTTATAGTTTCAGAATTTTAAAGGGATTAAAATAAAATTTTATCATTTTGGGGGGACCAAGGCCCATCCTTGGTGCTGTCCTTGATTTCTTTGAATACTTTTAGTGATTGCCAAAGCCTGTCGAATAGATGGCCATTTCAAAATTCGTATCCAGCTTGTGACATTTTACTGACAATTCTTATTTGTAGTTTAGATGGCACCTCTAGCACATGACTTGATAGTGTTTACTGTGCAGTATGTATGGATGCCTTGGATTTTCCAATTCGAGATTTTACGCAAAACCTCTTGCAGAGCTTATAACACAACAGGTAAGAGAGCAATATGTAGCATACACAGAAATGCAAAGATCATCTTGTTCTCAAGTATAAAGATGTTGGTTTGATGCGGGTCATTTTCTTTTGACTTGGTCTAAGTTATATTGCTGTTGACTAGGGAAGGGAGATTCTACAAAGTACTGTTGATCTTGTTCAGAATAATTTAAATTTAGAGGTAGTCTCTTATGACTTATGCCTTGATATTCAGAAGCTGTGAATAGTGACTATATCATGTCTATGTTACTGAATGAATTATGCTCCTGAAGATAGTATTTTTTTATTGCAGGTCATCTATGGTGATACAGATTCTATTATGGTTTATAGTGGATTGGATGATATTGCAAAAGCAAAAGCAATTGCAGGAAAAGTCATCCAGGAGGTAAGACACTGATGATGTGATTTGTTTTCACTTGTGTAGGCTACCTTTTGCATACTAAAAATGATTAAATTCATAAAAGCTTCAATGTTTCTGTGCTGTGCTTGTAATGTGATGCAAGTACATTGTTTGTAGCTAGGAATGTGGTTGATATGACTTTCTGCAAGGGTTTGTTTAAACGAAAAACCTTTAACAAAGAAGAAAACAGTCCCCATTAATTCCCAATTATTACTGTATAGGGTGTATTGCTGTAGTCCTTTTTCTTAGAATTTGACTTTCCTAATTTGAAAGGTATGGATTTCCCTTGGGGTCTTTAGTGAAGATTTATAAACTGCAACCGGCTTTAATGTGCCATAAAATTTTCATTTTGAATCTAAACTCTTTTTTAGGTACCTCATGCAAGATGACTTGTCTCTTTATTCCCAGGTGAACAAAAAATATAGGTGCCTAGAAATTGACCTTGATGGTCTGTACAAGAGGATGTTGCTTCTGAAGAAGAAAAAGTATGCAGCTGTGAAGGTGCAATTCAAGGATGGGATGACATATGAGGTACGGTTGATTTCTCAAATACATTTTCATTTCCTACAGAGTCTTAAAAGAATTGGAGAGATAACCTTTTAGCTATAGGTTATTGAGCGGAAAGGTCTTGATATGGTTCGTCGTGACTGGAGCTTACTGTCAAAGGAATTGGGCGACTTCTGTCTTGCTCAAATCTTGTCTGGAGGGTATGTGATATTCTCTTAGTTTTTAATTTTAAGCTGTGTTGATTTTTATATCAACTTGGAAATCCCAGTAGAACTTGTTCACTGAGCATTTGTCACTTTTGGGGTCTATGTTTACAGGTCTTGTGAAGATGTTGTTGAATCAATACATAACTCTCTCATGAAGGTAAGTAGAAAATGCTTATATTAGTACTGTTTTTATTTTGTTCTTTGGTTGGATTTGGTGTCGGACAGAATGTCTTAGCTCCTAGGAATCATTCGTGAATACATCAGGGGGCTACTGTGTATGGTTTATTACACTCATCATTTGTCTAAACTTCTTTGAAAGGTGAAGTTGTGTGCTTCGACTGCTATTATAGAATTGACCTGTTTACTTGTAACAGGTGCAAGAAGAAATGAGGAATGGACAAGTAGAACTTCAGAAGTACATTATTACAAAGACATTGACAAAACCACCAGAAGCCTACCCAGATGCCAAAAATCAACCTCATGTTCAGGTGAGTTCAACAAACAGTAACTGGCCTTGCACGTGTTATGACTCTATCTAATCTTAATATAATTTCCCTTACCATGTATCTAATTCATTCAATGGATATTTACTTGAATCAATTTATAGGTGGCTCTCAGAATGAAGCAAAGTGGTTATTCTACTGGTTGCTCGGCTGGTGATACTATTCCATATATAATTTGCTGTGAACAGGTTTGTACGTCAGTTTTTGCATGAAATATATCTGAAATTTGGGTTCAGGCTTCATTTAGACCTCCATTTTACTTCATCTCAATCTGTTAATCCAATTTTTTTTTTCTTTTCCCATTTTTGTTCTGTCTTGGACAGGGGACTAGTTCAAGCAATTCAACAGGGATAGCTTACCGTGCAAGACATCCTGATGAGTTGAAAAAAGATGAAGGGAAATGGATGATTGACATTGATTACTACTTGTCACAGCAGATCCATCCAGTTGTATCTCGATTATGTGCTTCAATACAAGGGACTAGCCCAGAGCGGTTGGCTGATTGTTTAGGACTTGACTCATCAAAGGTGATCCCTATGCCTGAATTTGAAGGACCTCAATGTTCTATTTTGCACAGGGTTCGGCAGTGATATATTAGTATCTTATTGTTTTTTGCCAGTTCCAAAGTAAATCAAGTGTAGCTGTCAGCAATGACACCGCTAATGCTCTCTTATTTGCTGTAGATGATGAGGAGAGGTAAGTATTTCCTTCTATGCTGTTTTCTCCTTCGTAATATCGAAGAACTTTTTAATAGTTTTTACTTCTGTCAAAATTTTGCAATATTCTATAATGTTTATTATTCCTTCGCAAATGATTCTGATTATAACTTTCATATAGTTTACCATAATCCAGATTTATGTATAAAAAGAATCTTATTGGAATCTACTTCAATGACATAATGGATGTATTTCTTCCATGAAATAATGTAAGCCTTGGGTTGTGTTGCAGATATCGGGGATGTGAGCCACTGACATTGTCGTGTCCGAGCTGTTCAGCCACTTTTACCTGTCCTGCTGTATTCAGCTCCATTCATACAATTGGTGAGAAACCAAAAAAAATGCAACAAGAGGAATCTACTAGCAATTTCTGTTTCTGGCGAACGTTGCGCTGCCCCCAATGTCCAGAAGAAGGTGACATTGGTAGAATGTCTCCTGGGATGATAGCAAACCAGGTATTTGTTAAATTTTTTACTTGCTTTGCTCTGACATGACATGCTTACATTGATTGTCTGGTCATCCTAACATGTTTGGAAATCAAATATGTGTGCTTTGTCCTGTGTGCCAGGTCAAACGACAAGTGGATGGGTTTATTTCAATGTACTACAGAGGCTTAATGACGGTAATAGATCTCTTGCAAAATCTTGTATGTACAACATGTAAAACACTTCAGAGTTTAGCAGCAATTAGATCTGAGAACATGTTTTAACTTTGGTTTCAGTGTGATGATGAAACTTGCAAACACACTACACGAAGTCTCAACCTGCGGCTGTTTGGTGATTCTGAGAAAGGAACAGTTTGTTCAAACTACCCCCGCTGTAATGGGCATCTAGTGAGAAAGGTTCCATGACAATCTTTTATACATATATATATATATATATATATTCCCTTAACAAGCTTATTATTATTATAAAGAAGCTGACATTTATTCCTTGAAATCTCTAGTACACGGAAGCAGATCTATACAAGCAACTTGCTTATTTCTGTTATCTCTTGGATACCTCACGCTGCATAGAAAAGGTGGTTCATTCTTGATTCACAGTATCTGTTGCGTTGTAACAAATTAGGGGAATCAGTAGGGTATTTAAATGATTTACTTTTTGGTTTTGTTTTTGCGGGTGGTGTAGATGGATACAAGTGCGAGGATAGCAGTAGAGAAAGAGTTGGCTAAGGTTCGGCCAGTGGTTGATTTGGCAGCATCCACAGTTAAAAGAATTAGAGACCGATGTGCCTTTGGTTGGGTGCAGATGAATGACCTCATTGTCACGTTTTGAATCTTTCTTTTTCTCCTGCCTTGTAATTATCATGTAGTGGCCACTAACAAATATAACTACCAAATTACCTTCCTTTCGTTTTATATTGTTAGCATACATACTCTAAATCAGATTTTGTCTTAACCAGTGATTGGAAAAATTAATATTATTCAGATTATATTTATACAGAATTTATTTAACTATTGAATCCATAAATGAGTTTTATTTAAGCTTGAGCTTAATGTTTAAATATCTCATTTTTAATGCCTTTTATTTAATCATTTTGTGTATAAATGGTAAAATATGTAAGTATATTTTTGCTAGGTTGGTCTAAGTTGATTCTTGATATAAGCATAATTAAGCACGTTATTTAAGTACGGATTAATTTAAGAGTCGTTATGCTTGTGATTATTGTTAAATCTTAATGTTATGTAAATGTAATTAAAATAATTGTTATTATAATAAATTAATTTTAAATATTGATAAATACAAGAATTATGAGAATTTTTTTAAAATAAAAATAAAAAATGATTATAATAAGCAATAAAAATTATTGTTTTCAAAATTAGATTGAGTTGGTTGGTTGGATTAAAAATTAGTTGGGATATTGATTCTATTCTGAAAACCTAATAAAAAAGAAGAAATCTACTATTTTAGCTATTTTTCTAAAGCTATTTAGTACCAAGTCTTTTTCATCCTCTGGTTAATGTCTTTTTGTTTTTTATTCGAAAGAAATTTTCGATCACCACTCCTTGATATATTTTCTTACTTTTTTATTTTATAAGATAATCTTCGATCACAGTTGTAATTTCTATTTTTCTTTTCATTTTTTTAAATTTTCAGAATTTTTGAAGCAACCAATCACCCTTCAATTCTTTTAAGCTTTTACTTCTCGTTTATTTATACTTATAAATTGATATTTAAGTTTTGATATAAACAACTTTTTTTTTTCTCAAATTGATACCTATGTATAAAAATAAAAATATATTTTAATTAAATAGGTATGAAAATAAAGATATATTTTAATTAAATCAATTAAACGAAGAACTTGATATTGGATCGATTCTATGTTTGAATTAAAATTTTTTTTAATATTACATTTTTATTTTTTCTCACCTTAAGGCTTCTTTTGGATGGGTGGTGAGATTGCATCCGTTGAGATTAAACACAGAGGCAACAATGAAATTAATTACTGTAGTAGTAATATTAGATATTGTAGCAGTGAGATTAAAATTAATGGTGAGATATGTATTTGGATTCAATCGTAGTTATAGCAATGATGTGAGATAAAAAAATAACTATTAAAGACATTAAATTTAAGGCTTAATTCACGATTTAGCTCGTGATGTATACCCATTTCCTACTTTGGTACTTAAACTTTTTTTGTTCCAATTGGGTATCTAAAGTATCAATTTCCTCTATCTTTGGTCCATTTTGTAATAAAAGTTAACAAAACCCTATTAGGCAGCTTTGGCTAACGAAAAAGTGCCACGTGGCATGTTTTGGCTAATAATAAAAACCATTAGGCAATTAATTTTATTTAAAATAAAAATACTAAATTTAAATTAAAAATAGAAAAAATAATATTAAATATTTAAATATTAAAACACTTGACTTTGACCTATCGTGACTGAGCATTGATCGACGTTGACTGGCCACGTGGAGCTATTAGAAAACACTGTGTCCTTTTTACTTTTTAGTATTTTATATATTATACTGATTAAAAAATGTAAAAAAATCATATATAATATATAAAACTAAAAAAATTAAAAATAGTTTTTTTTATAAAATTATGAAATATATAATTATAAAATTTAAAAAGTCAAAATAATATATAAAAATTGAAAAATATTATAAAAAGTACTTAAATTTTAAGTAATTGCAAAAAAAAAAAAAACTTAGAAACTTAAATACCTTTTTAGAATTTTAGAATTATATATTTTAGAATTTTTAAAACATATTTTTAAATATTTTTTTAATTTCTTTTATAATTTTTACAATTTTTTACATTTTTAAATAAAATTTTGATTTCAACTAATTTCTTTTCAATTATCATTTTTTTGTAAAATTTATTTATATATATGTTTATAATTTAATTGTTTTTTCTAGATATATATATTTGATTTTTATATATTTATTTAATTTTTAATGTGTATAATATTTAATAAAAAATATTTGTTTTTTTGACATAAAGATATCACATGGTACTTTTTTTTGGCTATGAGAATTTTTTTTTCAACATCTATAAGAAATGGACTAAAAAATATATCAGAGGCATTTTGAGGTACCAAATTGGGAATTTACATGTACTTTATATATCAAATTGCGACAAAAAAATTTAAGTACCAAAATGAGAAAACTGGTATACTTTAAGGGCCAAATCGTGAATTAAGCCTAAATTTAATTATATGTGTCAAATGAATAATCATATTGCATATTAAATAAATAAAATAATACTAAATTTATATTTATGTTAAATAATATTTTATTAATAAATAATTAAATTTGGTTATTTATATTTATATTTAATTTTGATAATTACTATATCGACTTATTTATAATTAATTAATATAAATTTTATAATAATTATTATATTTATTAAATTATTATATAATTCAAAATTATATTATATAATGAATGAAATTTATATAGCTTTTGTTTATATATTTAGTTTATATATATTTATATTAAATATTAAACTTATTTTATGTTATAATAATTAAAGTATTTATGATAATAAAATATATAATATTTATCAGATCATTATATAAATTATAATATATTTATTTTATATAATTAATTGCTTGCTTTTTATAAAAAAGAAGAGTAAAAGGAAAAAAATTGCTTGCTTCCAATTTGTATCCAAGAGAACTTATTTCATTATGCAAGCGTGAATAAATAGTACTTTTTAAATAAGTATAAAGGGAGCTGAATTTAGCTGTTGATATTTTAGTTAGATTGATGAAAGGTTTTTATATAGACTCAAGAATATATATCATGTTACCCTTTCGTAAGTTGATGATTAATTGCGGACAGACAGACGAGTTATGCTATCCAACTTAGATACTATTGTTAGCTTGTAATTGAAGTTTTTTTATCTGGTCACACAAAAAAAAAATCAGCTTGAATGGTCGAAATTGTTTATTTTATATTCAAAATCCTATCACATGTAGATGTATATATATATATGTAAAAATTCTGAAATTTAAAATATAAAATGTGTTTAAAAATAATGAAATGTATGGGTTGAAATTAATTAATAATAATACATGAAATATGTACAATATCAAAATGAAAAAAAATAAATTTTGAGAAAAATTAAATTTAAACATATAAGTATATCGTATTAAGAATACTAAATAGACTACAATTGTTTTATCATAGTGTTGTAACCAATTTTTAATTTGTGTCGCTTAATTTGAAACACCAACTCAACAATATTATTAATATAAACAATTGAAGTAATAAAGTATATATGATAAAATTAAAAAGTATAGAAGAAATGAAAATAAAATTTTCGTTAAGTAAGAAAATTAAAGAGACATCCATCTTCACCACCCAACCCAAGCACGTTATTACATTCTGCACAACCACCTACGTTTGAAGTGGTTTTTACATTGTTTTCCTTATCATTATTACGTCATCCAATTAAATCCTCGAGAACATCAAAATCATGCTGCATTGTCATAACAATACAATAACCCATCATCAAATGTAAACCCTGGCGTCAAATAATAGAAACCCTTAAAGGCCCGTACATTGCTTCTCTAACCGTATCAGACCAATATGATACCCTGTCATGCTCAATATCCCATACAACAACATCCCCACCAATATACGTCACTTATTTTGAGCAAAAGTTCCACAAAAACGCATCTTCACTACTTGACGGTGAGACTAAAAAAGAATATTATTTTGTGTAATAGAACACTGCAGAATAAATAAGGAAGATAAAATAACTCAAATGCCATAAGCACATGTAGTAAATTTGGGTCTTACACACATGATAAAATGGCACAAAATAAATAAATAAATTTAAAAATCTGGTCAATGAGTGCATCAATTTTCTTCCTTTACCAAAACCTTATTCTAAAGAATATATTATTAGAATCAAACATATAAAATGTCAAATGGAGAAAAATGATTCTAAATTTTGAAAAAGAAATTAACCCTCCATAACCTTTACGTTGACCATCCACATTCATTGGACAAGAACAAGCATGTTCAAATAAAATTAAGGCGTACGTAAAAGCCATATAGGCACCAAAATGATAGGAATGTTCAAAATAGCAATAACAAATCAAAGAAATTGAATAAATCTATAAAATACCACTCTTCACGTAACCCAAATCGCAAAGCCAAATACAAAAGAATTGATCGAGGCACAACTAAAGCGCTGACATGATAGCCCGAATTTGCAAAGCAGAGAAAACGCAATGATTCATTTCACTATGCATTGTGAAAATATAACGTATTATTATTAGTCATCAAGGTTTAAGACAATAATTTAATGCATGAAAATCTATGTTAAAGAAGTTCCTCCAAAACTCCATTCAAATCATTATTTGTACACTATTCAACGCCTTGTTTTTTTGTCTCGGATTCTCACTGCAGCTCCCCAACAGGTGCCTCATTCAGCCATAGAAAATGGATGAAATCATACAGTTTTGCACTTACACTCACCTGTTTATGGATAAATATACCATTTTTTTTATGTTAACAACAAGTTTAACAAGAACTAAAAGAATAGTTTCTTTTTGTTGTTGGGGAGAGGGGGGAGAAGAGGTTAGGCTGCTGCAATACCTTGTATGGTGTGGGGTTTAATCTCCTAATGTGATCAGGCCTCATTTGCTCAAGCTGTTTGATGCAATGGTCCCTAATGTCCTTGAGAGCTGGTAACTCTTCTCTTACTTTACCTTCAGGAGGAGCAAAAGAAAAGCTTGTGTCAGAAAAATGGAAAAAGATGACAAATTGCTGATGAGCCTTTCTTCTGTTCAACAGCAAGTTACTAAAAAGTTGAGATTAAAGACTGCTAAAAAAATTGAATGTTACTAAGGAATAAAGAAGACCACTTAAGTAAAATAAGGTTATCAGTTCTGCTCCTTTATGGTAGCTGCTGAATTAGTTTTACATATATTCTGAGCTTTTACCTGACTTCCCAGGCCAGTAACACTTCAGAAGCTCTTCCACGCGCTGTGGTACCACGTATGCTCTTTTGGATTCATTAAAAGGGTGGCGACATAGAATACGTTCTCCCACCTACGAATTTGAAGAGGGTAAACATGAGGCCTATTGGCCTTACCGTTGTAGCATCTATGAAGTTAAGTCTATATATTGTTGCCGTGTATGCTGCTATTAGTTGTTGGTGCATAACAGAGGAATTATAAAAATTCCAAGTTAATGTATATCAAAATCAAAATGAACCAGCGGATTTTAGGACGGGGGTAACCTATAAGATAATTGATTACATGTACAAAACGAACTGGTGGGTGTACTAGACTTTGGTATCTATATAAAGATGCAAAAAAGTTAAGCATTTATGTAAGTTTAAAAGATTAAATAATAGTATCATTCTAGACTGAATTCTTATGTTGCTAAGTTAAAATTAGATCTAAAGCATTTATGATGCTCTTAAATACACATTCATGATGCCCAGCATTTTTTTTAAAAGGAAAAAGCGGAAGATGATGTTGGTTGCTAATTACTGAAAACTAAAAACTTTGGAGTCTATACAGCAAGAGTAATGGGAACTACCTTTGGACATGGTTCATTTTCCCCTGTCATTATATCCACCAGCGAATATCCTTCCCTTCCATATAACCTGTAACATCGTTTTTTGCATGGTATAGAGACCTAGCATTTAAAAAGTAATTAAAAAGATGAGAGAAAGAAAGAGGAAATGTGTTATATAATGAAGAAGTATGCTGTTAAAACTTCTTGGCTGCCAGGTCAAACCTTGGATACATCCTCTGAAAGTTTGATGCGTGGCTGATTATTGATCTCAACAAGCTTGAAAACACAACCTAAAGCTGCTTGAGCATAGCAAGTGACCAAATAGGTTCCTATTCCATAACAATCCACCTCATGACCCTGCGAAGAAAAAGTGTTATCTCTCATGAATAGATGTGCTCAAGAATGAATCAAGGAGGCATTGTCAACCTGATAGAGTCAAATAAATTATTCAAAGAAATTTTAGTTAGACTGAGAACCTGCTTGTTTAGTGCGTCAAGAGTTTCCTCATTCAAATCATTACTAGCAGTAATGCTTGTCTTTCCAAAACCGGGCAGTCCAAATTCTTTTTCAATTATTTGAAAGATCTTTCGGGCTTCACCAGACAAGTATGCTAGGTCACCAGAGTCCAATCTAATGCCAACTGATTTATACCTGCATTTTACATATTTAACTTATCACTGAAATTGAGCATGACCGAATGCTTACTTGCACAGATGAAATCAACAAAAAAGTAATACTGTCAGATGTTATGTAAACAAAAAGAAGACCTATAACCTATATGATCTGTGATAAATGGAGAAGCCCAATAAAAAACCCTTTGATAATGATTTGCATAAAATGGAAAAGAAGGCAGAAGCAGGGGCAGTATCAGCTGATGCATGGCACATAAAGGTGTTACTTCATGCCTTTCTTCATATGCCTTCGATTTCAATTTAAGTATAGCCATATGAAATATGAAGACTTAATCATACATTAATTCATTTTCAGTTCAAACTAAGAATGCAACTAATACAATTGATCAGCTTGTGAACATAAATTCGCCTTTGAAAACCACTGGAAAGATGATAACAAATAACTGAACTGAATATAAGTACATACAAAGTATCAAAAGGGAACAACAGAAATTCTTTTAACCCAGTTTTGAGCATGCAACAAACCATTCTTATAAGAAAATGAACTGCCATATCTATAAGCCTTTGAGACATACCCCAAGTCATTAAGTGCCAAAGCAACTGCACAAAAGTTGGGGACTCCACTCCTCATTACCTAAAAAACGGATGCCACAACTGCAATGTTAGTGCTGATATATGTTATGATAAAATAGGCTTCCCCAAACTTGTTCTAAAGCTAACACTCAAGGAAGTTGTACTTACATCATATGTATCTACAAGAGCAAGGAAGTTGTTAGGAAATGCCAAGGCATATGAGGTGAAAGCTGCTAATTCACTCTGATTGGTCTCGCCAACAGTGTTACCCAGTGCCTTTGACCACTAGAAAATATGCACCAATTAAATAAGTTAAAAGTGGATGAAGCATTCAGTAATCAACTAGTAGCAATATTGCAGAGAAGAGAATAGATGGAAAAAGCATTGGTCTCTCTCTTCCAAACTCCTTATATATCATAATCTATATATTTAGATTAACATGGGTTTTGAGAACTAAATGGAACAAAATCCTGCAACAATGCATTGAGCTTTCTATTGTAAAACTTTTTTTTTTAAATGGGGTGATGGTGATCTTTAGGATCTAAGATTGCAACATTTGGCCATTGGGGTTCTTGGAAGAGAAGAAATGCAAGTTTTAATATCCGAGTTTGATGAACATGCACAAGTTGCACCAGTGGGTTTCAGTTTGATGTATTTGGACAAAAGTATATTTCTAGACAAAAACAAATTAAATAATTGTTGACAACAATGTAAATGGCCAATGCAGAACACCTGTATTTTGCTTAACCATAACTGAACAAGACTGACAAAGTCCTCACAAGTACTTGAACCATCAGACCTATGCAGCGATCTCTCTAGGATCTCATCAGGGCTCTGCAAATTAAAATTTGCATAACCTAATAAATTCAAAGAAACAAAAAAGTTCCAGGAAGACATCCATAATATCCAATGCATGAAAATAACATAAGAAAAAGGTTGATAGAACAGCATACAGAAAACTGATAGAAAATAGTAAGCAATTTTGAAGGTTAGTGTGAAATCCAAGCTTGTTTCTACACGTTAAATTTTATGGAGCACGAGCCAATTCACTAAGAGATGAGAACCACCAAGAAAAAATGAAGTGTCAATGAAAAACCATTTTAGATATAAAACAAAGAGAGCGAATAGTAAAGTTAAACTCAAGCATGTTAAAGGAAACTAATAACTCTAATAGTCAAATTAAAAGTTAAAATACTTCTATAAAAACAGTTATATATGGATTGAAATAATATTTTCCACTGAAATCAAGTATCTGGCAGTCACCTCATTCATGTTGTACATGTTTATGAAGGTATTACGTTATATCTATTAGCGTGCCATTAATGTGATAAACAAAAAACAAACAGGATCAACGAAAAAAGTAAAATTTAATCAGGCTTGCTATCAATCAACTAGTTTGACCTCAAAATAAATCCAGTCAAATACAAAGATTCCCGATTTAGGAGAACATATAGAGATTGGGGGAGAGATTCAGCAGGAACAAAACATACTTTCTGACCAAGAACACTGCTGCAACATACAAGGTTATAGTCTACCATATAGATATGAACTGAAGTACATGCAGAAAACATATAATAAAGTCTTATGATAATTGCTATAGAGCTTGAAAGTTTCCAGAAAAAATTACTGACCATAAATGAGCTAACAAAAGCATGGGAATGTGTCCCACGAAGAGGTATCCCGAATAACCTCCCAGCAGCAACATTGCTGGCCAACACAGCATAAAACAGAAACAAGCAATACAAGCATTAGCTTAGATAAAGAATCCACATTAGTGAAGAATAGAGAAGAACCATAAGCTCTGTCTGAATAGCTTCACAATCAAGCTGAGGACAAATTAACTGCATTTCCATCCAGTTGAATAACATGATATAGGAAGCCATAAAAGCAGTATGGAACAGGATATGAATATTTTAGAAAACCACCTTGTAGCATCAAAGCCTCCAATATAACAATACTTTGATGCTGAAATAGCGCCATCAGGTCCCTGCAATTAACATGAATGGAAATGTCTGACAGAATGAAACTCAATTATTAACATTTCCAATAAGAAAATAAAAAGAAAAAACTCATCAACCTGAGCTCGTCGAAGCCCGAACTCAAGCAACATTTTAGATTTTCCAGCAACAAGTCTGTGTCTAGCCGCATTTGTAGCCACCAAGGACGCAAAGTTTACAAGATTCAGAACTGGAGTCTCCAACAATTGAACCACCTAAAAACAAAAATTCACGAATCAAGAAAAAATAAGATAAAAACAAAGGAGCTGAAAAAAAGAACCAAATTCAAGACAAACAGACGTGGCAAAAAAAAAAAAAGTTTGATAGCACTCACGGCCACTGGTCCTTCAACTCGAAGCAGGGGCACCTTTGGGAAAACAACTGTTCCCTCCGAAATAGCATAAACTTCAACATCAGAACAGTCAATATTTCTTAGATACTTGACAAAGCCTTCCTGTTGTTTGCAGAAACAATGAATAAGTTAAACATCCAATTACAAGCACAGTAAAACAAACAGAACCCAGAATATCATAACTTGAATCATCGGCGAAGTAGTTAGCTTACCTCACATGAACCAGGCAAGGTTTCACAGATGAAGGAAATCTCTTCCTCGGTTAACTTGAAATTAGCAATGAGCTTTATGCATTCTTCCAAACCAGCAAACACTGTAAATTCACCACCAAACGGATTCTTTCGAAAATATAGATCGAACCTGAAAGCATATTATAAAACGCTAATCCGAAGCTCGAAATATTCAATCTTTCAAAAGGGAAACACTTGCAATTTCTCATTTTTCATTTCTTAAACTAACAGGTAACCAAATGATTATTAGTTAAATAACTAACTTTCGAACATCGGAAGCCCTGATTTTCCAATAACTTTTTTTTTTTCTTCGGTAACAACTTGAACTTCAAAAAAGTAAAGTTCGAAGGAAAAAGAACTCTACTGAAAACAGTAACTACGAATCATCAAAACTCTATTTTCAATCCGATTTTCGTAGTAGCCAAACAACGAATTAGATATGAAAGAGAAACATAAAAATTATTCATAACGGAATGAAATTAAAGGTATAAAAGGGAAGAAATTGAAAGTTACACGGCTCGGTCGTTGTGTTTGCCGGCTTTCCAATAAGCGTAAGCCATGGTGAACTGATAAAGATCGGTTAAAAGAGGAGTGACCATCGGGTTCGTCGGCCCGTCCATGACCCGACCCGCATTCACACTCGGTCCGTTCGCTTTCGCTTCCATTTTCAATCGTTCCTGGCCTGTTATTACCAACTTCTCACTTCCCAGTTCAAAACCCGTCTGCTTTTATATAGCGGAGGAAAACATAGCGTATGGATCAGGAAAACAAGAAAGAAATTTGGAGAGATCTTTGAAATTGAAGCGTATTTCGTACTCTCTTTTTTTTTTTTTTTTTCGTTCTTCAGAAAGAAAATTAGAAAAAAGAAATTAGGAGTTGAAATTGAATTCCATCCAAA
Source organism: Gossypium australe (assembly GCA_005393395.2). NCBI lineage: Eukaryota > Viridiplantae > Streptophyta > Magnoliopsida > Malvales > Malvaceae > Gossypium > Gossypium australe. The sequence continues at coordinate 43,721,767 of CM016624.1, forward strand.
ACTGGAAAATAGCAACACGGAGAGTGTTAAGGGGGGTTGGCTCAGCGCAGTCAACCTTCAAAGAATCATGACGTGTACAAACCGGAATTAGGTACTCCCTCATGGATTTGAACCGTAACTGTCTTTTTGTGGACCGTATAAAACATCACTGTTCTATCTATCGCATTTATATTTTTATTGGCTTATGTTAGATCATTTTTCCTTTTCTTTTTTCTCCTTTCCATTTTTCATCCGACACTTTTTCTTTTTATTCACTTTTTTTTTTTATATATTCTGATTTTGATTCCATTTTGTCATTTCCTTAAATTTTATTCTTGGTTTGTTTGACTTAAAATAATTTTAAAAATATTTTTTAAAAAATAATTTATTTTTCTTGGAAAAAATTAATTGGATGAATTTATGTAAATATTTAGTGTTATTTGACAAATTTTTTAAAAATATTTCATAAAAAGTTGTTTTTAATGAATCAAATATATTTCTAAGATTTTCTTATCTTTTCATTGTTTAATTGAGTTTAATTTATATTTATAAATTATATTTTACATTGTTCTTTGTAAAAAACCCAACATAAATATATTTGTTATAAAATATTATAGTGTATTTTCCTTTTAATAATTGAAATTTTTTTATAATAAGAAAATATTTTGTAATAATCAATGTTATATATAAAATTAATAATAAATAATGCTTAATTAAAACTTAATTAAATTACATATATTACAGATATGAGAGTATGTATTGACACATTAGAACTATAAGGTATGAAGCTAAGCATGATTTAAATAAATACTAATATTTATATAATTACAAATATTCATATTTTTATACTAGGTTAAAATATGTCATAAGTTCTTGTAATCTTCGTAAATTTGAGATTTAGTCAATATACTTTTGTTTTTGGGTTAGTCCCACTTTTTAGATATCAAAATTCAGGTTCATCTATTAGCATTATTAAAAATATTTTGTTAAATTCATATTCATTAATTATAACGTCATTTTTTAGTTACATGAATACCAAATATTTTTTATTTAAAAATGTAACATCAATAAAATTGACAAAAAAATTTAACAATGTTAACAATTGGACTTGATTTTCATATCTAAAGGAAGTTACTGTTAATGGTTTGTAATTTGAGATTATAGACTTTTAGTTGGTTTGATTTGGAGCTTTTATTACTGCTTCAAATAGATAATTGAATGGTATGAGTAATTGTTCAACTAACTTGTAAGTAGGAGTGAGTATTTGATCGAGTCGAGTCGAATCGAGTCAAAAATTTTCGAGTTAGTCGAGTTAACAAATCCTATTTTAGCAACCGAACTCAACTTGAATTTTTTCCTGTAACGACCCAAAATCCGTGGGCACCGGAAAAGTGTGTTATCGGGCCTCCGTCTTAGTAAATCGAGTTAGTAAATAATTATTAGGAGTAATTATGAGTCTAATAGTGTGTTTAATTAGATTTTTATTTAGTGAATTTAGTTTAATTTAAAGTAATTAGGAAAAAGGATCAAATTGAATAAGGAGTGAAAGTCTAATTATAGATTAAAAGAAAGTAAAAAGGGCTAAAATGGCAATTAAACCATTTAGCATAAGTTGAGGCGAGATAAAAATCTAAGATTTTTACTTAGATTTTAATTATAAAATATATATATTAGTAATAAATTATATTAAATTAATTTAAAGTAATTATTATATATTATATTATTATAAATAGAATAGAAAGAAATAAGAAAAGAAACAAAACAAAGAAACAGAAAAAGAAACAGAGAGCATTTCACGGGAAGGAAAAGAAAGAAAGAAGAGAAAAAGGAAAAACTAGGGATTTAAAGCTTGAAGTTTAAATTGGTAAGTCAATCAAGTCCTATTCTCTTAATTTTGATGTTTTAGAAGCTTTAAAGCAAGATTTTGATGAAACTAAGTTGATATTTTGAGAGTTTTTAGGTTTTTAAATATAGTTGATGTTGAAGAAAAAGATGAATTATGGATTAAATTAAATGAAATCTAAGTTAGAATTAGTAAAAGGATTAAATTGTAAGGTAAGCTATAAGTTTTCTACTATAGGGATTAATTTGGAAGAAATTATAAATTAGGGTTTTATTATGAAAATTATATAATCAAGTTGAATATGGAAGGAATTTAAGTAGAATCAAAGCATGAATTAAGTTAAGAAAATAAGTAAACTTATCTAGGATTTAATTGCAAAATAAGCCATAAGAAAACAGCTTTAGGACAGCAGCAGAAGAGTAACTTTGAAAATTCACTAAAAATGGTAGAAATGGAAGTAGAAGTTGAGTGAGATATGAAATTAAAGCTTATTGAGTCTATTTTCATATGAAAGAAACAGAGAAAGCAAATAAGTTCTGTATTTTGAGATATTTAGATTTTAGTGAGACTGGTTTAGAGTGATTTCGAGATCCCCTGTTCTGACTTGGAAAAATCATTAAAAATTGTAAAAAAAATAAATGAGGAACATAATTTACATGGTTAGATTCCTTAATGAGTATATTTTTATAAGAAACAAACTAAAACATCATTTGAATTCTATACAAAAAGATAATTAAATTTTAGCAAAGAGTGGTCGAAACTGTCAGACAACAGAACAGGGGTGATTTCAAAGAATAAACTGTACTTATTGGATAAATCAAAAATTCTGAAAATTTTATGGCAAGAAAATATGTGAGTCTAGTTTCATAAAAAATTTACGAATCTTAATTTAGAATTCTGTAACTCAAGATATAGATGATTTAGTGACAATGACTCAGGTAGACAGCCTAGAAAGAACTTATAAGTAAATAATAGAATTGTGTATAAAGAATGTGGAATGAAGAGGAAGAGTAGAAATTGAGTAAAATTCAATTATTTATTGTAATTTAATGTTGTAAATAATAATGTAAATTATTATTATTTTCGTAGCTAAAAAGGAACTCGAGGCATCAACCCACAAAGGGAAGGAGAAGGTTACCGAGGAATAATCAAGCAAATTCGGGTTTGTATTACTATAATTCAAATTATTTATTTATTCATTAAATGTTAAATTAATTTATGTATATGGTGAGTAAATTATAAGGTAAGTGTTTTTATTGAATTGAATGGAAATTGAGTTGAATGATGAATATGTATTGAAATGGAATTGTATGTGGATTGAAATGGAAAAGTGTAATTGATATTGAAATTGAATTTGTTATGAAAATGAAAATGAAATTGAGAACTGAAATACCCTATTAACTAGTCGGGCTGAGTCGGATATAATTGGCATGCCATAGGATTTGGAAGAGTACGGGATTTATCGGCTTTGCCGATCAGGCACTTTATGTGTCGTATATCAGGCACTTTATGTGTCGTATTTCAGGCACCTCGTGTGTCGTTTCAGGCACTTATGTGTCGTATACTAATCAGGTACTATGTACCGTTTTAGGCACAATGTGCCGTACTGGTGTGTTTGGGTTGGAATTCGTGTATCCGTTAAAGTCCGAGTCTGTTAATAGGGGTAAATAAGGAAAAAGGTTAAATTGAATAAAATGAAATGGTTGAGCCATTGGAAGAAATGCGAAAATAGAACATGAACTGAAAAAAAATGTGATTGGAATATGAGTATGAGAATGGAAAGTATGAACCATTGGTTCAAGAAATGGATAGTGGCTCAACATGATTGTGTATTATTTGAATTGTCGAATAGCTAAGATTGAATTGTATGAATATATTGAGAATGACAAACTTATGTTTGAATTGGTTTAGTAAAATTAAAGTTATATGATTTAATGATAAGATTATTATGTTTATAATTTGAATTATGGTAATACCACTGAGTATATGTATACTCAGCGTACGGTTGTTTCCGTGCGCAGGTTGTAGAAGTCAAATACTGAACCAGCATCCGAAGCCAGACCCGACTTCAGCAAACTTTTGGTGATGTATACTTCCTTTTGATAATGTGGCATGTACGTAGGTTGTGTATAAAGATTATTATGTTTTGAATGTAAATGGTTAAAAATGTTAGTATTATAAGTTTAAGAATTATAATGAAAGAAGTTTATCTATTTTAATCTAACTAATACTTTGATAAATTTAAGTTGATATTATATTGATTGAGTTTGGTTAGAAGGTATTTAGAATAGAAAATGAATATATGAAATAAATTGGTTGAATTGGTTATGATTGAAATGAATACGGTTTAATTTACAGGGGGTTTTATATGATAATAAGCAGAAATGCTGCCGAAATTTATAATAAACAAAATATATTCTGAAATACTTAAACGAGTCCCATTTCACTTTTAATACAGACTTTAGACTTTGAAAGTTCATAATAGGGATCAGTTATTAAAATTAAACTATGAATGTTATTTTTTTTTTAGAATTATTTGCAAATTGTCTGATATGTCCGGTAATGCCTCGTAACCCTATTCCGGCGATGGTTCGGGGTTAGGGGTGTTACATTTCCGAATCGAGTCGAGTCAAAAAATTTCGAGTCGAGTTAACGAATCCTATTATTTATACTTAATGTTGCTATTAGATGGACCGATTATTTAACTAGTAGACGAAGTACAAGATTATTTAACTACATGAATAATATAATGATTTTGCCTCTTAACTTAATGGGTAAACATTTATCAAAACGACGTAGTTTTGCCTTTAACTTAATTATTTTGAATTTTAACTTTTAAAAAAGTAAACATTTATCAAAACGACGTAGTTTTGTCTTTTCTTATTCGGATTTTCGGATAACTCGAATTGTGTAATTCATATTTGAGTTAAACCGAAAAATTTAATTTTTTATTCGAGTTGATCTGAATAACTTGATTAACTCAAATTACTCAAACTATTTAATTTAAAATTTGAATTTTTTATCGAGTTTTTCGAATCGAATTGAATTTTGCTCACCCCTACTTGTAAGTGCAGGTTGAAGAGCCATTGGTTATTAAGGTAAGTCTTATATGTTTTATGAGTGATCTGAAAACTAATTATGAGTTTAATATGAACTAATTAAATGATGATGATTTAATGAAGAGATGCATGATATTTTAATGAATCTTCCTAAACAAGATTTATACGTATTACTCTACTATATTATTTTCAACCTTATGAAATGGTGTTTTTCAACATTTTACTACATTACGATTTAGATCTAATTATTTGTTTTTAAATAAAACAATTTCTAAAATCCTTTCAAATATAACTTTTTAAATACCCTATCACCTACATGAATATCTAATTGAAGGTTTTAGAATATTTGCTTGTTAAAAATTTAATTTACGAATTATGCTGATGACTTGATGATCAGAGTGGCGCAACAGAAACATGACTTAAGATTATCAAATATTCTATGAATAATTGTGTGAGGTGTGTTTGGTGGTTGGTGTACTTTGTGGTGGTTTGGGCTAATGTGACATTCGGAATTCGGATCAGACTGTATAGATATTTACTTGAATAATTATAACTATTTGTTATTAATTAAATAATATAACTTTTGGTAACAAGAGATATAACTTATCACTATGAATACTGACAACTCTTAATTAATAACAAATGACATAACTTTTTGGATCGCTTGTAATTTTTCAATTATAACTATTGAAACATTATAAATATTTTAAAAATGTTTCTACACATGTGACATAATTTAATTATAAATAAATGTATTATTGGCACAACATATAATTTTTTTGTCAGAAAAGAATTTTTATTAGCTTAAAATATTGTTAGGCGTAACATTTTCAGTTTTAATCTGAACCTTAAAAAGAAGAATGTTATAAAATACATCTAGATAAACACAAAAGATTAAAAATGTTAAGGTTAACTTCAGCTTAAAGGATTGAAAAATTGCTTTTTTATGTCAACTTTGCTTTCAAGGTATCCAAGATTTAAATAGTGGTCTGATACTGGTATAGCGGTCGCTATATAGCGGTAGTGGCACCGTCCGAAATCATTACTGCTGAAAATAGCGGTGTGAAGCGAAGTCACACCAATAGCGGTGGATCAATTTAATGGGTAACGGCCAATTGCGGCAATAACGGGCCGCTATTCCCATTAAAGTAAAAACTAAAAATATTGAACGGAGCAAAAATTGTTTTCCTCCCTAAAAAAAACAGATAGTTTTCAACTTTCATAATTTTCAACTTTCAAGTAAGTACCTGAATTTTGTTGTCTTGAATTCTTGCTTCTTTTTGTTGTAAAATGTTAGAAATTGCGATGGATTAGGGATGACTGATGAGAAATAATTAGGGAGAAAGGGGAAACTGGAAAGGTTTGGAAGGATTTGAATGGGTTTTGAAAAATTTTTGGGGGGTTTCGGGTTTTCAATTCTTGAATTCTTGCTTTTTTTGTTGTAAAATGCTAGAAATTGCGATGGGTTAGGGATGGACTGATGAGAAATAGTTAGGGAGAAAGGGAAAACTGAAAAGGTTTGTAAGGATTTGAATAGGTTTTGAAAAAAAAATTGACAAAAAATTTTGACGGTACTGATCCATTTGTTTTTTCCTACCTAACGAACATATATCATTTATTGTTGATGAGAGTTGAGAGGCAGAGGCGCAGAGCTGATGCCTGATGGCACCTAATGCTTTATTTTTTTCTACAATCCATTTCTTTTTTTATATTATAAGATTTCTTTATTTTCTCTCAATTTTTAATTATTTTATCTATAAAAATTTTCAAAATTATTAAATATGATAAATGTTTAATATTTCTTATTTTTTTTTACTTTTTTATTAGTTAATATAACATTTTAGAAAATTTGTAAATAAAATTAATGATTATAAAAATTGTATTCTCATATCATATTAATAAAAGTTCTTAAGTGTTAAAAAACACTCTAAAAATAATTAAAAGTGACTTTTTATAATTATAATTATAATTATTATGTTTTACAATAAGTTATGCGAATTTAAAAAAAATTCACGACCGCGATACCCGCAGTGAACACAATAGCATCCATTATGTCCGCAACCGCGATAAACGTAACGCGACCAAAAACGCGACTGCAACCGCAATTTAAATCCGTGTATCCAACATTAATGGTTTTAGCAAGTTGAAAACCATCTCTTAATGCCCATAAATTGGCTTCCACGCGTGAGAGAAATGTGACAATAGGAACTAACAATCCAACCTCCATCATGGTCTTTGCTAATTGCTCTAGCTCATACCTTTTTGGGATCCTCGACAAAAGATTCATCTATATTGAGTTTGAGCCATCCATGAGTTGGGGTCTTCCATATAACTCCAACAGCTATAGGTGGCAACATTCTCCTTAAAAGGTTCAACAAGAAATACAATTCACCTGTTTTCACCACTGTTCGAATAGATGTAATGTTATCAACATGCTTGTCTTTAAACACCACCGCATTTCTAAACAACCAAATTTCGCACATCATGAAGGTAAAAACTAATTTATAGGGTATCCTATGCTTTTGATACAAGAGTTAGCGTTAATGTTGAGTTTTAACCAGTCCTTCCAAGTTATGTTGTCTGAGTTTGCTACAATTCGCTTGGAAACAAAGTAACTCGCTAGTTTCTTGTCATTATGCATTCTTTATGAAATGTCCAGTGGTTTCACTTTGGGTCCTACAAATTTATACCTCGATGTTTCAATAAGAATCTAGTGGGAAGGGTTTTATGGCAACATTCCCATATGAAAAGCACAAGCCTAGAAGGTAGTTTCTGTTTCTAGATCCAACTACAGTTTTCATCTTGTTTGTTCTGATTTTCCATAGGTTTATTTGCTGCAATTTGATAAATTCTATCGAGTGTGAATTCATATGAGCTTGAGAAATTCCAAAAAAACCATATCGCACATTGTAACAAATAGTTATAGAGGTGTGGTAGAAGCTTTGAAGGATGGCTTCAGGGAGGTTAATGTTGGGAAGAAACCGAACAACCGAACGGAAGCGAAGCACAACCGGTGTTCTTTCTCTCCCTATAACTCTTGTCAAATATTATGGCAAGTACAATAGCACAAAAATATTTGTTCTCTATCAACCACAAATCAACCAATGCAACCGCAACAAAAATAATAAATAGAGACACCGATATTTTTACGTGGAAAACCCCTCTAAATCAAGGGTAAAAACCACGGGACTTTAGAGTCCGATCAAAAGCTCCACTATAATCAAATGTTCAGCTACAAGATTACAATATTAAGCCTACAACAAACATTCAACTCCAACAAGGCTAACAATATGTAATCTTTAGCAAAAGAGAGAAAAATTGGAGAACATCACCAAAATCGAAGCTGCTGTAAAACGGGTATTTCTGACGCTACAGGACTCGGATGAAAAATCCGACCGTACAAAGTCAAAAACACCTTGTCGTCTAGCTGCTGTCAAAAAATCAGCTCAATCGAGCCACGGATGGACCTCCGATCGAAGAGCTGATCAAGCTGCACCAAACTTGAAAAACTGGTTTTTTCTAGCTTCAAAGCTCTCTGTTTCTCACCCGTTTCTCTCTTAAAATCTGATATTTGGGCTCCCTCTCACACGTTAAAAAAAAATGGCTGCCACTAATATGCTGCCCACGTACAAGACAAAAGAGAATGATAGATAAAAGCCAAGGAACAAAAATTACCATAAAACATGGCATGTTTTGAGGGATTCCCACATAGTGGGACCCTCACCCAACAGTTAAGACCTTTCCTTAAGCGTCATATGGTTTTCCACAAAAGTTTTGGGAGGACTTAGGCCATCCAATTATCCATTCAAAAATTAACAAATGTTCACTATTACACACAATCCATTTGATCCCTTCCTCAAGAAAAAGGCTAATTTTTCATAAGTCCCTCCAAGTTATGGAGACATTTTTTACACTTTTCAAGTTTTTTGACAGTTCTTTGACATACATAAATAGAAGGATCTTGGCCCAAAATTTGTCATTTTCTTTCTAAAGTCTCTAGTCGAGCTTAGTGATTTGTGCTTGGTTTCTAAACTTTGCTTCTCTAACTCCAAAACCTCCTTGCTTCTTAGGTTTAGTGATCATCTCCCACCATAAGAGATGCAAGCTATATGAAATAGGTTGTGAGGACTATCATGGTGAATTGGATCAAGATCACTTGGCCAGTAGGGAACACAATTTGGCTTTCTGAAAGAACAGCTTGGCCAGAATTTTGTCAACTATGAAGTCATTACCCCTTTTATTGATTCTTTTCGTGTGGATTGAAACGATAAGGTACTTGGCAATCTCATTCGCTAGTCCGATGTTCAGTCTATTAATCGCCAAAATTCTTTGTTCTTCATTAGTGTTAAAGTGAAAACAGTATTCGAGACTTACTGAGGCTTACACTCTTCCCTAATTCCTCGATGAACTTCTCTAAGACCTCTTTCAATTGCAGCAATTGAGTTTCTAGTAGTCCTAGAGAATAAAATCACACCATCTACAAAAAAAAAAAAGGTGCGATATAGTTGGTCCTCTGTTATAAGTTCTATTAGGTTTCCACTTTTTTGCCTGATATTCCGGAGATTTAGGAACTCAATGCATAGAATGAAAGTATAACGGGACAAGTGTCATGTCTTATTCCACGGGAAGGGGTAAAACTTTGGAGTTTATCTTCATCCACAATTACTGACATGAACAAGAAAAGGGATTGTATGAAACACAATTCATAAAAAAATAAATTCATTTCTATAGAAAATAGAAATATCGAAAGAGTTTACCAATGAATGTCAATTCAAATATATCTTAAACTTTCTTTAAGTCCAACCTAATAATCATAGGTCTCGCTCCGTCTATTTTTCCCTTTGAATAAATGGACCACTTCATGTACAATAATTGCATCAGTCCATATAGCTGGTCTTGCTTTAGTAAAATTGCCTAGATCAGAAAGATCATCTTGCTCATGGGAGGCCTTATCCCATTAACAATGATCTTTCTAATGAAAGTGACTTGTGGTTCTTAAACTTACGGATAAATGAAGGAGAGTTGGTTTTTTGACACAAAGGAGATAAAGAGTGGTGCACAACATCTACAAAAACCATGTTTTAACCTTGGATTTGTTTCCTTCCTGAAGAAGCGTATATTTTAGTAAATATAAATTGCATATGCTTGAAAAAAGGTTTAATAAATATGAACTTCCCATTGTACCAATGCAAAAATACTTTGGAATATACTAACATATTATCTCTTTCTTTGAACCAAAAAAAAAAAAAAAAAAAAAACCTAACAAATTAACTCTAATCATTTGCTATATCAAAATATGAATAGTCAATGCCGCTTTGAACTTGTGTTACAAAAACTCCTACTGACGTAAAAGAAAGTTTCCAGACAGCAAGTCCGAGCAAAGCTGGCAAACATAAAATAGACAAGGAAATTGATTTAAACGTTAAGAAGCATCTAATTCTCATGTTCGTGGTCGAGGGAAACCCGGCCAGTCACTTTCCTTATCTTATTCTCTTACCAGGTAACCCTGGCTCGCCATTGTCATTGATACTACTTTTGAGATTAATGCTCAATGGATAAGCTAATTATTATTATTATTTTATTCCATCTCATATATTTCAATTTAGTTCTTTAATTTTGTTTTTTTTTTTTTTATGTTTTGCTATTATAGAAAAGAGAAAATTGTGTCTGTCTTTGTCTTTGTCATTGTATTTATCGTCATCTTCTTCAGAATGATCTTTTAGCATAGATAAGCCATGGTTTCAGCTTCACCCTTATCAGGAATTTAAGATCCCAATGTTTACATAAAAAGATGACATTTCATTTTCTTCTGGCTAGAAAGATGAAGATCATAATTAATGCAGATTAAAGAACACAGAATCCAAGAATATTTAGAAAGACCATCAAACTGGTTAAAATACGCATGCCCAGAAAATCAGTGTTTATAAATGGTGACTTAATAAATAATATATTTTTATGAAGAAATGACTTGCATTTCTTATGATGATAGATGATTAGAGCATGAAATACCCGGTTTAGTTCAAGAAAGCAAGAACTATGAATTACTATCAGTTGAGTTTTTTTTTTTCCCATGTAAATTACAGATGATTGAGCAAGAAAATTATGATAGAAAATTATCAGAAAAAGTAAGTAGCAGCTGCTAAATTTACCCAATAAAATGGTTAAGGAAAAAAAAGTTTACTTCAGTCAGAAAAAGTAAGTAGCAGCTGCATTTCTACTCATCCACTTCTGGATGTTTCTATGGAGGCTTTGTGAGAAATACAAAAGAGACACAAAACCTGACCGTAATTCTCTCTATATAAATCCGAAATGTTAACATGCTAGCCTTAGTTAACCAGAAGATTCAGAAGTTCGGTCTGTCTATCCCGATTTCATCACCGGTGTCACTTCTTCCTGCTTGCTTACTGCTTAAGTGTTTATTAAAAGATGGAAATTAATCCATGGAATGATATTGTGCCTGCATATGTGGAAAACTAAGGAAAAAAGGGGGGGGGGGAAGCAAATTTACCGGGTATGGTGCGGAGAAAGTATAAGGTCATGGTCCAAATTCTTTAAGAGTACACTGTTTGATTGCTCTCTTCTCATCGTACTACCATCAAGAGAACAGCTTTCCTTTAGATCAGATTCTCGTGTATCAAAGGGAAGTGAAACTGTGGTCGTTGCAACTAGACCAAATTCTGACAGACAGATAAATCAGGAAGAAGTCATACCATTTCAACTAAGTTGAAAATTGCAAGCTTTTGTGCATACCTGGTGTGTTTGTCTTCAGTTGATGATGATGCAGAATGTCTTCCCTGCAAATATCCTTCACAATCCCTTAAGATAAGATGACCAGTAAGGATAATTCCCCTAAATTTTCATGCTTTGTCACGCATATGACTTACCTGAGATGATGAGAGGAGCTGAAATGGCCCAAAATCAGCCTGGATTGATTCCAATCCAAATGAAGTTTCCGAAGTAATTATGTTTGACATGTTCGGTACTGATCTAGGGTTTGAGGAACTGCATTGGTTGGGTAGATCAAAAACCATCTGCACCGAGGTTTCCGGATTTGCTGGTACTGTATCCGACATGTTCATGGGTAGAGACCCATTTTCTTCACCGAAGTTCATTCTTGTTTGGGAAAACTGTAGTGGTTGCAAAACTCCAGGCAAGCACATTGGATGCAAGCTTAATCCATTTCTCATTGATAGCATCTGAAAAACGAAGACAATGTAAACAAATCAGAAGCAAACTTTCTAAACACATCTCTCATTCTACGCGTATTTCTGTTTGTTATTAGCAATTCTACATAGAAAATAAAAGGATATACTAACTAGGCTGTGAAACAACACCCTGCTACAGATAGAACCGAAGTCAACAGTCTTTTATGATAAAACTTTTACTGATTTACAACTATTAATATGTAATGCAGACCTAAAAGTGGCATTCACTTGTAACACATAAACCTTATCTTGTAATAGAAGATGTAAGCTGCCACTAAAACCCTCACAGACAATCTTCTTGCACCTTCAGATGGGGTTTTCGACATTGAGTTCTCATTTATATAATGTTTGTTTTCAACTAGCTTCCATGTCATATACACTTGGCAGCACCTCTAAAGCAAGTATTCCATGGAACTATACCATGAGTGGATGAATTCAACAGATTTTTCATAACGTCACAGTACATAATAGACACCGTATTGGTCAAGTTTCAACTTTATGTCGCTTGTGGATGCTGAAGTTCTATAGACATATCAATCTACAATCAAGTTAGAGTATTTGAACTTCAATCATCGAGCAGCTAGACTAACAATGAAATTAGTAGGATCATATTTTTCCAAACGTGCTAAAGCAAACTAAAATGTGGTTATTTCAACTAAACTTCAAGATTACTTTCAAGAAATAGACCGTTTCTGCTTCTGAAAGAAGGCAATAGTAGATTTACGAACTTGCTACTCAGCTTTGAGATTATTCAATGTCATAAAACAGCCTAACCAATATTTATGCAAATTCTTTCTACATATCAAAACCCCATATGCGGATTCACCAAGAGAGGCAATATAAACTAAACTACAGTTGTGGATTCACCAACAAAAGAGCAAAAATTGTAAAGTTGTTGACATATATACCTGAACTTGAAGCTGAAGCTGCTTTAAGTACTCGATAGCTTCATCAAGCATCGAAGCCTTATCAGTCTGCCATGAATATAAGATTCAGTCCCTCTTATATATCACCCAAATGAGTAATGCAACAATATTTGGGGGGAAAAAAAAAGAATACCTTGTTAGAATTTGGAATAAGGTTTTGCAATGCTTTCATTTTCTCATTAATCCTACTTCTCCTCCTCTGCCACAATCAAACTCCATAGATCAGAAATCCATGAAGAAACTTTGAATAAAAATAAAATAAAATCGAATAAATGCTTCCCCATTACTAAAGATTTAGAATCAAACTAACCTTTTCAGACAAATTGTGAACCTCCGCAGCTCTGCTTCTTTTTGAGGAACTACGAGGTGGAGCTGGCTTTGGTGGTTCCTCATCCACCAGTGCTTCAATACCCTCCCGCTTATGACTAATTTCAAACTATATATATAAAAAAGTTTGAGACTTTGCTTGATTTGAATTATAACAAAGGAAAACAAAGCAAGAAACCTTTACTTCACCAGAGCTAAAAGGTAATATTTTTCTTTAAAAAAATGAATATCTTCACATTCAAAAATAGAATCTTGGAATGGTCCGTACTGTTTGCTTCATGTAATCAAATATAAGTGCATGCAATCTTAACTCATTTTTAACTAAGATCTTAACCTTTCTCAACAAAACGTCTCAAATTTTATCCCTTTCCAAGCACCATTTTTCTCAGCAACAAATAGAAATCATCAAAATAAAAAAAAAAAAAACAAAAAAAAAAACCAGACGCTCACCTCACTTTCATAGTCGTACTCATCGGTATCGTTCTCACCAGGAGCTCCAGCCAAACCCCAGCCTCCACCTTGCTTCACTCCACCACCGGGCGGTGCTGGTGACGGTGATAACCGCCGTGGATTCTCAGATGGCCCCCCAAAGTGGGCCATTCCAGAAGATGGCGAAGACGAAGAAGAATAAGAAGAATAATGACCTAGAATTTGATGAAGAAGGTTGGATATATCATCCGAAGGAGGAGGAGGAGGCAAACACGTCCCATTATTATAATTATAGCAATTGTTATTGATATTCTTATAATGAAACATGTTAAGGTTAAGGTTATCTCCCATTTCTAGCCTTTTCTTTTTTTCAGTTTAAATGGTTTTTCCCTTTTCTTCATCCATGTGCTTCGGTTTCTGTCTTTTTTGCTTTGGCTTTTGGTTTGTACAACGTGAAAGCTTTGCACAAACGGGGAAGCTATTAGCTATGTATATTGTGGGCGGTTTTGTTTTTATTTTCTAACGACAAAATGAAATATTTGTGAAATAAAGAATGGATGATTTTGTAATATAATAATTATATTAACATTTAACTTATGTTTTATTACATTACATTAAATTCAGTAGATACTTACATAATAATATGAAATGTAAAAAAATGACAGGCGGGAACAGGTGTAGTTTTTACGGCGAATGATTGGGCGGTCAAACAACAATAGTGACATATCAAGGTGAGAGCAAAGAAAGTTTTAGTACGGTGTCAGGTAAACTCGCACTCACGGTCACGGGGGCACGTGCGGGGACATTAAATCATGGCTTTATTCTTTAAATACTGATTAATCAATAATCAACCCTATTATTACTTTTACAATATCTTTTTGTTGGTTTCATGTGTTTTCGGACACAGATCCGGTCTTAAATTGGTCCCGCAACTGCTTCTCTTTGTTTTTAATTAAACATTAAATTTAAAATGAATTAGAAATAAGTTAAACAAGGAATATTACTTCATATCAATTAGTGAATGATTAGAGAGAGAGAGTAAAAAGATAAAATCATGAGAATAAACCTTATCCATCTAAAATCAATAATATTTCATTACCATCAATTGAATGTAAATGTTAAAAAACTATTACTTTTACGCTCAGCATGCCACATTACATACAAATATTACTTATATTTTAAATTAATCTCGTATGACTTCATAAAATTACTTTTTTCAACCACTAGAAAAAGCAATTAATCTCTCATGAGGTATTGTCTTTGTAATCTCTGTTTCCTACTGTCTTCTTTCATTATAATGTTGGACCCCGACCTCCATCCTTATATATTTGGATTTATTAAATATTTATAAATATGACTTTATATTTAATAAAATTTTCCATGTATAAATTTACTGAATTATTCGATATCATTTGTTAAAAGATTTATTTATTTCTATTTTGTTTTAAAAGATTTTATGTAAATTTTATTGAAATTAGGTTTAATAGTAAAAAAACTCTCAATAAAAAATTTACACCCGATTGAGTTTTAAAGTTGAAAATTTTAATCAACCAGGCTTTTTTGTTGACCAAGTTTAACTATTAAGTTTCGTTGACATGATTGATAAATTAATCGGACGACGACACATGACGAGCATGTATATATCTTGTAGCAAATATTTAAAAAAAAAATCTTAAAAATAATTTTTTAAAATAATTATTTAGAAAATCACATCTAAGATGAACTTAGATAAATAGTTGTCCATAATCGTTTGAACCTGGACAAATTTATCTTAGTTGTGATTTTTTAAGTAATTATAAACAAATTATAGAATATATATAAATTTATTAAAAAAATCTTAAAGTTATTAAAAATAATTATTATTACTATTTGTCCAAATTCATTATCGAAATGGTTAACTTTATCAGTGATCTTCCTGTCATAGGAGCTACTTCATTTCATGCACACTCTGACAGAACTTAACCATCATGACAAGGCGGCTATTACCTATCACTCACATACTCTACATTCGAGTCACATCATATGACATTGCCAACCTAACAAGGAACCACCAAATGACAAGCCTGCCTATTAGAGGAGGATACGTGGCATGGATAGTTCAATCTTCTATATGCTTTTGCTAGCTCTTACGGCAGAGGATGATCTTCTTCTATTATCTCCTTCTGAATCGACCTTTTCTCCCTACAACCCAACATTACAATACCTTTGTTGATATCTCCTCTCTTTATGACTCTCCACCCAATAGGGTGAACCACTATTTTCACATCATATGATATCTCCTTTCATCCACAATTTTACCATTAAAAATTGGCATGGTGAACGTGGATTAAACATGGGTCACTCTAACCCAGACATTCCTACAAACAAAGATGAACAAATGTAAGATCCTCAAACCCAACCATAACCTTAAACAACCAATTTCAAACTGACACACGACAGTAATTCCCCTAACAATAACCTTAACCATTTTTCCAAGATGATCTATACAACTCGTGTGACTCGCATTGTCCATATTATGCAAAGTACACACAATATCCCCCACCCAAATATTATAATTAGTATCCAAATCAACAACCCCACCCACCACCTCCTTAGAGTCACCCCCATGCCACTCAAAGTGAGAAAACCTCACAAAATCCTACCTCAGGCTCACAAACAATTTACTGAAATGCAAGGTAATATGAGGATTCTTGAAGAACAAATTTCTATGCAACAACAACTTTATCTGTAGTAGGAAGGAAACTTGTGAAACAAGAAAATCATTGAAAAGCTCAGGGCAAAACGAAAACCCTTGACAACAAAATTCCCAACTAAAGATACAACAAGAAGAAACCTCCCAATCCTTTCCCAATAGGTGGAGAAACCTTAGGCTTGATGGAAACCCATCGACAGACACCACATTGATCACAAATGCAAGAAATTAAACAATAAGTTAACCCTTAAAAGATCAAGTGCAAGCCCTCAAAAAAGATATGAAAGCTTTTTGTAAAATTAGGTCTGTCGAGTTTGAATAGGACCATTCCAATGAGCTGAGGTGGCGAGGGAATTCATGTCTTCAACTTTCAAATTGCTTAAGAAAATGTACATCAATCAAGGTAAACCTCAAGAGCATTTGACACACTGCAACAACCATATGAATATACTAGGCGCTCCGATGCATTAAAGTGTTGTGCCCTTTGAATGACGTTGAGGGACCACACAAGAGCTTGGTATATGCTATTGCCAAAGGGCTCTATTCATTCTTTCAATGAATTGGTGAACCTATTCATAAGCAAGTTCCTCACCAACAAGATGTTGTAGTATAATCTAGCATACCTCTTTGATCTTACCGTAATTCGGTATAGCAGATTAAACTAGTTTTCGCATTTGAAGAGCTTGAATACAAGCACTTTTGTTATGTTTTAATCAAGTTTTCATTGAGTCTTTCATTGACCTTAGGGGCCGAATGAGGCCTAAGGGTAAGCTAATGTACTGTGTGAGTGTAACAGCCTGTTTTTAGTGAAATCGGAACAGTGGTTTTGGGACTACAAATCTAAAGTCAAAAAATTTATTTTATTATTATTTTATGGTCTACAGTATGATAGAAATACCATATAAAAATTTAGATAAGAAATTTTACTGTTTACATGCTTAATTTGATAAAAATGATTAAATTGCGTAAAGTGCAAAAATTGTGTTTTAATAGCTAAAGGTATTAAATAGCTATAGAATTTTAAAGTGGAGGTCCTTATATAATAATTAGCCATTAAGGTTGTTAGTGGATAAGTATGGTTTGTTATTATTGAAATTTTGATTAGTTTTGAAAGTTAAATTAGTAAATAGGTAATAAATGATAAATTAAATAAAACAAACTATTATCATCCATTATTATCATCTTCCACCAAAAATTTAAAAGAAAACCTAGCCATGGAAGGTTGAAATTTCAGCAAACTTATTTTGCTCAATTAGGTATGAATTTTTGTCCCCCTTTTTATGATTTCTATGTTTCCGGGATCGTTGTAGCTTAATCTAGATAGCCTGGGGATTAATTTGCAAAAACGTTAAAGTATTAGTGTTTTACCATTAATGGACATGCTTGAATTTTAAATTTTGATGATATAAAATGAATGGTTGTTATTAGATAAATAATTTCTATAAAGAGATTTTTGGTAAAATTATCAATTAGAGGCTAAATTGAAAAAGGTGATAAATTTATGGTACAATTTGTGAATTTTGTGAAATATATGGGCTGCTATTAATATGTATAAAAATTGACTAGGCTTGGGTAAGGATTAAATTGCATGAATTTCATTTTTCGAGCATAGGGACTAAATTACAAATGAATTAAAAGTATAGGGCAAAATGGTAATTTTGCCAAAATTCCATGTTGGATTAAATTGAATGAGAATTATATTGAAATGAGTTAAATTCATTTGTATAGATCTTGTCAGACCTCGTACAGAGTTAGATCGAGGTAAACAGAAAATATCGGATTAGTCGCCTCCGTATCTACGTACACTCGTCAAGGTAAGTTCGTGTAATTAAATTGTATATTTATATGTTTTAAATTGAATTAATTGTTTGTAAATTGTATAATTTCCATGAATGAATATTGATTGTATATTTGAAAATTACCGAGCCCCGTTTGAACCTTAGGAATTCGTAGGATACAAATGACATGTCATTAGGGTTACCGATTTCAGCTCTTATGAGCTTACTGTTACTCAGCTTGTATGAGCTTACCGTTATTCAGCTCAAAGGAGCTTACCGTTTACAACTCGTATGATCATACAGGTACATAAATTGATGGATTACAGTTCAGTACACCTCGTGTGTACTACCTACGTATCCAACGATATTCTAAATGGTTCAATGGGCACAGTTCTGTTATGCGTTTATATGAGTTTGATACGAACTAGTACAGGTATTTACATGAATTACATGGAAATTATTTATATATGATATATGGATACATGGTATAGATGTTACATGTATATGGACTTTGAATAGTGGTTGAATTCATACATGTTTCTTGATATTATATGAATTACATGACTAATATGGTTGTTGAGGATATGTGTTTAGGCTTTTGGCCAAATTGAGTTGGATATGTTTTGTATGCTTACCTTAAATGTGATTAAATGGTAAGTTAATTTCTTTGTTATACGAACTTACTAAGCTTAAATGCTTACTCTATGTTATTTTCCATGTTTTATAGTGATTCGGAAGCTTGTTCGGGTTGAAAGCCTGTCAGAGCCATATCACACTATCCATCGGCTCTTTTGGTACTTTCGGTTAATTAATTCTGGTTATAATGGCATGTATAGGTTAATCTAGCCAATGTTGGCATATAAGTGTTTTGTTGAGATTAGTCACTTACTTGGCTTGTGTTTGGTATGTTTTGATGTATATATATATGGCTTATCATATTTAATGTGTGTTTGATATGGTTGAATGATGGAAATTAAAATGTGGTTTGAATACGCATATAAGATATGTTATATACCTTGGAGTGATTTAGTGCTTTGTTATGGAAAACTTATAAGTATATTGATGATTGGTTTAGAATGGTATATTTGGTACCAAATGGGTAAGCTTAATAAATGACCTACATGATAGGTTTTGGTACAATTATGCATATATGTATTTGGTCACTTAGGTAAATTTGGATACATGGTTGACATATTTGCATATTGTCATTTGAAGTGCCTAAAGGCATATTGGTTGTATGTGATGATTTTACATGTTTAAGGCTTAATTTTGGCTTGTTTTGGATACCTAATTATGAATTGTATATATGCAAAATGTTGAGTGTAGGTGGATGCCAATTGGGTGAGAAATGTGGCTTGTAAAATGGTCTATTTTTGTCCACACGGGCAGAGACTCGGGCGTGTGTCACAGCCGTGTGTGACATACGGCCAAGTGACACGGCCGTGTGTCCCCTATATCTTTTTAAGAGCACAAGTCAGTATGCTCACACGGCCTAGCACACGGGCGTGTGGCATGGCTGTGTGACCCAAGTCAGTGAGTTACACGGGCTGGGAAACCACCGTGTGTTCTTATTTCGAATGTCCACACGGCTTAAGACACGTGCGTGTCTCTTGGCCGTGTGAGTCACATGGCCTGGCCATACGGCCATGTGACCCCTGCAGTTTTGAAAAATTTCAATTTTTTTCTGAAAAATTCTTTGAGTATCCGATTTAGTCCCGACTTGTTTCTAACGCGTATTTTGGGCCTCGAAGGCTTGTATAAGGGACAATATGTTTGATTTCGATTGGTTTTTGACATGAATATTATATGATATGAAATGTTTGAAATGTCTGTTTATTTGATCTGTAAACTCCGGTAATGCTCTGTAACCCTGCTCCGGCGATAGATACGGGTTAGAGGTGTTACAGTGAGTGTGTAGAAGACCATTAAAAGGCGTGCTAAATCGATAATGGTCACTATGTTGCAACATAGAGAGTTTGATGTTGCAACATAAGGAGCAGAATAGAAGAATTCCAAGACTGCCTTTGGTGTCACGACACTTCCTAAGGATGTCGCGACACCTCTGAAGATACCCTGAATATGAGCATATTGCTCTCGATGTTGCGACACAAGTATTAAAGTGTCGCGACATCGGTCCTGTATGGGAAGCAATTACGAGCTAAGAGTGTTTTGGTCTGCACAATCAAACGTTTAACACGAGAATGTCAGCTAACCTAGGGTTAAGGACGATAGCTACCCTAATTCTATAAATAGGCTCATTTAACACTTTTTATAGACAACTTTTAATATTCTAAGTTTTTCTTTGTAATTTAGTTTTTAGTGTTTTTTTCTTTCTCTTAAGGCTTATATTTCTTTTCGATTCTGTTCAT
The DNA here is from genome assembly GCA_005393395.2 of Gossypium australe. NCBI lineage: Eukaryota > Viridiplantae > Streptophyta > Magnoliopsida > Malvales > Malvaceae > Gossypium > Gossypium australe. The sequence goes on from CM016624.1 coordinate 43,742,374, forward strand.
TCATGTTCTTCAGATAACTTGATTTGTAGACGCAATCAAACGTTTGAGGATTTCTGTGCTTCATTAATGGAATACAATCAAGATTCTCTAAACTTTATTCTTGATTTATTTTTCATGCATATATTTATCATCAAGTTTACTATGTTTATTGATTCCATGAGGGACTAATCTTTTTATGGGGGATTAGCAAGTGGAGATGTGATTAACTAATCGTTTTATAGGGTTTTCTTAGCAGATCAACTGTTTGGGAAAAGGAAGAACTTAAACCCTAGGAAGTCATTTAGGTGGGAATTAACAAAAAATTGGTATGGTCTATCCGTGGACACCTTAGCCCTGAACTGGTCTGGGCTATCAGGTCGAAAGGTAATTAGTTCTTGCCGACTCATTAGTTTAGTAGAAGATCGAGAGATCCTGTTAGCGTAACGACTAGTTGATTAAATAGAAACCTAAAATAGGAATTAGTTATAATCACCAAAGCGATCTAATCATCGATGTCTAGATTTGATTATGTTTATATATTAAGTTTTTTGAAGTTTACTTTATTTATGCAAATTTTATTTCATTTATAAAAATCCAAAATTTCTTCTTTATGTTTCATCGTACTATAATTTATTTAAACTACTAATTAGATCTATTCGTGTTTGAGTTAGAATTAATCTAGTACTAGCCTCTCTTGGGTACGATTCTCGAAGTACTCACCTACTTCGTTGTAACTATATTACAACCTAATCTGTATACTTGCAGACACCGCCTCTGTAACACCCAAAACCCGTATCCTTAGTCAGAATAGGGTTACGAGGCATTACCGATCAAATCACAACATACAGCATACATTTATGCATCCATTTTGAAACACCATTCAATCATAATCACATTGTCCCTTATAAGGGCTTATGAGGCCTTAAACATGCTTTAGAAGTGGTTCGGGACTAAACCGATAACTTACAAAAATTCTCAAAAAATTAAAAATTTTTCAAACATACCAGGGTCACACGTCCGTGTGAACAGGCCGTGTGCCTCACACGGCTCCAGACACGCCCGTGTCCCAGATCGTGTGAAAACAGGGCATACATACTGACTTGGGTCACACGGCTGACCACACGCTCGTGTGTCTAGCCTGTGTGCCCTTCGAAATGGCCATACATGCCCGTGTGCCAAGCCATGTGTTAGGGTGTGCCAATCCTATAGGGTATATTGACTTATGCAACACGACCAAGTCACACGCCCGTGTGCTAGTCCGTGTACCATTTAGGGGGTATACTAACTTGTGCCACACGGCCGGTCACACGCTCGTGTGTGAGACCATGTGGAGCATGCTGACTTCAATTCAATCTCAACACCAGGGGACACACGGCTGTGTAGCATGACCGTGTGTCACACACGGTTGAGACACACGTCCGTGTCTCTGCCCGTGTGGACAAAAATAGGCCATTTGCAAGGCCAATTTGCCACCCTTTCTCATGCTCACCTAAACAACCAAAATAATACCATCTCAACACATTTATAGGTAACCAAAACATGCCAATTCAGATACAAATCATGCCATTTCATCTTCAACCATTTCACTACTCAAATCATAACCATAAACATACCAAAACAATATATCATTACCAACCATTTCACCTATCTTCCTTATGCATTTTTCTCATCATTTTATCAACTAATTCATGCCACAAAATATACCAATTCATCATCCCTATATCATACCAAATTAACCATGATATATCATTAGTAAATAATCAAAACAATTAACCACTTAGCCATCACAACAATCATACCAAACATGCGAAAAAACAAGGCCATATATACATCACATATCACTTACCAAATTCATAAATTAAGCCAACTTAGAAGGCCAAATACACACCAACATGTACATCATTTACAAGCCAACTTTCATGGCTAAAATCACAACTCAAAACATATCATCTTAACACTATCCTATACATGCCATATACCATATATACATAACATCAAAAGTACCAACAAGTTGATCGATAGTGTGACGATGTTCCTTATGATCCCAGAGTCTAAGCTAGCTTCGATTATCTATAAAATAGGAAAAGAACACACAAAGTAAGCTTTAAAAGCTTAGTAAGCCATATACAAATAAAACTACCACATGAATCACTATCATTTTCATTAATAGGCAAATCATGAATAAGCATATAAAAGCTCACAAACCTTTCCCATTGAACACATATTCAAAATCATAAGTGAATTCATCAAATACCTCCCTTTTCAATACTCGTATGAATCTCGTACGTACCTGAGTCACTTAACTAATTCACACATTCTTTCTCGACTTGATTTTGCCCGTTGAACCATTCGAAATCGTTAAGGATACTCGAAAATCACATATAACTCGTACAATGCCGTATCCCGGATATAGTCTTACATGTTATCACATATCAATGCCACTGTCCCAGATAGGGTCTTATACGAAATCATATAATGATGCCAATGTCCCAGACATGGTGTAACACCCTCTACCCGTATTCGTTGTCGGAATAAAGTACGAGGCATTACCGAGGAGTACGGAACACTTACAGACAATTTAAACCATTTATCACTCAAATAACGAAATTGATTATAAAAGTTTCTTTAACGGACCCTTGAGGTCCAAATCATGCATTAGGATCGAGTCGGGACTATATCAGAATCGTATGAAATTTTTCGCAAAACCCCTAAGTTTATCTCATTTACAAGGGTCCCACGCCCGTGCTACTAGGCCTTGTGGTAAAGTTAATTTTCACAAATTAGGCTATTTTCCAAGCCATATTTCTCACTCATTTGATCCTTATTCTTCACACACATTTAGTACATACAGAAACCAATTTAAGATATTCAACCGAGCCTTATACTTAATACCATTTGTTAGTCGTACACTTCATATAAATAACAAGAAACGTATATGGGCTCAATTCTCATTAAATTTCTCTTGTACTTATACTTTTTCACATTATATATTCATATAACATATAACAATTATACCTCTGTATTTCATGTACATTTTTATAACAATTTGTCTTGGTTTCAAACTACTTCATATTGGAGTTTTATTTATCAAATCATTTGAAACATCGTCTTTACACATATAGTGCACTTGAGGTACACAATTCTATAATTATGAATGAACACATTTATCAACCAAGTTCTATGTTTATGTTTCATCAACTTGTATTTTCTTTTATCACATAATATATATACCATGATTGATGAGCTCATCAATATCATGATTTCCATTCCCTTGTTATTTTTCCATATTTATCCCGTTGAATTTCTCAGAATTTCGATGGATTTTCAGGGGTACACTTTAGTGTACAAATCCGGGTCCGTCAATTCATATTCATGTGCGCACATTTTCATTTCAGAGAGCACACTCCCGCGAACCTCATCCTTACAGTGGGATTACCAGTCCAGGCTAAATCCCCTGTAAGAGAGCACACTCCCGCGAACCTCATTTCTTACAGTAGGATTACCAGTCCAGGCTAAATCCCTAGTAAGAGAGCACACTCCCGCGAACCTCATTTCTTACAGCGGGATTACCAGTCCAGGATAAATCCCCTGTAATATAAACTCATAGAGTATTGTCGGGATTACCAGTCCAGGCTAAATCCCCTGCAACGACAATTACTCTAATGAGCTTGGATCTAAATTACCAGTCCAAGCTAAATTCAGACCCTAATTCGGATTACCCGTCTGGGCTAAATCCATTTTCCACATATTATTAGGGAGGACTATATCAGGATCACCCATCCTGGCTAGATCCTTTTCACACATATTCTTCGGGAGGGCTTATATCAGGATCACCCGTTTGGGCTAGATCCTTTTCACACAAATTCTTCGGGAGGGCTTATATAAGGATCACCCGTCCGGGGTAGATCCTTTTCACACAAATTCTTCGGGAGGGCTATATCGGATTGGATCACCCGTCCGGGCTAGATCCTTTTTACCATCAATTCCTTTTCAGAGATCCATCGAATTTTCCTTTCATTCAACCGGGATTTATTTTCCATTTTCATCAAGAATATCAATACTTTATCAATTATCATACAATAAACATCCAAATCATATTCACATCAATAAAAATATATTTCAAGCATTTAAGAATATAATTCAAGTTACACGAACTTACAATTTGATTTTTATACCATAACGATAATCTTAGTTTCATAATAAATATTTGAAATAAAACATTATATCATTTCTAATTCAATGTATATCGATTATAATCGAGCATGTGATCAATTTATGCATAAGTCATTCATATATTTTTCCTCTCCTCCTCTCCATCCACATCCTTAGTATAAATAACACACTTGTAAGTAACATTATCTATAATTTTTCACTATTTATTTATGTGAATATTCAAGCTATCCATCCGTTTCATAGTCACTAAATTATTTTTATCTAAAGATACAGAACTCCAAATTAAGATCTGCTAATTTTCCCTGAAACTAAATTCACATATCTTCTTACCATAAAATTTTCAAAATTTTTGGTTTAGCCAATAAGTACAGTTTATTCTTTAAAGTCACCCATGTTCTGCTGTCTGACAGTTCTGACTCTTCTTCACTAAAAATTAATTATCTCCTCATATGAGATTCGGATGATGTTCCCGTTTATTGCTCTTGAACATAGACTCATTCAAGATTTTAAACATATAAATTTAAGCCCATAATTATTTTTATCCATTTTTTGATGATTTTCCAAAGTCAGAACAGGGGAACCCAAAATCATTCTGACCTTGTCTCATAGAACCTATTATATCTCATGATTTATAATTCTATTGCTTACACCGTTTCTTCTATAAGAAACTAGACTCAATAAGCTTTAATTCTATATTTTATTCATCCTCTAATTCGATTTTTAAAATTTTTAATGATTTTTCAAAGTTATACTACTGCTGTTGTCCAAAACTGTTTTAGTGCAAAGTGTTGATTTCCATTTTGCCCCAAATTTCACAGTTCATACAATTCAGTCCTTGTCCAATTAACCTCTCAATTGAGCTAATTTTTCTCAATTAATAATTTATTCTATCATTTTAAACTACTCCATAACCCTTGAAAATCATAAATTTAACATTAAACCTTAATTCCAAACTCTTTTAGAATTAGGTCCTAAAACCAATTTCCATCAATATTACTTGATAAAATCATCATATATCAAAATTAAAGCTTCGATTCTATATTTATTCATCATATTCTTCCAGCACTCATCCATAGAAACTTTAAAAATTAGCCATAGAATCAAAAAATAATGACATAGTAAGTTGGACTCAATTGTAAAAGTCCAAAAACATAGAAATTTCAAGGAGAAAGCAAGAATTAAATTTACATGAAGCTAGAGTATGAAAACCAGCTTGAACCCTCTTCCATGGCTGTTTTTCAGCTGATGAAAATGAAGAGAAATGAAGAGAATTCTAGATATTCCAATTTGGTCCCATTTTTGTTTAGCTAATTTTGGCAATTTTCTAATTTTGCTCTTATTTCACCTATTTCATGATTTTTCTCAGCTATTGCCACCCAAAATATCTCCTTTGAGCTTATTTTCACTTTAGGTCCTTCCTCATTTGGCAATTAAACTATTTAATCCTTCTAGTAACTTTTACACCTTTTTCAATTTAGTCCTTTTTATTTAATTAACCACCCAAACGTCAAAATTTTCTAACGAAATTTTAATACTACCTTATTGACATTCCGTAAATATTTATAAAAATATTTATGACTCGGCTTATAACACCGAGATCTCTATACCTCTTTTTCTCAATTTATTGACCAAATAAATCTTTATAAAACACAATTTACTATTTCAAAAATCTTTTAAAAGCTACATTTGGCTCGTAAATATTAAATAATATAATCTATGAGTTCATTTATCGGATTTGGTGGTCTCGAACCACTATTTCCGACATCGCTGAAATTTGAGCTATTACACATGGTCTTACACATAATCACATCTCGGTAATCCTAATGTCATGACATTCGTATCCTATACTATTCCTAAGGTTCGTACGAGACTTTCAGATATTGTAACCCTGTCGATTCTTGCTCGTATTTGATCATTCAACATTCATAATAGTTCAATGACAATTAAACATATATAATTCAATTTAAATACATTTATTTGCGTATGAACTTACCTCGTATTAGGGATAAACAGACTGGATCGACTATTCGATAACTTTTGATTTTCCCCGATCTAAATCTGATTTCTTTCGTTCTTGATTTATATACATTCAAAATTAACTCATTTATTCATCAAATCACTCAATTCAGTCCACAAACACATATTTGGGCCTTTTTTACACTTTAGCCCCTAAAGTTCCACATTTATTCAATTTACTCCCTATTTCACAAATACACAAAATTCATGCAATTTAATACCTTCCCAAGCTAGCCGAATTTTCCTGGTGCACATATCAACCCATATTTATCATTTATTTACACATTTAACCATACATTTTCACATTTTCACAAATAAATCCCTATTTGACATTTTTGTCAAAAATCACTTTACAAAACTTGTGTAACTATTAACAAATATTCACTTTTCATCATAAAACATTCAAAAACTGAAATAATCATTAATGGCACTTCACAAAATCATCAAAAAACTCAAAAATTAGGGCATGGGCTAGCTAGTACTCGATGCAACGAATCTCAAAAACCTAAAAATCATCAAAAACCGAGCTTAAAAAATACCTTAATCAAGAATACAAAGGGCCGAACCCTAAAATGCTTATAATGGTCTTTCTTCTTTTGATTTTCGGTGAGAAAGATGAATATTATGTCTAATGTTTATGTTTTATTTTATTAATAACACATTAATACATAGTTTACCATTTTACCCTTGGTTATTAAACTATTTAATCATCAAATATAAGGCCATTAATGTCCATTAACCTTATCAATGACATAATAAAATCATAAGGACCTTTGGTTTAATAAACCATAGCAAATAGACACTCTTAACTTATAGCATGCTATTTTTACATTTTACGCGATTTAGTCCTTTTATCTAATTAAGCATTCAAATGCTAAAATTATTTCACGAAACTTTCAAACATATATAATACATGCTATAAACACCAAAAATAATATTAAAATAATTTTTTGACCTCGGATTTGTGGTTTTGAAACCACTATTTTGGTTTAGCTAAAATCAGGCTGTTACAGCCTCAATTCCACATATTTAGTTGCAGTATTCATACTCTGGATATTAATACGTCCGGAGGCGGTCACTCCTCTCTATTAAGCAAAAAGATGGTGAAGCTTTGAGAGAATTCATCCGCAGATTTAACACTACAATGTTGGAAGCTAAGAGGTTAATAGATGAGTGGGTTATCATTAGGGAGCAACTTTGCCCATTACACATTTATCTCATGGAAGGCCACTTTATAACCTCACTTTTGATTGAGGGTAATTGTTACACATACTCAACTAAAGGTACATTTACCACCTTACTTTGCTAGACATACTTTGCTTAAGGTACCTTCGCCAGTGGCCTTCCTCACCACAAAATCTGTTTAGTTTTATGCACATTCAGTAACACCCCTAACCCGTATCGGTCACTAAAATAGGCTTTCGGAGCATTACCGAGTAACCATAATCTAAATTAGTCATTTCAAAACATTTCAAAAATCATAATATAATTCATCATTAACATGCATAACGTCCCTTATTCAAGCTTTCGATGCCTAAAAATCACTTTAGAAATGATTTAAGACTAAATCGGAAACATTTGAAAAATTTAGGAAAAAGTTAGAAAAATTTTAACTGCAGGGGTCACATGGCTGTGTGGGCATTCAAATTAGGGACACATGGCCGTGTCCCAGCCCATGTAATTCACTGACTTGGGTCACACGGCCAAGCCACACGCCCGTGTGCCAGCTGTGTAACCCTCGAAATGGCCTTGCACGCCAGTGTGCTAGTCGTGTGTCTCACACAGCCAAGTCACACGCCCGTGTGTCTGGCCGTGTGGACATAAAATGTGCCATAAACCATAAGTTTACCATTTCCTACTTGCTTGGGCATCATGCAACTCAAAAACCATTTGTTTAATCCATTCAAATCACGATCAAACACACTCAAAACATGCCAAAACAATCATCCTAGGCGCCTAACCAATGTACCCTCATTGGTACCACATTTATATCTTCCAAACATATAATCAATGCATCATTCAAATCAAAATTTTAAACATGCCAAAATCCATCAATTTGGCCTAGCTCATATCTACCTAAAACATCAACTTATATTCACATACACATAACAAACATTGGTTCAAACCAACATGCCAAATTATGGCTTCAAACACAAACATACATTTATATACTTAAACCAACATTACACTATAACTTCATTTACAATCCATCCACAAAATTACTGTCAACTAGACATCCTAGATATATGCCAACACAAAAAGATAAACATCACCACATTTGAGATCAGGATCGTTGTTGGATACTGAATCAGCGATCAAATGAGAAGTACTTAACCTGCGCACAGCAAAAAAAAAAATCGTACGCTGAGTAAAACTCAGTGAACAATTGAATTATAAACACATATTAATGTCTAAGATCACAACTACCATATGCCACCTTTTTGAATTCATACATAATAGCATATCATTTCATTCTATATTCAATTTACACATGTTGTCATATTTCATTTGTTTAACAAATGTCCCAATTCACACATTTGCTTTACAAAAAGCTTTTCACATATCAAACCAGATTTGTTTATACAATGGCATTATCCATTCAATATTCAATTCGTGAGTATATAACTCATGCATCTCATTTAATCACAACATATCTCTTTTTTTTCATGTTTCAAATCACTATCTCATTTTCAATTCACATAAAATATCATTCAATATCGATTACAGACCTTATTATTTGATTACTCCTATTAACAGGACTCGGAGTCGGACGGACACGCGGATCCAACCAACACACCAGTTTGGCACCCAGTGCCTCATTGGATAAATTCGAAGTAATAACTTCGCCCAATGCTATATAAATTGACACACAGTGTCTCATCGGTTAAACCGAAGTAAAGTGGCACCCAGTGCCTCATCGACTCGAAGTCGAAGAAATCCCTGAATTCTTCCCATCCTATGGCATGCCATTTATATCTGACTCAGCCCGATACAGTTAATAGGGTTCCAATTCACTTTCCAAATACAACTAATATCCAATTATCATAATTGCACATTATCACATTTACACATATATTTACTTCAATTCAAATACTCAATACATTCATAATTTATATACCAATTCAATCCAATTCAATCAATTATAATTTTAGTTCAATATCAAACTGCCAAAATACTCACCTCAACCACTTACCATATGCATTAAATCAAAATATAACAATTAGTAACTAGATTTAGATTATAGAAATACAAATCTTGGATTCCGAGCTATTCGACGTCTATTTTATCCTTCCCCTTTTTAGTCGAGGATTCCGGTATGACATTAGCTAAGGAATTAAAACAATTAAAATACATTAATTCAACACAATTCAATTTCACATTGACTATTTAAATTTTTACTCAATATTTGTTTAAATTCTAATTTAGACCCTAGACCGAGACTAATTTTTATTCTTCACATTTAATCCTATATTTTTATACTAATTTCACTTTAATCTAAATTTAAATCCCTATTTCCAATTAAACACCTAAAATTTGATTTTTTCACAATTTAGTCCCTATTACACAAAATTTACAATTTGTTCTACAATTTAATCCTTTCCTATTTCTAGCTTAAAAATCTATCAATTTAATCCCTAATACTAAAACTATTAAACATTAACAATATTTAAAATCTTAATAATTGTTGAAAATTTCAACATGGGTCGGGTAGTACTAAACACTAGGATTCCAAAAATATAAAAATTACAAAAAAATAGACTAAATTGACTAACCAATTTGAATTTAAACCTTAAAAACCCTTAGATGTGGTGCGTCCTTCCTTCTTTTCTTCTTTCTTTTTCTTTCTTTTATTTTGCATGTCTTTATGTTTACCATTTTCCACTTACATTCTTTTCATCACATTTATTATTTCATTTATTATGTTTTTATCATATATTATATATTATATAATATATGTTTACAAACTTTTAAATTTATTAACTATTATTATATATATCATATCATTAATTGTTTTAACTCATTTACCGTACATTTAAAGAAACTAAGGTATAATTGCTTCTTTAGTCTCTTTAATTATTTTTAAATCATAATTCAACTTCTACCTTATACGCGATTTAGTCCTTATACTTAATAACTTTTAATTTCAAGCAAATTCACTTGACCAGAACCTAATTAACTACACAACTAGCTTTGTAAATATTTATTAAAAATATTTACGAGTTCGATTTACGGGAACGAAGTTTTAGAAATGCACTTTTCGACACCCTTGACTATAGGGTCGTTACAATTCTCCCCGCCTAATTAAATTTCATCCCCGAAATTTACCTGAAAAGAGATAAGGGTATTGAAATCTCATTGTCTCTTCTGGTTCCCAAGTCGCTTCCTCGACACTATGACTACGCCATAGCACTTTCATTAACGGAACTCGCTTATTATGCAACTCTTTCACCTTGCGAGCCAAAATCTCAACTAGTTCTTCTTCATACGACAAATCGGGTTTAATCTCAATGTCTTCAGTCGAAATAACGTGAGACAGATCCGACCAATATCTTTTAAGCATTGAAACGTAAAAAACGTCATGCATTTTCTGTAATTCCACAGGCAAAGCTAAACGATACGCAACTGGTCCCACTCTTTCTGTGATCTTATACGGTCCAATAAAATGAGGACTCAGCTTCCCTTTTCGACCAAATCTCAAAATTTTCTTCCAAGGCGAAACTTTAAGAAACACTTTATCGCAAACAGAATATTCGATATCTCGTTGTTTCAAATCTGCATGTGATTTCTGTCTATCGAAAGCCGTTTTCAATCTATCTCGAATTTTCTTAACAATATCTTCTGTTTCTTGAATTAGTTCCGGCCCGATCATTCTTCTTTCACCTAAGGTGTTCGACACCTACGACCGTATAAGGCTTCATACAGAGCCATTTGAATACTTGAATTGAAAGCTATTGTTGTATACGGATTTGGAAAAGGTATGTAACGCTCCCAACCCGATTCAAAATCAATAACACAAGTATGAAACATTTCTTCCAAAAGCTGAATAACATGCTCAGATTGTCCGTCCGTTTGTGAGTGAAAAGCTGTGCTAAAGTTAAGTTGCGTACCGAGAGATTTGTGAAAACTGCTTCCAAAATCTCGAAGTGAACCACGAATCTCGATCAGATATTATTGACATAGGGGTACCGTGCAATCTTACAGTTTCTTGAATATAAACTTCAGCAAGCTTTTGGAGTGACCAATCAATCTTAACCTCTATGGGATGAGCTGATTTCATAAGTCGATCAACAATCACCCACACAACATTTTTCTTACTTACCGGTAAATGTAACCCCGTTACAAAATCTATCGTGATACGATCCCATTTCCGCTCAGGAATATAAATAGGCTGAAGTAATCCGATGGGAACCTGATGTTCTACCTTAACTCATTGACAAGTTAAACATTTAGCTACATACTCGACCACGTCTCTTTTCATTCCTGGCCACCAATAAGATTCTCACAGATCGCAATACATTTTCGTTCCTCCAAGATGCAAAGCGAAAGGAATATCATGAGTTTCGCAAAGTATCAACTCTTTTAATTCAGAAACATCCAAAACGCAGATTCAGTTATGAAATCTCAAGCAACGACAATCATCAATGCTGAAATTTTCTAATATGCCATTCTGAACCATTTCTCTTTTCTTCGCCAACTTGTCATCATCTAACTACGCTGACTTGATCCGGTCAAACATCACTGGTTTTATCTTTAGTTCAGCCAACAAACTTCCATCGTCATTGTTACTGAGCTGAGCAAACATTGTTCGCAAATCAACCGCTGCTTTTCTACTCAATGCATCAGCTATGATGTTAGCTTTACTAGGGTGGTAATTAATAACGCAATCAAAATCTTTTAGAAGCTCGACCCAATGACATTGTCTAAAATTCAAATCCTTTTTAGATAGGAGGTATTTGAGACTCTTATGATCGGTATAGATATGACACTTTTTACCGTACAGGTAGCGTCTACAGATCTTTAGAACAAAAACCACAGCAGCTAGCTCTAAATCGTATGTTAGACAATTGCGTTCATGCATTTTTATCTGATGAGACACATAAGTGATCACTTTCCCGTCTTGTATCAAAACACAACCGAGATCGCTGAAAGAAGCATCACTATAGACCACAAAATCCTTTCTCAATTCTGGTAAAGTCAAAACCGACGCTTCAGTCAACATCTGCTTCAATTTCTCAAAACTTTCTTGACACTAATCGTCCTAGACGAATTGAACATTCTTGCAACAACTTTGTTATCAGCAAAGCTATGTTCAAAAATCCATTTATAAATCTTCGGTAATAACCAGCTAGTCCAAGAAAACTACGAACCTCTGACACATTCCTCGGTGCTTTCCACTGAACAATTGCCTCGATTTTTTTTTGAATCAACTCTAATTCCGTCTGCCGAGATAACATGATAAAAAAATACAACCTCTGATAACCAGAATTCACACTTACTAAATTTTCCATATAACTGTTTCTCTCGTAACACTTGTAAAACAACTCTGAGGTGTTGCTCATGCTTGGATTTGGATTTCGAATAGATTAAAATATCGTCAATAAAAACTACCACAAATTGATCCAAATACGGTTGAAAAATACAGTTTATGAGATCCATGAATGCTTCCGGAGCGTTCGTCAATCCAAAAGGCATCACTAAGAATTCATAGTGACTATAACGCGTACAAAACGTCATCTTCGGTACGTCACTATCTTTCACTTTCAATTGATAGTAGCTCGATCTCAAATCGATCTTTGAATAGATAGAAGCTCCTTTTAGTTGATTGAATAAGTCACCAATACGGGGTAGAGGATATTGATTCTTAATCGTCAACTTATTCAATTGCCGATAGCCAATACAAAGTCGTATCGAGCCATCTTTGTTTTTGATGAAAAACACTAAAGCTCTCCAAGGCGATATACTAGGGCATATAATGCCGCGATCCAGTAAGTCTTGCAATTGTATTCTTTCAACTCTGTGGGTTCCATACGGTAAGGGGACATTGACACCCGAGTTGTACCTGGAAACACTTCAATTCTGAACTCAACCTCCCGATCTAGTGGCAATCTTGATAATTCCTTAAGAAACACATCAGGGATTTTGCAAACAGTTCAAATTTTACTGTTCTGACTATCACCAGAATTCGAATTGATAACATAGGCTAGAAAAGCGCCACAGCCTTGATTGAGAAGTTTATCAGCTCGAATTGTTGAAATGATACAAGTTGAACCACACGTTCGAAACACCATTCACTTCAATCATACCACCGTCTTTACTCTGAATAACAAACTTCTTTTTACGACAATCAAAAATCACCCCATGTTCCGTAAAACAATCCATGCCCAAAATCATATCAAAATTTCCAAACAACATTATCAACAAATCAACAGGGAATGTTATATTCTATATCACTAAGTGCATCTCCTACACACCTAATCCACTAACACAGATTGTCCTAACGGGCTAGACACCACTATCGATACACTAGACGTCTCAGATTTTAAACTTCTCAACTTTACCAATTCAGTATTAATATATGAATGCAAAGAACCCAGATCTATCAAAGTATAAACAAGTTTTGGATGTATTAAAAATATGCCTATCACAACGTCATTAGCATCGCCATCCTCACGTGTCTGCACAACATAAGCTCGGGCTGGCGCTCTAGCCTTCAACTGATGAGTAACAGCATCATTTCCCTTTCTAACACCACCTCTCAAAAATAAACCACCTCAATTTGACCTGCAACCCCTAAGTGCAGGCATAGATCTCTAGGAAGTAACAAGGGTAGCATTCTCATTCTTCAGACACTCTCTAGCAAAATGTTCCGTGGATCCACAGCAAAAACAACCTCGAGTTAACTTCCAGCATTCACCACGGTGGCTTTTCTCACAATGCACACAAATCAAAATTCCAGCATTCACCACGGTGGCTTTTCTCACAATGCACACAAATCAGAATATCAATATCCCTGATTGGACCTCGCACTCTACCCATGGACACAGTTGGTTTTCTATCACGATTTCTATCAACTCTATCTGACTTATAAGTGTACTTCCAGCTACCACGAAATTCTTTTGATCACTTCAGTTGTGGATTTGAACTAGCAGCTCCAAGATGCTTTCCATAAATACGAGTAGTCTCGTTCTTCTTATCAAAACCCAGAGCTTGTTCTACCATTCTCGCCCGTTCAACTAAATCCACAAACTCCATAATTCTATGCAATACTAACTGTACCTGTAGCTCATCGCGTAAACCACACAAAAATCGCTTGCAACTTTCAATTCTAGTCGGTACAAATTCAACGGCATAGCTACTAAGTCGTGAAAACTCTCGTTCATAATCAACCATAAACATCCCACCTTGTTTCAGCATCAAAAACTCTTGTCTTCTATCTTCTATATACAATTTGCCCACATATTTCTTTTGAAATACCTTTTGGAAAAATTCCCAATTAGCCTGATCTGCGGATACGTGGCGTGTCACTGACGCCACTAAGTATTTACTTCTCCTTGTAGTAGAGAAACAACACAAATTACGCTTTTATTCGGGTTGCATTCAAGTTGTTGCAAAACATGTTTAGTGGATTCAATCCAAATTTCAGTTGCGGAAGGATCAACTCCTTTCAACCCTAAAAGTTCAGTCGCACCATATCTACGTAACTCTTTTATCGGAGCTCGACGAATAGGAGGTGCATATGCCGTAGCGGATGTGGTTCCCGCAACACGCTGCAGAGCATCATCGATAGCTTGAAGTAGCTGTGAATCATCTCCTCCCTCAACATTACATCGCTTAACATTAGGTTGTTGAGTACTAACTAGATTAATACTTGGTGTTACCGATTCGGTTCTATTTAACTCATTGGATACATTATCTTCAGTATACATCTCTTGATCAATATCGTTATTATAATCATTCGACATTTTCGACTATAAAACAAAAACAAATGTATCAGCATCCAAATCCCGACTCAATTCAACTTAGCTACTGCATGTACTTCTAGACTCGATTTCGAGCTCAATTTAGTCCAAGAATTGACTAAACCTACAAGCTCTGATACCACTAAATGTAACACCCCTAACTCGTATCCGTCGCTAGAATAGGATTTCGGAACATGACCGAGTAACCATAATCTAAATCATTCATTCCAAAACATTTAATAATTCATCATTAACATGCATAACGTCCCTTATTCAAGCTTTTGAGGCCTAAAAATAACTTTAGAAACAATTTAGGACTAAATCGAAAACATTTGAAAAATTTAGGAAAAAGTTTGAAAAATTTTAACTGCAAGGGTCACACGATAGTGTGGGGTTACACACCAGTGTGTCTGGCCGTGAGGGCATTTGAAGTAGGGATACATGTCCGTGTCCCAGCCCATGTTCATGCCCGTGTAACTCACTGATTTGTGTCACACGAGGCTGTGTAACCCTTGAAATGGCCTCGCACGCCTGTGTGCTAGTCGTGTGTCTCACACGGCCAAGTCACATGCCTGTGTGTTTGGCCGTGTGGACCTAAAATTTGCCTTAAACCACAAGTTTACCATTTCCTACTTGCTTGGGCATTAAGCAACTCAAAAACGATTTGTTTGATCCATTCAAATCACAATCAAACACACTTAAAACATGCCAAAACAATCATCCTAGGTGCCTAACCAATATACCCTCATTAGTACTACATTTATATAATCCAAACATATCATCAATGTATCATTCAAATCAAAATTTTAAACATGCCAAAATCCATCAATTTGGCCTAGCTCATATCTACCTAAAACATCAACTTATATTCACATACACATAACAAGCATTGGTTCAAACCAACATGCCAAATTATGGCTTCAAACATAAACATACATTTATATACTTAAACCAACATTACACTTATAACTTCATTTACAATCCATTTACAAAATTACTATCAACTAGACATCCTAGGTACATGCCAACACAAAAAGATAAAAGTCACCACATTTGAGATCGGGATCGTTGCTGGATACTGAATCGACGATCAAAAGAGATGTACCTAACCTGTAAACGGGAAAAACCAAACTGTACGCTGAGTAAAACTCAATGATATTTCTATAATCCGAACATTTAAAGACAAGAGAATACAAAATGCACAATTGAATTATAAACAGATATTAATGTCTAGGATCACAACTACCATATGCCACCTTTTTGAATTCATACATAATAGTATATCATTTCATATTATATTCAATTTACACATGCTGTCATATTTCATTTGTTTAACAAATGTCCCAATTCATACACTTACTTTACAAAAAGCTTTTCACATATCAAAATAGATTTGTTTATACAGTGACATTATCCATTCAATATTCAACATATGAGTACATAACTTTTGCATCTCATTTAATTACAACATATCTCATTTTTTTTTCATGTTTCAAATCACTATCTTATTTTCAATTCACATACAATATCATTCAATATCGATTACAGAACTTATTATTTGATTACCCCTATTAACACGACTCGGAGTCGGACAGATAATGGATCCAACCAACACACCAGTTTGGCACCCAGTGCCTCATCAGATAAATCCGAAGTAATAACTACCCCCGGCGCTATATAAATTGACACACAGTGTCTCATCGGTTAAACCGAAGTAAATTGGCACCCAGTGCCTTATCGACTCGAAGTTGAAGAAATCCTTGAACTCTTCCTATCCTATGGCATGCGACTCAGCCCGATACAGTTAATAGGGTTCCAATTCAGTTTCCAAATACAACCAATATCCAATTATCACAATTGCACATTATCACATTTACACATATATTATTTCAATTCAAATACTCAATACATTCAATAATTTATATACCAATTCAATCCATTTCAATCAATTATAATTTTAATTCAATATCAAAGTGCCAAAATACTCACCTCAACCACTTACCATATGCATTAAATCAAAATATAACAATTAGTAACTAGATTCGAATTATAGATATACAAACCGTGGATTCCGAGCTATTCGACATCGATTTTATCCTTCCCCTTTTTAGTTGAGGATTTCGGTACGACGTTAGCTACGGAATTAAAACAATTAAAATGCATTAATTCAACACAATTCAAATTCACATTGACTATTTAAATTGTTACTCAATATTTGCTTAAATTCCAATTTAGTCCTGAGATCGAGGCTAATTTTTACTTTTCACATTTAATCCTATATTTTTATACTAATTTCACTTTAAGCTATATTTAACTCCCTATTTCCAATTAAACCCCTAAAATTTAAATTTTTCACAATTTAGTTCCTATTACACAAAATTTACAATTTATTCTACAATTTAATCCTTTCCTATTTCTAGCTTAAAAATCTATCAATTTAATCCCTAATACTAAAACTATACAACATTAACAACATTTAAAATCTTAATAATTGATAAAATTTCAACATGAATCGAGTAGTACTAAACACCAGGATTCCAAAAAAAAAAAATTACAAGAAAATTGACTAATTTAACTAACCATTTTTGAATTTGAACCTTAAAAACCCTTAGATACCGTGCGTCCTTATTTTCTTTTTTCTTTTATTTTGCATGTCTTTCTCTCCACCTTTTCCACTTACTTTCTTTTTATCACTTTTATTCATTTATTATGTTTTTATCATATATTATATATTATAAAATATATGTTTACATACTTTAAATTTATTAACTATTATAATATATATATATATATATATATATCATATCATTAATTGTTTTAACCCATTTACCGTCCACTTAAAGAAACAAATGTACAATTGCTTCTTTAGTCCCTTTAATTATTTTTAAATCAAAATTCAACTTCTACCTTATACGCTGTTTAGTCCTTATACTTAATAACTTTTAATTTCAAGCAAATTCACATAATCGGAATCTAATTAACTACATAACTAACTTCGTAAATATTTATTAAAAATATTTACGAGTCCGATTTACAGGAGCGGAGTTCTAGAAATACACTTTCCGACACCCTTGACTATAGGGCCGTTGCACACTCTACTTGGAGTCGAGGGTAGGCCAGTCAATTTCACTTGACAACCTTACCATTCTGACTAGGCAACTATCATTTGTCACCCACATACCCTGCAATCAAGTCATATAAGATCATATTGCTAGCCTAATATGGAACCAAGAAAATGATAAACTTGCCTATTAGAGAATGTTACATGACATGGATAGATCAAACTTATATATGCCTCTCCTAGCTCTTAGGGAAAGGATGGTCTTCTTCTTCTTCAATTTCTTTCTAAATCAACCTTCTCTCCCTATGACCCAAAACTACAATAGCTCAACAGCTTTCTTTTATCTTCACAGCTCTCCGTCCAATAGGATGAATCACTGTGATAAAGAAGAGGCGGAGGAAGTAGATTAGGATTATATTGAAGTTGTTCGACTCGATAAATAAATATTTGGATGTGACCTGAAAGTAAAAAACTAAATAGATTTAGAAAAAAAAAAAGAAAATAACAAAAATAAGAAATTTAAAAATAAAGAATAAATATAAATAATATCTAAATAAAAAAATAGATTAAACCAAAGTGGAAGATGAAACGAGTAAATCGATGAATATGATGGATAGATGGATAAGTGTCCAATTGAACCCTTTGAGATATAAATCTCAACAACCTCAATTAATGGCTCTAGTCAACCCTCCAAATTGTAACACCCCAAACCCGGCCCACAAGCCTTGACCGGATCTGGTATGTCACGGAGTAAAAACTTTTTGAAACGTTTTGAAAATTTCGTGTTCATAGTGGAAATCTGGAAATATTGAGGAAATTGTACAACAACGTTTGCTAAAACTAAGATGGTTTGGTTTGATAACCACGATGGAGTTGAAAACTTTTTCTTTTCCTTTGAAACCATTCGATCATTTAGATTTTTAGAAGTATCGGGGTTATTGATAACTTGGTAAGATGTTGCTACCCAATGGTAACATCTTTGAAAACGTGTACGAGTATAAAATTTTGAAAACGTTGCTTTTACCGATTCGCTTAACAGTTCATAAGTTCGTTAGAAATAAGTTAGAACTACTACTTAATCATACGAATAATAATAAAATAATAAGCGGCCATATTACAACCCAATCGAATTTAGCAAATAGTAAACTTTAATGGTGCGAAATAAAACTTCAAAACCGAGGAACAAGCATGGCCACCTCGAGTCCTCTCCGGCTCCGTCTCCGCGATCGACTCACCTGAAAAGATAGGGAAAGGGGTGAGTCACCAAGACTCAGTGCATAGCTATAACACACGTCCCCACATATGGGCTTGGCCCATATTCACACAGTCCATACACATGAATATGTAATTATGAAGTGAGTATGCAATTATGAAACCCAACCTAGCCATCCATACTCCATTTTCTACCCCGTGTGGTACCAAACCACTGGTGGTGCCAAACCACTGGTGACTCGAAGTCACAATGTCCGTCAATACGTGTGGTGCCAAACCACTGGTGACTTAAAGTCACAAATGTGATACCAAATCACTGGAGGTGCCAAACCTCTGGTGTCCGAAGACACAAATCGAATGATGGGGCCAACCCATCGTGTGATACCAAATCACTGGCGTCGATCCCGTATCTCATAGTGGGGCCAACCCACGGTGGTACTAAGCCACAGGGACGAGACGCTATGAGGTGCCAAACCTCTGGAGGTACCAAACCTCTGGTGACCGTAGTCACAATGTGTTACCAAAACACTGGTGCCCGTCGACACGAATATCACTGCCCCCTCCACTCAATTAATCCCACCATCATCATGCTTACATAAAAAGTATCATGATCCCATATATCATGCATTTGTATATAGCATAACATTTTACAGCATATGATGGCATACACAACATATATCATAGATCGAGTATTAGGGGACTTACCCGAAAACCAAGCTTATGCCCACAAGGCAAAGATACTACGTGATAAGTAATAAAATATCATTATAACAACAATTTATACTAATAAAGTGTGTAAGAGCTTACACACCTGATTAAACGATCACCCAACTTGGGTATCCAACATCTTAGCCCTTATTTCGGCTAACATGCATAACATGTACATTTACAATAACATACATAAACCAGCAAAAGAACAGTGCGATAACTACGCACCTGACTTTAGCGAGATCCTGATCTATCGAATCTAACAGCAACTAAAGTCCCGAAAGCTTTTGTTATTTCTATCGATTGTCCCTAGATCACATAACCGAAATCGGTCACCCTTTGTATCAATATCATGGCCTTAGGCCGAATTTCACAACCACATACCTAGCTTATTTGATCCCGAAACACCACTTGCTCTCGTAGATCAGCTCTCGAAGTCTCCGAAAGTCCTATTAAAACGCTGTTTGAGAGGGGCTCATACACAACTCTATCAACAAGAGCTCATGGCCGAAAGTCACATATCTTCACCTTAATCTCTGTCAAACTCGAAGGACTCCTATAATGCTCCTAAAACAATCGGCCAACCAAGTATTAGCACTCAAACCATTCGGCTATAACCATTTAAAACCAAAGAGGTTATCGTGGATCCTTGCCCTAACCTTGATTTGGTTTCCTACCAAATCCGGAACCAATAATTGTTCTTTTAACAGTCGGCACACCCTACTAAGACAAATAGTTAATCACTTAATAACTTGACTAAAAAAAAAAACCAACCGAAAAGGCTAAAAGAATTTACCCTTATCTCCTCTTACCAAAAACTTACCCAAGGATAACTGCTTCCCTTGATTGCCACCAAAGTCCAAGGCTCTACAATTAAATCGATTACCAGAACAAAGGTTAACACCTTCCAATTAATGCCCCAGATCGGCACTTATCTAGACCGCAATACATAAAAACGAGAGAGAGAGAAAATGGCCATTCGACCTAACACTTACCTAACTCCAATTGATTAGAATGAGAACCCCAACACTCTGCTGATATTCGGCCACTAGGAACTACTAGGAGAGAAAAGAGGTTCGGCCAAATAAGAATAAATGCTAGAAGGAAATTTCGGCAATATAAGGGAGGGATTCGGCTAGGATTTTAAATGTAAAGTAAAAGAAATATATGTTAATAGAGAGTATAGTTTCGGTAAGATGGTATTGAGAAAAGGATACGAAGATTAGGGGATCAAAGTAAGGTAGTTTCGGCTTAAAGAAATGGTAAGAAACAAATGAAACATTCGGCTAGGCTTCCAAACGCAAGGAAAGCAAAGGATTTTGGCCCTCCTTTCTCAACACAAGGCCAACCTTCACGCATGCTCTCCTTCCCTTTTTGCAAATTCTATTTTTTTATTATTCTATCACCTTACCACTTACCTCTTTTGCACCATTCTCCAAATAATATAAAATAAAATCCTTCCTTCTCTTTCCTTTTTCTTTCGGTCATCAAGCAAAGAATGGAAAGACAAATTCCAAGCATGGAATTTGGCCAAGGCCGGCCATCCTTTTGTAAACCCAATGCCGCACATGCTTCCTCTTTTGTTACTCTCAACATTGTTATTCATTGTTTAATAATAAAGCTATCCTCTTACCCATATTTTCATAAAATAATAAAGCAATAGAAAGGGTAAATGCTCATGCTTCCCAAACGGCAGTGCTTCCAAGACCAAGGCCATATTTTTGCAGCTCCAATGCTGCACGTTTCATCCCCCAAAGCAATAAAAAAAACATCCTTGCATACTAAAATAATATAACTAATGATAATAATAATACTATATTTATTATTCCATCATTTATCAAAAATAAACTAACTCCTCCTTTCATATTCAAAATAATAATATATATATATATTATCCCATTACCATGCTATAATAATAATAATATTAATAATATTAGTATAAACTTTCCCATCCCTATTTATAATAAAATAAATAACTTAATAATAAAATAAGCAAAACCATAATAGGGCAGAACACCCAACAAGCATGCGTGCATGCCCTGTCCCAAAAACTGCATGCGCCGCATGGGCCATGCAATTACCTTGTATGCAGCAAAAAGGGTAAAAGTACCCATGATGTTCCCAGGTCTCGAACCCGAGACCTGGAGAAGGAACCCCCATGTCCCAGCCACTTCGGCTTCTACGCATTTCATGCCAACTAATACGCCAACATTCTTTTAAACCCTTATTCCTTAGCACCCTGTTCAAACGTCAAATAAAAAAAAAACGCACTAACACGCCACCTCCGGGTTTCGAACCCCAGACTTGCTGGAGGCTTCTCACGCCTCCAGCCACTTGGCCTCTGATCCTTTCGTGGCAAAAACCCAACCAAATTTTATTTAAGCCCTTTTTCGCTAGCTCCCCCTTTTCAAAATAAAAATAAGAAAGCTTTTGCGCCCTATGCCACTCGAACCCCTGACCAGAACTGGCGCTCACCCTTAAGTGGCACACGGAAGCCACCTTGCTACTGGACTTTCATGTCCAAACCTTACAAAAATAAATCTTAAAGCCTCCTCCACCTAAATTTTCACTTTGACCCAAAATTTTCAAAATTTTCCAAAATAATCCCTTTTTATCCTCGGGCTTAAATAACCCCTAAAATTCATCAAAACGATTCTTAAAGCCTATCGACTCGTGAATTTGGCTACAATGCGCAGCCCCTAATTTAGGATATTACAAATCTACCCCCCTTTAAAACAATTTCGTCCTCGAAATTGCTTACAAACGAACATCTGTACATTCCAATTCACCGCACCATGCTTAAGCTGCGCACTCTGATTCTATAAAACTAACACATCCCTTATATACTATCTCGAGATTCGTATTCAAGGTTCCATACTCCACTAGCATACAAACACGAACTATCTTACCTTCTAAGCACAGTTTCTAAGTTCACCTCCAATGTTCAAACACTTCACCAATAACACCAGTATGAACCGATCTTATAAAATCCATATAATAAAAGATATTCCATAACAAGAAACTCACCTACTATCACATCCTCGGCCTCGCATCCAAACCTTTAGCATCTCATCTTGAAGTTCCACGTCCTTGACCTCGCGCCCTATCCATCACTTGAGGACAGTCTTAATCAAGTGAGACTTAGACTTAAACTTAAAACATCTTCAATTCCGGTTCCAACACTCGCCGTCATGATACCTTCCACACTGAGCACACGGACAACTCCGATTTCCCGTAGCTGGCTTAGTCACACGAGCAAAATTTTCAATCCTTAGTCTTTTCCGAAGACCCTTAGATGATTCAGACGATCCAAAAATTTCTCCTATCCCGGTTCCTATTCTCATTTCTGTTTTGTCTCATCGAGTCCTTAATCTCTTCAGCTACCTTAGCTTTTTCGACTAACACCGTGAATTCCCGTTCCTGATGAGGAGTTATCAATAATCTTAGGTCGTCCCTTAATCCGTCCTCAAACCGGACACATCGTTCATGCTCCGAAGCAACCACTCATCGAGCATATCAGCTTAACCTTGGAAATTTCGCTTCACATTCCGCCACGGACTCGTTCCCTTGAACCAGCCCCAAAAACGCCTTTCTCTGAGCATCAAAGTAGTGAGTACCGACATACTTCTTCTGGTATGCCATCTTGACATACTCCCAAGGGAGGTCTTCAGCTGTGACACTATCTCGAACCGTGAGCTTCCATTGATACGCTTCATCGCGAAGTAGCGCCGCCATTCCTTTCACTCTTTTCCTCAGGGCTCAGATCGAGCTCATCCATAATTCGCTCGGTTGCTTCCAACCAATATTCCGTCGTACTGGGTGCCACGCCGGATACACCACAGAACAACTCCGCTCCATTGGCTCGAAGTCGCTCGGGAACAGATTTTCGAGCTCCCATATTTCTCTCTCTCCAACCACCGTCTCAAAAAGGCTGGTGGGGGAGGTGATACCTCATTATCAGACCCCTGACCCGATCTAACGGGTTCCGAAACGGCCATTCCGCCTCGACCACGTCCTCTAGAACTCATCTCTTATCGCGCAATCTGACTTAAAAAGTTTTATGCATTATACAATGTGTTCCACTGATTAATCGCGAACAATTTTATGAACTAAAGTGTTTAGAAGTGGTTCTTTCGATCACACAAGGGTTCAATTCAAGTTCACTACTCTAATACGGAGAATCATTCTAATACAGAGAGTCGCATTCATGCTCATAAACAGAGACATATTCGTATCACCTCAACAGTCAGAGGTACTTACCCGTGCGGATCGGTGCCGGAGACTTGGTGCCATGCTGTTTAAAACAATCCATTTTCATAATATTCCACAAAAGACTATTAAGAAAACATTTTTGGGCCTTGGGCCCCCGCAGCCGAGTTTTGAACCTGGCTCTGATACCAACTTGTAACACCCCAAACCCGGCCCACAAGCCTTGACCGGATCTGGTATGTCACGGAGTAAAAACTTTTTGAAACGTTTTGAAAATTTCGTGTTCATAGTGGAAATCTGGAAATATTGAGGAAATTGTACAACAACGTTTGCTAAAACTAAGATGGTTTGGTTTGATAACCACGATGGAGTTGAAAACTTTTTCTTTTCCTTTGAAACCATTCGATCATTTAGATTTTTAGAAGTATCGGGGTTATTGATAACTTGGTAAGATGTTGCTACCCGATGGTAACATCTTTGAAAACGTGTACGAGTATAAAATTTTGAAAACGTTGCTTTTACCGATTCGCTTAACAGTTCATAAGTTCGTTAGAAATAAGTTAGAACTACTACTTAATCATACGAATAATAATAAAAATAATAAGCGGCCATATTACAACCCAATCGAATTTAGCAAATAGTAAACTTTAATGGTGCGAAATAAAACTTCAAAACCGAGGAACAAGCATGGCCACCTCGAGTCCTCTCCGGCTCCGTCTCCGCGATCGACTCACCTGAAAAGATAGGGAAAGGGGTGAGTCACCAAGACTCAGTGCATAGCTATAACACACGTCCCCACATATGGGCTTGGCCCATATTCACACAGTCCATACACATGAATATGTAATTATGAAGTGAGTATGCAATTATGAAACCCAACCTAGCCATCCATACTCCATTTTCTACCCCGTGTGGTACCAAACCACTGGTGGTGCCAAACCACTGGTGACTCGAAGTCACAATGTCCGTCAATACGTGTGGTGCCAAACCACTGGTGACTTAAAGTCACAAATGTGATACCAAATCACTGGAGGTGCCAAACCTCTGGTGTCCGAAGACACAAATCGAATGATGGGGCCAACCCATCGTGTGATACCAAATCACTGGCGTCGATCCCGTATCTCATAGTGGGGCCAACCCACGGTGGTACTAAGCCACAGGGACGAGACGCTATGAGGTGCCAAACCTCTGGAGGTACCAAACCTCTGGTGACCGTAGTCACAATGTGTTACCAAAACACTGGTGCCCGTCGACACGAATATCACTGCCCCCTCCACTCAATTAATCCCACCATCATCATGCTTACATAAAAAGTATCATGATCCCATATATCATGCATTTGTATATAGCATAACATTTTACAGCATATGATGGCATACACAACATATATCATAGATCGAGTATTAGGGGACTTACCCGAAAACCAAGCTTATGCCCACAAGGCAAAGATACTACGTGATAAGTAATAAAATATCATTATAACAACAATTTATACTAATAAAGTGTGTAAGAGCTTACACACCTGATTAAACGATCACCCAACTTGGGTATCCAACATCTTAGCCCTTATTTCGGCTAACATGCATAACATGTACATTTACAATAACATACATAAACCAGCAAAAGAACAGTGCGATAACTACGCACCTGACTTTAGCGAGATCCTGATCTATCGAATCTAACAGCAACTAAAGTCCCGAAAGCTTTTGTTATTTCTATCGATTGTCCCTAGATCACATAACCGAAATCGGTCACCCTTTGTATCAATATCATGGCCTTAGGCCGAATTTCACAACCACATACCTAGCTTATTTGATCCCGAAACACCACTTGCTCTCGTAGATCAGCTCTCGAAGTCTCCGAAAGTCCTATTAAAACGCTGTTTGAGAGGGGCTCATACACAACTCTATCAACAAGAGCTCATGGCCAAAAGTCACATATCTTCACCTTAATCTCTGTCAAACTCGAAGGACTCCTATAATGCTCCTAAAACAATCGGCCAACCAAGTATTAGCACTCAAACCATTCGGCTATAACCATTTAAAACCAAAGAGGTTATCGTGGATCCTTGCCCTAACCTTGATTTGGTTTCCTACCAAATCCGGAACCAATAATTGTTCTTTTAACAGTCGGCACACCCTACTAAGACAAATAGTTAATCACTTAATAACTTGACTAAAAAAAAAAACCAACCGAAAAGGCTAAAAGAATTTACCCTTATCTCCTCTTACCAAAAACTTACCCAAGGATAACTGCTTCCCTTGATTGCCACCAAAGTCCAAGGCTCTACAATTAAATCGATTACCAGAACAAAGGTTAACACCTTCCAATTAATGCCCCAGATCGGCACTTATCTAGACCGCAATACATAAAAACGAGAGAGAGAAAATGGCCATTCGACCTAACACTTACCTAACTCCAATTGATTAGAATGAGAACCCCAACACTCTGCTGATATTCGGCCACTAGGAACTACTAGGAGAGAAAAGAGGTTCGGCCAAATAAGAATAAATGCTAGAAGGAAATTTCGGCAATATAAGGGAGGGATTCGGCTAGGATTTTAAATGTAAAGTAAAAGAAATATATGTTAATAGAGAGTATAGTTTCGGTAAGATGGTATTGAGAAAAGGATACGAAGATTAGGGGATCAAAGTAAGGTAGTTTCGGCTTAAAGAAATGGTAAGAAACAAATGAAACATTCGGCTAGGCTTCCAAACGCAAGGAAAGCAAAGGATTTTGGCCCTCCTTTCTCAACACAAGGCCAACCTTCACGCATGCTCTCCTTCCCTTTTTGCAAATTCTATTTTTTTATTATTCTATCACCTTACCACTTACCTCTTTTGCACCATTCTCCAAATAATATAAAATAAAATCCTTCCTTCTCTTTCCTTTTTCTTTCGGTCATCAAGCAAAGAATGGAAAGACAAATTCCAAGCATGGAATTTGGCCAAGGCCGGCCATCCTTTTGTAAACCCAATGCCGCACATGCTTCCTCTTTTGTTACTCTCAACATTGTTATTCATTGTTTAATAATAAAGCTATCCTCTTACCCATATTTTCATAAAATAATAAAGCAATAGAAAGGGTAAATGCTCATGCTTCCCAAACGGCAGTGCTTCCAAGACCAAGGCCATATTTTTGCAGCTCCAATGCTGCACGTTTCATCCCCCAAAGCAATAAAAAAAAACATCCTTGCATACTAAAATAATATAACTAATGATAATAATAATACTATATTTATTATTCCATCATTTATCAAAAATAAACTAACTCCTCCTTTCATATTCAAAATAATAATATAATATATATATATTATCCCATTACCATGCTATAATAATAATAATATTAATAATATTAGTATAAACTTTCCCATCCCTATTTATAATAAAATAAATAACTTAATAATAAAATAAGCAAAACCATAATAGGGCAGAACACCCAACAAGCATGCGTGCATGCCCTGTCCCAAAAACTGCATGCGCCGCATGGGCCATGCAATTACCTTGTATGCAGCAAAAAGGGTAAAAGTACCCATGATGTTCCCAGGTCTCGAACCCGAGACCTGGAGAAGGAACCCCCATGTCCCAGCCACTTCGGCTTCTACGCATTTCATGCCAACTAATACGCCAACATTCTTTTAAACCCTTATTCCTTAGCACCCTGTTCAAACGTCAAATAAAAAAAAAAACGCACTAACACGCCACCTCCGGGTTTCGAACCCCAGACTTGCTGGAGGCTTCTCACGCCTCCAGCCACTTGGCCTCTGATCCTTTCGTGGCAAAAACCCAACCAAATTTTATTTAAGCCCTTTTTCGCTAGCTCCCCCTTTTCAAAATAAAAATAAGAAAGCTTTTGCGCCCTATGCCACTCGAACCCCTGACCAGAACTGGCGCTCACCCTTAAGTGGCACACGGAAGCCACCTTGCTACTGGACTTTCATGTCCAAACCTTACAAAAATAAATCTTAAAGCCTCCTCCACCTAAATTTTCACTTTGACCCAAAATTTTCAAAATTTTCCAAAATAATCCCTTTTTATCCTCGGGCTTAAATAACCCCTAAAATTCATCAAAACGATTCTTAAAGCCTATCGACTCGTGAATTTGGCTACAATGCGCAGCCCCTAATTTAGGATATTACACAAATAATAATTCTTGGTAAATTGAAGGATGAAAAATGAATTCCCACGACTCTTTGAAGAAAATTGAGAAGAAAACTATTTCTAAAAATCACAAGAAAGAAATCTAATGAACAATGAAGAGGTCTTTATATAAGCTAATTAAGTACATCCAAATAAAACTTTAAAGTATACTGAAATTCTAATTAATCTAACTAAGGAGTAATCTTAAACTAAATTTTCTTGTTTGACTAAGAAACAAAAACTCCTAAACAACTTAAAATACTTAAATAATATCCAAAATATGGAATAAATAAATAATAAAATAATAAAACCTAATAAATACAATATTAGGCTCATTTATAATAAAAATTAAGCTTAAAAATCAACCAATATGAATTAAACTCGAATTAAAAGCCCGAAACTCGTAATTTCTGTAACAATCCCGTCTAGAAATTCTATTCGTGTAGTTTTCACTAAAATGGTCATAACCTGAGCTCCCGAATTCGAAATCGAGTGATTCAAAGTATATTTCGAAGATAAGAGATAGATCTTCGAACGCTATCAAGACATTTCAACCTAAAAATACTCAAATCCTATCCAAAAAGTCGTCGTAAGTGTGCTAATTTTCTAAACTTGAAAATTAACAACTTCAGTAAATAGGATTTAATAAATTTCTCTCTATCCATGCATCACACTATCTGCACACTATTTGATACCTCCTTCCATTTGACATTTTTACCATCAAACACATATATAGTTTGGTGAATTTTATATTTCTAAATTTTCTTTATATCCAAAATCTTGAACAAGGTGCATAACTGAAAATCATATTCAGCTTCTCTAGTTTGTAAATTGAAATGGCGATACAGTGATAAAACCACCTCAAAAGGATGTAGCTAGCTGGTGGCTGGCTTTTGGTTACTGCATTCGATACCTTGGAATTTGCTAGAGTTTGAGTGGTCACAACATTTGCAGGCTTTCCCAGAGCTTAATCAGCTAATCCCAATGTATTTCGTACGAGTGCTTTTGCTCACTTCTCAGTAAATTTTAGTCTCTGAAGACTGACTATATCACACTACTCATTACTCCTTAGTCACTGACACAAACCGAACAACACCAAAGTAATTACCAGCGAGTGAGTGATTAAACCAAGGTTTATTTGCTTGCCTAACTTCAAAATATCTCTTTTCTGAACTATAATTTATCTTGACTGGTTGTTTGATTATTTTGTTGCATGAAATTCACCAGTTTGACAAAGAGGGTCGGTTTCGATTGTTTTACTCCATTTCCAATGCTTGGAAACTGATTGCTTGCACAAGTTGGCAAGTTGGTTGCCCTTTTGGTTAGGCTTCCATTGCCATTTGGTTATTGCCATCTGCTAGCCTGGTCCTGGACCTGCCTAAGCCTAACCATCTGCTAGATGTTGTGAGCTAATCTGTCGAAACTTGAGAATTAAAAATATTTGGGGGACGTGCAGTGTTGGTGTTAATAATCATGTAACCAAGTACTTTGTTGGCGAAGGAGCTAGCTGCCAAATATTATTAAAACTTCACTTGAAAAGTTGAAACAAGATATGAGTGGAGAGGGTTTTGGGTCGAATCAAAACTATATATTTGATAGAGTGTTTATTTTACAACAGCAATGATTCATTGTAACTACCAAAGTATTCAAAATATTAAAAGATTTTGGCTCCATTGTTTCCTGAAAAAATTGGTTGCATCTTAATGTTGGATTATTTTTGTTATTATTATTTCTTCTGAAATTCAAAGCTGTCAGAGGATGAGAGCACTCACAATCTGTCACTATCAATGTCTCGTCCGACCAAACGTCACCTTAACCCTCAAGACCCCAACACTAATGATATTTTCTCCAAATATTTTTTAATATCTTCAACCAGCCTTCATTTTTCTTGTCTACTTACGTGTCGTAGTCTTATTCGCCTAATAGATCTCGCATCTAACAGTCATGAGTCTACTCTACATGCGTGACCACCCGAGTATATGCGTCACTATCATCAAACGTCACACATTAAAAGTTCAAAAGAGACATTAATCCATATACGCCAAGTTAAACAGGGAAGCATTTATTTGTTTAAATGTTACATATTGGAATGCTACCTTTTGGATTAAATATTTTAAAAATGCCAAAAATAAAAAATTTACATGTTTAAGTCATTTTATCGAAAAATGACGGTAATAGGTCGATTTTATGAAAACGTTTTCAACTGACAGTGTTTTTAAGTGAAATGTAAAAAAGCGTGTCCATCAGGAAGAATTTTTCATGTGTAACGTTAAATTTATGGTTAGGATTTTGTTTTTTTCAATTAAAGTTATGGTTTAGGATTTTTTTGGATTTTAGGGTTTGCTATATATATTTTATAGTTTTTTAAAAAAAAATTTATATATAATTTTTTATAATTTTTTGAGATGTAAAATTAGTAATTATTTAATTTGATTTTTAGAGGCATCGTATTTACACCAATCATATATTCTAATTATTCGAATTGTAAAATTCAATTCACATCATAATCGAAATTTTAACTACTCGGTTTGATTAAATATTCCAGTGCATTATTTTCGAACACTGATGTAGGTTTAAAAAATATATCTCGGGAATCCCGGGATATGTGATGGTTGAGTGGCTATAAGTTTGGGTTGAAATTCTTAGAGAGAAAGCGCTCTACGTACGACGCTTTTTCAGTGCATGTTAGAGAAAAACACTGAAAGCCCCTTCAGCTGGATGTGTTTTTAGCTGACGTGGTAGGAAAACGCGTCTTGCTGGAGGCGCTTTCAGTGCTTTCTTTGATATGCACTAAAAAAGTGTCCTACATAGAGCACTTTCTTTCTAAGAATTTCAACTCCCACCAGCCTGGGAAAATTTTCTGAATCAATTGGCACTCACCCCAAAGTTTATAAAAGCAAGCTATTTTAGGGTTGATGCCATAAGGCATTTATGAGCAAAAACAATTGAAAGAAGATCAAAAGAAGAGAAGTTCGCAGATTAGGGAAATTAGGAGCTACCACTCAATTTGCATAAAGTAATAATCGTTTTTTGTTGTTCATATTTAATTACAACACTATTTCTTTGCATGATTTTTTTGTTTCAAACATGTGGAACAAGTTTATTTCATTGAAAATGAGTGGACAAATTAATGCAATTATTTATTACGACAGTGAAGTGCGTGACACCGAGAGCAGGGTCATTTTTTATCAGGGAACACATCATAGTTAACTTTTAACAAAAACATACAATTGTCAAAACTTCGGATAAGAATTAGGCAAAAAATCGTTGGATCCAACCAGATGAAAGCATCGTCCCTTAAATATCGATTTTGTGCTTCGGTCGACCCCGTCAGATATAACACTTTCAATATCAGAGGTGTGAGGGGGTTGGAGGCGATGGTGCAGACGCATATTGGCATTGGATTGCCATTTCTCGAGTTATATGCGGAGTTTGCAAGGATAGATGAAGGCCATCAGAGGTTGATATATGTTCCTGTTTGAGAGGCTAGAATGGAAGAACAAGCCGAAAGTCCAATGACTTGTGCGGTAGGTTCATCGCTTTGTTAGAAAGTTCCAATTATGATATCCCAAAATCATCAATAGGAAGACACTCATCTGTTTCGGTTCTAGATGTCAACAATGGCAGGGGGAACACAAAATATTGGACTCTTGTATGACACTCAATTGGTGGTTTTGATTTGAACTTCGGTCAATTGATGTTCAACGCTAGGAACACTTACAGAGGAATGACATCAAGTTCCAACGGTTGGCAATCAACACTTAATTTTGGCTGTTTCGACAACTACACAAGAAGGGGTGATGTACTCCTTACTACTTCCACTGTTGAGGGGACATCCAACCCTGGAGATATTGGTGGGGTTGAGAATAAAGAGGGATCTGACTCCGATACCGATCTAATCCAAGAGCCCAGTGTCGATGAATCAGAAATTGCATTATTATTTTAACTGGAGTTGGTTCCAACTGAGCCAGAAGATGAAGGTTCAAATGGTGAAAGTCCAGGCGAAGATGTCAAAGAAAATCTACGGTTTAGGGCATACTCATCTCTAGCCCACATGCATAATGTGAACCTATCAACAGAAAATGTGTTGGAGTTTGCAGAGCTATCACACAGACGACCGGGCTATGTGAGTTCTTCGTTGGATTCGGGTGATTTAAAAGTGGGGAAATAGTTTTCCTCTAAATATGGTTTTGTTTCTACAATGAAGTAATACAACATCAAGAACGAGGTAAACTTTCACGTTGTTAAGTCTCGATTTGACAAGTTTGAGGCGAAGTGCGTAATGCGAGACAACAGATGTGTATGGAAAATCATGACTTTTGTTAAGAAGAAGATGGGTTATGGACCATAAAAAAATACCACTCTGCATACATGTGTTGTAACAGGTACTACGTCAAGACTATTTTCTATTAAAACAATCGATGAAATGCTTATTTTAACGTATTCGTGTTTTTACGGGTATTTCACGGGATCATCCAAAATTGGATTTGAATATGATCGCAAACATAATACTACCTATGGTCAAAACGAGTCCCAGGGTTGTTGTGCCAGTTTTAATTGTAAATGTCCGTAGCTAGTTTGACTACATATTGTCATACCACAGGACGTGGATCACAAAGCAGAAGGCATTGAAGAATATGCATAATAAATGGGACACGTCGTACAATGATTTATAACAGTGGTGTCATGTATTGGAGAGGTAAGTTCCAGGTTGCATAACTGATCTGGAAACGGGGCTTACATACTACAACGACCGGTTGCTCCATGGATGTCAAGTGTTCTATAATTTGTTCTGGACTTTCAAGCAATGTCGACAGGCATTCTAGTACTGCAAGCCACTGGTACAAATCGACGGTACCTTTATGTACAGGAGATACACCCATTGGTTGTTGTTGGCTGTGGCACAGGACGACAATTGAAAAATCCTACTGATTGTCTTTGCAATAACGCCGAGAGAGTCAATATACAATTGAGATTTCTTCCTATCTAGGTTGAAGAGGTATGTTTTCCCACAACATGATATATGTGTAATCTTCAACAGATGACCTAGAATATTGGCCGCAATTGAATGGCATGGAAGCCTTTAGGACTGCACACACCGTAGGTATTGTCTAAGACATGTTGTGGCAAACTACCACAAATAATATAATTCTACAGCTCAGCGTGCACAAGTGATCAACATGGGTATGTATTTGCCACTATATTAACTGTTTGATAATTAATTGGTCAGCAAATGTTGTAATTAATGGATAACCTATTTACTTTCATCGATAGGATACGAGCATGTTCGACACTGTTTTCGTTAAATGTTAGAAAACTTGCTGGTCATTAATGATATGGGTGTGAGCTATCTATGTAACATACCCTTTGATCAGTGGACATAATCGTATGATGAGGGGCTACGATATGTACATGACGACAAACCTGACAGAATGCATCAATTTCGTATTGAAGGGAACACGTCATTTTTCGATAACCTCGATTGTCAAAGAAACACATTTCTATTTGGCTAAATTGTTTCCAAAACGAGTGGCTAAATATGTCAGATAGATGCAGGATGACCATGTTTGGAGTGATGACGTACTAAAAGAAATTAGGAAGGTTACAACACGAGCGAACTGCATGCATCCAGTGTGTCACTCGTGCAAAGACCTATAGTTTCAGGTTACGGAGTTTGATAGACCTGACCAAGGTATCGTCGGGGGAGCATATCGGGTAACTTTAGACAACGAACTTGCGACTGTAGGAGATTTGATGCACTTCATTTTCCATGTGTTGATGCAATTACAGCATGTAGCAATCTACGTTTGGATCACATGAGCTTTGTGGATAAATTATACAAACTAGAACACATGTATAATGTGTGGAGAAATGTATTCTCACCTATCCCAGATAAACATATGTGGCTGCTTGTATCGAATGCTTTATTCAATGTTTTATTCGATAGATCATTGCGCCGCAAACCAAAAGGTCGACCGACATCGACTCGGACACGCGATAACATAGACATTCAAGAGAAGTCAGACCAACCGAGGTTATGCGAGTAATGTAGGAACCTGGGGTATACAATGCCATCATATCCACATCGATAGGATGATATAAGGACAACACCTCATTAACAAATTTATTAATTTTTAACCTATTTATTAACTTATTAACTGTAATCTATTTGTTGCTTTTTTTCATTCCTACACATATTTTATTGTACTTTGTAAGCACGTATTTTTAATACAACTTTGTTCCATTATTCTTATACATACTTGATTTAATAATATGAAATGACAACGACAACCAATTTTGATACAAAAACGATATTTATTTAAAACCATAAGGATTTACAACATCAATATAATAAAAACATTGCATATTTATTTAAAAATTTTACATGACAAGTACAAAAATAAAATAAATCAATCCAATCCTCGGTTAGAATGTGTGCCACATCGCGGTGGTCGACGGTTGTGAATCGGATTCCTTCTTAGTTCAACCTTTAGTACATGTTATGGTCACCACCTCTTATCTTCTTCACCTTCGTCCATAGTTGATTGCGATCGGTTGCTCCTTGATTGCCATCGCATATCCTCCGGTCTAGAAATAAGTGGTTGCGAAAATGGTCCACCTTGGTAGAATAGTAACCTCGGAGGTGTCTGCGACACCATCGATGTAACGATATAACTATATTGTGTCCCATACATTGGTGCATAGTGATCGGACTCCCGGTCGGTGCGCCAAATATAGATGACCTATACTTTGTCATCGGCATCGTGGTCATCAAAAACATCGATGGCATCTGTGTGTAATATGTCGGGGATGGAGGTCTATAAGTAAAACCTAACATCAAAGTAGAAGCAATAAAATGTGGTGTAGTGCTTGTGTAAGAAAAAAATGGGTTAGTATAAGCACTAATATAAGTCGAGTCATACTAACCATGGGGTGGTGCGACCATCGGTGTCGGTTCTTGATTTGGTGTAGATGATGAACCTGCCTCATC
This sequence comes from Gossypium australe, assembly GCA_005393395.2. Lineage (NCBI taxonomy): Eukaryota > Viridiplantae > Streptophyta > Magnoliopsida > Malvales > Malvaceae > Gossypium > Gossypium australe. The sequence goes on from CM016624.1 coordinate 43,777,822, forward strand.
AGCTTCGTTGTGGCCTCCTCGCCTTGGATTCCTAGGTGTCTATCGTGGTCTCCTTGTATGTGGTGGCCTGCCATTTATCTCTTTACGTAGTAGATATAGCTTGCCATGGACCCTAAACCATGACATATACTCCGGATAGCAGGCTAACTTGGAGTAGCAATGGACTTGCTAGTAGGTAAAAACTCCTACCTATTGTTCTACATGTTGATAAATTGGGCATGAAATGTAGTCCAATTTTCATCTGTCCTCCCCCGCAAGTTGACGGGATGTAGATCATCGAGGTCTTAGTGTGCCATTGAAATTGATTGCCTGAACCCGTATTGCCATAACACTCTATCCGACTTGTGCATCTCCACAATAGCGTACACTACCAATGGCACATTCACGTGCCAGATGTTGGGATTGACCAAGAATTTCGACGGGATGCATTCTTGAATTGTCAGATCGGAATAAGGCGTCCATTTAAACTATATTAAAATAATAAAAATTTTAGTTATATATATACTGCTAATTTTTAAATGAACTATATTTATATTATATAGTTCAAAATTAAAAAAATACATACATTTGCTTCTGATCGTTGGTCTAACAGAAGTCGCATTTCTCAAAGCTTGTTAGGTTGTCCCACGTAACTTGGCCCATGGTTCCACCTATTGAAATAATATGTTAGCACAACAATTTAAAATTTAAATAATTTTATTATGGTAAATATATTAACTAATGAATTACCCTGTTACGAGTGAGAATGTATAAGGGTAGTCCGCTCGAGAACGTAAAAATGGTAGCCGGTACCGCGCCCATGATGGTAGTAAAAGCATGCAACCACCAATTTTGATTTTTATGTGGTTCGGTTGCCCGAAACATCTCTTGGTACAATGTCGCCAATACGACTGACCCCCAGCTGATTTCGCCTGCTTCTCTAAAGTTGACGAGTTTTAGAAACCACCTTAAACGAATGGGATTTCATGACTTATAGGGCATTAGGAGACCCCCCAATAATCATAAGGATGTACACCTGAGTATGTTGTTCTCTTTGGACTTCAGTCGAATCTTCATTGAGCCCACCGAAATTTCTTCTTAGTCAATGCATATCTATCTGGGCTCCAAAAATGGTTTTTGAAACCTGCCCCAAAAGTTGTTTGCATAAGTCTCTCTAATCGACTGCGTGAACTGACCCAGTCACTACTGACCATCCATTAATAATCGAATTGTAATTGCACGTCCTCCAGAGTGATAGTGCACTCGTCGCATGAAAGGTGGAATTGTGCGTCTTGAGTCTCCACCTTTCCACCAACACAGTTATAAGTGTGTGGTCCAATTTACACACTCGACCAATAAGGGCTGCGTGCAAAAATCCGACATCTCTTAAGTACGGTTCAATTAAGGGTGATGGAGGAGCGGATAAATTAGGAATATAAGTCTCCAAAATTCGATCTTCTACCTATATATAAAAAACATACAAAATATTAAATTCCAATATAACAATAAAATATTTAAATTAAAATACATTAAATATAATAAAAAATCTTACTATTTGCAATTGATTGACGGAAATGTGCTTCTCATCCACATAAATTAGAGATAAATTGTAATATAAAAAATATTTTACGAAAAACTTAGGACAATTTATTTTAAAAAAATTTAGTTGGGAGAGAAATAATTTTTTAGTGAGAAATTATGAGGGAACTAAGAGAAATTTAAGTGAGATTTGAGAGAGATTTGAGAATGTGAGAGAGAGTTTAAATTGAATTGAATAGAAAAATAAATTGGGGGGTATATAGAAATGGAAATTGACAGTTGTGAGGGTGGGGGGGGGGAGTCGTTGGTGCCAACAGTTAATTAAATAGCCGTTGAGGTGTTGACCGTTTGGGAAAAGCGCTTCTAGTTGGAAGTGTTTTCAACTTATGTGGCGAAAGCACTTCCAGCTAGAAGTGTTCTCTTGCACGTACGTTGAAAACGCTTCCACATGGATACGTTTTTATGCATTTCACCTGAAAACACTACTAGGTGGAAGCGTTTTCGTAAAATCGGCCTATTTCCCTCATTTTTCAAGAAAATGGCCTAAACATGTAAATTTTTTTTAAATTTCTGGCATTTTTTTTGATCATTTAGTCACATTTTGAAATATACATTTTATAATTTTACATTATGGTGATTCTGTAATATAAAGCGTATTCATTACTAAATATAAGATATTAAATTGAATTTAAATTTTAGGATAAAATTATTCTTAATTTTTAGATCAATAATAAAGAAATTTGCAAATTCAATACCTAAATTTTATTCAAATTTTATACAAATTTCGATCGGGATACCTGAAATGGATGATAGCTTGTCGTTCAATTATTCAAATTTTATTTTATGTTTTGTTAATATTTTTTTAGCAATTTAAATTAGATATATACACAAATTTGTATAAACCCTTAAATATATTTTCTATCCAAACAATAAATATAAGAGTTAATATATACTATTTGCCCTCAAAGTTGCATCCAATTGTCATTTTGGTATTTTTATTTTTTTATCAGTTTGATACCTGAAGATTCTAATCTATTATCAGTTTGTACCATCTGTTAATGTTGTTAAAGAGGGGAAAAATAAAAAATAGCAAAAAAAAAAAATCTAAAAAATTTATAGAAATCAGAAAAAACATAAAATTATATAAAAATCTAAAAAATTAAAAGAAATATTTATTTTTTAAAATACATAAAACACAAAAAATTAGAGAAAATACAAAAAAAGTTGTAAAAGAAAAAGAGAAAATTCTCAAAAAAAATTGGAAAAAATATATGGAAAGTTATATAAAATTTCAAAATCTTTTTATATGGAAAATTTTAGTTTATTTTATTTTATTTTACATGGAAATTATTAAATTCAAAATCTTTTAAGAATATATTACACTATGCGTAAAGTGAAAAAAGTTGTTTTCAATATTTTAAAGCTTTCTATATTTTTTTCTGACTTTATAAAATGTTTATGAGACTTTTTGGAATTTTTTTTTGACAATTTATGTATTTTGGATTTTTATTTAGTTTTATGAATTTTAGAAAAAATATAATTAATTTTTAGAAATTTTATATAAATCTCCATATATTTTTCTAAATTGTTAAAATTTTTAAAGAATTTTTTGAATGCATTTGACAAAATTTTTATTTCTCTCTTTTTTTTTATGTTTTATGAATTTCAAAAAAAAAATAATTTCTTAGTTTTTAAAATATAATTCTATATATTTTTCTGATTTTTATAAACATTTTAGAATTTTTTTTATTTTTTTCGTTTTCCCTTTTTTTTTTTATGACGGGAATGGTTGGGACAAATTGATAAGGGATTAAAAATTGTAGATACTAAATTAATATAAAAAATTCTTTAAATATTAAAAAAATAATTGAGTGAGGTGGCAAATAATACATTAACCTTATATATAAATATGGATATGAAACAATTAGATTAAAAAGGTGTGGTTTTTTGTTTTCTACCCTTATTAGCACAAAATAATCCAATTTTACTTTGGTTGAAAAAAACCACACACCATAGCGAGAGCCATTTGGAGTAAAACTGAATAATTGGAGAAAATTTTAATTTTACTCCATTTGACAATCCATGTACCATGTATTATTCATTTTATTGTATTTAAAGTATTCATTTATTTATATCAACACTAAAAATATTAACTTGTTGGTACCATACATAAAATTGAACAAAAAAGTATAATATATAAAAAACTCCCTCATATCATATTGGTTTTATTATTTGTAGCGTAAAATATTTTGCATCAAATTTAATCTATGACTTTTCAGTAATAATTCAATTATGTTTCACTTGTTGGCTGTGTTGCTATGCAGTGAGATGTTGAAAGGGTTTCATCATCAGCCCCAATCGTAACTGGGTTTTTTAAAGTGAGAAATTTTTTTTTCAAAAGGTGAACCAAAGAATTAGAAACCGAACAAATTATTATTATATAAATAATCTTATTAAAAGCAACCAATTCCTTTAAAACAATCAATTCGCAAACCATATAAATAAATCTTCGTATTTAAGTTTAGTGATGGTTGAATTGAATTCATATGATCCTTAAAAAAATAAATTGAAATTAAAAATTTACTTTTAGATAATCTAACATTTTGTTAATTAAACCATACAAGGTAATTCACATTTCACCCGTAATCTTACATTCTTGTAATCCTATTATATCATGTAATTTAAGATTTGGCATTACTACCTCTTTATATTTACACAATATATCATTAAACTAAAAAATAAAAGTATAAAAAATTATATAATTTAAATTTTTATATAATATTTTTCTAAAAATTATTTTAAAAAAAAATTTAAACCCCGCGCAAAACTATCCAACTTCTCATAAAAAAATCTATTGTCTACTATGATTAGTGTTTTCAAATATTAAATTTATATATAAAATATAACAACTCATTTTTCAGTGGTGTCAGAAATTACGGTTTCAAAATTAAATTTATGATATTCGAGTTTGTAAATATTATTATTTAATATTTACGAGGTTAGTATAAATGTTAATTATTTGGTCCATTAATCTTATTAAATGGATAGTTAATTAAGGTACAATGACTAAATTGTAAAAGTTAATCGTTATGGATTTTTAATTAGCCGAAGGACCAATTGAGTAATTGGACCCTTTTGACAATTTTATTCCACAAAATTTGTTAATTATGTTAAACCTTAGTTAATTAAAGGTTACTTAAATTAATTAAGATTAACTAAATATTAATTTAAGTATAAAAGACAAAAGTTAAAATGAAAAATAAACATTTCATGCTCATCTTCTTCAACCTCACGAACAAAAGAAAGGAAATAATATTTTGGAAGCTCAAACTTTCGGCTCAATTTAGTCATTTTATTGTAATTTTATGTTTTTGAGCTCCCAAGAGCTTGATTTAGATAGCCCATATACCAATTTGTAAAACTGTTAAAGTTTTCAAAAGTTTCCATTATATATTTCTTGAAGATTTTGGTACTAAATTATTAGATTTTAAGCTTAGAAGTGAAAAATGACTAGTTTGTAAAGTTTAATTGATAGTTTTTGAACATAGGGACTAAAGTGTATAAATTTCGAAATTGGTATAATATTTTTATGATTTTTTATAATAGAGGGTTATAGAAGGATGTAATTAAGATTGTTTTCGAAATCAAAACTCAAATTTAAAAGTTATGGAAATTTCGGTTTTAGCGACTAAATTGAATAAACTGCAAAAATATTAGGGTCATTCAAATAATGAAATTGAATTGATGCATGCATAAAATAGGATGATATAAGATATGTGAAATTGATAAATTAAACTGAATATCGGGGAAAAGACAAAATTACCAATTAGTTCTTGCAATTCAACTTATATGTTGATTTAATCAGGTAAATCCATATAGTGTGTTTTGTTTAAATTGTTTTGCATTAAAAATTATGAATTATATATATACACATATGTGTGTGTGTGTTTAATTGAAATTTGTATTGTTTATAATTTGGTACAAAAGGTAAGATTTGGACTAAATTGTAAACAAATGAATATGAACTTATATGTTGTGTATCAACCTATTTTCAGTAGTGACGGAAATAGTAGTTTTAGGACTACAATTCCAACATGTGAGTCTGTAAATATTATTTATTTAATATTTACGAGGTCATTAAAGTGTTGTGTTAAAGTTTGACCCTTAATTTTGACGTTTGGATAGTTAATTAAAGAAAAATGACTAAATCATAAAGATAATAAAAGTTAAATGCTATTAGTTTTTATAGGTCAAATGGGTTGGAAAACATAATTTAATGGATTTAAATGGTAATTAAACCTTTCTTGAAGTTAGTGGCCGGTTATATGTTTAATATATATATATATATATATATATAATGATATTGTAATAATAATAATAAAACATTAAGAAACCAATATCATCTTCCCCATTCTTTTTCGTTTCCAACCGAAACACCATTGTAGTAGCTAATAGAGCTTCGACCTTGCATGTAAGTCCATTTTCACCCGTTTTTCATGAATTTTCTGTTTTTGAGATCGTTGTAGGTTTAATCTAGCTAGCCCAGGGACTATTTTGAAATATTGTTAAAGTTTTGAAAACTTTCCATTGATTTTCTTAAACATTTTTAGTTGTTAATGGTTTAGCTTGATTCTTGATGATGAATTTAGACTATTTTGTAAAGTGATTTTGATTAGTTTTTAGTTTAGGGACAAATGATAAAATGTTGAAATTGGCTTGGTTTTCTTGTGAAATTTCAGTGCTAGAGGGCTGATTAAGGATGTATATGAATTCGACACCATGAGTTAAGGATTAATTGTGAAAATAAGCTTGTTTTGATTTTAGGGACTAAATTGAATAAATTGAAAAGCTTTAGGGAAATTATGAAAAATATTATTAGAAGGTCATATGCATTAAATTAAATGTTATAATGTAATTGAGACTGACACATTGAAATAAAATTACTGTATAGATCAAGAACTGATAGATAATCGTGGAAAATAGAAAATTGTTGACTAGTCCCTGATATTGATATCTCTGTTGTTCGGCCCTGGTAAGTTCTTACGATATTATTTAGTGTATTTTGATAATGTTATTATTGAAATTCTATATTTTTGGTGACATTGAATGTAAACTTAAATGTTACGATTGAATTGGTGAGCAAATGAATTGATTTGGAAAGTGTTATATAGTTACATGTAACAAGCCCTGATAAACATAGGATAGGATACAATTGACATGCCAATAGGTTATTTTACGCGTTGTACGCGATTGACTTGTGATGAGATGATGAGATATGACATGTTCTTATACACGGAGTATACTGGAATTTAACATTTGTTGCGAATTACCAAGTTATATTTATAGTGATCTTGGCGTGTTTTTGGGGTAGATGTAAAGTCTATGGGCTGGGCACTTGGTGCCCAGGCGTGTTCTTGGTTGGATTAGCTCGGTTGAGCATTCTGGCGTGTCTTGGGTAGATATCCACGTATCCATATCTGTTATATCCATTCATCGGGCAGAATCATGTTTGTAAAACGAAATATTGACTTGTATTGAGGCTTGTGATAATGTCTTGATGATGACTTGAAAATATATGCTTATGGTTATGGATGATATGTAGTGACTTGATATAGAATTATCTTATTTAACTTGAATGGTTATTTGAATTGTGTACTATGAACTCACCTCTTGATACGGTTGTGATTACAGGATTGTGTTTTAGATAGTGATTTTATAAATGTGATCATAAGGTATGTTATATTATTTCCGACCTATGAACTTATTAAGCTCAATTGAAGCTTACTCGTGTCATTTTCCTATTTTCTTATAGATATCGTTTAGCGAAACCGGGCGATTGGATCAACTTGAAGATCACATTATCCAACTATCTTTCGGTAGACTTTGAAAACATTTTATTTTGGTTATGTGGCATGTAATAGGTGTTAATTTGTATGTAAGTGTTTGATGTAATTAAAGTGTGTTTTGAGATTTCATAGTCATATGGACTTGTTAATATATGATGTGGTTGATCATAATTGATTTGGTATGTGATGGTTAGAATTATTTTGAAAGGTTAATTGCATGGTAGATAGAATGGTTGAGTGTCAAAGATATATATTTGGTCATTGGTTACTTGGGTAATGGTAATAATTATGGTATTATACTTTGATTGTTAATTTGGAAATGTTTTAGTTGATTAAGTGAATTGGTATATGTTGTCAAGTGCATACCTAGATATACATTGGTATATAGCTTGTTAGTTGTTAGAAGAATTGATGGCATTTGACATTTTGTATGTAACAGTCCAGTTTATACCCTAGTATAAACAGTGGTGTAGGGACCACGAATCTGAGTTCGTATAATATTTTAATATTATTTTCTATGCCGTTAATATGTGAATAAGCATGTGGTAAATTTCCGTAAGTGAATTTTTCTGGTTGTGTGTTTAATTTGAGCAAAGGATTGATTTGCATTAAATGTGAAAGTTGCATGTTATTTGCTAAAGCACCTATGTGTTGGGGCTTTTAAAAGTTATGGCCTTATGTGGCAATTAAGCCAACTTATTGATAGTGGACGGTAACACATGTAATACATGCATATTTTATATGATTATAAGTTATAATATATGTTATAATTAAATTGTTTTATTCATAAGTTATATTAATATGTTATAATAAACGAAACATGAAAAAAGTGGCCATATTTTTCAACTTCTTCTTGCCGAAAATACAAAGGAAAGAAAGGTTTGAAGTTCTTTCATATTTGGCATTCATTAAGCAAAAATTAAGGTGAGTTTTGTCTTCGATTTTTGATAATTTTTACGTTTTTGCAATCGTTGCTTTGGGAATCAAAACCCATGTATTAATTTTGATTATTGATGATGTTTGTGAGAAATGCCATTGTTGAGATGTTAAGCTTTTTGATGGTTTTAGGTGTTAAAAGAAAGATTTGAGTTAGATGAACATGTTTTGTTCTTGAAGTTTTGATGAATTTAGCTAATAGGGCTAAATTATGAAAATATTATTTTGGAGGGCTAATATATGAATTTGATGAAATATTTGGACTTATATAGTCCCTATAGAAGTTCGGTCAAGCATATGCATGTGTAGATTTTGTGAATTTGATGTTTTGTGAAAAATGGACTAAATTGATAAAATGTGTAAATGTGAGGGCTAAATTGTAAATAGCCCAAAATATGTGTGTATGGATTGAAATGAATGAAATAGTGAATAAAAGGATTAATTCTGAATATGTTTAGATCAAGAACTGAGGAAAACAGACTTAGATCGCGGGAAAACGAAAGTAACCGAGTAGCCGTTTTCGTTCGATAAACTGAATCCGAGGTAAGTCACTATGCAAATAAACATACTTGTTTGATATTATATGTGATCATATGATTAATGTTGACTATGAAGGTTTATGAGAAGCTATGAAAATGAATTCCGAGTTAAGTCTGATATAGTGATTAAGTCTGATAAGTCCCGTACGAACCTAGGAATAAATAGGATTAGCTATGTCATGACATAGCTAGCTGTTCTATTTTATCATGTAAGACCACGTCTGGGACGTTGGCGTTGATTTGCGATTCATGTAAGACCCTATCTGGGACAGCGGCATCGATATCTGATTATGTGTAAGACCACGTCTGGGACGTTGGCAACAATATGAGCTGACCACATCTGGGACATTGGCAACAATATGAGCTTTATGTATAAGACCACGTCTGAGACGTTGGCAACAATATGAGCTTTATGTATAAGACCACATCTGGGACGTTGGCATTGTTATGAACTTTACGTGTAAGACCATGTCTGGGACATCGGCATCGATATCTGATTACGTATAAGACCCTGTCTGGGACAGTGGCATCAATATCTGAGTATACGTAAGACCTCATCTGGGACGATGGCATTATACGAATATTTCGAGTTTCTGAGTATCCTACTAGATCCCTATTGGTTCAACGGGCAAGTATGAAATGCAAATGGAAAATCCGAGCTTTAATAGATTGAATAAATGAATGTTCGATTCAGGTACGTGATTATACACTAATGGTGTATTCAAGGTAAGCATTTAAGTGGTCCTACTATGATGATATGTATATGGAATTTGTGATATGATTCAGAAATGGTGAAAATGGCTAAGTGATTAAGATGTGCTAATGTATTTGTTTGCACATATACATTTTTATACCAAGTTTATTTGTATATGACTTACTAAGCTTTTGGAAAGCTTACTCTCTGTATGTGTTTTCTTTGTTCTGTAGGTTGTTAAAGCTACTGAAGGCTCGGGACCGTCACGGATCTTCATCACACTACTAAAACTTATTTTGGTACACTCTGAAAATGTATATAGCTCAATATGGCATGTATAGGCTAGTTTTGGTATGAGTTGTATAATGAACTTAGCCATGTGATTTGGCTAATTATGTTTTGATAATATGCCTTAATGAATGTGATATGTGAAGTTGTTTTGGCATGATTAGTTGATATATGAAATGGTTATGAGATGGTAAGTATATATTGATGAAAGGAGCTTGGTATAATTTAAATTTAGTCATGCAAATTGGTATGGTTGAAATTGGTTTGATTGTATAGATTGAACGAGTATTGAAGGCATGTTTGATTGACCATTTTGGTACATTTTGATGGTTATATGTGCATGAGATATCTTGTTAAATATAGCTTGTAGATTTGACCCTTATGGGTGGCATTTTGGCCTTGTAAATGGCCTATAATGTCACACGATTGTGGCACACGGACGTGCCTAACGACCATGGGTAAATTGTAGGATGTAGTTTAGTATCACACGGCCTTGACACGGGCGTGTCATCTGGCCGTGGTGTGCAAGTCAGTAGCTAGCTAAAAAGTACACGGCCAAATACACGGGCGTGCTTGGTGGCCGTGGTGGGGAAGTTAGTATATGACCTTGTAGTACACGGCCATGGCACACGGGCGTGCCTAATGACCGTGTTGGTATAGTCAGTATATAGACACGGATGGATACACGGGGGTGTCTAGAAGCCGTGGAGGACACACGGTCTCCTCCCACGGGCGTGTCTCCCCTATAGTTTAGTAAAGTTTTAAATTTTCATGAAATCCCATGTGTTTCAGTTTAGTCCCTACTCGACTTCTAAGTATGATTAAGGTCTCGAGGACTTGTTTAAGGGACATTATGTCTGAGAATGATGTTTGAATGTATGATTTTGCCTGTGAACGTTTCTGATATTCCTGTAACGCTCCTAACCTAAATCCGGCGACGGATTCGGGATAGGGGTGTTACATTGTATGGCATTATTTAGGTAAGTTTGAGTTTGTTAGGAAATGAAATTGAACCTTTATGTTAGCTCTGAAGGACCAACTCGAGAACACTGATAGGGAAGTTGAATTAGCCTTTGAGATGTTATGGTGGAAGCAATAAAAATTGTGCAACAAAGAACATTAGTGGTTCGGCCCCAATTGCCTACTCCACGACTTTAGCTTACCACAACTAAGGATATTTCCAAGTTCACTAGTTGAGCAACCTTTGAGGATAAGGTTTAACCTTACAATCTCACTTAAGATTTATACCCCTAAATCTTAAGATACAACTCCCTTAAGGTTTCTACCCAAACCTTAAAAGTTAACCCTCTCTCAAAGAGAAACAAATAAGCAAACAGAGAAACAATCCTTACAAGATCAGGATGTTTGCCAATCAAGCACAAATACAAAGAAGAACAATTGAGCTAAATGAATACAATGATAGCTCACAAGTGTTTACAAGAAAAAGGTATGAAAGAATTAAGCTCTAGGTTGTTTTGATTTACCTTTAAGCTTTTCACATTGCTCTTATTGTTGCTAAACCTTTAGAAGATGGTATTTATACCCTCTAATTGATTTCCAACCATTGTGATTGTTGTAGAAGTGAATATAGCCGTTGGGGATGAAATACCATGTCATTAACTTCACCTGCAACAACGAGTATTGATACCTATTAAAAGGGTATCGATATTTTTTTGTAATTAATACTGATTTTCGTGACTGTTGGAGCAGGAATATCGATACTTGAGGGATTTATCGATACCAGATCGATTCCTAGCAGAGGTTACAAAAATTCCAAAATGTCAATTTGGTATTGATTAATAGGGGGTATTGATATTTTATAGAATATCGATACTTAGAAAAAAATCGATACTTTTTGTCTTGGAGCAATTCTAACTTGTTTGAAAATGATTAAAACATATTTGAAAAATGTTTGACTCAATTGAAACCATTTCATCTTGATTTTATGAAATTGCTCAACTTTACTTTTATTCAAAAACACTTTAATTTGTTATATCAAAACATATTATCCAATAAGGCTTAGTTTAACACTTTGGTTTGAAAGTTGTGTGAAGTGCCCTATGACAGATTGGTTGGATTTAGGAAATGACATGTTTTATATGATTATGGTGTGTTTTGAATATGTTATTGATTGGTTAATGGTATAATTGTATCCTAAGTAAGCATGAATATGTATGGCTAGAATTTGAAGGTACACATGGGCTATCATACAGTTTGACACACGACTGTGTGCCTCACATGGGCATGTGGCATGACCGTGTGCTTTGTTTGATTTTGGTGACTTTAGGCACACATTGCTAGAGTCTGTTACACAGCTTGGCGACACGGGCGTGTGACCCTTTTATTCACGGCATCAGTCTGTTGCACGGTCTAGGGACACGATTGTGGGATATTGTATCACACGGCCTCAACCTATCAGACAGTCTGGTCACACGGCTGTGTGACCCATGTTTTCTGTTTTTACCTTGTTTTTATGTTCTGTTTCAAATTAGTCCCTACTTGTTTCTAAATTAATTTTAGAGCCTCATAGACTCGATTTATGCCTCGTTTTGTATGAATGTTATGATTATTTAATGATTATCTATTAATGTTTATTTAAAGTAAAATTTGAATTGAATTAGTATATTCTTGACTTGTTATATGCTATAGCATTCTGTAACCTTAATCCGGCGATGGAGATTGGTGATGGGTGTTACATTTAATGGTATCAGATTTGAGATTTAGTCAATTCTCAGACTGAACGTAGCGTCTTTGGAGTCTAGAAATTACACGCCACATAAAACTACAATAGTGTGATGTTATTTGATCCAATCTAACCTTGTGTTTCTTATAGATTTAAAGAATATGGGCAGAATCCAATCGTGCTGCCACTGATTAGGTAGACAGTAATGTCTCAGCTTTCGAACAGGAAGTAAGTCATAGTTTACCGATTTTGCAAATGTTTGAAAGTGAATTCAGAAATGCCTTTTTTGGCATGATGGGTCAGTGGTTTACATAATTTATGCAAGCCAATCTTGCGACTCAGCAACCTCCACCCCAATTGTGCCTCTTGTGGCACCCCCATGTCCTCAACCGACTGAATTGATTTGATAAATTAGAAAGTGTGGTACTGAGGAATTCAGAGGTAAAATAGATAATGATCCAACTAGAGCTAAGTATTGGTTTGAAAATATCAAGAGATTTTTCGACGAAATGGCCTGTTCCCTCATGATTATATCAGATGTGTCTTGCCTTTGCTTAAAGATGAGGCCTATAGCTGGTGGTCAATGTTAATAGCGGTGGTACCGAGAGACAGTGTTAATTGGAATTTTTTCAAATTTGAGTTCAGAAAGGAATATGTCAACAAACGATATCTGGACAAGAAAAAGAAAGAATTTATTGAATTAAAGTAGAGAAATAAATCTGTAGCCAAATATTAAGAAGAGTTTGTGCAGCTTAGCAAATTTGCTCGTGAAATTGTATTGATCGATGAAGAAATGTGTGTCCGTTTCGAAAATGGGTTAAATGATGATATTAAAATGCTCGTTGGCATGATGAAACTGCGAGAATTTGTTTAGGTAAAATTTTTTTTAATTGCATAAAAGTTTCTGATTTATTTCTAAAACCTTCCGGAAGTATGTTTAGGGCCTCGTAGGCCCATTATAAGGATGTTAGATGTGTGAATGGAAAATTTTTAATTTGGAATGAAATCTGATAGCCCAAAGTTGTATGACCATGTGAGTGAAGTACGGTAACACCTCGTACCCTGTTCCAGCATAGAATACAGGTAAGGGGTGTTACATGGTGCTTTTGGAACTTGTTGATTAAACCCTTGGGGTTGACTTGGTCTATGTTGCATGTAGTTGTTCGGTCCATTTCCTTGGTTACTCCAAGAAAAGTTTGGATGATTGCACCATGAAGGATTGTAGAAGTTGGACTGTGGTCCTTGTCCACTTTTATTTTGGTTTTGATTCCCTACGTAATATACTAACTCGGGATTTGATGGATAATTCTCGAAAGTATAACCATCTCCACTGTATACGCAAGAAATAAGCTCGAACTGACTTGGTGACAAAGCTGCAAAATTATTAGAACCATTAGCGGTAAACTGTTTCAACATTGAAGAAATAGAAGGTACCTGAGAATAAACCTCTACAATTCAACCTACCTTCTCTCCAAATAAATAGATGACACCGAAAAAGCTACTTACACAACTTTGAAAGATTGTTACTCTGCCGAAAAATTAAAAGAATTTATTCTCAAATATTAAATATATTTTGTCAGAATAATAATTCTACATGTTTTTATTAAAGAAGAGAGAATTTTTATTTTCACCCCAAATAAAAGAGAGAAAACATTTTCTACTTCTATGTTTCGATTCAATTGGTTTAAGCCCACACTCGAAGTTGTTCGTGGAATGAGAATATCGGAGAAGATTGTTTGGTTGAAAGTCGAGAACAATGAATGTAACACCTCAAATAGGGCCTAGGAGTTTTAGGGGTATTTTTAGGAATTTTAGCTCTAGATTGCTCGAAATTTCGTAGCATGGTAAACCAGAGTTATATTCGATTATGGCATTATAACTGTGAAATAAATTTTTGAAAAAGTGTTATAGAAACCCTTAATTTTAGAAAAAGGAATGAATTGTAACAGAGTCGAAATTGTATGCATTTATGCTGCAGTTTTACTAGTTTATAAAATTGAACTTAAAAACCCCATCCCCAGGTTTGTTTTCACGATACGTTTTCCACAAACACTAATCTTGTCATCCCTTTCTATTTCAATTCTTTTTTTTTATTCCCAAGCCACAATACTTTGATTTCCTATCATTCCCAGGTCAATTACCTTCCTAAACCTCCAAGAAAACACCAAAAAATCTTCACCAATTTCAGTATCTTCTTCAAACGTGGGTTTTCTGGATTTTTTTTCAAAACTCATTTGATCTTTCATCAAAGGTAATGTTTCGAATTATTATGAGTTTTTCATGATATTTAGTCCTTGAAATCGAATTATTAGCCCTCAATTTGCATGTTTTAGATAAAAGCAAAAAATTGGGTCGTTAATGGTGGATTTTAGATTTCCGAGTAAAAATATGATTTCAAAGTGTTTTTCTATTAGTTTTGATGTGATGAAAAGGTTTTTAAACTTAAATTTAAGTTTCATTAATAATTCTTCATGTTTTAATGAATTTAGTGAAAATTACTGAAAAGATGTCGAAAAATGTTGATACCATGAACTGAGCATTTTAGTGTAGTTTGAAGGTTGGGGATTAGGCGTAGATGACTAATTAGATGACTGAAATTCGTTTTAGGCGAAAATTTTAAACGTAGACCAAGTTAAGAACATTCTAAGTTTGTTATGTTAAAGGTTTTGGTTACATGAGAACTTAGAATAGGTTGATGTTTTAGTTCGTTTAAGTGAGTCCTTAGCTACTATCTGATTGTGAATTTTTCATGGTTATTGTGTGTAAAGCCTCAGATTCATTGGAGCCTTCTACAAGTAAAGGAATATCCAGTTTGAGCTTTCGACTTCTCGGCGAAAGCATAATAGGGAGTGTTTGGAATCACTACTCGTAAACACAAGTCATGTGTTATTTGGGAATTTAATAGTAGCCTAAACCCCTACTCTAGATTCTGAGTGTAAGTTTTCTTGTATTTATATTTATCTTGTGGTTATGTTCTTATATGTATATGAAATTGTGCATAGTGATGAGAAGCTCATATATGTGATATATTGATATAATAACGGTTGTGGAAAGTGAAAATGTATACATGATATATTTGTTAGATGCTAGTGATAGTGTTTTGCAAAAGATACTAACATGCAGTGATGGTGCACGGATAACCAGTAAGTGATATGTGATTATTTTCAAATATTTTGGCCTTGTGATCTTGGATATAGTTGGCATGCCATAGGATTATGAGTACTCACTTATAAGTATAGTGATTTTGGGCGTTGAGGCCCTGGGACATGTTGGAGGGATAAGGGAATGAGAGCTAAGCTCCATTCAACGAGACATGTGAGGTGAAACAAGGAGAGTGCTAGATATATGCTTCACTTATGGGACATGTTTGACTCTATGAGTCTATGTGGTGTGTTGGAAATCCTTGTATCCGATGACTGATTATGGAGCTCACTTTACATTTCAAACCTCAAGTGCCAATTTATCGGTTTTTGTGACTTGTTTGAAATGTGATATAATGAATATGTGTTTCAAGATGCATGTTTGTATGAATACGTAAATGTTGTGTAAATGAACTAATAGGTAATGCATGTAAAGGTACTATATGTCACTAGAAGTAAGACTTTTGTAATCGTACTTATACATGGTTGTCTTGTGGATGCATGAGGACACATTTGCAATGTGATTATTCTAATCATTCACTGAGCTTATTAAGCTCACCCACTCCTTTCTTTACTCATTGCGGATTAGTTATGTATCAGTGTGAGTGGTGTGGCTTTCCGAGAGGTGGTCCAAGCCAATTCTGTGTTATTCCGTATGTGTTCTTTCTTTAAGTATTGGGAAAAAGGCAATGTGATAGACTTGTTTAATAGCATGATGTGTGTCGAAACCGTCCCTTTTTGGAAAAGGCGTGGGAATCAAACTTGGGTTTTGAAAATAAAATGGGAGTCGCCACCGATCTTTTATTAGGTGTGGTCGGATCACCTTTGTTTTAATAAAACGTTTTGATTTACTAAGACAATGCTTTTGGTCTACGAAAATTTGAAAAAAGAGGTTCGGGAGTCGGTTACACGCAAGGAAGGGTTAGCACCCTCGTCGTGCCCAAAATTGGTACCAAATTGATCCGTTAATGTCCTTATGTCGAAAGTTGGAAATCGTGAAAATGGATTTAAAAAATATAATCCCTTTAAAATTAATCGGGTTTTATCGAGTTAAATCAAGCTTTTCTTGTCCCGAAAGAATAAAATATCACACCCAATGCTTTAGGACACGATAATTTAAATCCTCGGATCCAAGATGAATATTGCCTCATTTAGAAAATCTTACCTCGAGAGATCGAAATGTCACATCCAGTAAGTTAGGACGCGACATATCGAATTCTCGAAAATAAGCTTTTATTTTTTTGTTCAGAAACTTTTCATTTTTAAAAGATATTTCGCTGTTTAGGTTAAACGAGGAGAACCGAAA
The DNA here is from genome assembly GCA_005393395.2 of Gossypium australe. NCBI lineage: Eukaryota > Viridiplantae > Streptophyta > Magnoliopsida > Malvales > Malvaceae > Gossypium > Gossypium australe. Next base: position 43,794,772 of record CM016624.1, read on the forward strand.
CCTAGTAAGTTAAGGCCCGATTTTCCCGAATTTCTAAACACGAAGTATCGCCCTTAGGAAAGAGATCAGTTTTGTATTGGGTAAAATGTAGCACGAATTTGTGACAAAGTGTAGAAAAATAAGTATAATGCTGGCAAGCATAGAGAACAAATATGTTAAATACAAGAGATAATAAAAAGACGAAGATAGAAGTAAAATGGGTAAAACCGATATGCTAAAAGGGATAAATAAATGGAAAACGAAAGGATGACAAGCTAGGTGGATGCTTTACAGGAAGACAGAAGAATGAAATTAATAGCAATAATAATGATGATAATATAATGATAAAGAAATAACACAAAATATGTACAATATGCCAATATAAATATAATGAGATAATAACACTAATGCAAAGTATGTATAATAATAATCATACTAATAATAATAATAATAATAATAATAATAACGATAATAAACATAATAATAATGGTATGAATATATATATATATACAATATACTAATATGATTATAGTAGTGATAGTAATAATCTAATAACAATATATTAATAATATAACGATAGCAATAATAAAAACAATAATAATAATATAATAATAATAATATATATAGAGAGGAGACCAAATCGAAACCAAAACGAAGTTAAAGGGTTAATTTAAAACTAATGGAAGTACGAAGGGTTTAATGGCAGTGCGCGTAAACCTTCGGGACCTAACGGGTAAATAACCCGCCTTTTTAATGCGCAGCGTTCGAGGGCGGACTAAATTGAAAGGACGTACAAACTCAGGGGAAAATTAAAGATTAAAGAAAGTAAAATTGGGTTCAATTAAATGCGGCGCAGGAGGAGAGGGGGTCATCGTGCAAATACTCCTTTTGAAAAGACACGAACGGTTTCTCTTAGAACCAAACGGCATCGTTTCATCGATCATTAATAAACCCCTAACTTCTAGTTTTATTCACATTTACTAACTCTTATTCCAAAAACAAACAAAAAAAGAAAAACTTCAACCGACCCTCTCTCTCCCTTTGCGCTTTCTCGATCGCCTGGGTTCTCAAGGCCGTTCTTTGCGCCGCTGCAACACCATCGGACTGGTGACCAGCGATGCTCCAAACGGAGAGTCTCGATTCCGTGCCGAACCCTTTAGATTCCCTGTTTAAAGGGTCCCGGAATCGGTCTTCCTCAGACCTCGTTTTCGAACCCGATAGAGAAGGAAGGGTTCTTCGACGATGCTCTTTTGAATCCCGGTGAGTTCTCTCTTTTTTTCTTTTTGGTTTCGTTTTGGGTAAAGATTCGGAATAAAACACGAAGAAATAATGAACGAAGAGGCAGTAAATAAGCGGGATTAACCTTAAGATTTTTCTTGACTTTATTCCTGTTTGCTTCTGTAAGTTCTATGCGAAAAAAAGGGAAAAAAACCCACCCCTTTTACATTGATTTTGAACGGTTTTATAGCCGAAAAATTACAATCGTTTTCTTATTCTATTATTTGCTCCATATCTTGTCCTCTGTTTCTGCTTCTGGTGTTGCTTGCAGGTGATGGGCGAGGCGTTGGTGGAGTCGTCAGACCGAGGTGTGCATGACCGAGGCGCCTGGGATTTTTGATGCGAGGCGCGCATGTGGGGGATGTCAGAAATGTGGTGCGCAGTGATGTCTGCTGGGGTGCGCGTGGGGTCCACGCGAGAAGCCAAGGGTTGGCGGCGCTGGAAACAGAAACCCTCGGGTTTCTGATGGGTTTGTGGTCTGTATAGATGGGTTGGGCTTAATGTTTTGGTTAAATGGGTTTCGTAATTGGGGTAATTTGGGTTGAGAAATGGGTTTGGTTTGTAAAAGTGGGCTTAGGGGTGTGTCAGGCCTGTCTGTTTATTTGGGCCTGCTGGTGTAAATGGACATTAGACATTTTTATTAATATTTTGGGTTTTTTAATTTGGTTTTATTTTGTCTACATGGGCCCGGGCAAAAATTGGGTATTACAGCTGCCCCTCTTTGCTCATTGTCGTGAAACGAGAATAGAGCAAAGACAATAAGGAACCAATTTTGCCCGGGCCTAGCCAAGCCTTGGCTTCTTGATCCGCGTCTCCTTCCAACAGCTTCAAACTTCACTGTAACTCTTTGCTTCGATTCATTCTGCTGAGGGTTTGGGGTGATAAGAGTTCAGAAGGAAGAGGTCCGCAACTTGGTTCTTCTTGCTGAAACTTCTTGAAAACGAACGGTGATAGGAATTCAGAAGAGACCTACAACTCGGGTCTTCTGCTGAAAACTCTTTGAAAACAAACAATGATTCAGAAGAGACCTACAACTCGGGTCTTCTGCTGAAAACTTCTTGAAAACGAACAGTGTTAGGAATTCAGAAGAGACCTACAACTCCGGTCTTCTTGCTGAAATTTCTCGAAAACAAACGGTGATGGGAATCCAGAAGAGACCTACAACTCGGGTCTTCTTGCTGAAAACTTCTTGAAAATGAACAGTGATAGGAATTCAAAAGAGACCTACAACTCGGGTCTTCTTGCTGAAACTTCTCGAAAACGAACAGTGATAGGAATTCAGAAGAGACCTACAACTCGGGTCTTCTTGCTGAAACTTCTCAAAAACGAACGGTGATAGGAATCCAGAAGAGACCCGTAACTTGGATCTTCTTGCTGAAACTTCTCGAAAACGAACGGTGATAGGAATCCGGAAGAGACCCGTAACTTGGATCTTCTTGCTGAAACTTCTCGAAAACGAACAGTGATAGGAATCCAGAAGAGACCCGTAACTTGGATCTTCTTGCTGAAACTTCTCGAAAACAAACAGTGATAGGAATTCAGAAGAGACCTATAACTCGGGTCTTCTTGCTGAAACTTCTCGAAAACGAACGATGATAGGAATCCAGAAGAGACCTACAACTCGGGTCTTCTTGCTGGAACTTCTCGCACGGGAATAAGTCTGAACTTTCAACTTGCTTCCCTGCAACCCTCAGGAAGACTTCAATCTTTAGATTGCTTCGCTGGAGCAAGATCCGAGTTTCGACGTGGTGGTGCCCCTTTTTGAAGGACCTGTCGCGTAGAATATGCTTGTGTGTATGCAAATAACGAGGATGCTATGATCGAAATGGCTCGAATGCTCCTAACTATACGTGTCATTTACATGAATGCTGAATGTTATGATAATTTTTCCCAGCGTAAAAATAACTAGAATGTAGTGGTCGCAGTAAATCAATGCTCCTAACTGGATGAATGCGTGAGAAGGACCCCATTTATGGTTTAGGTTCTCGTTTCTCATAGCAAGATTCTATCACTAGCGCATTACGATTTGTGGCTGACGCAGGGAAAAAGGAAAAAACGAGCTTGCCCCGCTGTGATTCCATTGTCCCTTCCATTGTACTTTCTGCGACATAAAGTTCATACCTTTCACTACCACCTCAGGGGAGTAGCATTTGCCTTCTCCCAATGTTTCTAAACCTTAGGTGGAATGAATTTCGAACAAAAGTCATGCTTCCAGACCCTGTATTGTTTAGAGACTTTCAGAATAATATGTAGGACGCCTTTATGAAAGTATTATTAGTTCTGAAATCGTTATTTCATTATAAAATGCCTAGGAGGGATTGGGAGTACAACCCGAAATAAAACAGGTCAAATCAAACTGGCAAATGCAATCAAGGAAGTAGTTCATTGAAATAAAATAATTACGAATTACAAAGATGGGCAGAATAGAAATTAGGTGCCCCAGATATCGCAGCCTAGGCTTCTCCGCCTGAGTATTTGGAAGATCATTTTGAGTTTGATACGTGCTTTAGGAGATCTTGAGTATTTTGTTGATGCCTCAAGATGCGGCATACCCCCTCCTTGTCCATTTCAGTGCAGCGAGATTTTTCTTCGATGCCGCCTTTCAGGTTTTCGACTCAAATCCCCTTTGGTCTCAAAGCGCCCTTTGCGGGTTTTCGCCTTGGCCTCTCCCCCCCCTTTTTTTTTCTTGGGAATCAAGGTGTCCTTGGTGGTTTCTTGTCTTAGCTTGTTCAAGCGAAGTACCTTTTGACTGAATCTGAGTTCACGGGGTTGGGCAAGCTTTTCCCATCCATTTCCGTTAGGATCAGTGTGCCTCCGGAGAAAGCCTTTTTCACCACATACGGTCCTTCCCAATTCGGCATCCATTTCCCTCTGAAATCCTTTTGTATGGGGAGGATCTTTTTCAGTACCAGGTCTCCCTCGTGAAACTCTCTTGGGCGAACCCTTTTGTTGTAGGCACGCATCATGCACTTTTGATACATCTGACCGTGACGAATAGCCTTTAGCCTCTTTTCTTCGATTAGGTTCAATTGATCGTATCGAGCCTGAATCCACTGAGCTTCATCCAGTTTTACTTCTGTTAAAACCCGAAGAGAAGGTATTTCCACCTCAATGGGTAGGACTGCCTCCATCCCGTAAACCAGTGAGAAGGGTGTTGCCCCGGTAGAGGTTCTGACGGATGTCCGATAAGCATAAAGAGCAAATGGTAATTTCTCATGCCAATCCTTGTAAGTCTCTGTCATCTTTCCCACTATCTTTTTGATATTCTTATTCGCTGCTTCCACTGCCCCGTTCATTTTTGGACGGTATGGGGATGAGTTATGATGTTTAATGTTGAATTGACGACAAACATCTGCTATCGTACTATTGTTAATTCAACGCATTATCTGATATGATCCTTTCGGGCATCCCATATCGGCAAATAATTTCCTTCTTCAAAAATCGACTAACTGCTGATTTAGTGACGTTAGCGTATGAAGCAGCTTCTACCCACTTCGTGAAATAATCAATGACTACGAAGATAAATCGGTGTCCGTTTGAAGCTTTTGGTGAGATGGGTCCGATTACATCCATGCCCCACATGGAAAAGGGCCATGGGGAAGTCATAACGTGTAGGGGAGACGGGGGCACGTGAATCTTATCTCCATAGATCTGGCATTTATGACACCTCTTGGCATAATCGATACAGTCTCCTTCCATGGTGGACCAGTAATATCCAAATCTCATTATTTGCCTGGCCATTGTGAATCCGTTAGCATGCGTTCCACAAACGCCCTCATGAACTTCCTCTAGGATCATCTTAGCTTCTAAAGCGCCGACGCATCTCAACAATACTTGATCCTTTCCTTTTTTGTACAAGATGTCTCCATCTACCACATATTCGAGGGCCAATCTCCTGAGCGTCCTTTTTTCATTCTCAGTTGCGTGAGCTGGGTACTCGCGGTTTTTCGCATATCGCAATATATCTTGGTACCAGGGGTGATCGTCCCTTTCTTCCTCTTCTATATTGCAGCAGTAAGCTGGGGCTCCGTAAATACTCATTTGAATAGGCTTTACATCTTCTTGCTTACTTGCTTTAAGCATAGAGGCTAAAGTAGCCAAAGCATCTGCCGTCTGGTTCTCTTCTCGTGGGAGATAACTAAAGGTGATATCGTCAAACTCCTCGATTAATCCCATGACTATCCTTCGATAGTTGATCAATTTGGGGTCTCTTGTTTCCCATTCGCCCCTTAATTGGTAGATCACTAATGCGGAGTCTCCATATACCTCCAGCGTTTTAACTCTACGATCTATAGCAGCGTGGAGTCCCATGATACAAGCTTCGTATTCTGCCATATTATTTGTGCAATCGAAATCCAACCTGACTGTGAACGGGTAGTGATCTCCTTTTGGGGATACCAAGACTGCCCCAATCCCATTTCCAATAGCATTTGATGCTCCATCGAAATTCAGTTTCCAAAGGTCATCCTTTGCCGTGTCCTCTTCCGTAGCTGCCACGTACATTAAATCCTCATTGGGGAAATCAAAGTTTAATGGCTCGTAGTGTAACACCCCTTACTCGAGACCATCGCCGGAATTAAGTAAGGGGCATTACTAGACTTGACTACTAGTTCAGAACATGAAAATCTTAAAGCTGTCAAACTGCGTTGTGCCGACTAATTCGGCTATAACTCGAGTTACAAAATTCGAAATTCAGATCCGTAAATTTTCCTTGAAAGTAGACTCATATATCTATTCACCATAATTTTTCTAGAATTTTTCATGTGGCGAATTAGTACAGTTTATTCATCAAAGTTACCCTTATTACACTGCTGGACAGTTCTGACCTGTCCCTATAAAACTGCAGTTATCTCATTGCACAATTTTCATATACTGTTATAGTTTATACCAATGAAAAATAGACTCAATAAGGGTTTTACACATATAACCCATGCTTCCTAATTATTTTTGTACAATTTTTGACAATTTTTCCAAAACAGAACAGTGACTCGCGAATGCATTCAGAGTAGGTCTCACTAAAACTGAATTATCTCATAATATAACAATCTTTTGCTTACTCTATTTCTTCCATATAAAAATAGACGCAATCAGGTTCAATTTCATAATTCACTCATCTCCAAATTCAATATATCCTATTTTTGGTGATTTTCCTAACTCGCGTCACTGCTGCTGCTACAAGCTGTTTTAATGCATTCTTAAAAATAACTAGCTTCTACCCGAACCTCCTTACTTCAATTTACAAGGATTCAATTCATATTCAATCATTTCCTTAGTAATACGGTTAACTCGTTTAGGAATGCATAGACATTTCCACCATGAACCAACTTACATCAAATCACACCAACGTACTTAACAAAATTTAGCCATTTTCGCATGGCTATTCTTTTAGTGTTTACACATGAACCGAAAAATTTTCTCAAACAATACCAAGCCTATCCTATACATGCCTTCGTTTAAAACCAACCCAAAATGAAGGAGTACCCAAAATGTAGGTTGATAGTGTGAGCGACTTTCCAACAATCCCGATGTGCTTGTGGCTTGCACCTAATCTATAAAACAGAGGAAACATCTCACACGAGTAAGCTTACTAGCTTAGTAAGTCCCAACTCATTTAAATTAGAACATTTAATTATTTATGAAGATAAAACAATCCACATATGGCATTCTACATAAACAACTAAGTAAATAATTTACACAAGGCCAAATATTAATAATTCGATAACCTTCTTTCATAGCAGTTATACATGCAAATCAATTTCCCCAAATAACATGGTCTAAACTCGACTTCCGTCAAATCACATTCATCAATGACAATTTGGCACCAGTAATATTTAACATAACATACCTCACATACTTACCCGAACCATATTCTTGACAATTTAGTTCTAAATTGTCTTGACAAGGATTAAACTTCTCTTAGGTAAATTTCATCACCGGCATCAAGCCTGCTAGGCGTAAAAGCCTGAAAAGTAACACCGGCACGAGGCCTGCTAGGCATAAAAGCCCGATAGGTAACACCGGCACGAGGCCTGCTAGGCATAAAAGCCCGATAGATAACACCGGCACGAGGCCTGCTAGGCTCGAGGCCCGAATGTCAAAATATCTTTACATGCTTTTCACATTTTCACTATTCATATCGAATCATACGCCTTTATTACCATTGCATTTAATAAATTCGAAGTCAATCAAATCCATCACTATCACAATCGACCAATTCATGGTTTTATACCAAGCTTATACAATTTGTATCATTCACTAGATATGTAAAGGATCTTTAGATATAAGGTAGCTCAAGAACTTACTTATTCACCTTGCATTAGCCAAAATAATTTCCATCACATTCTCCACTTAAATCATCAACCAATATGTCAACATACATTCGGCCATGATGTAATTAGACATTAGCATTCATAAATTTTTTAATAGTCAAGATAACCATAATTAACTCTTTGACATGATTTAACTAAAGGACTTACCTCAGTTGTCGATAAGCCGTGCAATTCGGCTACTCGATAATCTTTGTTTTTCCTCGATCTTGATCTTTCTCTTTTTGTTCCCGATCTAATTTGGTTCAATTTTAACCAATTAACCACACGTCCATTCAATTCAAGAACAAAATCATAAAATACATAATTTCAAGACGTAACAATGTGCATTCGGCATACATCCCTTACTTTGTTCAAGTGCATTCAAATTATTAGGGGAACACTTTGGTAGTGACTTCCTTGATGTGTTTTTAACTTACATCTTATCTAGCCGTACCTTAACTTTATATAATTACACATGTATAATCAAATACATTAACTCAAATTCATTTTCCCTTATGGCCGAATATACTAGTTTCATACCCATGCATTTTTTTTCAACATACAACCAAGAAACAAGCTAGATAACCACAACTTATTCATCCTAATTCCAGCCGAATATTAGCTTGTTTAAACCCAAAATTAACATGATTTTTCTATTAGCATCCTAAGCAATCAATTACTACTTCATAAGACTTATTAAATTAAGCTAAGGTATCCACCATTTCTTTTCTTTTTCTATCTATCAAACAATGTAACCAACCATAGCCAACATGCTTTCATCACACATGAAAAAGCCTTAGAACTAAGTCATGGCCGAATCTAAGGAGAGCTTAGATCTCAAATTTTTGCACAAGAACTCGATAGTATGTAAGACTACCAACACAACCATGCAAAACCATTCATCCATGTCTAATCACTATACAATATAAGTATAGCCGAACATTAACACAAAGGAAAAGGATTCAAAATTGGTGGTCTCACATTCGGCCGAATATAAGGGCATCCCCATGGCTAAATTTAAACCATTTTCTTACAAACTCAAGCTTCTTCTTCTCCCTCTCATATTATCAAAGTTTATTAACAACCCAAACCACCATTCTTCACCCATGGCCGAATTTCTTCTTATCAAACTTAACAAGCTTTGCTTGTTTCCAAAGAGAATAAATCAAGAAATCAAGCCACATCAAGATAAATTATTAAGGTGAAGTTCAAACTCTTACCTATACTAACACATGCAAGGGCCGATTGAAGAAGATGAAAGTTCTTCCCTCTTCTTGATGGTGGTTTCGGCAAGAAGGAATGAAGGATGAGAGAATTATTCCTTTTGTTTTTATTTTTTTCTTTTTCATCATAGATTATAGCATGCTTCTCCTTTTACATTTTACTAAAAATCAAAATATATAATTAAAAAGTATATAATCATAGCATGCTTAATATAAAATGCCTAAATGTCATACAAAAATATAAAAAAGAGAGCATATATGCATGCTTGCCGTCCACCTTGTTCAAATGTGGGAAATTTGACATGCAAATTCCCATGTTTTATGGACAATTCATTTAGCTCCCTTTTCATTAATGCCCACTACATTAATCCTTCTTGCAATTTAAGCCTTCTTAGCAAATTAGACACTTAGATAGCTAAAATTTTCTACGAAATTTTTGCACTCACTAAATCACACATAACAAACACGAAACATAATATTATAATATCCCTCAAGCTCGGATTCGTGGTCCCGAAACCACCGTTTCGATTAGGGTCAAAATTGGTCTGTTACAACTCTCCCCCCCTTAAGGATTTTCGTCCCCGAAAATCTTACCGTTAAAAAGGTTCGGATATTGTTGCTTCATTGACTCTTCAGGCTCCCACGTAGCCTCTTCAGTTCCGTGACGATTCCATAGAATCTTTACTAATGGAATTCTTTTATTTCTTAACTCTTTGGTCTCCCGAGCCAAGATACGGATCGGTTCCTCATCATAGGTCAAGTCAGATCGAATTTCAATCTCTGACGGGGTGATCACATGGGACGGATCCGATCTGTATTTGCGAAGCATCGAAACATGAAATACATTGTGTATCTTTTCTAACTCGGAGGGCAATCTTAATCTATAAGCAACCGGTCCAATACGTTCAATAACTTCGTACGGTCCGATAAATCTCGGGCTCAACTTGCCTTTCTGACCGAATCGGAGTATTTTCTTCCACGGAGAAACTTTTAAGAACACCCGATCTCCGACCTGAAATTCAATGTCCTTACGTTTTAAATCGGCATAGGACTTTTGACGATCCAAAGCAGCTTTCAAATTATTCCGAATAACGACCACCTTCTGTTCTGTTTCTTTAATCCAATCAACCCCGTGTATCTTGTTCTCACTGAGCTCAGTCCAATACAATGGTGTGCGACATTTTCGACCATATAAGGCTTCATAAGGTGCCATTTTTATGCTAGATTGAAAGCTATTATTGTAAGCAAACTCAATCAGGGGTAGGTATCGTTCCCACGTACCTTCGAACTCGAGAACGCAACACCTCAACATGTCCTCAAGTGTCAAAATAGTTCGCTCAGACTGACCGTCTGTTTGCGGATGAAAGGCTGTACTAAAATGTAGTTTAGTACCTAATGCCTCTTGCAACTTCTTCCAGAATCGCGAGGTAAATCTTGGGTCTCTATCTGAAACAATGGAACTCGGTACACCGTGCAATCTTACAATCTGCGACACATACAATTCGGCAAGTTTGTCAAGTGAATAGTCGGTACGTACCGGCACAAAATGAGCTGATTTAGTCAGTCTATCAACGATAACCCAAACGGCATCTTTCTTACTCGGTGTCATAGGAAGACCGGATACAAAATCCATAGTAATTCTATCCCATTTCCATTCGGGTATCATAATCGGCTGAAGTAATCCGGAGGGTACCTGGTGCTCAGCTTTCACTTGTTGACAGATTAAGCACTTGGAGACAAACTCAGATATGTCCCGTTTCATGCCGGGCCACCAATAAAACTGCTTCAAATCGTTATACATTTTTGTGCTACCCGGGTGTATCGACATTCGGCCATTATGAGCCTCACTCAGAATCATCTGTATCAAATCTGAGTTCATTGGAACACACAATCGATTTTTATACCTCAAACAGTCATTTGCATCTATCTGGAAGTCTGATTCTGTAGCGTTCTCACACTGAACCCGAATAGCTACTAACTTTTCGTCAACTTTCTGTGCCTCGCAAATTTGCTGAATAAACATCGGTCTTGTTTGTAGCTCGGCTATGATTGAACCATCCTCAGACATCGTCATCCGTGCGTTTAATGCACGCAGAGCAAATAATGATTTTCGACTCAACGCATCCGCAACAACATTAGCCTTCCCCGGATGGTAGTCAATCACTAATTCGTAGTCTTTCAGCAATTCTAACCATCGGCGTTGTCTCAAATTTAGATCTTTCTGTGTCATTAAATACTTTAGACTTTTGTGATCTGAGTAAACATGACATTTTTCGCCGAATAAGTAGTGACGCCAAATTTTCAATGCAAACACAATGGCTGCCAACTCCAGATCGTGAGTTGGATAATTTTTTTCATGTGGCTTCAATTGTCTTGAAGCGTAGGCTACCACCTTGCCTTCTTGCATCAGAACACAACCCAACCCACTTAAAGATGCATCACTAAAAATAGTAAATTCTTTACCCGATTCAGGCTGAGTCAACACTGGAGCCTCGGTTAAAAGGGCTTTCAACTGCTCGAAACTCCTCTGGCATTTTTCTGACCATTCATATTTGACATCCTTCTGTAGTAGTCTCGTCAAAGGTGCAGCTATCACGGAAAAACCTTTTACAAATCGTCTATAATATCCCGCGAGGCCCAGGAAACTTCGGATCTCAGAAACATTCTTTGGTGGTTTCCACTCGAGTATAGCTGCTATCTTGTTTGGATCCACCCGAATTCCTGACACCGAAACCACATGACCCAGGAAGCTGACTTCGTTCATCCAAAACTCACACTTACTGAATTTTGCATATAAACGATGATCTCTCAAGGTTTGTAGTACTTCTCTCAAGTGCTCAACGTGTTCCGCTTCACTTTTGGAGTAGACCAATATATCATCGATAAACACTACTACAAACCTATCCAAAAATCGTCGGAAGACCCGGTTCATTAGATCCATAAAAACGGCAGGTGCATTGGTAAGCCCAAAAGGCATAACCAAAAACTCATAGTGCCCGTACCTCGTTCGAAATGCCGTCTTTGGCACATCGGAATCTCTGACCCGTAATTGATAATAGCCCGACCTCAAATCTATTTTCGAAAACACTGAAGCCCCCTTTAACTGATCAAATAAATCGTCGATTCAAGGTAACGGGTATTTATTCTTTATGGTCACCTTATTTAGTTGCCGGTAGTCGATACACATTCGCATTGTCCCATCTTTCTTTTTCACAAATAAGACTGGTGCTCCCCACGGAGAAAAACTCGGTCGTGCGAAACCCCTCTCTGTCAATTCTTGCAACTGCGCTTTCAATTCTTTTAATTCAGTAGGCGCCATTCGGTACGGAGCTATCGAAATTGGGGTCGCATCCGGCACTAATTCAATGCCGAACTCAATCTCTCGTACTGGGGGTAAGCCCGGTAGTTCTTCAGGAAACACATCGGTGTATTCACATACAACTGGTACCGATTTCATTAGTTTCTCGGACATTTTATTATCCAGCACATAAGCCAAATAGGCCTCACACCCTTTTCTTACATACTTTTGGGCTACCATTGAGGATATTACTGTAGGCAACTCACTTACATCACCGGATTTTATTCTGATTGTCTCACCGTTTCGGCATTTCAAATTAATAAGCTTTCTTTTGCAATCCACCACTGCCTCGTGTGAAGTTAACCAATCCATACCCAAGATTATATCAAATTCGTCGAAGGGCAACAACATCAAATCAGCTGGAAAGCAATAATCTCGAACCATCAACGGGCAACCTCTACCCACTTTATTAACAAGCACACATCTACCCAAAGGGTTGGACACACGAATTACGAACTCGGTAGACTCAACTAGCAGAGTCTTACCAAATTTTAAAGTTTCACACACATAAGAATGAGTCGAACCAGGATCAATTAGTGCAATCACAGTAGTATCAAAAAGAGTGAAAGTACCGGTAATGACGTCGGGGGAGGAAGCATCCTCTCTAGCTCGCGCAGCATATGCTCTCGCCGGAGTTCTAGCCTCAGATCGATCTGTAGTGTTCTTCGTTCCTTTCTGGCTACCACCTACATTGCCTGAATGTCTGGGTGGTCTACCTCGCATTGGCACGTTGCTCGGTGTAGTGTTCCGAACTGCATTCTGCTCAGCTAACTTCGGACACTCTCTGATAAAATGATCTGACGATCCACATTTATAGCAAGACCGATCATGGAATCTACAACTTCCTGAGTGCCATTTCCCACAGTGCTTGCATTCAGCTCTATTTTGTGGAATGTTACCAACGCTGGCTATCGAGGTAGCTCGGGAGCTCATAGGAGGTCGATCCCGTCTAGGCGGATCTGCAGTAGTTTTCTGTCGGCTGTAGTCATCTCTAGGCTTCTTGCTCGTGGAATGAAAGACTTTGCCCGAAGACCTCTTTCGGATATCTCTGGCTTCGGTATCAGCCTTTCTCTTCTCCTTCCCGAGCTCTTCAGCTTTGCAAGCTCTCTCAACTAAAGTTACAAATTCTTGGATTTCAAGAACGCCAACAAACATCTTTATGTCTTCATTTAGGCCGTCTTCGAATCTTTTACACATAATGGCTTCAGTAGAGACACACTCTCTAGCATAACGACTGAGCCTGACAAATTTTCTTTCATACTCCGTTACAGTCATTCGTCCTTGTTTCAGCTCAAGGAACTCTTTTCGTTTTTGATCAATGAATCTTTGACTAATATACTTCTTGCGAAATTCAGTTTGGAAGAAATCCCATGTCACTTTTTCTTTCAGAACCACTGATACTAGTGTATTCCACCAGTGATATGCAGTGTCCCGCAATAAGGATATAGTACACTTCAAGCTTTCATCCGGAGTACAAGACAGCTCACCAAGTACCCGAATAGTGTTATCAAGCCACATTTCGGCTCTCTCAGCATCATCATCGTCATTGGCTTTAAATTCTTCGGCCCCATATTTTCGAATTTTGTCAACTGGGGGCCTACTAGATCTCATTGGATCTATCACTGGGGGAGCTAGAGGATCCGGAGTTGGATTATTCGGGGGCGGAGGTTGGGGCACAGCCGGGTTATTTTGAATAAATTGGGCAAACCATTCGTTCATCATCCGATAAAAGGCTTGTTTAGTTTCTCCTTCGTGGCTACCCGAAACAGGTCGAGAGTCTATCGGCGCTGATCCGTGGGTACGGTCAGGCGCCACGCTCTCCACATCATCAGCCACAGCTCTTTCTGGTTCAGAGTCCATTTACTATACCAAACAAAAATTCAGGCTGTCAGAAGTCACCACACTATCAACATATAACCACAGGCATGTATAGCTAGACCCACACGCGCCACGGTAGTCCTAGAATCGACTAAACCGTAAGCTCTGATACCAATCAAATGTAACACCCCTTACTCGAGACCATCGCCGGAATTAAGTAAGGGGCATTACTAGACTTGACTACTAGTTCAGAACATGAAAATCTTAAAGCTGTCAAACTGCGTTGTGCCGACTAATTCGGCTATAACTCGAGTTACAAAATTCGAAATTCAGATCCGTAAATTTTCCTTGAAAGTAGACTCATATATATATTCACCATAATTTTTCTAGAATTTTTCATGTGGCCAATTAGTACAGTTTATTCATAAAAGTTACCCTTATTACACTGCTGGACAGTTCTGACCTGTCCCTATAAAACTGCAGTTATCTCATTGCACAATTTTCATATACTGTTCTAGTTTATACCAATGAAAAATAGACTCAATAAGGGTTTTACACATATAACCCATGCTTCCTAATTATTTTTGTACAATTTTTGAAAATTTTTCCAAAACAGAACAGTGACTCGCGAATGCATTCAGAGTAGGTCTCACTAAAACTGAATTATCTCATAATATAACAATCTTTTGCTTACTCTATTTCTTCCATATAAAAATAGACGCAATCAGGTTCAATTTCATAATTCACTCATCTCCAAATTCAATATATCCTATTTTTGGTGATTTTCCTAACTCGCGTCACTGCTGCTGCTACAAGCTGTTTTAATGCATTCTTAAAAATAACTAGCTTCTACCCGAACCTCCTTACTTCAATTTACAAGGATTCAATTCATATTCAATCATTTCCTTAGTAATACGGTTAACTCGTTTAGGAATGCATAGACATTTCCACCATGAACCAACTTACATCAAATCACACCAACGTACTTAACAAAAATTTAGCCATTTTCGCATGGCTATTCTTTTAGTGTTTACACATGAACCGAAAAATTTTCTCAAACAATACCAAGCCTATCCTATACATGCCTTCGTTTAAAACCAACCCAAAATGAAGGAGTACCCAAAATGTAGGTTGATAGTGTGAGCGACTTTCCAACAATCCCGATGTGCTTGTGGCTTGCACCTAATCTATAAAACAGAGGAAACATCTCACACGAGTAAGCTTACTAGCTTAGTAAGTCCCAACTCATTTAAATTAGAACATTTAATTATTTATGAAGATAAAACAATCCACATATGGCATTCTACATAAACAACTAAGTAAATAATTTACACAAGGCCAAATATTAATAATTCGATAACCTTCTTTCATAGCAGTTATACATGCAAATCAATTTCCCCAAATAACATGGTCTAAACTCGACTTCCGTCAAATCACATTCATCAATGACAATTTGGCACCAGTAATATTTAACATAACATACCTCACATACTTACCCGAACCATATTCTTGACAATTTAGTTCTAAATTGTCTTGACAAGGATTAAACTTCTCTTAGGTAAATTTCATCACCGGCATCAAGCCTGCTAGGCGTAAAAGCCTGAAAAGTAACACCGGCACGAGGCCTGCTAGGCATAAAAGCCCGATAGGTAACACCGGCACGAGGCCTGCTAGGCATAAAAGCCCGATAGATAACACCGGCACGAGGCCTGCTAGGCTCGAGGCCCGAATGTCAAAATATCTTTACATGCTTTTCACATTTTCACTATTCATATCGAATCATACGCCTTTATTACCATTGCATTTAATAAATTCGAAGTCAATCAAATCCATCACTATCACAATCGACCAATTCATGGTTTTATACCAAGCTTATACAATTTGTATCATTCACTAGATATGTAAAGGATCTTTAGATATAAGGTAGCTCAAGAACTTACTTATTCACCTTGCATTAGCCAAAATAATTTCCATCACATTCTCCACTTAAATCATCAACCAATATGTCAACATACATTCGGCCATGATGTAATTAGACATTAGCATTCATAAATTTTTTAATAGTCAAGATAACCATAATTAACTCTTTGACATGATTTAACTAAAGGACTTACCTCAGTTGTCGATAAGCCGTGCAATTCGGCTACTCGATAATCTTTGTTTTTCCTCGATCTTGATCTTTCTCTTTTTGTTCCCGATCTAATTTGGTTCAATTTTAACCAATTAACCACACGTCCATTCAATTCAAGAACAAAATCATAAAATACATAATTTCAAGACGTAACAATGTGCATTCGGTATACATCCCTTACTTTGTTCAAGTGCATTCAAATTATTAGGGGAACACTTTGGTAGTGACTTCCTTGATGTGTTTTTAACTTACATCTTATCTAGCCGTACCTTAACTTTATATAATTACACATGTATAATCAAATACATTAACTCAAATTCATTTTCCCTTATGGCCGAATATACTAGTTTCATACCCATGCATTTTTTTTCAACATACAACCAAGAAACAAGCTAGATAACCACAACTTATTCATCCTAATTCCAGCCGAATATTAGCTTGTTTAAACCCAAAATTAACATGATTTTTCTATTAGCATCCTAAGCAATCAATTACTACTTCATAAGACTTATTAAATTAAGCTAAGGTATCCACCATTTCTTTTCTTTTTCTATCTATCAAACAATGTAACCAACCATAGCCAACATGCTTTCATCACACATGAAAAAGCCTTAGAACTAAGTCATGGCCGAATCTAAGGAGAGCTTAGATCTCAAATTTTTGCACAAGAACTCGATAGTATGTAAGACTACCAACACAACCATGCAAAACCATTCATCCATGTCTAATCACTATACAATATAAGTATAGCCGAACATTAACACAAAGGAAAAGGATTCAAAATTGGTGGTCTCACATTCGGCCGAATATAAGGGCATCCCCATGGCTAAATTTAAACCATTTTCTTACAAACTCAAGCTTCTTCTTCTCCCTCTCATATTATCAAAGTTTATTAACAACCCAAACCACCATTCTTCACCCATGGCCGAATTTCTTCTTATCAAACTTAACAAGCTTTGCTTGTTTCCAAAGAGAATAAATCAAGAAATCAAGCCACATCAAGATAAATTATTAAGGTGAAGTTCAAACTCTTACCTATACTAACACATGCAAGGGCCGATTGAAGAAGATGAAAGTTCTTCCCTCTTCTTGATGGTGGTTTCGGCAAGAAGGAATGAAGGATGAGAGAATTATTCCTTTTGTTTTTATTTTTTCTTTTTCATCATAGATTATAGCATGCTTCTCCTTTTACATTTTACTAAAAATCAAAATATAATTAAAAAGTATATAATCATAGCATGCTTAATATAAAATGCCTAAATGTCATACAAAAATATAAAAAAGAGAGCATATATGCATGCTTGCCGTCCACCTTGTTCAAATGTGGGAAATTTGACATGCAAATTCCCATGTTTTATGGACAATTCATTTAGCTCCCTTTTCATTAATGCCCACTACATTAATCCTTCTTGCAATTTAAGCCTTCTTAGCAAATTAGACACTTAGATAGCTAAAATTTTCTACGAAATTTTTGCACTCACTAAATCACACATAACAAACACGAAACATAATATTATAATATCCCTCAAGCTCGGATTCGTGGTCCCGAAACCACCGTTTCGATTAGGGTCAAAATTGGTCTGTTACACGTAGTCTTCTAAAGCTCTGCTAGCTAGGAAGTCAGCTATCGCGCTCCCTTTTATAGCTTTCTGGCTCACATATACAATATCAAATTCGGACAGTAGGATTTGCCATCTAGCCATCCTCCCATTCAAAGCGGTCGCCTCCATCATGTACTTTAGGGGGTCTAACTTCGAGATTAACCAGGTCGTGTGATACAGCATGTATTGTCTCAATCTTCGAGTTGTCCAAATTAACGCACAACACAGCTTTTCAATTGGTGAGTACCTCATTTCGCACTCAGTGAATTTTTTACTGAGATAGTATATTGCCTTCTCCTTTCTTCCTGTATCATCATGTTGACCTAGCACACATCCCATAGAGTGGCCAAGTACTGTTAGATATAGGATTAATGGCTTATCAGGGCGTGGAGGCGACAGTACTGGAGGGTTCGACAAGTAGTGTTTGATCCTGTCGAAAGCTTCTTGACATTCGTCATTCCATATGCCGGGGTTATGTTTCTTCAAAAGACGGAATATGAGATCGCATTTCTCAGTTAGCTGTGAGATAAACCGAGCGATGTAATTCAGTCTGCCGAGGAAACCTCGAACCTCTTTCTGAGTGCGTGGCAGGGGCAATTCTTGTATAGCCCGGACCTTGTCCGAGTCGATTTCGATCCCCTTCTTGCTGACTATGAAGCCCAACAGCTTGCCAGATCTAGCTCCAAAAGTACATTTCGTAGGATTGAGTTTCAATTGGAACTTTCTCAGTCTCAGAAATAGTTTCTGCAAAACTTGTATGTGTTCTTCCTCCGTTCTAGACTTCGCAATCATGTCATCCACATAAACCTCAATCTCTGTATGCATCATATCATGGAACAAGGTCACCATGGCCATTTGATAAGTAGCTCCTGCATTTTTCAATCCAAAAGGCATTACTTTATAACAGAAGGTGCCCCACAGTGTTATGAAGGTGGTCTTTCCCATATCTTCAGGGTGCATTTTTATCTGATTGTATCCGGAAAAGCCATCCATGAAGAAAAATAGTGAAAAGCCTGCTGTATTGTCGACTAGCGTGTCAATATGAGGCAAAGGAAAGTTATCCTTTGGGCTAGCTTTGTTTAAATCTCTATAATCCACGCACATTTGCACCTTTCCGTCTTTTTTAGGGACAGGCACGATATTGGCTACCCATTCGGAATATTTGATTTCTTGCAGGAATCCGGCGTCGAACTGCTTTTGGACCTCTTCCTTTATTTTCAGCACAATGTCAGGCCTCATCCTTCGGAGCTTCTGCTGAACTGGCTTGCAATCCCTCCTTATGGGTAAGCGATGTACTGCGATATCGGTGCTTAAACCGGGCATATCTTCATAAGACCATGCGAAGACATCCTTGAATTCCCGTAATAATTTGATGAGATTCTGCCTCGTTTCCTCGGCTATACATGTCCCAATGTTTACCGCTTTCCCTTCTTCTAACATCACAGTCTCTACTGCCTCCTTATGGGGCCGAATCTGTCTCTCCTCCTGCTCTTCCATTCTTAACCAATCAGGAGACAGATCATCGTTTGTGTCATCTTCGAAATCCTGTAGATCTCCTAGGCACATGTCTTGCTCAAAAGGATATTTCGAATCTGAGGCAGCGTTGCTCAAGTCATTGACATCCGGGGACTCTGAAGGGGCCCTAAACACTACAGGGATTTCTTCCGCAGTCCAATTGTTCAAGATGTTTTCCGATTCATAAGGCTGGATATTCGGCAAGACTCCTCTGCCAACTACCTCCTCAGATAGAGCGCTAATGTAGACATTGCCTAACATTGCCGCGATGTCCTCTCCCTTCGGTGTCCCCTGCTCAGAGTGGATTACCCCTCCTGACACAAAGGTCTTGGATATGTGCGGGATTATCATGGGTTCCCTCTTGGTTTCCTTCTCGCTCAAACGGGTGAGTCTTCTTTCCCGTCTCTTTTCTAACTCCTCCTTCTTTTGCCTTGCATCTGGTCAGAATCCCAGGCCAAAGTGATCCTGTTTCTCTCTCAGTATTGGGGCCGCTATTCTCCCCTGAAGGTATTTTCCAAGCCCTCTTCCCGGTAAATCGCCTTTTCCCACGGTCATTTTCAGACCCATCCTTGTGGTCCTCGAGATTTTTGGCTCCAGGATCTTGTTTCCTTCCATGATAAAGGTTGCGTTTATGAACTCGAGAGATCGGAACGAGCATTCCGTTGCCTCGTCGTTTGTCTCCACGTAAGGCATGTCACTGGTCATGGTGGCGATGATGTCCTCCTCAGCTTTTATCGTTATTAGTTGGCCATCCGCTATCAACTTCACCTTTTGATGTAGTGATGAAGGTACTGCCCCGGCTGAATGTATCCACGGTCTCCCCAATAGGTAGTTGTAGGAAGGTTCGATGTCCATGACCAAAAAATCTATTTCGTAAATAGTTGGGCCAATCAGTAAGGGCACCTCAATTCTCCCCATGACCCTTCTTTGAGTCCCGTCGAAGGCTCTTACCACACTTTGGCATTCCTTCATGTATGAACTATCCACCGGTAATCTGTTGAGGGTGGATAAGGGTAGCACGTTTAGCGCAGACCCGTTGTCTATCAGGACCCCTGGCAATGTGTGCCCCTTACATTTAGCGGTAACGTGTAATGCCTTGGTGGATCCTCTACCACCTGGGGGTATTTCATCATCATTAAAATGAATGAAGTTGTCTGCGCTTATATGGCCGATTAATCGATCCAACTTATTAACCGAGATGTCACTAGTGATGTAGGTTTCGTTTAAAACTTTCATTAGTGCATTCCTGTGTACTTCTGAGCATTGGAGCAAGGTCAATACGGATATGCGTGCCGGCTGTTTGTGTAGCTGTTCTACCACACAATACTCACTATGTTTTAGAAATTTCAGGAACTCTTTAGCCTCTTCCTCAGTCACTGGCTCCTTGATCCTCGGCTCGGGTTCAGCTGGCTTTCCCTTTTCCTATTCCACCATTGGAGCTTTCCCCTTTATTAAGTCGTAGCGTCTCCCGCTTCGAGTATGGAAGCCTTCATTTGAATCCTCCTTCGTCACATTAGTCGAGCTCTTTGCAACCTCTACATTACACTCATAGTTCCAGGGAACTCCCTTGCTATCTTTGTAAGTGAATGCAGCGGGCTTCCGTATTATCACTTTCGGTGTCACCCGTGTTCCTATCTCATTGCTAACGGAGACTACTACCTCGCACCCATGATTTTGAGGAACCTCTCTATTATCTTTAACATCAGCGGGCCTCCGTATGACCACTCTCGGTGCTACCTGGGTCCCTGTTTTATCACTTTTGGGGCGTGAAATAGTGATCATTGGAAGATTAACACTTGAACTTTTTACTGTTGACTCTGATGCACATACGCTCTTATCCTCTGTTCCTTCTTCATAGAATTCGACTTCTTTATTGTTCATTAAGTTCTGCACTAGAGTTCTGAATTCTCCGCAAGTCTGGATCTCATGTCCCAACTCTCGATGGTACTCACAGTAGTTTGCCAGTTCCCCCCGACTTTCTTCCGCAACGATCAGCCCATGTTTAACCATTTCTTTCCAGACCCACCTCAGGGTAGTCTTGACCTCTGCAACATTCACTTTGATCCTTTTTTCCGCGCCTTCGCTGATGGCGTTATTTCCGTCCTTAGCGTGATTAGGTAAAGGATTTGTTATGTTTGGCATGTCATCCAATTCTACCACACCCATGTTGATAAATTTCTCCACCAATTTCTTGAAAGCCAGGCAGTTCTCTATTGAGTGTCCCGTGATTCCTGCGTGGTATTCACACTGGGCGTTCGTGTCGTACCACTTGGGGTACGGAGGTTGCATCGGTTTGAGATGAAAAGGGGACACAATATGTGCATCGAACAGGGTTTGATACATTTCCTTATATGTCATCGGAATTGGTGTGAATTGCGGCTTCTCATTATCTTGTCTTGAGGTGCCGGGTTCTTTCTTGGGTAGCCCTTGTTACCCCGCGGTCGTTGCTTTTGGCTGATTTATGGTGATTGACCTCGGGTGCCCTAAGCTCGCATTATTCACCTCACTTTCTTTCCTTCTTGGGGGCATTCTTTTGGCACTCTCCCCCGTCTCGATCCCTCCACTTTTCATAATATTTTCAATCATTTCTCCAGTAGTTACGATGTCCGAGAAACTCCGGGTTGCGCTTCCTATCATATGCATGAGGAATGAGGCTTTCAACGTGCGGATAAAGAGCAGTGTGGTTTCTTTCTCCATGAGCGGTGGCTGGACTTGAATGGCAACCTCTCTCCATCTCTGTGCATATTGCCTAAAGCTTTCGTTCCCCTTTTTTTCCATATTCTGCAGAGTGATCCTATCAGGGATCATGTCCGTTACGTGACTGTATTGCTCCAAGAATGCTTGAGCCAAATCATCCCATGACCCAATTTTGGCACGACTCAATTGATTGTACCACCTGGCTGCTGCTCCTATCAGGCTGTCTTGGAAACAATGGACCAGTAGCGGGTCATTATTAGTGTAGCCCGTCATCCTTCTACAGAACATAGTGATGTGGGCCTCTGGGCAGCTTGTCCCATTGTACTTTTCGAACTCCGGCATCTTAAAATTGTAAGGGAGCACCAAGTCGGGGACTAAGCTTAGGTCATTGGCCTTTATTCCCCGACGTTTACCGGCATTTTCCAGGGCTTTGAATCTCTCCTCCACCCATTTTGGCAGTTCTTGTTTTGCCTTTTCAGCCATCTCATCCAGATCTGGGACACCGGGACTGACCAGATTTTCTCCCGGGTTAGTGCCCGAACCTGTCGGGAGGTGTGTCGGTGGTGTGGTTTCAGCATGATATTGTGGCCTGATAGTGACAGACGCCCTTTGGGGATGCGCATCTTATGGTGTTTGGGCCTCTGGTGGGGGAAGGGCGAGATTATCACTGTCGTTCCCTGAGCTAGTGGCAATGCCTCGTTCTTTAGACAGCAATTGTATTATTTGGTCCACCATTTTTTCCTGGGATTTTTGCATTTGCTCCATCATGTCCTTCTGGGTTTTGGCCAATTGCTCTTGTAGTTGCGCTTGTTCTTTTATTTGATCCTGGATTTCTTTCTGCATTTGTTCTAGTTTTTCTATCTTTTGATCCATTATTCTAGTCTTTCCCCTCGTACCGTAGTGATGTTCCAGGGTAACTGCCATAATTTTAGGGTCCTTTTGTGAGATTCGATGTATGATGCAATGTAATGCAAATGCGTGGTATGAATGCAACGAGAAGGCATCGATTCTGATCAACTTCATTTTAGAAGACTTTATTAGAAGGCAAGATCCTTTACATAAAACGAATTACAAATATGCTTTGGCCCTTAAGCCCAAAGTTTTAATTCTTCTAAGTAAAGAAGTCAGCTCTTGGTTACGATCTGCCGGTAGCTCGTATTTCATGCTTACAATCTCAGCTTGAGACGCCAGGGCCTGTAGGTGATCAGCCACTTCTCGAATCTGAACTATCGCTTCGCCCATGAGGTAGTCTCGATCTCTAACTTGCCTGTGGGAATAGTCAAGCTCCTCCTTCCATTGCCCTTCTCTTGCTTCCAAAAGATTAATTCGGAGCTCGCAGCCATGTAATGTTGTCTCTAATCCTTTAATCTTTCCCTTCATTTCTTCGACTTTGCTTAGACTCATCTTCAACTCGGTTTCTGAATTGCGACCTTGGTAGTGATGTAGGGACCGTCCAAGTTCAGCCACCTTAGCTTTTAATCCTTTCTTTTCTTTGTGGCTCTCTGCAATATCCTTTTTCAGGATCTTATTTTGTGTTTGTATTTCCTGAACTTTTTCTCCCAACTGCTAGCTTTGGTTTTTTCCTCTTGAATCTCGCGTCGCCATTGCTCCGGAGTTTTTCCTAATCCCGCATTTCTTATTGTCAGACGCATCTTCTTATACTCCACCTTCAGATCATCTCGGTCTTCCTCTATTTTCTCTTTTTCCTTTCTTAACCTCTCAGCTTCCGACTTTTGTCCATCTACGTCTAACTTGAGGAGCATCTTCTCTTCTTCTAGCCTCTCTATTTTTCTTTCAAGTTCCGCACTCATCCTTTCGAAATCCCGTTTTACAATCTCCAGTTCTAATGGGGCTACTCGCAAACACTCCTCTCTTGACCGGGCATCCTCGGGATTTGGTTCAGGGATGTTGTCATTGATCCTCCTAGTCCTCCATTCTCTATACTCCGAGGTCGTCATCGGGCCTATGGATAGTCTCTTCATTCTATGAATCTGATTCTAGGCACTAGAGATCTCTTTAACCTTTTTCTTATAGCTCCCCCCTTCATATGAGAACTCACATTGAGCCAACCCATATGTCGTTGGCACGAACTGTCTTGAATTGTATTGTCTCAGGCCCAGCAGAGGAGCATATGCAGTGGCACCCCAAATTCCCAGTAGAGGAACCCAGTCGAATCTCCCACACCGATAAAGGATTTCGTCGGTAATCAACCACGGGACCTTCCACCCGATGTCATCTTCTTGAAGATTTTGGAATAGCGTGATCCAACTTTCTTCGGACACATCCTCTTTTCTAGGTGTAGCTGCTATTTCTTCCAACGGGGAGTAGTTCTTTGTTATAAATCGATAGGATACTTTCTCCATTTTCCAGAAGTGACTATGGAACCAAGCCGATAATAGCTGTGCGCATCCGATAAAGCGGCCTTCACCCATTCTCCTACATGCGTTCAAGGACCTGAACGTTTCAGCTAAGATGGCAGGTACAGGTGTGACCCCTTTGTCTAATCGGCTGAATAGATCAATAACTGCTTCGTCGATGTGCCTCAAGGCTTTTGGGAAGATTATCAGACCGTAAACACACAGAGCAAAGACGTCAATCCTTTTCTTTGCATCGGGATGCGCCAAGATCAAATCTCTCAAACATATCCAGGGTATGCATTACCTCTGCCTTTCCTTTGCATTCTGGCCGAGACCCATTGTTCGCTCATTCCGGTGATGCTCATTAATTTCTTCACCAAGGTTGGGCCGTTAACTGCCTTGGAATAGGCTTTGTCAACTTGAATTCTCGGGCAACGTAACAAGGCCGTATATTCTTCTACTGTGGGAACTAGATCCACCTTCCCAAAGGAGAAACAGCTATAAGCAGCATTCCAGAACTGGGTCATTGCTCGGAATAAGTGCTTATCTATTTTGACGTCAATCAGGTAAGGCAGGTCACCATAAGTGCCATAGAACAGCTGCTTCGTCTCGTTATCCCACTGGGTCCAAATTTCCTTCAACTCTTGGAGCTCGTTCTGAGTGACACTGATATTGGTGAAATCTCGTAGTTCTGACACATACCCCTCAACTAAGCTATCCCCTTTTTCTATTTGGCATTGCTCTGACCATGTGTGGACGGTCGCATTGTCTTCCACTTTATCAAGGAATTTGCTTTCCATAACCAGCTTTCTAACTCAGAAACTGACCGTGAATCGATGCCTCTTAAAATATGAAATGATATGCACAAAGAGAATAAAACGCAGGAAGTTAGTACCATGGAATACAAAGCGAGTGAAATAAACAAACACCTATATGGGTAGCTACTAAGGTTTGACATAGTTTTAGCTTGGGGTGGATTCTTAGGCTCTTTACATGTGGTTGAGTTCTAAAGTTCAAGGTACCCGAATCAGCAGATTCCTCGATCCTCACCCATTATAGGCTCATATAGACCGAGTTCGATTCAGGGGAATACATTTCCCTATGGCCATGCGGAAGTGAAAACTTCACGAAGACATAGGTACGGATGTATCCCGAAAGCAGTCCACTAGCCCACTTAAGGGTGTGACCCGAATGGCCATGCAGATATGAATGCAGAAATATCAACATTATTGCAATCCAGCACCCACAAAATTGAAAATCGAGATCAAATGAAAACGATCATTTTTATTGATTTTGAAACACTCGAATAAATTGGAATAAGAAACCCCCCTCATCTCGAAGCATCAAGATGCCATATCCAGTAAGTTAGGACACAGCACGCTGAATTCTCGAGAGCAAGATAGGACACAATTAAGATCATTGTTATTTTGAAAATTCTTATCTCGAAGTAACGAAATGTCATACCCAGTGAGTTAGGGCACAACACTTTGTACTCTCGAGGATAAGCTTTTTACTTTAAATTGAGAGAAGAATGATTTTTTGAAAGTGATCTTCCAAATTTTGACAAAGGACAAAAAGTAATCAATTTTATGGCCTGACTCTCGAAAGTCCCCAGTGGAGTCGCCAAGCTGTCGAAACCGTCCCTTTTTGGAAAAGGCGTGGGAATCGAACTTGGGTTTTGAAAATAAAATGGGAGTCGCCACCGATCTTTTATTAGGTGTGGTCGGATCACCTTTGTTTTAATAAAACGTTTTGATTTACTAAGACAATGCTTTTGGTCTACAAAAATTTGAGAAAAGAGGTTCGGGAGTCGGTTACACGCGAGGAAGGGTTAGCACCCTCGTCGTGCCCAAAATTGGTACCAAATTGATCCGTTAATGTCCTTATGTCGAAAGTTGGAAATCGTGAAAATGGATTTAAAAAATATAATCCCTTTAAAAATAATCGGGTTTTATCGAGTTAAATCAAGCTTTTCTTGTCCCGAAAGAATAAAATATCACACCCAATGCTTTAGGACACGATAATTTAAATCCTCGGATCCAAGATGAATATTGCCTCATTTAGAAAATCTTACCTCGAGAGATCGAAATGTCACATCCAGTAAGTTAGGACGCGACATATCAAATTCTCGAAAATAAGCTTTTATTTTTTTGTTCAGAAACTTTTCATTTTTAAAAGATATTTCGCTGTTTAGGTTAAACGAGGAGAACCGAAACCTAGTAAGTTAAGGCCCGATTTTCCCGAATTTCTAAACACGAAGTATCGCCCTTAGGAAAGAGATCAGTTTTGTATTGGGTAAAATGTAGCACGAATTTGTGACAAAGTGTAGAAAAATAAGTATAATGCTGGCAAGCATAGAGAACAAATATGTTAAATACAAGAGATAATAATAAGACGAAGATAGAAGTAAAATGGGTAAAACCGATATGCTAAAAGGGATAAATAAACGGAAAACGAAAGGATGACAAGCTAGGTGGATGCTTTACAGGAAGACAGAAGAATGAAATTAATAGCAATAATAATGATGATAATATAATGATAAAGAAATAACACAAAATATGTACAATATGCCAATATAAATATAATGAGATAATAACACTAATGCAAAGTATGTATAATAATAATCATACTAATAATAATAATAATAATAATAATAATAATAACGATAATAAACATAATAATAATGGTATGAAATATATATATATACAATATACTAATATGATTATAGTAGTGATAGTAATAATCTACTAACAATATATTAATAATATAACGATAGCAATAATAAAAACAATAATAATATAATAATAATAATATATATAGAGATGAGACCAAATCGAAACCAAAACGAAGTTAAAGGGTTAATTTAAAACTAATGGAAGTACGAAGGGTTTAATGGCAGTGCGCGTAAACCCTCAGGGACCTAACGGGTAAATAACCCGCCTTTTTAATGCGCAGCGTTCGAGGGCGGACTAAATTGAAAGGACGTACAAACTCAAGGGGAAAATTAAAGATTAAAGAAAGTAAAATTGGGTTCAATTAAATGCGGCGCAGGAGGAGAGGGGGTCATCGTGCAAATACTCCTTTTGAAAAGACACGAACAGTTTCTCTTAGAACCAAACGGTATCGTTTCATCGATCATTAATAAACCCCTAACTTCCAGTTTTATTCACATTTACTAACTCTTATTCCAAAAACAAACAAAAAAAGAAAAACTTCAACCGACCCTCTCTCTCCCTTTGCGCTTTCTCGATCGCCTGGGTTCTCAAGGCCGTTCTTTGCACCGCTGCAACACCATCGGACTGGTGACCAGCGATGCTCCAAACGGCGAGTCTCGATTCCGTGCCGAACCCTTTAGATTCTCTGTTTAAAGGGTCCCGAAATCGGTCTTCCCCAGACCTCGTTTCTGAACCCGATAGAGAAGGAAGGGTTCTTCGACGATGCTCTTTTGAATCCCGGTGGGTTCTCTCTTCTTTTCTTTTTGGTTTCGTTTTGGGTAAAGATTCGGAATAAAACACGAAGAAATAATGAACGAAGAGGCAGTAAATAAGCAGGATTAACCTTAAGATTTTTCTTGACTTTATTCCTGTTTGCTTCTGTAAGTTCTATGCGAAAAAAAGGGAAAAAACCCACCCCTTTTACATTGATTTTGAACTGTTTTATAGCCGAAAAAGTTACAATCGTTTTCTTATTCTATTGTTTGCTCCATATCTTGTCCTCTGTTTCTGCTTCTGGTGTTGCTTGCAGGTGATGGGCGAGGCGTTGGTGGAGTCGTCAGACCGAGGTGCGCATGACCGAGGCGCCTGGGATTTCTGATGCGAGGCGCGCATGTGGGGGATGTCAGAAACCTGGTGCGCAGTGATGTCTGCTGGGGTGCGCGTGGGGTCCACGCGGGAAGCCGAGGGTTGGCTGCGCTGGAAACAGAAACCCTCGGGTTTCTGATGGGTTTGTGGTCTGTATAGATGGGTTGGGCTTAATGTTTTGGTTAAATGGGTTTCGTAATTGGGGTAATTTGGGTTGAGAAATGGGTTTGGTTTGTAAAAGTGGGCTTAGGGGTGTGTCAGGCCTGTTTGTTTATTTGGGCCTGCTGGTGTAAATGGACATTAGACATTTTTATTAATATTTTGGGTTTTTTAATTTGGTTTTATTTTGTCTACATGGGCCCGGGCAGAAATTGGGTATTACAATGTGTTTGGACTATTTATCAGTCTTGCTTTTTTTTCTCCTAAAGGTTTATGAGTATATATATTTGCTTCGGTTTATAAACACTAATAATGGTATGATGATACTTGCTCGGACACAATTTTTGTAATTTGAACTATTGATTAAGATGTTTGGATGGTTATTTATTTTAGTAGCTGATGCATGATGATTAGAGACATATTTGGAATGAATTTACTATATATGTGTACTGCATTTTTAAGGTCTGGAGTAGAGGTATCGATAATCGGGTTTTAAAAATCAATCCTCTGTGCTTTAAATGTGTAGGATGTCAGAATAGAGATTCTGTATCGATACTTTTGCTTGAGTATCGATACTTGGGGTTAAAGTATCGATATTTCATAACATGTACCAATAGTTTTCGAGTTTTGGGTTTCTAATCAAGAAACAAAATGCAAGTTTGGTATCGTTTTTCAGGTGGTATCAATACCACTTAGTGAAAATATTGATTCCCTAGTGCCAGTATCGATACATACGGGCATGTTTTGAAAATTTTGCTAAATGGATACTATGCATGTTTTAAATTGTTTATAAGACTAATTATTGTGAGACTTACATGAAACAACGATAACTATCAAGTTGAGTGGTTTAAAACCTTTGCAAATAATGAAATGATTGATGATTTGTTCGAATGAGCTTTTTCTTATTATATATGACACGAGACAATGGTGTTGCATCCTGTATTCAGCCTTGGCAACCTGGCCAGGTATAGGGTGTTACATTTGGTGGTAGTAGAGCTCTAGGTTTAATAACTCTCAGACCTAGGTGATTGTTGTATGTGTGGAGTTTCAAAACTCATGAACTTAAATTTCTCTATTTTCTTGAAATTGTTGGTAACATTGTTAGAATTGCTTGGAATGTATTGGTTGAATTATATGTGGGATAGGAATGGAAACACATTGCCTTAATCCTAGAATTTGATTGCAGGAACGAGACTTGGATCATCCCCTCGCCACTCACACCTTTTATTTGTTTGTGTGTATGCTAGATTATTAGATATGCCTTCTAGACTTGTTAATGTGCGAGCGAGCGCTAAAGAGGATGGTACATCGTAGAGTGAACATACTTGATAAGGGTGTAGGCCCTCTGATGGAAGCCATGATAGGAGTTTCTTAGCGGATTGATGGTGCTAACCTTACTCCTGCACCTGCCAATCCTGCACCAGTTAGTCGTGGGTTACCGCTTGAATGTCTTTAGGCGCTGGGTAGTAAAGAGTTTTCTGGGGTGAAAGGTACTGATCCGACCGTAGCTGAGTATTGGTTGGAAGGAGTTGAAAGGATCCTCGAGCAGATGTCTTATTCTGACGAGGAGAAGTTGGGTTGTGCGGTGTCTTTACTCAATGGTGAGGCTAATCATTGGTGGAATACGGTTAGGAGAGGTATTGTTTCTTGTAGGCTCATCGTTGGTGAGGCTCATAATTCTGGTAGAGGTGTGAGACGTGGATCTCGACTGAGTTAGTGTAGGTAGCACAGTAGTACTATGGTTAGTGCTAGTGGTTTGACGGGTGGTTCTGGTTAGCCGCTTTGTGCACATTATGTAACAGCCCCTTTTCAATGAAATTGGAATATGGTAATTAGACCATTAAATAAAAGTTAGTAGATATTTTTGGTGATTCATCCATTGAAAATTAGAAAAAGAAAAGGATGAAACTGGAAAGTTAAAAAGTTAAAGATGATAAATAAAATAAATATCAAATAACATCATTTTATATCATCTTCTTCCCTAAAATTTCTATGGAAACCCTAGGAAAGAGAAAACAAGCTTTCTTGGCTTAATTAGGTAAGTATCCTTGTCCCATTTTTAGTAATTCTTATATTTTTGATATCGGAATAGTTTAATCTATCTATTTTAAGGATTAATTTGTAAATATATCAAAGTATAGAAATTTTTCCATGGATGTAAATGCTGAAAATTTTAAATTTATGGTAGAAAATGAGAGGTTATTGATAGATAAACAACTTTTGTAAAGTGAATTTTGATGAAATTATGATTTATGGACTAAATTATAAAGATGCAAAAGTTATGGAAAAATTCTAAATTTTTTCAAATACAAGTGTTGTAAATGTTATATGAAAATTTCGGTTAGGCTTGGAATAAGGATTAAATGAGAGTGATGTAAGTGTGTCCATTTCGTGCACTCCGGCTACTCGTCTTCCAAAAGTTGTTCGATTTGTCGGCCATTGGTCGTTGTTGCTAGCGATCCTTTCAATGATCTCGTAAGCCTTATTATAAGACTTAGACAAAATTGCACCATTCGTAGAAGCATGTACCACCAATCTTTTGTGTGTGTTGAGACCGTTATAAAATGTCTCCAACTGGATGCAATGTGGAATCCAATGATGAGGACATTTACGAAGTAATTCCTTAAATCTTTCCCATGCCTCGCACTAGGATTCATCATACAATATTGAAAAGGTGGTTATCTCATTTCACAACTTAGCGTTTTTTTCTTGGTGGGAAATATTTAACCAAAAATCTTTCTACTAATTCTTGCCATGTAGATATTGAACTTAGGGGCAATGAATTAAGCCATGCTCGTGCTCAATCTCGCAACGAGTATGGAAACAACTTCAACCTCAATGTATCTTCAATCACACTAGCTATCTTAAAAGAATCACTCACAGCCATGAATAGTAGAATGTGAAGGTGTAGATCTTCCATGGGCATACCACTGAAGTGGCCTACCGTTTGGAGCATTTGAAACATCACATGTTTCATTTCAAATTGGGGTGCCTCAATCTCTGACCTCCTGATTCCCAAATTTAACTCATTGAAGAGTGGCATAACGTACTGTCTTATGGCATGATCCCTATCATCAGCAATAAGGATTGGATTGTGCACATGATTGGCTCCATTTCCTTGTCCATTATTCTGATTTCCAAGGTCCATCTCGACTTGTCTTTGAGCTGATCGTTCACATCTTCTTTGTATAAACGTCCGCTCGATTTCAGGGTCTACGGGTAATAAATCGATAATTCGATCTATGCTTATAACACTTAAGAAAAATTCACAAAAAATAAAGAATAAATTAGTAAAGTTAGAAGTTAGATAAAAATAAAATAAAAACCAAACTGTAAAGAATAATTTTACAAAAAATGATTAAGGCAACAATCCCCGGCAACAGCGCCAAAAACTTGTAACGCTCGGTTTGTGCAAGTGTACACAGTTGTTATCAAGTAATAAAGTAAGTTAAAGAGTTATCGTCTCCACAGGGACTGTGTATGTTAATTAATTAATTGTAAAATTAAAGTTAACAATTTGTTGATAAAAATACAATATTTTGAGTGATGAAGTTTAAGCTAAATTAAATTATCTAAATGCAGGATGATCCCTAATGCAATTTAATATAAATGCAAAGTGTGAAATGAGATGTATGAAATGAGTTTAGCAGCAAAAACACAAAATTCAACAATCAATAACATGAATATTCTAAGATAATTACACTATTCAACTTAGTTTATTTTTCTCATGCTTAACAGTGTTCGAAAAATATTCTATGGCAATTCGATCTTTCATGAGTTTGGAAACTAAATTAAGTTATTTCAGAATCTTTTACGTAGTGAAATATGCATTTTACTAACCATATTAAACTAAGGGTTTCTCAGAATTCATGTGAAGTAACAGAGACGGATCAAGTTTGAAACAATTTAATCACATAAATCTAAAAACTATGCAAGATAATAGAGCTTGTCAAAGTTATTATGAACCTTTAATTTAGTCAGATCAGGATCTAAATTAAGCATGCACTTTTCAGTTATTTTGTCCATTAGTCGTCATTTGGTCAGGATCGCTCAGCTAATTCAAATGCATCCAATCACGTATGAATGAAATACATACTTGAATTAATTGAAAACATGATCAACTGAGGCACTAACACTATAAACATGATTTAACAAATTTCATTGAATAAATGCAATCATCCTAGCTCAACAGATTTAAGCTGCCATTGTTGATGACAAGATCATAAAACACATTGCAAACATATTTAAATCAAAATAACAAAGTAAAGGAAGAATACACTCTATTCAAATCAGTAGTCTCGCAAACTCCGAATGAAGATGTTTTCCTTTGATCCTCATGTTGCTCATTTGCTAATGGCTCCTTAAGGTGGCCGGCCAAAAGACAACCTTATCATGGTTTTGCTAGCTAAAAATGAAGGGAAGTATGGACTGTTAGGCGTGAAATAAAGGAAGAAAATGAGAAAATGAAAAAAATGAATGGATGAATAATGAATGAAGGAATGATGGATGATTTTAGGGATTAAGGGATGAATGAAAATGTGAGAGGAGTGTAGTATTTATACTTGAGGTTGGTGGCTGAATTTACTAAAAATTGCGTCAAAGATCCCTTGGTTCTCTCCCATTAATGGCTGGCCATAACAAGTGGAAATGAGGGTGAGTTGGTTGCTTGATTTAAGCATGGAATCATTCTAAATTTAACCATGGAGTGGACGGTTTCTTGAGCAATCTTCATGTGCTGATTTTTAATGATTTTCAAAGTGTAGGGACCTCAAATAATTGTCCTAAAACTGATTTTTGGGCAGCCATAGGCTTGTGCTGAATTTGGGCTTGACTCCCTCTTGTTGGATGGTTTCATGACCCAATAATAACCAGACATGTCCACTATGTAACATCACTTTAACTGGGTCAAATTAAAACCCTTATGACCCAATTTTGCATGGTTTTGCCGTCCAAGTAGGGTGGATTTGTTCATGTCCATGCAAAAATTGTAATGAGCTCCATATTATATAATCTCATGGTCCCACTGCATTATTAAAACATAGCGCATTAATAAATAACATGAAAATGATTTAATTTATGCATAAAATTCATATAATGAAGCACAAATTTGCATATTTCATAAATTAATGTCCATGATTGAGATTTAAACAAAATTCACTAAATTCATTAACAAATGCTCGGGAGTAATGTTATTTTTAAGTAAAAAGGTGTTAAAAACGACTAGAAAAACCTCATACAATTTAGAGTTTACACTTTTCGACGAGCAACTTTCCTCGTTACAACGTTGGCCAATAGCGTGTCATGTTAATGTTGTGATGGCGAGTGGCCTGAGGTTACGATGTGACCAACTATTTGGCGACATCACGACTTGGAGGAGGTGGCGTCATGACGTCGGTCCTGAATTTTCAAAAATTTACAATTTGTTACTATATCATGCTCGGGTCAACAAAAGAGCTTTCGTAAACTTTATTAAGGCTTGGATTTAATTGTGTATAGTAATAAGAATGTGTTTACGACATGTTTGAGTGTTTGATTGATTTATTTACGGTTTGTTTGATAGTAATTGCTCTAGTAACGAAGGTGACATCTTGTAGTCGGACGATGTGTGTTACATCAAATATATATTTTTAACCCACTGGAGTCTAACAATTTTTAGTATATATAAAAACATTGATTAAATTAGTATCACAAATTAATTGAATAAAAATTTAGTTAAAAAAGATCAAAATTTATTTTTGCTAAAATAACAATTATTATTATAAGATTATTTAGATCTTATAATATTTAAAAAGAAAAGCTTAATATTTTTGTAGAAGAATCCATCTTAAAAAATCTACTTTTTTAAATAACTACCCACTCCCGTTAAAATAAACATCTAAAAAAAATAATGATAAACCATAATAAATCAAATCACCAATAATTTAAATTTTTTTGAAGATAAGTAATTTAAATTTTTTATAATGTATAATTTACTTTTTCCATATAAAATAACTGTATCTTTTCCCCAATTTCACTATGTCTCCGCATTCAAGGTTGAAACCCAAATAGTCGGTGCCCTTATTCCTTTAAAAAATTTATAACCAACTTATCAAACAAAAATAAATATATCATTTAATACCTACTATATTAAATTTTTTTAAAAATAACTATGAAAAATAACCTTCCTTAAAAATTATCTTTTATTTTTGAAATCATAAATTATTAATGGAAGTTCGAGTTGTCAAATAAATAGAACTTTATAAGAGCTTGTTGAGTTAAAACCTCTAAAACAAAAAATGCAGAAATGAGCAACTTTTTTCACAACTGATTGAGAATGAGATATGCAGAATGACATATCTGACCATACCAGCTCAAAAACATCTCCCTTTGTCACATGTTTGCTAAAAAATTACTCCTTTTACCACATGTATCCATTTTTTTGAATATTTATATACTCTTAATTTATTTTTAATTTACTTGTATAAAATGATTTATTATGCAACTTTATATTAATTGAAATATGCTACTTAACAAATTTATTTAGAGTGTGACATAGTTATCACTAATTTACATACTAAGAACATGACATAGTTATCACTAAGAATATAGTTTACAATATATTGATACACTATTAATATTTATCAATTTCCACAAGATTAATATTTTACAAATAAGGAACTTAAGAAATTTGTTTATTTAAATTTTCAAAAATATTACTAATTAATTTCAATAATAAATGTTTTAATTCCTTAGTAATAGTGTTTTATTTCAATAATTTCACACAATAAAAACTAAAGTATTATAAATAAATAAATACTTAATAATAAAATATGCCATATCCTTATTTGTCATTTTACATATATCAACTTTCAGTTATCAGTTAAGTTTTACCAAACACTTTTAAATAAACAATTAATAGAAACAGTTGATCAAATTAGTTAATAGAATCAGTTCGTCAAACCAGCGACTACAATCATCAATCAACTATCAATTATTAATCAATTGCCAAACACGACCAATAACTTATTTCTTAAAAAATTATAATAAACTTATCAAACAAAAATAAATATATCATTTAGCACCTACTATATTAATTTTAAAAAAATAACTACGAAAAATAACCTTGCTTGAAAATTATCTTTTATTTTTGAAATCATAACTTTTTTTTAAATATAATTATTTTTAAAAACTATCTCATCAATTCCTAAATTATGAGTAAGTCTTCATTTTTGTTACTTAACTCAAAATATTTACAATTTCATTATTGAACTATAAAAAATTTTCATTTAAGTCTCGGGGCTTTTAAAATTGATACAATATGCTTTTCTCTTTTAGCATTGCTTGTACCAATCAAAACCTCACTTTCCTTTTTTTTTCTTCTATAGTTTAGTTTTTTTACATGAAACAATTTTAGATATTATGAATCTGCGAACCAAAATTCAAATAGTTTTTCTCCGATCTCTTATATTGGCCGTCAGGTCAACTTGAATCTAAGATATGTTTTTCTACTCATTGATTGGTATTAATCTATCATACTGATCATCGAATTATAGCTTGAAAGGTGGAACTTGGCAGAACTTAAAAAAAAAAAAGAAAGGAACTTAACAACTCAATAATTTAATTAAAAACTTTTAAATAGTTTAAAGTTTTAAATGAAAAAATTTTAATAATTAAATCATCAATTCATAACTGTTTTATGATTGAAATAAAATTTACTCATAGTTTAGTCCAATGTATCCTAATTTTTAATAACTTTATTATTTTAAAAATATATGTTTGTTCTGAGGTGGGTCCAATAGATAGGATTAGGACGTGTGATGAAGCATAGGGATGTGGATTAATCGGAGGGTGGAAGACATCAGTAAGGTCAATTATTTTGGGGAAGGTGATTTGATTGGTGAACTGTGAAAAGTTTGAGGAAATCGTATGTTCCCAAGGTTTACTAATGCACGTGTCGTGTTCTGGTTTTCTATACCCTTTGATGATCTGATGGAAAGGGAAGATCGACGGCTCCAGATTCTCCAATATGTACTCTTCAGTACTTCTACAACTCGTTATGTCCCTTCTCTTTGACTACATTTCTGGTAGCAATGATGCGCAGTTCGGGTGCGTGCGTGGTCCAGGTAATCTTTTATTATTATTATTATTATTATTATTTATTTATGTGTTTTCCTAACTTTTTTCTTCCAACACATTCTCATTTTATATATATATATATATAAAGGTAATTATCCTGTTGGTAAAGTACTTTTTTACCAGCTGAAGAGAATGGCATGCCTCTTTATAATATCTTGAAAATTGATAAAGATATATTTAAAATTAAAAAAATAAAAATATTACTGTTTGTGAAACTTTTTTATTACATTAATAGTTGATATGATAATAATTTAAATAAATATTTATTAGTAAATGGGGACTCGGATTAATTGATAAAGATAGAGATTTGAATCTTTGAATATTTAATGAGTCACACTATATGAATTTTGGTTCTACTACTTTAGTTTATACTTGTATTTTGTTTGTATTAAACTTTTAAAAAATAGATTTTAAAAAAAATAAAAATATATTGCGTTTTTTAAATTGAAAATAACTTTTGAAAATTAATTTTGGATATAGAATTTTTTTTTAGAAAGTTGATTTTTTTTTTTGTGTAAAATCTTTTTCTTTGTTTAACAATTTTTTCTAAAATCATTTTTAAAAAATTATTTTAATAAAATAAATATAACATTTATAAAAGCATTTTCTTTAGACAATCCAAGTTTATTTTATAATAAAATAATATAGCATTTTATATAGACTTAATAATAATCGATACCTTATAAAAACACACCTTAATGCTTAATTAAAATTTAATTTAAATTTCATTATAAAAAACTTGAATTTACATATATTACACATATGAAAGTGAATGGTCACATTGACAAAAGAAAGATAGTGATCACACATCGAAACTATAATTATTATTAAAATAAAATTATAGCATTAAAAAACTTTTATTAAAATTATATCATTTAGAGATTAATGTTCTAATATTTTTAAATATTTTAAAAATTAAAATTATTTTTAATATAATAATACTTTACTTGATTAGCTTAATCTTTATATAAAAATCAGTTTAGTTATAAGGTATTTTAAAAACAAAATGTCAAATTAAAAAAAAGAAAGAGATTGTTTAATCTCCTTGATCAGCAAGTCATTGTTATTTTTATTTATCGTTTTATTTTTTGTGAAACAAATAAAAAAGTACAAAAAAAATATTTTTCATGAAACAAAAATACTTAAAAAAGTATTTTGATGCATTTTTTAAAATTTGTTAACAGGCTAGTTATAAGGTCACGCATTCAATTTAAATATTGAATAATAAAAAGAAGTAAAATATTTATCATAATAAAACAATAATAAGAAGAAGTAAAATACTAACAGTCTAAAAGGTGATAAAGATTCAAAGGAAAAAATACGAGTTTTAGGGTAACAAAGCTAGGCTAAACAAGAAAACCATAGAAGTCTTGAAGTTATAGAAATTTGGAAAATGAGCAGTTAACAATATGGCCCAATTTGAATGTCTTGGACCACCGATCACTGCTTTCCTAAGTAGAATGACTCATTGTATGCTAACATGAAAATCTCCGAAATGGAAGGAAAAGTAAAATAACAAATGCCTATAAAAATACTGAGGTGACTGGCAGGTCCAAAAATTCAGCAGCTTATGTTTTTTTTTTTTAATCAGATATTAAAAGAAGGCATGAGAATGGTGATCCTGATTTCAAATAGCCAAAGCTGTCTTTTTGCATATGGGGCATGAATTCTTCTGCACCAGCCTTTGCTTGATGCAATTGAAGTGAAAGTCATCGCCGTTAGCAAAATCCTCCTGTAAACAGTTTTGAAGCACAGAGAAACGAAAATAATTTTCAATAATCAAAACATATCTTATTCATGGAAATAACAAGAAATGAGGGACCACATTCACATACATACCTGACAAATACAGCAGGGTTCAGTCTCTGCTGGAGGTCCCATCGTTAAGGACTGATATTGTCGCCTTCTCAGATCCCCCAGAATAGCTTCCTCGCTTAGCCCAGTGTAAACGTTCCCAATTTGCTCCTCCAAATCCAGTAGTTCCTAGAAAATAAACCAACAAATAGGACCTTC
The DNA here is from genome assembly GCA_005393395.2 of Gossypium australe. Taxonomy (NCBI): domain Eukaryota; kingdom Viridiplantae; phylum Streptophyta; class Magnoliopsida; order Malvales; family Malvaceae; genus Gossypium; species Gossypium australe. The sequence continues at coordinate 43,833,124 of CM016624.1, forward strand.
ATCCCTAATTTGCTAACATTTTATAAAGAGTAAATTACACTAATAATAACTTTCAATTCAGTCACTAAACTTTAAAATAAATAACAAATCAGTCACTATTAATCATTTTTCGTTACAGACATAACAAAATTGTCATTTTCTATTACAGACTTAATGGAGCTGTCATTTTCCATCCATCTCTCTCCCCCTACCACTGCTTTCCTATCCCTTTTTCTCTTCCCACCATCTCTCCCCCTACTCCGATTCTCTCCCTCTCCCCACCATCCCTCTGCTAACCCTCTCCCCCACCTTCCCTCTCTCTCCCTCTCCTCCAATGTATTGAGAAGATTAGACAAATTTGTTATGGCCTGCTTTTAAATCCGTACAACATCAGGAGCAGATGAAGGATTTTGTAATACATGATAAAGGAATAAGATGGCTTCAGATGGTGTTTTGGCTTCTAGGGCTTAAGCAATTGAATCAGTGGTTGCTGGGAGATTTGATGAAGACATTGTAATTCTAAAATTATGCAAAACCAACAAGTCAATTTGACATAGATAAACTTGCAGAAATAAAAAAATTCCATTACAAAAGGGATACAAGTAACCCAAGAAGTTACTACCTAATTTGGCATCACGGATTGTAACCATTTTAGTCAGTAAATCTTATACTAAACCAACCTACAAAATGCATTAGTTGATGGGAATTTAAAACACAAGCATTATCAAACAACTTGCCTTTTTGATAAAAACACAAGTATTCTTATTGTTGCGGATTAACTCGATTAAGCAACGAACAAGTAAAAATATCGAAAGAAATAGAGAAATCGGACACACAAATTTAACATGGAAAAACCCCTCCAAAGAGAATAAAAACCCACGGGTCAAGATAATTTCACTATAATGACAAAAGAACGAAAAGTACAAAAGATGGAGATAAAAACTAAACCTCGAAAACCCGAAAACAAATAACCCTCAAAACGTAAATACAAAATTCTCTAAATGTGTTATGATTCTAATCTATAATGGGTGTATTTTCTAAGGTTGTAAAAGAGTCTATTTATAGGCTAAATTCATAGGTCAAATAATAATCAAATAATCTAGACTAATCAGAGTTTGATTGAAACAAATAAACAGTTTAACTAGAAGATTATTTCTCAAATTTGACTGAGATAGAAGTCATACTTAACAAATCTCCACCTTGATTCATATTTCCACAAAACCATCTTTGCCAAAGCCCTCCATGAGCCTATCTTGAACTATGCAAGGAATTAACTGTAACATCCCATACCCGAGTCCGATGCTAGGACTGGATATGAGACATTACCAAGCTTGAACTCACTTAGACATACACTTACGGGCTGTAAAATTTCGTTCCAATTTAAAAACTTTTCTTTCTTAGTCTAATCATACATGTCATGGGCTTACGAGGCCTTAAGCATCTATCCGATAACTCTCGGAATTTAATCGAAAACTCTTCGTTGAAGCAGGGTTCACACGCCCATATGACTTGGAACACGACCGTGTACCCCTTGACACACCCGTGTCTACAAACCGTGGGGATCTATTGACTATATTCACACGGCCTTGACATGCCCGTGTTTACAAACCGTGGGGAGCTACTGACTATATTCACACGGCCTTGACATGCCTGTGGGCTTAGACCGTGTGTTTTTCCTTGATATACTGACTTGATCACACGGTCAGGGGCACACGCCCATGTTCTAACTGTGTGACATACACGGATCAAACGAACAGCCGTGGGATATGACCGTGGTCTATCCCGACTTAAAACATTAAGGTGCAGGGTACACACGGCCTAGACACACGCCCGTGCGTCTAACCGTGTTGGCACTTGAAGGCTATTTACCAAGCCATTTGCCACCCTGAAATCAAGATCAATTCAAACTCAATCCAATGCATATCATAGACAACACCACATGCTTCATTGACTTAAATGAACGTACATACATAAACAATTTTGGCCAATCATTTAGCCAAATGCAAAAGAATAATAAATGAGGCATACACTTCATTAATATCATCTTCATTGAAAATAAAGAGTTTGCCAAATATAATTGCCCAACTCAAGAAATCATTTACAAAATGACTTACAGCCAACACTTTAACTAACAATTACAACTTGACAAAATACCTAAGTCCTATACATGCCATATTCAAAACAAGTCTAAAATTGTTATACCAAAGTGTTGTTGATAGTGTGATTCCCGAACCCCTGAGTCTACTATCTTCGAGTTACTTTGGCAATACTATAAGAAAGAAGGGCAATGAAAAGGGTAAGCATTAAGCTTAGTAAGTTGCATGGAAATAAATAGCAATCATAATACTCGTAAAAGAATAATTCGTTCATAGCATTAGCTAATCATGCACAAGTCAAGACATTCTTGACAATACTTACTTATAATTGCCCATATCTAACATTTACCGTAACACATATAGAGCCAATTTCTCATGACTCCTTCATTAGCATTTGTATTCATTCATATCTCTACCTCTAAATTCATTTTCTTATCTCACCATACACTGGAAATAATCTAATACATGTTTTTGTGATTACCACGATAAGTATAAGGTCGATATCACATTCTCTAGGTGGTCTTGCATGAAGTCTCCACTAGGTACCGATGCCATATCCCGGACATGGTCTTATAGGGAATCACTTCTATGTGCTAATGCCATTCCCCGGATACGATCTTACGCCATCTCTTATCTCAATGCCGATGCCATGTTCCAAACATGGTCTTACACTGGCACTCGTGTCAACGCCGATGCCATGTTCCAAACATAGTCTTATACTGGCACTCATAATGTGGCCGATGCCATGTCCCAGACATGGTCTTACACTGACCCTCTTAATATGGCCGATGCCATGTTCCAAACATGGTCTTACACTGACCCTCTTAATACGGCCGATGCCATGCTCCAAACATGGTCTTACACTGACCCTCATAATAGATGATAGCATTTTTCGTATACATCATGGTCCATTAGGACTTCAATATCACGTTCACATAAGCTTTTCAATTTATTGAAATATCATGCATCAATAAGACATCAAGCATTTCTCAATTATGCTAATATAATATTGCATTAAAATCACATACAACTTACCTCGTTTTCAAAATGAACTAGTTCTTCGGTTTAGTCCACGACTTTATCCTTTCCCCGATTGAGGCGAATTCTCGTCTCCTCTTGCTCTATAATAGCAAATTAGCTCATTTTAATCATTACAATAACAAAAGTATCTCAATAATCCTACTTAGGCAAAATTTGCCATTTTACCCCTAGATTTTGGCAAAATGACCATTTTGCCCCTAGGCTCAGAAATTAATTCTAATCACATTTTTATCCACAACAAGCCTAGAAAAACATTTAATGCTCTTAAAGCTATCATCAAAAATCAATATTTCACATACTTACTACCAAATTTATAACCTTTTCATTAAGGTCCTATTTGGTGTTCTCATGCTAACACCCTTTTCAAAAGTTGTTCATCTAACAACTAAAACTCAAGTTCTTCCTTAAAAATGCAGCAAATAACTAAAGTAGCTCTCATGGTAAAACTCTAAACCTTTCACAACATTGCACAATAGTCCCCTCATTTGAAAGCTTAAGCTTTAGGGGTCTCAAAAGTACAATTATTTTCAAGAAAAGTTCACTAGAACACTTACTTGAATGGATGAGAGCTTGCTGAAATTTTTGAAGGTTTCTACCCCTTATTTGCTGCAAATTTTCGGTGGAAGATGATAGGGGAAAAGATGATAACTTTTCTCTTCTTATTTTATTAATACAAGTCAAATTAGTCCACCTACTACTAACAACTTTGACTAAAATTGACAAATCTTGTCCCCTATGCTCTCCTATGGCCGGCCAAGCCTCTTCAAAAGGCTAAATTGCCTTTTAAAGACCTTCAATTTACAATCCATGGCCATTTGGTACTTTTAGCATATAGAATGGAACTTTCGCACTTTATGCAATTTAGTCCTTTTTCGCGATTAAGCATGAAATCGCTAAAATTAAAGTACCAAAATTTTTATTCTCATATGCTATCATGTTCTAACTCATAATAAATCATGAAATAATTTCTCAAATCTTGGAATAGTGATCCCGAGATCACTATTCTGACTAGCCCCTAAATCAGGCTGTTACAATTCTCCCCCCTTAAGGATTTTCGTCCTCGAAAATCTTACCAGTAAAAAGATTGGGGTATTGGTTTCTCATCGTTTCCTTGGACTCCCATGTAGCCTCTTCTATTCCGTGCCTTTGCCATAGGACTTTCACTAGGGCTATGCTTTTATTTCTTAACTGTTTGACCTCACGAGCCAATATTTTAACCGGTTTTTCACCATAAGTCAAATTTGGTTGAATCTCTACCTCTGTCGGTTCTATAACATGTGGAGGGTCTGAACGGTATCGGCGCAACATAGATACATGGAAGACATCATGAATCTTCCAACTCAGGCAGCAAAGCTAACCGATAAGCTACCAGTCCTATCCTTTCAGTAACTTCATAAGGTCCGATAAAGCGCGGACTCAATTTTCCCTTCCGGCCAAATCTGAGGACTTTCCTCCAAGGTGATACTTTCAAAAACACGTTATCACCGATTTTGTATTCTATCTCTTTCCTCTTTAAATCCGAATAGGACTTTTGTCTATCTGAGGCGGCTTTCAGGCAGTTACGAATCACTTCTACCTTCTCTTCAGTTTCTTTAACAAAATCAACCCCGTGTATCTGTTTCTCTCTGAGTTCTGACCAATATAAGGGCGTTCGACACTTACGTTCGTACAATGCCTCATAAGGCTCCATCTTCAAACTTGACTGAAAACTATTGTTGTAGGCGAATTCCACCAATGGTAAGTATTTCTCCTAACTACCTTGGAATTCCAAAACACAACATCTATGCATGTCTTCAAGTATCTGAATTGTTCTCTCTAACTGCCCGTCGGTTTGGGGATGGAAGGCAGTACTGAAACTCAGTTTCGTGCCCAAAGCTTCTTGCAGTTTTTTCCAAAACCGTGACGTGAATCTCGGATCTCCATCCGAAATGATTGACAACGGTATACCGTGAAGTCTTACTATCTCAGACATGTACAAGTCTGCCAACTTATCCAGTGAGTAATCGACTCGCACTGGTATAAAGTGGGCTGACTTAGTGAGTCTATCGACCACTACCTAAACTGTATTTTTCTTCTTGGGAGTCAACGGTAAACCCGTCACGAAATCCATAGTAATACGATCCACTTCCACTCAGGAATCATAATAGGCTGAAGTAAACCCAAAGGTACTTGGTGTTCAGCCTTCACTTGTTGACAAATCAGGCATTTTGATACAAACTCAGAAATATCTGTCTTCATTCCTAGCCACTAGTACCATTTCTTCAAATCCTGGTACATCTTTGTGTTGCCTGGATGCACATTCAAACATCCGTTATGTGCTTCCTGCAAAATTTTGCGAATAAGCTCACCATTCCTGGGTACGCAGACCCGATCTCGAAATGTCAGACATCCATCAGGATTTACTCGAAAGTCTGACTCAACGCTCGACTCACATAAAGCTCTTTTGGCTTGCAAACTGCTATCATTCTTCTGAGCTTCGCAAATCTCTTGGAGGAACAATGGTTTAGCCCTCAACTCAGTTAATACGGAACCATCATCTAACAAGGTCATCTGGGTGCTCATAGTTTTTAATGCAAACAATGATTTTCTACTCAAAGAGTCGGCGACTACATTTGCCTTTCCCGGATGGTAGTCAATTATTAGCTCATAATCTTTAATCAATTCTAACCATCTTCGTTGCCTCAAATTTAATTCCTTCTGAGTTATCAAATATTTTAGGCTTTTGTGGTCGGTGAAAATCTGACACCTTTCACCATATAAATGATGCCTCCAAATCTTCAACGCAAACACGATTGCAGCCAGCTCTAAATCATGAGTTGGGTAGTTCTTCTCGTACGGCTTCAACTGTCTAGAAGCGTATGCAATCACTTTACCCTCTTGCATATGCACATCCCAACCCGTTTAGGGACGCATCACTACAAACCACAAATTCTTTTCCCGATTCTGGTTGCACCAAAATAGGAGCTTCAATCAACAGTGTCTTCAGTTTATCAAAACTCTATTGACACTTTTCCGTCCAGTCGAACTTTACATCTTTCTGCAGAAGTTTCGTCGTTGGTGTAGCTATCATAGAAAATCCTTTGACAAAACGCCTATAATAGCTTGCTAGGCCTAGAAAACTCCTTACTTCAGTTACGCTCTTCGGCGGTTTCCATTCAACAATTGCCGAGATTTTACTCGGGTCGACTCTTATCCCATCTCCCGAGACAATATGCCCCAAAAATCCCACTTCTTTTAGCCAAAATTCACTCTTACTGAATTTGGTATACAATTGTTTTTCTCTCAAAATTTGTAGAACTATATTCAAGTGTTCAGCATGATCATTTTCATCTCGAGAGTAGATCAGTATGTCATCCATGAAGACCACCACAAATCTATCCAAATACAGTCGAAAAATACGGTTCATCAAATCCATGAAGATAGCGGGGGCATTCGTTAAACCAAAAGGCATGACCAAAAATTCATAGTGGCCGTACCTAGTTCTAAATGCAGTCTTCGGCACATCGGAATCTTTAACTTTCAACTGATAGTACCCCGACCTCAAATCTATCTTGGAAAATACTGTAGCTCCCTTCAATTGGTCAAATAGATCGTCGATCCTCGGCAACGGGTACTTATTCTTCACTGTCACCTTGTTGAGTTGTCGATAATCTATACATAGTCTCATGGAACCATCTTTCTTCTTCACGAATAGAACGGGAGCGCCCCATGGAGAAAAACTCAGCCTCACGAAACCCTTATCCGTTAATTCTTGCAACTGTGCTTTTAGCTCTTTTAACTCGGTTGGAGCCATTCTATACGGAGCAATAGAAATAGGGGTAGTACCCGGAACTAAATCGATTCAAAATTCAATCTCTCTCTCCGGAGGTAGCCCTGGCAACTCTTCTGGGAAAACATCTAGGTATTCACATACTATGGGTACTGACTCAATTTTCAATTCGGTCTTTTTAGTATTCAACACAAAGGCAAGATAAGCCTCATACCCCTTCCTTAGGTATCTCTGAGCTGACATGGTTGATATCACTATTGGTGAACTATCCAATTCATCTGATTCAACACAAATAAGATTACCATCTTCATCTCTCAACTCGATATCCTTCCTCCCACAATTCACAATTACATTATGAGTAACTAACCAATCCATCCTGAGAATGACATCAAACTAGTCAAACGGTAATAACATAAGATCGACAGGGAAACAACGACCCTTAATTATCAAAGGACACCCTTTACAAACTCTATTAACCAACACACACTTACCTAGAGGATTTGACACTCTTATAATGAATTTAGTAGACTCAATAGGCATACTCATGCTAGAGACTAGTTTCATGCATATGTACGAGTGAGTAGATCCCGGGTCAATTAAAGCTGTAATACGAGTATTATGGAGAGAAAAGATACCCGTGATTATGTCAGGGGAAGATGCCTCTTCACGAGCACGAATGGCATATATCCTCGCCGGTGCTCTACCCTCAACTTTAGCAGCTCGTTCTTTAGGTGGATTCTTGTTTCCCATCTCAATCCCTGGGTTTTTCAATGGTCTTCCCTTTGTGGTACTTTCTGATCTCGCATTATGAGGCCTTCATTTCTCGTCAATCTCGGGACAGTTTCTGACAAAATGGTCCAATGACCCACATCTGAAACAACCTTTCTCATTAGCTCTGCACTCACCAAAATGGTGCCCGCCACACTAGCATTCTGGTCTATTTGGACAGACGTTGCCCACACTAGCAACCAATGTAGTTTGCCCTTTTGATTCTGAGAATCGCCTGCCCTTATTTTGGGCTGAAAACCCCGCTGAAGCAACAGATCGAGTAGTGAAATCCCTCAACTTCTTAGATGAGGATCGGTGAGACTTGTTCAGCTTCCTCGAGTCACGTGATTCGTACTCAGCTCTTCTCTTATCCCTGGCCAACTCTTCGACTTTACAAGTCCTATCCACCAACACTACAAACTCCTTTAATTCGAGGACTCCCACGTGTAGGCGGATATATTCATTTAATCCATCCTCGAATCTCTTACACATGATGGCTTCGGTAGACACGCACTCTCTTGCGTACTTGCTGAGCCTTACGAACTCCCGTTCATAGTCGTCACTGGCATACGGCCTTACTTCAGTTCCAATAACTCCTTTCTCTTATGGTCCATGAACCTCTGGCTAATATACTTTTTCCGGTATTCCTCTTGGAAGAATTCCCAACTAACTCTCTCCCTTGGTACCACCGACACCAAGGTGTTCCACCATCGGTAGGCTGAGTCTCTCAAGAGAGATACCGCACACTTTAAGCATACCTCAGACGTGCAGGATAACTCATTGAATACTTGGATGGTGTTCTCAAGCCAGAATTTTGCTTTCTTCGGGTCATCATCCTTATTTCCTCGAAATTCCTCAGCTCCCTATTTCCGGATCTTATCCACTAGAAGCCTTTCCCTCCTCGCTACCTCAACCACTTGAGGAGCTACTGGAGCGGGTTGTGAAATAGGTGGGGGTGGAGCATTAGGATTTGCTCGGGTATACTCAGTATACCAGTTGCTCATCATGTGGAGAAAAGCTTCTCGAGCTTCATCTCCCTGACCCAAGGTCTCGGGTCTACTATTAGCTGGCGCGGTTCCTTTAGCGGGAGCCGGCGCATTACTCGTAGCATCATCAGCTGCAGTTCGGTCCGAATCCGAATCCATCTACTACATAAAACACAATTTTATACGTCAAGAGCCATCACACTATCATTACCCAGACACTCTTACATATGGCATGTATAGCTAAACTCGTACTTACGCTACGTTAGTCCTAGAATCGACTAAACCGTAACTCTGATACCAATAAATGTAACATCCCATATCCGAGCCCGATGCTAGGACTGGATATGAGACATTACCAAGCTTGAACTCACTTAGACATACACTTACGGGCTGTAAAATTTCTTTCCAATTTAAAAACTTTCCTTTCTTAGTCTAATCATACATGTCATGGGCCTACGAGGCCTTAAGCGTCTATCTGATAACTCTCGAAACTTAATCAAAAACTCTTTGTTGAAGAAGGGTTCACACGCCCATGTGACTTGGAACATGCCCGTGTACCCCTTGACACACCCGTGTCTACAAACCGTGGGGAGCTACTGACTATATTCACACGGCCTTGACACGACCGTGTCTACAAACTGTGGGGAGCTACTGACTATATTCACACGGCCTTGACACGCCCGTGGGCTTAGACTATGTGTTTTTCCTTGATATACTGACTTGATCACACGGTCTAGGGCACACGCCCATGTTCTAACCGTGTGACATACATGGCTCAAACGAACGGCAGTGGGATATGACCGTGGTCTATCCCGACTTAAAACATTAAGTTGCAGGGTACACACGGCCTAGACACACGCTCGTGCGTCTAACCGTGTGGGCACTTGAAGGCTATTTACCAAGCCATTTGCCACCCTGAAATCAAGATCAATTCAAACTCAATCCAATGCATATCATAGACAACACCACATGCTTCATTGACTTAAATGAACATACATACATAAACAATTTTGGCCAATCATTTAGCCAAATGCAAAAGAATAATAAATGAGGTATACACTTCATTAATTTCATCTTCATTGAAAATAAAGAATTTGCCAAATATATTTGCCCAACTCAAGAAATCATTTACAAAATGACTTACAGCCAACACTTTAACTAACAATTACAACTTGACAAAATACCTAAGTCCTATACATGCTATATTCAAAACAAGTCTAAAATTGTTATACCAAAGTGTTGTTGATAGTGTGATTCCCGAACCCCTGCGTCTACGATCTTCGAGTTACTTTGGCAATACTATAAGAAAGAAAGGCAATGAAAAGGGTAAGCATTAAGCTTAGTAAGTTGCATGGAAATAAATAGCAATCATAATACTCGTAAAAGAATAATTCGTTCATAGCATTAGCTAATTATGCACAAGTCAAGACATTCTTGACAATACTTACTTACAATTGCCCATATCTAACATTTACCGTAACACATATAGAGCCAATTTCTCATGACTCCTTCATTAGCACTTGTATTCATTCATATCTCTACCTCTAAATTCATTTGCTTATCTCACCATACACTGGAAATAATCTAATACATGATTTTGTGATTACTATGATAAGTATAAAGTCAATATCACATTCTCTAGGTGGTCTTGCATGAAGTCTCCACTAGGTACCGATGCCATGTCCCGGACATGGTCTTATAGGGAATCACTTCTATGTGCTAATGCCATACCCCGGATACGGTCTTACGCCAGCTCTTGTCTCAATGCCGATGCCATGTTCCAAACATGGTCTTACACTGGCACTCGTGTCAACGTCGATGCCATGTTCCAAACATGGTCTTATACAGGCACTCATAATGTGGCCGATGCCATGTCCTAGACATGGTCTTACACTGACCCTCTTAATACGGCCGATGCCATGTTCCAAACATGGTCTTACACTGACCCTCTTAATACGGCTGATGCCATGTTCCAAACATGGTCTTACACTGACCCTCATAATAGATGGTAGCATTTTTCGTATACATCATGGTCCATTAGGACTTCAATATCACGTTCACATAAGCTTTTCAATTTATTGAAATATCATGCATCAATAAGACATCAAGCATTTCTCAATTATGCTAATATAATATTGCATTAAAATCATATACAACTTACCTCGTTTTCAAAATGAACTAGTTCTTCGGTTTAGTCCACGACTTTATCCTTTCCCCGATTGAGGCGAATTCTCGTCTCCTCTTGCTCTATAATAGCAAATTAGCTCATTTTAATCATTATAATAACAAAAGTATCTCAATAATCCTACTTAGGCAAAATTTGCCATTTTACCCCTAGATTTTGGCAAAATGACCATTTTGCCCCTAGGCTCAGAAATTAATTCTAATCACATTTTTATCCACAACAAGCCTAGAAAAACATTTAATGCTCTTAAAGCTATCATCAAAAATCAATATTTCACATACTTACTACCAAATTTATAACCTTTTCATTAAGGTCCTATTTGGTGTTCTCATGCTAACACCCTTTTCAAAAGTTGTTCATCTAACAACTAAAACTCAAGTTCTTCCTTAAAAATGCAGCAAATAACTAAAGTAGCTCTCATGGTAAAACTCTAAACCTTTCACAACATTGCACAATAGTCCCCTCATTTGAAAGCTTAAGCTTTAGGGGTCTCAAAAGTACAATTATTTTCAAGAAAAGTTCACTAGAACACTTACTTGAATGGATGAGAGCTTGCTGAAATTTTTAAAGGTTTCTACCCCTTATTTGCTGCAAATTTTCGGTGGAAGATGATAGGGGAAAAGATGATAACTTTTCTCTTCTTATTTTATTAATACAAGTCAAATTAGTCCACCTACTACTAACAACTTTGACTAAAATTGACAAATCTTGTCCCCTATGCTCTCCTATGGCCGACCAAGCCTCTTCAAAAGGCTAAATTGCCTTTTAAAGACCTTCAATTTACAATCCATGGCCATTTGGTACTTTTAGCATATAGAATGGAACTTTCGCACTTTATGCAATTTAGTCCTTTTTCGCGATTAAGCATGAAATCGCTAAAATTAAAGTACCAAAATTTTCATGCTCATATGCTATCATGTTCTAACTCATAATAAATCATGAAATAATTTCTCAAATCTTGGAATAGTGATCCTGAGATCGCTATTCTGACTAGCCCCTACATCAGGCTGTTACATTAACTGAGTCGAATCTATGCTTAGAAACTAGAAGACTTCTAGCCTTTGACTTGTGCGCTGCCAAATCAAAACTAACCTAGGTCTTTTTCTCACGAACTCAGTGTCCTGACTTTTCAAAACCTACATCCAAAAGAGAACCCCTCTTCAATGTAACGGCCATACCTTTTTCCCTCCTATGACTAAGTTGCCTCCGCTCCAAACGAGTTGACTTTGACTCCGTAACGGATGAGGAACGTCCGAATTCACCAGTCACTGTAGAACCTTCCAAAATATAAAGACTGTTAGTTCTTTTACCTTTTAACAAAATGAGAGCTCCACGAGATACTTTAATGCCACTCAACTTGATGTTGATTTTGTATCCTTTCAAGTCTAAAATACTCAAGGAGATGAGATTCTTTCGTAAATCAGGTATACACTTGACATCTGAGATTGTCCTAATCGTCCCATCATGTATCCTAATTTTAACAGTACCAATACCAATTACCTTACTGGATGAATCATTTCTCATACGCACAACTCCACCTTCAACCGAACTATATGTGAAGAACCATTCTCTATTGGGACACATGTGGAAAGAACATCCATAATTTAGAATCCATTTGAACGTGAGCTTGGAGTTATCGCTCATTGACACTAACAAGAAATCATCACCACTTTCATCAGCCAAATTAGCACTAGCTACATCTTCCTTGTTACTCTCAGCAGCTTTTTTATTTCGCAATTTATAACAATCTGCTTTGACATGACCTAACTTTTTACAATAGCACACCTTTTGTCCCGCTTCTTTAATGCTACCAAAATGGAAGCTTGCCTATTTGTCTTGCTATCCAAACCAAACTCATTGTCGAGTTTGTCTCTACTCGACAAATGACCTTTCACATATTCAAACGAGAGTTTATCTCTGCCATAAATCAGGGTCTCCTTGAAAGACTTGTATGAAGGGGGTAAAGAGCACAATAATAGTATAGCTTGATCTTCATCGTCAATCTGAACCTTAACATTCTTTAAATCATTTAAAAGAGCAATGAATTAACTGATGTGATCTCTAAACAACTCACATTCGTTCATGCGAAACGTCAATAGACGTTGTTTCAACATTAAACGGTTAGCTAGAGACTTAGTCGCATAAAGAATTTCTAACTTTTTCCACAAGGCGGATGAGGTCTTCTCCATCAATACTTCCTACAATACCGTATTCGTGAGGTACATCTGGATTGCAGACAAAGCCTTTTCATCAAGATCTTCCCATTCTGCTTTATTTAGATTCTGAGGTTTTTTCCGGTAACAACCTTTTTCAAGCTGGATTGAACTAGAATTGCCATCATCTGAACTTGCCATAGATTGAAATTTGTCTCACCATCAAACTTATCAATTTCAAACCTTGTTGTTGCCATCTCTAAATGGGCTGATCTATGAAAATTGAACTAGCTCTGATTCCACTTGTTGGGGATCAACCTGATTAAGCAACCAACAAGAAAAAATAGCGAAAGAAATTGAGAAATTGAACACACAAATTTAACGTATAAAAACTCCTCCAAAGAGGATAAAAAACTACGAGTCAAGATAATTTTATTATAATGGCAAAAGAACGAAGAGTACAAAAGATGGAGATAAAAACTAAACCCCGAAAACTCGAAAACAATGAACCTTCAAAATGTAAACACAAAATTCTCTAAATGTGTTATGAGTTCTAATCTCTAATGGGTGTATTTTCTAAGGTTGTAAAAGAGCCTATTTATAGGCTAAATTCATAGGTCAAATAATAATCAAATAATATAGACTAATCAGAGTTTGATTAAAACAAATAAACAAAGTTTAACTAGAAGATTATTTCTCAAATTTGACTAAAACAGGAGTCATACTTAACACTTACAAAACCAATTCCATACTTCAAAGGCCATAAAACAATTCATCCTAAATTTTGAAAATAAAAACTTTTCTTGTTGAATCCCTTTGAACATCCATTAAAGGTCTAGAAAATCGTTTGTCATTCCATGTACCATGTTAGCTTCAACTACAAAGCATGTCACTTGCTATAGGTATCAACATATTGAAAATGATTAAGAATAAAAAGGCATATCAGTATTTCCTGATCACCACTTGCCATTCAAATCTCATTGAAGTTGGCCTCAAATTACTATGGATTGCAATGTAGTTTCTCACAGAAGAAACAACAAATGCTAATTAGCACCGCAAAAAGAATATATAAACTAATAAAATGATGACAAATCAAAAGTGTCACAGTTTTCTTTGAGAAGTTTGAATACGAAAGATATTATAAACCCAATGATTAGTTATTCAATGTTCTATTTATCGCTAATATGGAAAGAAAGAGCTAAGCCATCAAATAGAGGCCTCTTCATTACCCAGACTCGACAATTTAGGGTGTAGTACTTACATCGACATGATCCGATATGGGTCAGATCCGAAGAAAACTAGTGTACACGGCAGTAGGTGAGAACTAAGATGAGAAGAGAAGAAAACTAATTTGTAGAAACGAGAGAGAAGGAGAGAGGGAGAGGGTAGCATAGGGACGGTGGGGGAGAGGGAGAGAATCGGAGTAAGGGGAGGGATGGTGGGGATGAAGGAAAGGGATAGGAGAGAAGTGGTAGGGGGAAGGAGACGAGAGGGGAGGGGAGGGGGTGAGAAGGATGGAAAATTATAGCCCCGTTAAGTTTGTAATAGAAAATGGCAACTGAAAATGGCAGGTGTTAAGTCTATAATGGAAAATAGTTCGCGGTTACTGATTTGTTATTTTTTAAAAGTTTAATGAGTGAATTGAAAGTCAAGTGTCTATTTTGTCATTGAAATCAAAATTGAGTGACTTTTGGTATAATTTACCCTTTTATTAAATATGAAATAATATCGTTTGGATCGAAGATATTTAAATCTTACCTCATAAGACACATTATCAACATCAGCGCATATTCTCAAGAATACTAGGCACCTTAGGTATGAGATACAAAAAAGAACAATCAATTACCATTACATCCTAACATACATGCCATGTTTGTTGAAAGCCAAAGCTAAACATTGATATAGCAATAATTTTCTCAATATTGAAACTAGAGAAAAGAACATGTTATAATATATATGAGCAACCACTGATATCTAACTAAACTTTATAAATAAATAATACTTTCATCTTACCTTAAGTCGTAAGCCACTATGCCTACGTATAAGTCCTAAGGCATTGCAAACCGGTTATGGAAAAGGCAGGTAGTTTAGTAGTAGCTAGCGAGACAATATACTTCAACAAAAGATATTAGCATATGGGACAACATACTTTAGATACCAATATATTTCTCCTTTGAGCATTAATTTGAGATAATACTATTGATGAAACTCTAGAATTATAACCAACTTGTGTCTCAACCCTTGGTCCCAACCTCATAGGAACCTGAGCATGCCTGGGATTACCACCTCTAATTGAAAGGTCCATGTCTCGAGTAGCTGGGGAAGAAGGTAATTCCCTTGCTTCTAGGGCTTAAATGGATTGGCAATAGCTCGCATTATTTTTCCGTTCTGTTTAACCATTTTTGGATTAGGGGACCTTGTGGATGAATACGATAGATGCATGCTAGGACCGGATTGGCTCCTAGAAAAGGAGGCAACATTTCCAGTGAAGTTTAAATTCTCCTTGGCTAAGTTTTTGGCACCCCAAACCTGGCCGGAACGAACCGACCCGAATCTGAAACGTCACATTAGCCATTTATGTGACTCTCCTTACCGGTCATCCATACACACCATAAAACCAATTATCACACCATCAAACCATGCTTGATCAAGTGTTTCTAGTCATACAAGCCTAAATCATGCTTCAATTAACACAAATTAGCAATTTAAAAATAGGGGTAAACTCGTCATTTTGCACATCATTGATGAAAAACACGTAAATCATAAAATTAATCTAACAAGTTTTTTGGTCATTTTATTTTAAACCATTTGTGAAAATTTCATCTTAAAATGACATTTAAAACTCCCTTAATTTCAAAACTAAATTTAAGGATTAAAACTTAAATTTTACAAAATATCCAGATAAACCATTTAAAGAAATTGAAGTTAACATATTGAAATTCAATGTATAAATCCATGTCATGTAAATTTTTAAAGCCTTTCACGGTGTTTAAGGCCTCTAATTTTATTGTGTAAAAGTCAAGACTTATTTGCAGCAATTTCAAAATATGCCCAGAACACTCTAAAAACCTTGTCTCGACCACGTGATTCTCACGTCGTGACATCGAGCCCTTATCGCGACATCGATTGGAAAAATTGTAGAAAAATTTTAGCACTTAGATATAACACTTTGACACTCAAATGCACATACCAATTCATGGTTTCATGCCATATTCCTTATTCAAACATATCATATAACATTCTTATATCATATTAATCATGCTTAAATGCACAAGGTCATATATTAACATGTTTTGGCTCCAAATCAATCACCTAAGCTAACATGCTTTTCTAAAGTCTCAAACCAATTTACTCAACATAGCAAATTTGCATAAAAGGCAATTTAAAGTGAAATAAAGGTACATACCTTGCCATTTGGTCATTTTGTATCTGACCAAACCCTCAACATATCATTTAAGCTATTTTAACCACAAATCAATAATTCATATGCATGCTATTCAACAATTTAACTAAATATTCATCTAACATACTTCATGCAATCATCCAAGCAATTAAAACATCCACAAAACAGTCCATGGAAAGTCCATTTACAAATCAAAACAAATCCAAATTCTAATCCCTCAATATAAACCCACATTGCCATCCCTTATTAGCCAAATCCATCCCACATGTATAACCAAGATGCCTTTGCCTTTGGATCTCAAGTTTGCCTATTTCACCACTCCACACAAGCTATTTCTCTGTCAAAAATAGACACAAAAAAGTGTGAGCTTAACCAAGCTTAATGAGTACTTAAGATGCTACAATAAATCACAAACACAAGAGTTAAAACAAGCATGTTAAATACACTTATCACATAGCATCATCAAACATCATATCATATTAATAAATTGACAACTTGTGAAGATGAAAAATGCATAACAATGACTCTCATTGGATACTCGGATCTTCATCACACCATGAGTCCAAATAGTCTACATGTCCCAAATAAGTGTAGCATAAAAGCTAACACTCTCCAACACACCCAACATTTCCCATGAATGGAGCAATGCTCTACATCCCCTTATCCCTCCAGATGTCCCAATAACAAAACATATAAATGAGTACTCAAATTCTATGGCATGCCAACTATATCCAATATTTTCAAAGGTTCACAATGCCAATATATCCATTTCACACATTTATTTTTTGGTTTATGCACACTACAAATATCATGCTTTACCATAACCAAACACTTCCATTTCACACATATCGCACCAAAAGTTCTAACACTTTGCTGATTGAAATCCTTAAATTCACAAACTTAATTACCAAATGAAATTTTGGTTATGCAGAAATTTATAACATCAAAAAAATAGTACCAACTAACATAAGAATATGTATATATAATGGAAAAAAATATCTGTATAAAAATGAAAAGCCACTATATTAACATATAAAACTTTGAATCTCAAATTCAGACTTAATATAAAAGTTGAGTGAAAATTGAAAACCAAATTAGGTGAGTTTCGTGTGTGAATATTTAAACAAATTAATTGAATAAATTTAAATGAACCCTAAATTATAGAAAAAAAGAATTAAAGGTTAGATTCAAGAATTAAAAAATTAAGAAAAAAATAGATTAATGAAGAAAAATAAAAACAAATGTATTTAAAAATGAGACAAATCTCAATATTATACATGAATTTTGATTCAATGTGTAATTTTATACATTAATTTTGATTTTGTGTAATTATATATATATGAAACTTTGACTTTGGTTCAAATATATACATAAAATTTTAATATTGAATCAATTATATACACATTTTAAAAAAATAAATACAAATTATCTTTTTTATTGTATAAATATAGTTATTTGTGCATGAAATATATAAACATAAAATGATGTTATATCAATAATCGTGTTAATAAATTGTGAAAATTAAATCAAATAAAAATTTTATGTATAAATTTATACAGTAAAATAAAGTTCATATATAATTTTAAGATTTATCTCATAAAGGTTTAGCGAATTTAATCCACAGGACGTGATTAAGAGACTAAAAATAATTTGAAACTTAGATTGCACCATATATTAGGAAAAATGAAAAAAAATTTATAATCATTGACAAAGATATCGTCTTAAGATTTAAACTACTGAGATTTCTTTATATATATATATAAACTAACTAATTTAAAAGGATTTCGATGGGCAAAACGCAAGGATGAAAAGTTGAAAACAGTACCAAAATGCGCTATTCTCCATGTCAAATATATAACTATTGGCTGATAAAACATCAACCCTCATATTGTTTTTGATTTTAAATTAACATAAGGATGAAAAAGTGCAGATTAAAAACAAATAAAATAACAAACTGAAACGTCCAGGTCCTATATAAAATCAAGCCTATCAATGATTTTATTCATAAAACTCCTTAAAAATCATCTAAAAAACAAAAACTCATATAGACACCATGAAACCAAATCTCAATTCATGAACGATCTCTGGCTTGACACAGAAGATCAAAGAAAAGGTTTATACCGAAAGTGATAATGAAAACAGGCAGTGGAGCCCTTATGGCAACAGACGCGATTGTGTAACCACCCATAGACTCTTTTTATGTATTGCTTTTTTTTTTTTAATCACTCGGTGCTTACCTGAAACTTGAATTGTGATGAAATTTAACAATACAAAATAAATGGTTATAAAATGTTCAAAAATAAAAGAGAAATACATACTTTTGGATATATTTAAGCCAACTTTCCAATGAAAAATTAGAGCCATAATTACAAAGGAAAAAATGAGACAAGTATGGGAGGAAGTAGGTGTTGGAACGCCGGTACCCCATGGCGCAGCAGAATAAAATTAGATCCGGCGATCCAAATCATGGATCCATGTGTGAGGAACGAATCGGGGTGAAATAAAGGTTTCGAAATTACCAAAACTTCAATTTGAGTAGACAGCGACGCCTTGGCAACAAGAGTTTTGATCTACTGTCGAATCAAGCCTCAACCTTTTCCGATGTCGGCCTCTACGTAATCCACCCGGTTTGACTATGAACGGAAGAAATCTCCAAAACTGTTTTGGAGGCTTATTTGCTTGACGGCTGCTAGACCTAACAAGCAATCACTTAGGGTTTTCATATTTAGTTTTGTCTCCTTTTAATACCTTTTATGATGGGTGCCTTTCTCATTGGGCCTTTTATAATAGGTATCCTCTTAATTGGGCCTTTTATAATTGGTATGTCTTGAATGTATTACAAGATTAAATAAATACAATAAAGTTTTTAACCGAAAATTATAATTACATTAATTATATCTGAAAATTACAATTACATTAATTATAATAAGGATTCCGGTAAACTATATTTATTTAAATTTATATATGAATCAAATTCATATATTAATAAAATTATGTTATCATTATGTGTACAACATCCTTGTACATATAATATGTTCAATATTTGATTGCCCAATTAAATTAATTCTTTAATTAATTTAATTTATGTGACAACCAAGCACAATACCAATTATATTTTATTCCGTTCATTTCAACCATAGGGTGTGACCCTGTAGGTTCTTGCAACGTTAGCAGTAATACTAGAACGATTCTATTGTCACAGACAATGAGTGGCATCTAGCAATGCATCATTGCTACCTAAGTTACAAGAAGTCATGATTCGACATAACCTTTCGTGATTAACCTTTCATGCATTAATCCTTAAGTCCTTTATCTCTGGAACGGATACAAGTCATGGGATAGTCACACTTGCATAATCCATCCCATGTTTCTTGATATCTTGAGTAGACTATGATATACAAATTAGTATGACATCTCATATCAACTTATTTGAGCATGGCCATGCATTTCTAGTCTCACTCAATCAAGTGGCCTAAGATATTACTCCTATTATGTAGGAGGGACTTATCCTTTATTGATCAACCATATCCCTCTACATAGATTGTGGTATATCCAACATCAGCCTTTATAGAACAACCTGTTACGGTGTACGTTTGACTGTATCAAAATATACAACTCACGATGCTGGGATAATAATGATCTCAAGTCTGAGGATCATATACATATTAATCACTATGAGTAATGTTGTGACAATTACATAATAATCCAAGAAACATACTCATAGCGGGTCAATCCAATATGTTGTTCTCTAACACACATATTCATGCATTGATTTTGACACTCCATATCAATGACAACTCTTTATCATCAATCAACTACATGTTAGTCTTAATGCATTATTATTGTCCTAGTCAACAATAATACTCGACTAAGGATCTTTTAAGAATAATCATATTATTCTCAGGACATTATTATAAAACAGTTTATCGATACACACAGAAAGAAAAACTGAAATAATAATGACAACGCTTTATATTAATAAACATGGTAAATTAAGTATGTTATTACAACCATCTCATGATTGATCTTTGGGCATACTCTTACAATCTCCCACTAGAACTAAGACCAATCACTCATATATCTAATACCAAGTGACTTAGTGTGACGATCATGCTTCTGCTGTGTCAGAGGCTTGGTCAGGGGATCAGCGATGTTATCATCTGAAGGTACTCTGCATATCTCTACATCCCCTCGATCGATAATCTCTCGAATAAGATGGTAGCGTCTAAGTATATGTTTGGATCGCTGGTGAGATCTGGGTTCTTTAGCTTGTGCAATAGCTCCATTGTTATCACATCGGAGTTCTATAGCATCTGATATGCTAGGCACAACCCCTAGTCCAGTAATGAACTTCTTGATCCAAACTGCTTCTTTTGCTGCCTCACTGGCTGCAATATACTCGGCCTCTGTTGTAGAATCGGCTACTGTACTTTGCTTTGAACTCTTCCAGCTCACAGCACCACCATTAAGGCAAAACACAAAACCTGATTGCGATCGAGAATCATCCTTGTCGGTTTGGAAGCTGGCATCAGTGTAACCTTTTACACTTAACTCTTCCTCACCTCCATATAATAGGAACGTATCCTTAGTTCTTCTTAAGTACTTAAGGATACTCTTGACTGTGGTCCAGTGACCTTCACCGGGATCTACTTGATACCTGCTCGTCATACTTAAGGCATACGAGACATCTGGACGGGTACATAACATAGCATACATGATAGATCCAATAGCGGAAGCATATGGAATTTTACTCATACGTTCTCTCTCTTGTGGAGTTGAAGGACACATTTCCTTCGAGAGTGAAATACCATGTCTCATAGGTAGGAATCCTCTTTTAGATTCTTCCATACTGAACCTTTTCAGTACTTTATCTATGTATGTACTTTGGCTTAGACCTAGTAGTCGTCTTGATCTATCTCTATAGATCTTGACTCCTAAGATATAAGTGGCTTCGCCCAAATCCTTCATAGAAAAACAACTTATTAACCAAGTCTTAATAGACTGCAAGGTAGATATGTCATTTCCCATGATAAGTATGTCATCCACATATAGTACCAAGAATGTGATAGTGCTCCCACTAACTCTCTTGTAAACACATGGTTCATCTTCATTTTTGATAAAACCAAACTCTTTGATTGCATCGTTAAAACGAATATTCCAACTTCGAGAAGCTTGCTTTAATCCATAAATGGATCTTTGTAGCTTACATATCTTTCTAGCATCCTTTGGATTTACAAAACCTTCAGGTTGTGTCATATACACATCCTCTTCAAGTTTCCCGTTAAGGAAAGCTGTTTTGACGTCCATCTGCCAGATTTCATAATCATGAAATGCAGCTATGGCGAGCAAGATCCTGATGGATTTAAACATAGCTACAGGAGAAAAGGTTTCATCATAGTTAACACCATGAATTTGGCGAAAACCTTTAGCGACTAATCGCCCTTTGTATGTTTGTACATTACCATCCATGTCTATTTTCTTTTTGAAAACCCATTTGCACCCTATAGGTTTAACCCCTTCGGGTGGGTCAATCAAAGTCCATACTTGGTTTTCATACATGGAATCCATCTCAGATCTCATGGCCTCAAGCCATTTCTCAGAGTCTGGGCTCGTCACCGCTTCTTGATAAGTCCTAGGCTCATCTTGATCTATAATAAGAACGTCACCATGCGTTGTAATGAGAAATCCATATCTCTCAGGTGTACGGCGTTCTCTTAAAGATCTGCGCGGTGGTTGTGTTTCTATAGCAGTTGTTTGTTCCTCAATTTCTTGTGGAATTTGGTTTTGTTCAATCTCTGGTTCAGTGGTATCTTGTGATTCTTGAATTTCTTCAAGTTCAATCTTTCTCCCACTTCCTTTTCTAGAAGTAAATTCTTTCTCTAGGAAGACACCAGTCCGAGCAACAAAAATTTTGTTCTCAGTGGGATTAAAAAAATAATATCCTTTAGTTTCTTTTGGATACCCCACAAAAATACACCTTTCAGATTTGGGTTCAAGCTTAGTAGACGTCTGACGTTTAACATAAGCTTCACAACCCCAAATTTTCATAAAGGACATACTAGGACGTTTCCCAGTCCACATCTCATATGGCGTCTTTTGAACCGATTTAGATGGAACACGATTTAGTGTGAAGGCAGCAGTCTCAAGTGCATGTCCCCAAAAGGAATTCGGTAGATCAGCATGACTCATCATGGATCGAATCATGTCTAACAAAGTTCGATTTCTTCTCTCAGATACTCCATTCCATTGAGGAGTCCCAGGAGGAGTAAGTTGTGAGACAATCCCACATTCTTTCAAAAGATCATCAAACTCTAGGCTCAAATACTCTCCACTTCGATCAGATCGAAGTGACTTGATAGTTTTGCCTAGTTGATTTTGTACTTCATTTTTAAATTCCTTGAACTTTTTAAGGGACTCAGACTTATGGCGCATGAGATAAACATACCCATATCTACTGAAATCATCAGTGAAAGTAATGAAGTAGTGAAATCCACCTCTGGCCTGTGTATTTATTGGTCCACATACATCAGAATGTATTAGGCCCAATAAATCACTAGCTCGTTCACCTTTTCCAGAAAAAGGAGATTTAGTCATTTTTCCCAATAAGCAAGATTCACATACTTCAAATTGTTCAAAAACAAATGAATTCAAGAGACCATCTCTATGGAGTTTGGATATGCGTTTCTCACTTATGTGGCCCAAACGACAATGCCAAAGATAAGTTTGATTTGAGTCATTTATTTTAGATCTTTTAGTATTTATGTTGTAAATGGGATTCGTTTGATCTAAAATATAGAGGCCATTAATCAATTGCGCCGAACCATAGAAAACATTATTGAGATAAAATGAACAACAATTATTCTTAATAATTATCTCAAAACCAATTTTGTCTAAACAAGAAATTGAATAATGTTTTTAGTCAAACTGGGCACAAAATAACAATCCTCTAAACATAAATCAAGTCCACTAGGCAAAGATAAAGTATATGTTCCCATAGCTAATGCAGCAACTTTTGCTCCATTTCCAACTCGTAGGTCCACATCTCTTCTAGCCAAAGTCCTACTCCTTTGTAGTCCCTGTACAGAAGTACAAATATGAGAACCACAACCAGTATCTAATACCCAAGAAGTAGTAGTTGATAAATTAATATCAATAACATAAATACCTGAAGCAGACATTCCGCTTGCTTTAGCCTTCTTGACTTCTTCAAGATAGGCAGGGCAGTTCCGTTTCCAATGTCCAGTCACACCACAATGAAAACAGTTTCCTTCCTTAGACACCCCACCTTTAGGTTTCAGTGCAGCCTTTCCTTTTCCAAATTTGGGCTTACCTTTGCCCTTGGGCTTTGTTTGAACTTTGGCCTTTCCCTTGCCCTTGTTATTACGGACCATCAGTATGGGCTTGGGTCCAACCTTTTTCAAGTTGCCTTCAGCAGTTCGTAACATACTGAGCAATTGTGGTAGAGTCTTGTCAATTTCATTCATATTGAAATTGAGGACAAACTGGCTGTAGCTATCCGGCAACGATTGTAAAATAACATCAGTGGCCAACTCTTGGCTCAATGGAAACCCAAGCTTAGACAGGCTTTCAATATAGCCAATCATCTTAAGGACATGAGGTCCTACTGGGCTTCCTTCAGCCAACTTACATTGGAATAAGGCCTTAGAGATATCAAACCTCTCTTGCCGTGCTTGTCCCTGATAAAGTTCTTTCAGGTGCTCGATCATATCATAAGCAACCATGTCCTCATGTTGCTTCTGAAGTTCAGGATTTATAGTGGCAAGCATAAGACATCCAACATCTATCATGTCATCGAGATACTTCTTGTAAGCATCTCTATCAGTCCTCGAGGCATTAGCGGGTGGTTCATTAGGAAGTGGTTGTTCAATGACATATAATTTCCGTTCTTGTTTAAGGACAATCCTCAAGTTATGGAACCAATCAAGAAAATTCAAACCATTCAATTTGTCCTTCTCAAGGACCGATCGCAATGAGAGTGTGCTAGTGTTTGCAGCCATAATATATCTACAACAATTAAATATGCATGTGAGTAAATTTACCAATTTTATATCAATCATTAAAAAGACTTTATTAAATGATATTCCCACTATTTTATTTCAAAATTAATAACCCTCGTATATTAATTTCGGAAAAACTTTCTCAAAAGTATTTCTAGTAGGTTAAGGATCCATATTTCACCACCTCTTAAGTCAGCTTTGGCTTTACTCTTAAGATTATGGTTATTTAGGTAAGCAACATTTGCTAATTACATCATATGTAACTCCTAATATTTGGTGAACAACTCTTGTTCTAATCATCTTATGATTTATCCAATTTACTTGCCTCTAGGTTTTTTAATCCTATTAGAGTAACCTAGTTAAGTCATTAACCAATTTTTAACCAGTGAATATCACTTGTTTATTCTTCGCGTTTAACCAAGATAAATACTAGTACTTCACTTTGGCAGAACCTACATAGTATTGATCGAGGCCTTAACGAGGGCAAAATTGGAAGGCCATGTTGACTTAATATTTTAATAGAGGGATTTTATTAAGGTTGTTGCATCTCACCAATTATGGTCTACTTTAGCCCATTTTGTCTTCTAACCGATCTCATCAATTAATAGGGTTTATTATCAACAAGGTTTATTATCATCCATAGCATCTCATACATGAATAAATAAAGCAATAAATAAATGCAATAGTTATAGCCCATAAACTAAAGTGGTTCAACCCAAGCCAATGGGAAAACCAAAAGGAAACCTAAAGGTGTAAGCCCTTTCACAAGCTATCATTCACAATCATTGTCCCACTTTCCTTCTTGTTTGGCCCACAGCAACTCTTGCAAATTACAATATGCAGAAACTCGTTTTACATACGAGGGAATAAGATGAGAAGAGAAATACAAGAGAATAGTAGCAAGGCACGACACGCAGGCCGTATTTTAAAAAAAATACAACCTTTTATCGAATGGGTCATTGGGCTATAACTATGCATTTCAAACACCATGCATGTCAAAAATAGCATACATAATTCAATGCTTTTTTTTTTTTTGCTAAGGTGAATTATAAAATATCCTTTCAACCTTTTGTGGCCCATCAAGTTTATAAATTTCTTTTATTAACAATTTTTTTGCGGGGGTCTGAGGATGTCGGAGGAAGCGGGCCGAAGGCCCGCGACCGGAGCCATCCTCAGATCGAAATCCCGGGGGGGTGCGGGGGCGGAGCCCCCGCGGCATGGACCAGGGGTGCGGGGGCGGAGCCCCCGCGGCGCGAATCGCATACCCCAGTCAAATGAAGCCTCACGATTTGATAAATTTTTATCAACAGAATCGTGTTTTTAGGATTTTAATCCTTGAGGTTTCATATCGGAACAACCCTTGTTCCACTAGCCAGTTAACACTTACTGGAAACTATAAATACCACCGCCGCTACAGATTTGTTAATAGTTAACAGTAATAACATAAAATCGAATAGGCCACAACACCATGATTAACATTTAATCAATTACCGAAAGGAACAATTATCAGATTATGCTTAAACGATTTAAACAATCGAAAATATAATAAGATCAAAACATGTATCTCATACAATTGCATCACCCAAGTATTTAAACCCGAGTTTGTATCACACAAGTGGCTCTGATACCACTGTTGGAACGCCGGTACCCCATGGCGCAGCAGAATAAAATTAGATCCGGCGATCCAAATCATGGATCCATGTGTGAGGAACGAATCGGGGTGAAATAAAGGTTTCGAAATTACCAAAACTTCAATCTGAGTAGACAGCGACGCCTTGGCAACAAGAGTTTTGATCTACTGTCGAATCAAGCCTCAACCTTTTCCGATGTCGGCCTCTACGTAATCCACCCGGTTTGACTATGAACGGAAGAAATCTCCAAAACTGTTTTGGAGGCTTATTTGCTTGACGGCTGCTAGACCTAACAAGCAATCACTTAGGGTTTTCATATTTAGTTTTGTCTCCTTTTAATACCTTTTATGATGGGTGCCTTTCTCATTGGGCCTTTTATAATAGGTATCCTCTTAATTGGGCCTTTTATAATTGGTATGTCTTGAATGTATTACAAGATTAAATAAATACAATAAAGTTTTTAACCGAAAATTATAATTACATATTATATCTAAAAATTACAATTACATTAATTATAATAAGGATTCCGGTAAACTATATTTATTTAAATTTATATATGAATCAAATTCATATATTAATAAAATTATGTTATCATTATGTGTACAACATTCTTGTACATATAATATGTTCAATATTTGATT
This sequence comes from Gossypium australe, assembly GCA_005393395.2. Classification (NCBI taxonomy): domain Eukaryota; kingdom Viridiplantae; phylum Streptophyta; class Magnoliopsida; order Malvales; family Malvaceae; genus Gossypium; species Gossypium australe. The sequence continues at coordinate 43,859,794 of CM016624.1, forward strand.
GCCCAATTAAATTAATTCTTTAATTAATTTAATTTATGTGACAACCAAGCACAATACCAATTATATTTTATTCCGTTCATTTCAACCATAGGGTGTGACCCTGTAGGTTCTTGCAACGTTAGCAGTAATACTAGAACGATTCTATTGTCACAGGCAATGAGTGGCATCTAGCAATGCATCATTGCTACCTAAGTTACAAGAAGTCATGATTCGACATAACCTTTCGTGATTAACCTTTCATGCATTAATCCTTAAGTCCTTTATCTCTGGAACGGATACAAGTCATGGGATAGTCACACTTGCATAATCCATCCCATGTTTCTTGATATCTTGAGTAGACTATGATATACAAATTAGTATGACATCTCATATCAACTTATTTGAGCATGGCCATGCATTTCTAGTCTCACTCAATCAAGTGGCCTAAGATATTACTCCTATTATGTAGGAGGGACTTATCCTTTATTGATCAACCATATCCCTCTACATAGATTGTGGTATATCCAACATCAGCCTTTATAGAACAACCTGTTACGGTGTACGTTTGACTGTATCAAAATATACAACTCACGATGCTGGGATAATAATGATCTCAAGTCTGAGGATCATATACATATTAATCACTATGAGTAATGTTGTGACAATTACATAATAATCCAAGAAACATACTCATAGCGGGTCAATCCAATATGTTGTTCTCTAACACACATATTCATGCATTGATTTTGACACTCCATATCAATGACAACTCTTTATCATCAATCAACTACATGTTAGTCTTAATGCATTATTATTGTCCTAGTCAACAATAATACTCGACTAAGGATCTTTTAAGAATAATCATATTATTCTCAGGACATTATTATAAAACAGTTTATCGATACACACAGAAAGAAAAACTGAAATAATAATGACAACGCTTTATATTAATAAACATGGTAAATTAAGTATGTTATTACAACCATCTCATGATTGATCTTTGGGCATACTCTTACAGTAGGTTCCATGGTTGGCCTCAAACTAATTGGATACTCAACATTATCAGACTCAACCTTGATTCTGTCTTTACCTCTCTTTTTATTTATATTTTCCCTCAGTATTGCTATATGTTGCAATGCAGTTACTCTCTATTTCTTTATATGAATTTTCTGAAAACATATAGAAACTTGGCACTTCTACTACGAGCCGCTAGTTTCTTATTGGGACTTCTTTAAAAAAAAAAAAAAAATTCTCATTCATCCTCTCTTTCTTCGTTTTCAGTTTCTTCTCTTGTAATTATCTAGTCATTTCAAACCTTCCTTAATAGACACATTTCATTAATGGCCAAATATGGTAAAAGCAGTATGGAAGTCTTTGTATCAGGAGTTAGATTATATTTTACCCATTTTTTTTCAAAAATAGACAAATTAGTCCCTGTACGTTATATCAAAGCGCAACTTGATCCTTTCTGTTAAAAAAATTATCTATTCTTATTGTTAAAAATTGGTGTGACTGTTAGAATAACCAACAATTACACGTGGTGTACAACATGTACCTTATGCTGGTGAACATAGATCGATTTTTAATAGTAAAAATGGATGAAGTTATTAACAGAAAGATCGATTTATTCTTTAATCTAGCATACATAAATTAATTTTTTTTTAGTAAATGAGGCAAAATACAATATGACTTTTACCTTTATCCGCGAAATACTTATGCATAGTAGATTTATTTTCTTATTTATATATTTCCTTTTGTTTACTGTAGAATAGTATAGAGCATAATAATAAAGGGCAGAAGAAGCAGTTTTACAACATTTTTTTCTTTATCTATTGTTATAACTTAATTAAAACTTTAATTGTCACAATATTATTAGTTAAAGAATTGTTGAAATATTAATTAACATAGCTTATACTTTATATTCTATTGGAGTCCTAGACTTTAAAAAGAGTGAATAAATTATTTAAACTAAATCCAAGATTCATTAAAATTATACTACAATCAATGAGGCAATATTATCTAGTTAATATACAATTGAAATATTAAGTAACATTGTTTGCTTTATTGGAGTATTATATTTTAAAATGAGTGAATGAATCATTTAAATTAAATCTAAGATTCATGTAACACCCTTAAACCTGGCCTATGCGTTAAGGCCAGATTTAACATGTTACACAAAATAAATATACTTTGAGTCCTTTTTAAATAAAATAGATTTCAAAATTTTGACGAAGTATTAATTTAGTAAAAGATTTGATTGATAAATCGACAATTTGAGATGTAAGATCTTATAAATCGTAACTTTAAAAATATCGTTAACAATTCAAGAAAATTTTAAAAGAAATTAAGATATTTTTCGAAAAGAACTGATGAAAATTATAAGAGTAAATTTTCGAGTTAAAAATGTGAAAATTATTATGAAATTCTTTTTGTATATTCATTTTTGAATAAATGTTTGTTTAAGTTTTTAGAAAAATAAAATCACAATTTTAAATACTTAAAGCAGTTTATAAATGCATCAAACAATAAACAAAACAAAAATTAATTCAGAGGCCTTATTACAACCTTAATTCAAAATAGCAAAGTAATTAAAAGTACTAAAAAGAAATCCAAATTCCAAAGTTTAACCGTTTTGAAGTATGGTCTCCACCGAGTCATCCACGGCCCAAGTCTCCATCACTGATCATTACCTGAAAGGGATAAGGAAAAAAACAGGGTGAGTTGCTAGAACTCAGTGTGTAACCCACTTACCGTTGTCCACTGGGCCAAAATCCCATTAAGCAAATATTTGGGCCTAAGCCCATTTACACTAATAAAAATGTATCAAATATAATATGCATATGAAATGCAATTCCCAAACCAAGCCTAGTTTTCCATCCGCTACACACCACCCGTACCAACCAACACACCTGTGGAAATCAAGTCAATCCACCCCGCCAACACACCAATCGCAGGCATTATGCCATTTATAACAAATATAATTGTGGTCAAGCCACCAGAATAACAGAATTTATGTGGCATTGCCACTATTCAGATTTGTGGCAGAGCCACCAAAATTATGTAGCAGAGCTACCAGAACTTCTCTTCAATATTATCCCATCCCATGCAAATCATGTATATAATGCATTCCAAATCACAATATAATATCAGTAATTTATTAGGATATATTACAAAAATTATGACCCATTATAACAATTTATATTGATTGGCCCATTAAGCAAAATATCATCTTGGCCATTTCGCAATTTATCAATTGGCCCATATAGCAAATTATCAAACGGCCCACATAGTCAAATATCAATCAACCCATATAGCAAATTATCAAACGGCCCACATAGTCAAATAAAAATTTGGCCCAATTAGCAAAATATTTTTATTTTCCCCCATTAAGGGTATTTTCGTAATCTTTCACGGTGTTAATACCGATTTTATCAATTTTATCAAATAATGAGATCTAAGCCAATTCTTCCGATTTCACCAAGATACGATTAATCAAGCGATTTACTACCAATACGATATTAATCTTTAACCCACGGAATACGGTGTGAGATTACGCACCTGATTACGGTAAGCACTATGCTTTCTCGATCGTCGTCACCTAAAATTTTATAACGCTTGATTAGTCGACATACGCGATTTAATAAATCTACTTTAAAACAAACGATCTAAAATTTACCCTCGGAATCGTGAACAACTACGATTTGTCAGTTTTCCCCGGTTAACGGTTCACAACCTGGTGAAAAATCCCGAATCGCTGATGCCTCAAAATTGCGAACGACCTCGAATAGTTGATTCTCACCGGATAAGGGTCCACAACACGGAGGAAAGTCTCGAATTGCCGAAACGGCCCTTCGCTTGAATTTAGGAGTAGGGATCGTTAATCCGCTCCTTTTGAGATCTCTACTCGACTTTCCCTTCGAATCGATAACACAAGCCTCCATTCGATTAGATCTTATAAGGATCGATATTACTATAAAATATGGATTGTCAAAAGGGTAGAGATCGGCTTACCAACAATCCCGAGTGATCAACGATTGGATAGATTAACGATTTAATCCCTATAATTATAATCGGTTAATAATCACCATACTAATAACATCTTAACGAATAAAGAGTGATTATAGAATCCGTGAAGAACTCTTACCTTAAAGATTTTAGGACCAATTTCTAGTGATGATACGATGGCTTCGGAAAAATCCAAGTTTCGGCCTTCCACTATATCTCTACGAGGAAGAAAGTGATTTCGAATGAGAGAAAGTAAGGTGATGGTCTCGGTCAAAATGACCATCCAAAAACCAAAGTATAGATTCGGTCATAAGAGAAAGAAAATAAAAAGTTGAAAAAAGCACTTGCCGATTGATCAAGGAATGAGTGATAATTCGAATGAGAAAGAAAGAATGATGAAAAGATTTCGGTTATAGAGAAAAATGAACAATGATATTCGGCTATGGAGGGTATGGATTTTGAGAAGAAAAAGAAAGGGTTTAAAAATTTTGTAAAAAGGAATAGAACGATGAAAAAGGTGTATTTTTGAGGTTTCAGTTCTTCCAAAGGATAAAGAGTGAAAAATTTTGTCTCAATGGTTTAGGTACGTTCGGCAATCAAGAAGAAAGAAGAAAAATTTGCTTATTAGCAACTTGAAGTTTCGGCACGAAGAGGAAGAATTTGGAGAAAATGATTGAATTTGACAAAGAGAAAATTTGACCAAAACAAACACTTTGGTTTATCAAAAGGCAAAGCACTAATTCGGCTATCAAGGAAGATGGACAAAAGATGAATATGTGACCAATCAAAAGAGAAGAAAAATGCACTATTGTGCTAGTAGGTTTCGACAAAGAGAGTAGCAAGTTGGGAGAAGATGACACAAAAGTTACAAATGAGATTTTTGGCCAAAACGATACCAAGACCTTACCAAATGTCAAAGTAAAAATTCAGCTACCTATCTACCCCCAAAACCATCCACATGTATTACATTATGGGTCAACATTTGGCAACCACACTTTCCAAAACAATCTCCACAAAATAAGCCACTTGTTCCCCTTACTTGCCTTATTCTTTTGATTCCTTTCCCCAACCTCAACCTTTCCTTATTTCTTAGCCACCTTACCAAAAATAAAGAAGTCCAACTTGCCATATATACACCTTGGCCGACACTTAAAGAAAGGAATGCACAAATAAAAGTCAAAAATTGCACACAATGAGATTTGAACCTCTTCCCTCAAGGTACATCATGTGGCGCCTTAACCTTCCTACCAATTGCTTAATTATGCTAGCTATTTACTCATTTATTTCCATATGCTTTAAGGTCACTTACTCCATCTCCTTAAAGTGCTAAATGCCAAAAATTTTTACTAGGTCCAAATAAACCCCGAGCCTTCTTAGGACCTCCTAAACATACACAATTAATAATTTAACTAGCTTAGCACTACAATTAATGCAACACATAAAATTCCAAATTTTAGGATGTTACAATTCTACCCTCTAAAAGAAAATTTCGTCCTCGAAATTTACCTGATTTAAAAGAGGTGAGGATATTGCTGCCAAATCGTGTCTTCAGGCTCCCACGTAGCTTCCTCCGCTCATTGATTACGCCATAGAACTTTGACTAACGGCACAGTCTTCCTTCTCAGTACCTTAATGTCCCCATCTAGAATTTGCACTGGTTCCTCCTCGAACGACAAATCAGGTCTTATCTCAATTTCCTCTACCGGTACTATATGAGACGGATCCGATCGGTAACGCCTTAACATTGAGACATGAAATACACTATGTATCTGAATCAACTCCGGAGGTAACTCAAGCTGATAAGCCACTGGCCCAACACGCTTCAAAACACGGTACGGTCCGATGAACCTAGGGCTCAACTTGCCCTTCCTTCCAAATCTGAAGATCTTCTTCCAAGGTGAGACCTTTAGAAAGACTTGATCTCCCACTGCAAATTCAATATCCTTACGCTTCAGATCCGCATAAGATTTTTGTCTATCCAAAGCTTCCTTTAACCTTGCCCGAATTACCTTTACTTTTTCCTCCGTCTCTGATATTAGCTCAGGACCCAATAACTGTCGCTCCCCCAAATCAGTCCAACAAGTAGGAGTACGACACCTACGACCATACAACGCCTCGTAGGGTGCCATCTGGATGTTGGATTGACAGCTATTGTTATAAGCAAACTCTGCAAACGGTAGGAAATCCTCCCAGCTACCCCTGAAGTCAATCACACAGCCCTTTAACGTGTCTTCCAGAGTCTGGATTACTCTCTCCGACTGACCATCCGTCTGAGGATAAAATGCCGTACTGAAATTCAACTTGGTTCCCAAAGCTTCATGTAAGGCTTTCCAAAATCGTGATGTAAACCTAGGATCCTTGTCCGAAATAATAGACACTGGTACCCCATGTAACCTCACAATCTCTGCTACGTACAACTTGGCCAACTTCTGCAATGAGTAATCCGTACGAATAGGTAGGAAATGGGCAGTCTTCGTCAACCGATCCACTATTACCCAGACGGAATCTTTCTTAGTAGGCGTTAAGGGTAACCCACTAACAAAGTCCATTGTTATCCGTTGCCATTTCCATAATGGAATCTTCACCGGTTGTAGCAATCCCGACAGCAATTGATGTTCCGCCTTCACTTGCTGACATGTTAAGCACCTACTCACAAACTCAGTAACCTCCTGTTTCAACCTGGCCACCAATATTGTTCACGGAGGTCTCGATACATTTTATTTCCTCCGGGGTGCATAGCATACGGGCTACTATGTGCCTTTCGCAAAATCATTTGTCTCAATTCTGAATCTTTGGGCATACAAATTCTTCCGCGGGAACACAATACTCCATCATTATTCAATCCAAATTCCCCTATCACACCACCTTCCACTTGCTGAAGTAATGAACCCAACTTTTCATCTGATAACTGCTTTTCCTTAATCTGACCTACCCAAGCAGGCTTCACCTGAAGTTCGGCTAGCAGACTACCATCTTCATACAAGCTGAGATGAGCGAACATCGCTCTCAAATCCGATATCACCTTACGACTCAACGCGTTTGCCACCACGTTAGCCTTTCCGGGATGATACTCGATTGAGAAGTCATAATCCTTCAATATTTCTATCCACCTCCGCTATCTTAAGTTTAACTCCTTTTGGGTAAGGAGGTACTTTAGACTCTTATGGTCCGTATAAATGATCGACTTCTCACTGTATAGGTAGTGTCTCCAAATCTTCAAAGCAAACCCCACTGCAGCCAACTCCAAATCATGAGTGGGATAATTCACTTCGTGCGGCCTTAACTGACGAGATGCATAAGCCACCACTTTTCCACCCTGCATCAACACACATCCCAAGCCCGTGTGTGACGTATCGCAGTAAAAAATAAACTCTTTTCCAGCCTCAGGTTGAATCAGTACTGACGCTTCCGTCAGAATCTTCTTCAATTTCTCAAAACTTTCTTACTGTTGATCTGACCACACAAATGGTACTCCCTTGTGCAACAGTTTAGTTAGGGGTGCAGCAATCAACGAAAACCCTTCAAAAAAATGCCTGTAATAACCAGCCAACCCTAAGAAACTTTGAATTTCGGCCACTGACTTTGGTGGTTTCCAATCCAACACAGCCTCTACTTTCCGGGGATCAACTCTAATTCCTTCGGCTGACACAACATGCCCCAAGAAAGTCACTTCCTTCAGCCAAAATTCACACTTACTGAATTTGGCATAAAGTTGCTTTTCCCGCAATATTTGCAATACTATTCGCAGATGTGAATCAAGCTCTTCTTCATTCTTCGAGTATACCAAGATGTCATCTATGAACACCACCACAAATCGGTCTAAATAGGGCTGGAAGACCCGGTTCATCATGTCCATAAATGTAGCTGGTGCATTGGTCAACCCAAACGGCATCACCAAGAACTCATAGTGCCCATAACGAGTTTGAAACACCGTCTTATGAATATCCGCCTCATTGACCTTAAGTTGGTGATAACCCGATCTCAAATCTATCTTGGAGAAAACCGAAGCTCCTCGCAATTGGTCAAACAGATCATCGATTCTCGGCAACGAATACCTATTCTTGATCGTCAATTTATTCAACTGCCTATAATTGATGCACATACGCATCGACCTATCCTTCTTCTTGACAAACAAGACCGGTGCTCCCCATGGTGACACACTCGGTCAAATGAATCCCCGATCCAACAACTCCTGAATTTGAGCTTTAAGTTTCGCCAACTCCTTCGGCGCCATTCTATATGGAGCAATGGACACCGGAGCTGTTCCTGGCAGTAGCTCAATGCCAAACTCTACCTCCCGATCCGGAGGCAATCTAGGAAGTTCCTCGGGAAAGACATTCGAAAACTCTTTCACCGTTCTAACACCTTCCACCGACAATTCCTTGGCATCCAACGCACTAATGAAGGCTAGGAATGCTCCACACCCTTTTCGCACCAACTTTTCTGCCTTTAAAGAAGATACCACATTTTATAGATAATTTCTCCTTTCACCTATCATCACTACTTCCTTATCTTCCGAAGTTCTTATCGTCATCCGCTTTGCAGTACAATCCAAATTCGCACGGTATTTCATCAACCAGTCCATACCCAAAATAAGGTCGAACTCACCGAAAGGTAGTTCCATCAAATCCGCCAAAAATGTTTCTCCTTGAACTTTTAAGGGTACATCTCTAAACAATTTATTTACTATCACAGATTGTCCTAAAGGACTAATTATCGTCATCTTCTTAGCAGTAATCTCAAATCTAATGTTCAGATTTCCAGATACAACACTAGCAACATACGAATGGGTGGATCCGATATCTATCAAAGTAGTAATATGAAGAACGTACCGGTTATCACATCAGGTGCATCGCCATCCTCTCGGCGTCTGACCGCATAAACCAGCCCTGGCTGCCTTGCCTCTTCATTCCCCTGAAACCAGAACCTCTACCCGGTGCACCTTGACTTCGTCCTACGCTATTACCACCTCGACCTGGCCCACGGCCTCTCGGTGGCTGTTGAGCGCCTCTAGCTGGCTGTGCATCATAGTTACGAGCTTCCTGATTCGGAGCAGTCTGTCGGGGACAATTTTAAGCTGATGATCCTTAGAACCACATTTGAAACAACCACCGGTTCTCTTCCAGCATTCACCTGGGTGTCGTTTTCCACAGTCAGCACATGGCCGTATCTGATTGGTAGCAGCTGGTGCCCTAACTCGAGCTAGCTCATCATTCTTGGGCCTCTTCTGAAACCCTCTAGCAGGACCTGAGTACTTAAAGTCCCTCTTGCTCTTGCCTCTATCTTTTTCTTGGTTTCGCCGTTTCGAGTGCTTAGCCTCTTCGGCTATCTTCGTTTTCTTCACCAGTGTGGCAAAATTTCTTTCTTGTTGTGGGGCTATCAGTATCCGCAACTCATCACTCAACCCGTCCTCAAAATGCACGCAATGTTCATAGTCAGTTGGCACAATACCTTGGGCATAACGACTCAGACGCATAAATTCTGCTTCGTAAGCTACCACGGTCTTACTTCCTTGGACCAGATTAAGGAATTCCTTCCTTCGGGCATCCACATAGCTAGCCCCAACATACTTTCCTTGAAATGCAGTTTTGAAGAAACCCCAAGTAACACGATCGGCCTGAGTGCCCTCCCGAACAGTAAGCCACCATTGATACGCCTCGTCTCTTAACAAGGACACAGCTCCTCTCAATTTCTGCTCGGTGGTGCACTCCAAATCATCCATGATCCGTTCCACTGCCTCGAGCCAATACTCCGCTACATTTGGAGCTACACCCAAGACACCCTTAAAAACCTCGGCACCACTTGATCTAAGTCGTTCCGAAATTGATCCACGAGCTGCTGGCCCAGTTCTAGCCCCAGCAACCCTTTCTAAGACTCGCAACATTGCTTGGGACAGAGCAATGTCCTCCCTCGTACGGTCATGTGATCCAGTTTTAGTCCCGGGTGACGCAGGTGCGTCCATTTTCGGCATATGTCCCGACGCTTCAGACGCTTCAGACGCTTCCACGTCTTCTAGCGCTCATATTTGGCTAATTCGATTTAACCTGATTAAAAGTCTTATGAATCAGTAGACTATTTTGATATTTATTAAACAATATCTTATGAGGTATAAGAAGTAAAGTCGTTTTCGTAAACGCATCCTATAGTCTCAATCTCTATCATTTCAACATCTAAAACTAAAAGTTCTAGAGTGTTCCTATAGTCATATCACAATAATCATAATCATACAATAACATACACTTACTTGACTTGGTGCCGGATACTCGTGGTGCCATACTTCCTTTAAAAATATACGTTCTAAATTTTTACATTTCCAAAACAGTTTTGAAAAAAAATGTTTTTAAACCTGAACCACAGCCGAGTTTTGAACCGGGCTCTGATACCATAAAATGTAACACCGCTAAACCCGGCCTATGCGTTAAGGCCAGATTTGACATGTCACACAAAATAAATAGACTTTGAGTCCTTTTTAAATAAATCAGATTTCAAAATTTTGACGAAGTGTTAATTTAGTAAAAGATTTGATTGATAAATCGACAATTTGAGATGTAAGATCTTATAAATCGTAACTTTAAAAATATCGTTAACAGTTCAAGAAAATTTTAAAAGAAATTAAGATATTTTTTGAAAAGAATTGATGAAAATTATAAGAGTAAATTTCCGAGTTAAAAATGTGAAAATTATTATGAAATTCTTTTTGTATATTCATTTTTGAATAAATGTTTGTTTAAGTTTTAGAAAAATAAAATCACAATTTTAAATACTTAAAGCAGTTTATAAATGCATCAAACAATAAACAAAACAAAAATTAATTCAGAGGCCTTATTACAACCTTAATTCAAAATAGCAAAGTAATTAAAAGTACTAAAAGAAATCCAAATTCCAAAGTTTAACCGTTTTAAAGTATGGCCTCCACCGAGTCATCCACGGCCCAAGTCTCCATCACTAATCATTACCTGAAAGGGATAAGGAAAAAAACAGGGTGAGTTGCTAGAACTCAGTGTGTAACCCACTTACCGTTGTCCACTGGGCCAAAATCCCATTAAGCAAATATTTGGGCCTAAGCCCATTTACACTAAAAATGTATCAAATATAATATGCATATGAAATGCAATTCCCAAACCAAGCCTAGTTTTCCATCCGCTACACACCACCCGTACCAACCAACACACCTGTAGGGATCAAGTCAACCCACCCCGCCAACACACCAATCGCAGGCATTATGCCATTTATAACAAATATAATTGTGGTCAAGCCACCAGAATAACAGAATTTATGTGGCATATCCACTATTCAGATTTGTGGCAGAGCCACCAAAATTATGTAGCAGAGCTACCAGAACTTCTCTTCAATATTATCCCATCCCATGCAAATCATGTATATAATGCATTACAATCACAATATAGTAACATAATTTATTCGGATATTTATTACAAAAATTATGGCCCATTATACCAATTTATATTGATTGGTCCATTAAGCAAAATATCATCTTGGCCATTTCGCAAATTATCAAACGGCCCACATAGTCAAATATCGATTTGGCCCAATTAGCAAAATATTTTGATTTGGCCCATTAAGGGTATTTTCGTAATCTTTCACGGTGTTAATACCGATTTTATCAATTTTATCAAATAATGAGATCTAAGCCAATTCTTCTGATTTCACCAAGATACGATTAATCAAGCGATTTACTGCCAATACGATATTAATCTTTAACCCACGGAATACGGTATGTGATTACACACCTGATTACAGTAAGCACTACGCTTTCTCGATTGTCGTCACCTAAAATTTTATAACGCTTGATTAGTCGACATACGCGATTTAATAAATCTACTTTAAAACAAACGATCTAAAATTTACTCTCGAAATCGTGAACAACTACGATTTGTCAATTTTCCCCGGTTAACGATTCACAACCTGGTGGAAAATCCCGAATCGCTGATGCCTCAAAATTGCAAACTCGAATAGTTGATTCTCACCAGATAAGGGTCCACAACCCGGAGGAAAGTCTCGAATTGTCGAAACGGCCCTTCGCTTGAATTTAGGAGTAGGGATCGTTAATCCGCTCCTTTTGAGATCTCTACTCGACTTTCCCTTCGAATCGATAACACAAGCCTCCATTCGATTAGATCTTATAAGGATCGATATTACTATAAAATATGGATTGTCAAAAGGGTAGAGATCGGCTTACCAACAATCCTGAATGATCAACGATTGGATAGATTAACGATTTAATCCCTATAATTATAATCGGTTAATAATCACCATACTAATAACATCTTAACGAATAAAGAGTGATTATAGAATCCGTGAAGAACTCTTACCTTAAAGATTTTAGGACCAATTTCTAGTGATGATACGATAGCTTCGGAAAAATCCAAGTTTCGGCCTTCCACTATATCTCTACGAGGAAAAAAGTGCTTTCGAATGAGAGAAAGTAAGGTGATGGTCTCGGTCAAAATGACCGTCCAAAAACCAAAGTATAGATTCGGTCATAAGAGAAAGAAAATAAAAAGTTGAAAAGAGCACTTGCCGATTGATCAAGGAATGAGTGATAATTCGAGTGAGAAAGAAAGAATGATGAAAAGATTTCGGTTATAGAGAAAAATGAACAATGATATTCGGCTATGGAGGGTATGGATTTTGAGAAGAAAAAGAAAGGGTTTAAAAATTTTGTAAAAAGGAATAGAACGATGAAAAAGGTGTATTTTTGAGGTTTCGGTTCTTCCAAAGGATAAAGAGTGAACAATTTTGTCTCAATGGTTTAGGTACATTCGGCAATCAAGAAGAAAGAAGAAAAATTTGCTTATTAGCAACTTGAAGTTTCGGCATGAAGAAGAAGAATTTGGAGAAAATGATTCAATTTGACAAAGAGAAAATTTGACCAAAACAAACACTTTGGTTTATCAAAAGGCAAAGCACTAATTCGACTATCAAGGAAGATGGACAAAAGATGAATATGTGACCAATCAAAAGAGAAGAAAAATGCACTATTATGCTAGTAGGTTTCGGCAAAGAGAGTAGCAAATTGGGAGAAGATGACACAAAAGTTGCAAATGAGATTTTTGGCCAAAACAATACCAAGACCTTACCAAGTGTCAAAGTAAAAATTCAGCTACCTATCTATCCCCCAAAACCATCCACATGCATTACATTATGGGTCAACATTTGGCCAACCACACTTTCCAAAACAATCTCCACAAAATAAGCCACTTGTTCCCCTTACTTGCCTTATTCTTTTGATTCCTTTCCCCAACCTCAATCTTTCCTTATTTCTTAGCCACCTTACCAAAAATAAAGAAGTCCAACTTGCCATATATACACATTGGCCAACACTTAAAGGAAGGAATGCAAAAATAAAAGTCAAAAATTGCGTGCAATGGGATTCGAACCTCTTCCCTCAAGGTACATGATGTCGCGCCTTAACCTTCCTACCAATTGCTCAATTATGCTAGCTATTTACTCATTTATTTCCATATGCTTTAAGGTCACTTACTCCATCTCCTTACAGTGCTAAATGCCAAAAATTTTTACTAGGTCCAAATAAACCCCGGGCCTTCTCAGGACCTCCTAAACATACACAATTAATAATTTAACTAGCTTAGCACTACAATTAATGCAACACATAAAACTCCAAATTTTAGGATGTTACAATTCATATAATATATGTTTTGTAACACCCTTATCCGACCCGTTCGCCAGATCCTAGTACGGGCGTTATAACTGAACTGGATTATCATTCATACTAAATCTCACTAAGTTTAAACCATATGGTACTAACATTTTAAAAATAAAAACTTACAACGAGGTTTAAATTTAGTACAAAGTTTAATGGTCCTAGGTTTGATCTCTGTGAAATCTAAGTAAATACAATCTATTCACCCTACTGACGAAACCCCTAAAGGAGTCCCCTAACCTATGCGCATGACTTTTCCTTTTTCTAACTATAAATCCTTGATTTCAACATGATTTGGCTTTGCCCCCCTTGAGTTCCCTTGTCCATCGAGTCCTGCAACCACAAATTCAACCTTTATAGGTTCAAAAGAAGTTAGTGAGTTTCTTCATTACACAAAACATACTCCACCCTGCTAGGGTTCAAATAAATAATAATAGATACAACAAACTCTCTGTTCATTAGAACATTTCTCTTAATTCGTCATAGTAGACTTTATTCGATTCTTGATCCTATCCATTGATGAATAGATTGTTGAGTGATTACCCTCCGATCACTCTATTAGCTTTCGATTCGCCTTAACTGTTCCTCTTGGTGTCTCACCATCTCTATGGACTCTATCCTCTTTTTTACTTACACTTTTTCTTCCATTTATCCCTAAATATGGATTCTTTCTTTTACCAGGTCTCTACAAGGTAGTTTTCTACCTACCCTTCTATTGATCCTTGAATATTATCCCCTAGATGACCATTTCAATTTGGTTTAGTCTAGGGTGGTTCCTCCTCTTGCCATAGTCCCGAAGAACTTGCCATCACCTCAACTTCTAGGTTGACTACTGTGATTTCTCACCTCTTAGCGGATTTAACCCCTCTTTGGACTATAACAGTTGGATTACTTCCTTGTAATCCATCTTGTCTGAGTACCATGCTCGAAGGTATATAATATTCTTCTGTTGAGGGTCACTTTGACCTTCTGTACTCCTCTGAATATCATTGTAGTGGTTATTTGAGCCTGCTATCCCTCTTGTGTTGGTCCCCTATAGAACTAGCCTTTTGGCGGGTACTTTTCCAATGGTTTTCCTCCTTTTTGTTAACTCTTTCTCTTACTAGGTTCTGACTAACCCCTCCTGTCCTTGTTGACTAATTGACATCCTTCGATCAACCACTAACATACAGGGTCCCTTGGACACCCTTTGGAGATGCTTGATGGCGGATCTTTACCTAAGATCCTTGGTTAACCATTTCTCGTTCACATGTACATTAGGCACCAACCGTACGTCAACTTACATGACTACCTTCTGATTAACATTTCTGTACCCCTCTAGGTTACACGACTACTATTCCCGCAATCCTTTCTAATTTCCAGTAAGTTCTCGTTGGCTAGTGGGTTCCTTTGACCCGTTACTCGTCTGTTGCTTGCCTAGACTTATGTTTTCCTTTCAACCCCCTTTTTTCTTCATTGTCGGGTTGTCATGAGGTTTCTGTCCTGAATTATTTCTCGAGTTTATTACCTCGGTGGACCTTCTCTCATTTTTCCTCTATACTGCTATAGTCGAGTTATTGTCTTCGTAAGTACCCCATGTTTTCTGTCCCGACAGACTCCGTTAGTTACCATGGTCTAACTATGACTCTTCACTTTTGCATTCTCAGTTTAAAGTCCTGTCGGACTATCTCATGCTTAACTTCTGGAATGACAGAAATGTGCAAGTGTACAGAATCACAACAAGTAATAAAGTGACAAGTAAATGTCGAGTTTCCGTACCCATAGGGATTGTGAAAAGAATTATTTATGAATGCAATTAAAAACACTTTGGTGAAGAAAGATATTTTGATTTGAGAAGGTGATTAAAAACAAGGATTTTAACTAAGTAAATAATTAAAAATAAAATAAAAGTTCCAATGCACGATTTCAAAAGATGATTTTAATCAAGATGATATATTTGTGCTAGATTATTTACATTTCTTAACTTAGAATTATTAAACTCATGTTTATGTTGTTACGAATAAATTCACGGCAACTTGGTAATTTGTTAACTTATTAACATACTTACCTACCAAAATCCATTTACCTATTGACTATATCTTTATGTCAATTCAACTGATTAAACAAATTTTAATAAGCAAATGTGTTAATGCACATACATACTTATGAAATTTAAATAATCTCTTGTGCATATCTCTATGCCAATTCAAACAATTAATTCAATCTCATAAGCACATAAAAGATTACGCGAAGTATCAATGTATTTCTACCTTGGAACAATTTTGTAACACCCCCAAACCCGGCCCACGAGCCTTGACCGGATCTGGTATGTCACTGCAAAGAAACGGTTGAAAATATTTTTCACTTAACATTAAACATTAAAATCTGTCATCTTTTGAAAACCGTGTCCATTTGAAATTATATGTAAAACTTTGATATTACAAAATATCTGAATTAAACCTTTCTTATATATGTATAATTTGAATAAAAACATTAAGTTGCTAACACTAAAACCATTTGCACATAGTAATTTAATTTAATCAAGCCATAATAAAATAATACCAATTATAATAAGGCCCTTATTACAACCAATACTTAAATAAAGTACTTAATATGACAAATGCATAAAAATAATTTAAAACATCTTCTTCTGCATGGCCACCTCGTAACCGCTCCAACCCGGTCCAAACTTTACGCATCACCTGAAATGGTTAAGGAAAATTGGGTGAGTCCACAGACTCAGTGCATAATCATTACACATGTTTCCCCACGTATGGGCTTTGCCCATAGCCACACAGTACACGTAACCAGTCATGCAAACATGCGTCCCAGCCCAACCTAAAGTCCATCCCCTACACCAACCTTAGAAGACTCCCTGCCCAAGGCCGTGGCTAATCCACCACTGATCACATCGTGATCCACATATCTTACCTTGGCAGACTTGCTGCGCAAGGCCGTGGCTAAGCCACCGATCACATGAGTGATCCCAATATTAATCCGTCTACGGTGACGCACATAGCTATCAACCGCCGAGATGGGCACCTAGCCATCACCTCCCTTGATGAAGCATACAGCTAATCATCAAGCGCTAATGTAGCACGAGGCTAACATTAGACCACGTACATAAATATGTACACCCCGTCCTTCCTCGATCAAATCCAATCCCCATGCATATATGTAAATGTACCATGTCAAATCAACATATAGAGTGAATATACATCACATGCTTATTACCATATCACACATACACCATAAATAATTTAATAACACAGACTACTAACCTGTTAACCGATTACCCCAACATGGGTATCCACCACTTAAGCCATTATTGATGGCTACCACACATCATACACAAGTATATACATCAATACACAATTATCAGGAGAACCAGTGCGATAGTTACGCACCTTATTACTTGAAGTTCTAAACTCTCGATCCCTACGCTATCGCTAAGCGAGACTACGGCTATCTGCCTATAGTTTTCTCCTACTGCTGGCCCACACCCCGGGGGCCAATCCCGAATCGCCGAGACAGCTCTTTTCTTAAACTTCGGGATAGGGACTTTCCCTTGCCCTCATTGACTGGTATTCGCCTCCATCAAAACACTTAATCAGATTAAACGGTTAATCACCCAAGTCATAAATCTAAGTACCGAATCTTACTAAATATTTCTTACCAAAACACACTTGAATCCCGGAGGCTACTATATGCTTCTGCCGATTTGCCCCTTTACTTGCTTAACCAAAACCTGAAACTGCCGCTTGCTTAAAAAGGTCTGTCGAAAACCCTGCATGGTCCATGTTAGATTTGGCTCTAACACAAGATTACATAAGGAAAAACCCCTTGTCCAAAACTAGCCCTTACCTTATGCAACCCGAACCTTAAAAGATCCTTAGCGCTTCCTTCCTTTTGCTACACACGCTTGCAGAGACTGAGAGAGAGAGTACTTGACGGCCTCAAGAATCGGCTTTAGCAAAATGTCAAGAGAAGAGAAAGGTTTCGGCTAAGAGTACTTTCGGCTTTGAAGAAACAAGAGAAGGAATGTTGATGGGGCTTGAAGAGGTGCTTCAGCAACAGGAAATGGAGAGAGATTTTGGTTTAGGAACAAGTGAGATGAAGAAGAAAAAATGGAAGGAAAAGTGACCTCAATGGTCTCTTGAAGTTTCGGCCAAGTGAACAAGTGAAGAAAAAAGAGGTGTTTTTGGTGTTGGTAGAGTATGAGAAGAAAAAGGGTGAAGGCTTAGAAGTAAAGGGCTAAAATTCGGCTAAAGGAAGGCACACTACCCTTAAATAGGATTCGGCTACTCCCCCTAACCTTCATGACCGAAAATGACCTCAAGAGAACCCCCTAGCCATCCAACTCCTCTCCTCATACCCAAACCCTTGATTTCCTCCTAGTTTTACTCTACACCCTCCTTTCAAACAAAATCAAATTAAAACCACTCATCTCTTCTCTTAGGCACACATTTAAAACAATTTGACCCATTCAAAGTCCTCCTTTTTAGTGCCATGGCCGAATCCAACACCTCCCCCTCTCCTGACGCAAAAACAAAAGCCAAAATGCTGCCTTTGCAGTTCGAACCCTATCCTCCCTTTTGCTCCTTGAGGCGTCACTTTCCATGCTCTAAGTGGCGCCTCCCTTGCCACTCTGCCAGCTTAGCACTTGTGTCTTATCTTCTCCAAAAATTTCTCTTAAGACCTCTATAGCCCAGCTCCCCTTCTTAACACTAAAAATTCACTAATTCCTTAAGCCTTCTCCTACCTTCTAGGGTTCTCCAAACCCCCTTAAAACTCGTCCAAACACACAATAAACCTACCATCACTTGAGTTATGCACTAAATGCATAACCCCTAGAACCCGGATGTTACAGTTCTACCCTCCTTAAAATAATTTCGTCCTCGAAATTACTTGGTTACCTAACGGTCGTACATCCTAATTCACCACACTACGCTATTGCTGCGCACTCTGATCTTAAGAAACTACCATATTTTCTAGGTACAGATCCAAGTCCACACTCAAGGTTCTAGATACTTACTATCAGTAAAACAAATTGCCACTATAGCAACAAAACAAATCAGAATATTCCAGACATAAGAAACTTACCTGCCGACATATCTGGCACATCATTATCCTCCCTCCGATGGACTGCATAAACCAGACCTGGCTGTCTTGCCTCAGTGCCACCATTACCGCGGCTTAATGCTCCACGACCTCGGCCGGAACCATTCCCTCCATGGTTCGGACCACGACCCCTTGTCGCCTGCTAACCACCTCTGCCCGGCTGCACATAACCTTGGCCTAATGTCCGAGTCCTATTCGGATCCTGGGGACAATCTTTAATCAGATGAGTCTTGGACTTACACCTAAAACATTCTCGATCCCGATTCCAGCACTCGCCAACATGATACCTTCCACACCGAGCACACGGACGGTCCGAATTCCCAGTAGTTGACTTAGAAATACGAGCAGGAGTATCAACCCTCGGTCTTTTTTGAAATCTCTCAAACGATTCTGGCGATCCAGAACTCCTCTTATCCTGGTTTCTTTCTTTATCTCTATTCTGCCTTTCAGTCCTCTTGACCTCCTCAGCTATCCGAGCTTTCTCCACTAAAATGGCGAAGTCTCTTTCTCGTTGCAGAGCAATCAAAACCCGTAGCTCATCCCGCAGCCCATCCTCAAATCTGACGCATCTCTCATAATCGGTAGCCACGATGCCCCGAGCATACCGGCTCAAACACAGAAACTCAGCCTCGTAGTCCGCTATTTTCTTGCCACCTTGCACCAAATTGAGGAACGCCTTCCTCTGAGCGTCCACATAACTCGCTCCGATATACTTACCTTCGAACTTGATCTTAAAGTAACCCCAGTCCACTCAATCGGCAGGGGTACTTTCCTTAACAGTGAGCCACCACTGGTAGGCCTCATCCCGTAGCAACGAAATAGCACCCTTAAGCTTCTCCTCTGCAGTTAAGTCTAAGTCATCCATAATCCTTTCAACTGCCTCAAGCCAGTATTCTGCCACGTTTGGAGCTACCCCAGACACTCCCCTAAAAACCTCAGCTCCGTTCGACCTAAGTCTTTCGGGCACTGACTTCCGAGTCCCATTGCCCACATTGGCTCCTGCCACTCGCTCAAGCACCCGCAGCATAGCCTGCGATACTGCATCATCTCCTCCTGTCTGATCCTGATGTTCAACCTCAACAGCTGGTGGTGGCGGCACATCGTTCTCTGCCCCATGGCCAGACCCAACCGGTTCCGATACTGCCATCCTGCCTCTACCACGTCCACGAGTATTGCGACCACGCCCCCTAGAACTCATATCTATCGTCACGACTTAATCTGTTTAAAAAGTTTTATGCATTAGAAATTTTGTTTCACTGTTTATCCACGAGCAAATTTTATGAAAAGAAGTTTCCGGAAGTGGTTCTTTCGATCAATCAAAGTTTCATTCCAAGTTCGCTATTCTAATTCAAACATTCACATTCTTCACTAAGGACACATTCATTCATCCACGTCACTTTCTTGAGCATTCCCAACCTAGGGGTAATTTCGTCATTTTCCTATAGGGGTATTTCGGTAATAAATCAGAGTCAATTTGAAAATAGTTTTCAAATTAAAGATATTTTAGAATTTACAAAATCTCAGGGGTCATCTTGAAAATTTATTTTTCAAATCAGAGGTGTTGCCAAAAATTTCAGAAATTGGGGGTTACTTTGGTAATTTTGTAAGTCGGGGGTATTCTTGTAAATTTCCAAATCTGGGTATCTCAATATTTTGCAAAATAAGATTTTCTAATATTTTGTGAAATAGGAATATTTTAGTAAAAGTCGAGGGTAATATGAAAATTTAGAACCCAAGGGCATTTTGGTAATTTTATCCACCAGGGGTATTTTCGTAAATTTCCCCAAACCAGAGTATCTTGATATTTTGAAAACTCGAGATTTTGGTATTTTTGTAAAGTAATTTTAACAAAAGTTGAGGGTAGTACGGTAATTTTACAATACAGGGGCATTTTTTTGTAATTTTGCCACTAGGGTCATTTTGGGTAGTTTTGTAAATCGAGAAAATGTCTTTCCAAATCAGATTTAGGGTTTTCAAACCAAAGGGGTAAGTTTGAAAATTTTAAAACTAAGGGTTTTAAAACAGTAAGGCTAATCCCTTTCGGGTTTTAATAATTGGTTTAGCCTATGAACAAGTCCTCTTGGTTAAGGTGAACCGTAGCTACGCACCAGGTAGGATTCGAGTAAAGAGGAGGTGAGTCGCTAGGACTGCTTAAATACCAAGCTCTTACTGAATACCACTCCTAGACATGCGTACAATGGTTACCACACCTTAACTCGGCGACTTACTTCACAGGTTTGTTTAATAGTCCTTAAGTCTTATGCACGTGTTTGAGTAGACTAGTCCTAGGGTTCAATAGTCCTAATATTCTAATCTACGAGCCCAAATAAGCCCATAACAGTTCACATAAACAAATCATTTCCCTAATTAGAAATACTTACCTGGTGGACTTCGGGCCGGAGATACAGGTGCCATGCCAGAATAACCTGAAATAAAGTCCACATTTTGAAAAACCCATTTTAAAAAAACTGTTTTCGGGCCCAAAACCTCAAAGCCGAGTTTTGAACCGGGCTCTGATACCAATTTGTAACACCCCCAAACCCGGCCCACGAGCCTTGACCGGATCTGGTATGTCACTGCAAAAAAACGGTTGAAAATATTTTTCACTTAACATTAAACATTAAAATCTGTCATCTTTTGAAAACCGTGTCCATTTGAAATTATATGTAAAACTTTGATATTACAAAATATCCGAATTAAACCTTTATTATATATGTATGAATAAAAACATTAAGTTGCTAACACTAAAACCATTTGCACATAGTAATTTAATTTAATCAAGCCATAATAAAATAATACCAATTATAATAAGGCCCTTATTACAACCAATACTTAAACAAAGTACTTAATATGACAAATGCATAAAAATAATTTAAAACATCTTCTTCTGCATGGCCACCTCGTAACCGCTCCAACCCGGTCCAAACTTTACGCATCACCTGAAATGGTTAAGGAAAATTGGGTGAGTCCACAGACTTAGTGCATAATCATTACACATGTTTCCCCACGTATGGGCTTTGCCCATAGCCACACAGTACACGTAACCAATCATGCAAACATGCGTCCCAGCCCAACCTAAAGTCCATCCCCTACACCAACCTTAGCAGACTCCCTGCCCAAGGCCGTGGCTAATCCACCACTGATCACATCGTGATCCACATATCTTACCTTGGCAGACTTGCTGCGCAAGGCCGTGGCTGAGCCACCGATCACATGAGTGATCCCAATATTAATCCGTCTACGGTGACGCACATAGCTATTAACCGCCGAGATGGGCACCTAGCCAACACCTCCCTTGATGAAGCACACAGCTTATCATCAAGCGCTAATGTAGCACGAGGCTAACATTAGACCACGTACATAAATATGTACACCCCGTCCTTCCTCGATCAAATCCAATCCCCATGCATATATGTAAATGTACCATGTCAAATCAACATATAGAGTGAATATACATCACGTGCTTATTACCATATCACACATACACCATAAATAATTTAATAACACAGACTACTAACCTGTTAACCGATTACCCCAACATGGGTATCCACCACTTAAGCCATTATTGATGGCTACCACACATCATACACAAGTATATACATCAATACACAATTATCAGGAGAACCAGTGCGATAGTTACGTACCTTATTACTTGAAGTTCTAAACTCTCGATCGCTACGCTATCGCTAAGCGAGACTACGGCTATCTGCCTATAGTTTTCTCCTGCTGCTGGCCCACACCCCGGTGGCCAATCCCGAATCGCCGAGACAGCTCTTTTCTTAAACTTCGGGATAGGGACTTTCCCTTGCCCTCATTGACTGGTATTCGCCTCCGTCAAAACACTTAATCAGATTAAACGGTTAATCACCCAAGTCACAAATCTAAGTACCGAATCTTACTAAATATTTTCTTACCAAAACACACTTGAATCCCGGAGGCTACTATATGCTTCTACCGATTTGCCCCCTTACTTGCTTAACCAAAACCTGAAACTGTCGCTTGCTTAAAAAGGTCTGTCGAAAACCCTGCATGGTCCATGTTAGATTCGGCTCTAACACAAGATTACATAAGGAAAAACCCCTTGTCCAAAACTAGCCCTTACCTTATGCAACCCGAACCTTAAAAGATCCTTAGCGCTTCCTTCCTTTGGCTACACACGCTTGCAGAGACTGAGAGAGAGAGTACTTGACGGCCTCAAGAATCGGCT
Organism: Gossypium australe; assembly: GCA_005393395.2. Taxonomy (NCBI): domain Eukaryota; kingdom Viridiplantae; phylum Streptophyta; class Magnoliopsida; order Malvales; family Malvaceae; genus Gossypium; species Gossypium australe. The sequence continues at coordinate 43,882,767 of CM016624.1, forward strand.
TTAGCAAAATGTCAAGAGAAGAGAAAGGTTTCGGCTAAGAGTACTTTCGGCTTTGAAGAAACAAGAGAAGGAATGTTGATGGGGCTTGAAGAGGTGCTTCGGCAACAGGAAATGGAGAGAGATTTCGGTTTAGGAACAAGTGAGATGAAGAAGAAAAAATGGAAGGAAAAGTGACCTCAATGGTCTCTTGAAGTTTCGGCCAAGTGAACAAGTGAAGAAAAAAGAGGTGTTTTTGGTGTTGGTAGAGTATGAGAAGAAAAAGGGTGAAGGCTTAGAAGTAAAGGGCTAAAACTCGGCTAAAGGAAGGCACACCACCCTTAAATAGGATTCGGCTACTCCCCCTAACCTTCATGACCGAAAATGACCTCAAGAGAACCCCCCTAGCCGTCCAACTCCTCTCCCCATACCCAAACCCTTGATTTCCTCCTAGTTTTACTCTACACCCTCCTTTCAAACAAAATCAAATTAAAACCACTCATCTCTTCTCTTAGCCACACATTTAAAAGAATTTGACCCATTCAAAGTCCTCCTTTTTAGTGCCATGGCCGAATCCAACACCTCCCCTTCTCCTGACGCAAAAACAAAAGCTCAAATGCTGCCTTTGCAGTTCGAACCCTGTCCTCCCTTTTGCTCCTTGAGGCGTCACTTCCCATGCTCTAAGTGGCGCCTCCCTTGCCACTCTGCCAGCTTAGCACTTGTGTCTTATCTTCTCAAAAATTTCTCTTACGACCTCTATAGCCCAGCTCCCCTTCTTAACACTAAAAATTCACTAATTCCTTAAGCCTTCTCCTACCTTCTAGGGTTCTCCAAACCCCCTTAAAACTCATCCAAACACACAATAAACCTACCATCACTTGAGTTATGCACTAAATGCATAACCCCTAGAACCCGGATGTTACAGTTCTACCCTCCTTAAAATAATTTCGTCCTCGAAATTACTTGGTTGCCTAACGGTCGTACATCCTAATTCACCACACTACGCTATTGCTGCGCATTCTGATCTTAAGAAACTACCATATTTTCTAGGTACAGATCCAAGTCCACACTCAAGGTTCTAGATACTTACTATCAGTAAAACAAACTGCCACTATAGCAACAAAACAAATCAGAATATTCCAGACATAAGAAACTTACCTGCCGACATATCTGGCACATCATTATCCTCCCTCCGACGGACTGCATAAACCAGACCTGGCTGTCTTGCCTCAGTGCCACCATTATCGCGGCCTAATGCTCCACGACCTCGGCCAGAACCATTCCCTCCATGGTTCGGACCACGACCCCTTGTCGCCTGCTGACCACCTCTGCCCGGCTGCACATAACCTTGGCCTAATGTCCGAGTCCTATTCGAATCCTGGGGACAATCTTTAATCAGATGAGTCTTGGACTTACACCTAAAACATTCTCGATCCTGATTCCAGCACTCGCCAACATGATACCTTCTACACTGAGCACACGGACGGTCCGAATTCCCAGTAGTTGACTTAGAAATACGAGCAGGAGTCTCAACCCTCGGTCTTTTTTGAAATCTCTCAAACGATTCTGGCGATCTAGAACTCCTCTTATCCCGGTTTCTTTCTTTATCTCTATTCTGCCTTTCAGTCCGCTTGACCTCCTCAGCTATCCGAGCTTTCTCCACTAAAATGGCGAAGTCTCTTTCTCGTTGCGGAGCAATCAAAACCCGTAGCTCATCCCGCAGCCCATCCTCAAATCTGACGCATCTCTCATAATCGGTAGCCATGATGCCCCGAGCATACCGGCTCAAACGCAGAAACTCAGCCTCGTACTCCGCTATTGTCTTGCCACCTTGCACCAAATTGAGGAACACCTTCCTCTGAGCGTCCACATAACTCGCTCTGATATACTTCCCTTCGAACTTGATCTTAAAGTAACCCCAGCCCACTCGATCGGCAGGGGTACTTTCCTTAACAGTGAGCCACCACTGGTAGGCCTCATCCCGTAGCAACGAAATAGCACCCTTAAGCTTCTCCTCTGCAGTTAAGTCTAAGTCATCCATAATCCTTTCAACTGCCTCAAGCCAGTATTCTGCCACGTTTGGAGCTACCCCATACACTCCCCTAAAAACCTCAGCTCCGTTCGACCTAAGTCTTTCGGGCACTGACTTCCGAGTCCCATTGCCCACATTGGCTCCTGCCACTCGCTCAAGCACCCACAGCATAGCCTGCAATACTGCGTCATCTCCTCCTGTCTAATCCTGATGTTCAACCTCAACAGCTGGTGGTGGCGGCACATCGTTCTCTGCCCCATGGCCAGACCCAACCAGTTCCGATACTGCCATCCTGCCTCTACCACGTCCACGAGTATTGCGACCACGCCCCCTAGAACTCATATCTATCGTCACGACTTAATCTGTTTAAAAAGTTTTATGCATTAGAAATTTTGTTTCACTATTTATCCACGAGCAAATTTTATGAAAAGAAGTTTCCGGAAGTGGTTCTTTCGATCAATCAAAGTTTCATTCCAAGTTCGCTATTCTAATTCAAACATTCACATTCTTCACTAAGGACACATTCATTCATCCACGTCACTTTCTTGAGCATTCCCAACCCAGGGGTAATTTAATCATAATGTCCCTTTATTGAGCTCTCGAGGCCCAAATCACGTGTTAGAAACAAATCGAGACTTAATCGGAAGTTTAGAAATTTTTCGTGAAATTTCAAAATTTTTCTGAAGTATAGGGCTCACACGCCCGTGTGGCCCAAGGACATGCCCATCTGCCCTTAAACACATTTGTGCTTCAGGCCGTGTCCGACCCCGTGTAACTTTCTGACTTAGGCCACACGTCCAGCCACACGTCTATGTGCCTCACACGGCTGAGACGTATGCCCGTGTCTTTCCCCATGTGCAATTTCCTGAGCATTCTGTTTTAAATTTTTAAGACGCAGGGGATACACGACCAAATCACACGCCCATGTGCTAGGCCATGTGGACTCAAAATGAGCCTTAAACATCAAGTTTACCAACCCTGCAAATCTAAAACAACAAGCTACTCAAAAACCAATCATTCAACCAATCCAAAACACATTCATATACATTTAAAACATGTAAAATCAATCATTCTAAGTGCCCAATCAATATACTCTTATAGGTATTTCACATATAATATCCAAAATAATTCAAATTAATATCATTTAAGCCATTTCTAAATTTATACCAATTTCAACTAAAACACACCATTTAATAGTTTTAAACATGATAAATATGTTTATATTATAGCATCATTACAATCATTTCCCAAAATAACAAACACAACATCCTAGGTACATGCCATTACCAAAAAGAAATATACTTCACCACTTTGAGTTCGGGATCGGCTTTGGATGCTAATTCAACGTTCTGACTTTAACCTAACCTGCGCACGGAAACAAACCGTACGCTAAGTATAAACTCAGTGGTATTTATATAATCTGAATACTTACTAAGAAAGAATTTATAATATATATATATATATATATATCTAAACACACATAACAAAAATCATTCAAATAGATAATCAATTTCATAAACAATATAACAGCCCGATTTAGGGGCTAGTAGGAACAGTGATCTCGGGATCACTAATCCAATATTAGAGAAATTTATTTTCATGTGATTTTATGAATTAGTATATGATTGTATAAGTACATGAGAATTTTGGTACCTTAATTTTAGCGATTTCATGTTTAATCGCAAAAAAGGACTAAATCGCATAAAGTGTGAAAGTTCCATTTTATAAGCTAAAGGTACCAATAGCCATAGATTGATAATTGGAGGTATTTAAAAGGCAATTAGACCCCCAATATATGCTTGGCCGGCCATAGGGGACAAGAATTGACCAAGTTGGTCAAGGTTGGTGATGTTTGGTGGACTAATTGATAGTTTAATATTAGAATAAAGAAAAGATGATATTCATCTTTCTCTCCATCTTTCTCCACCAATTTTAGCAAGAAAAATAGAGGTTGCTCTCCTCCATTCTAGTAAGTGATTTTGATGATCTTTCTTAATGATAATTGTACTTTTGAGACCCCTAAAGCTTAAGCTTTCAAATGAGGGGACTATTGTATAGTGTGGTGAAAAGTTTAGAGAGTTTCCATGAGAGCTTTCATTGTTAATTGCTGCATTTTTATGGAAGAAATTGAGTCTTAGTTGTTAGATGAACAACTTTTGTGAAAGGTGTTAGCATGAAAACACCAAATAGGACCTTGATGAAAAGGTTATAAATTTGTAGTAATTATGAAATGTTGATTTCTGATGATAGCTTTAAGAGCATTAAATGTTCACCTAGGCTTGTTGAGGGTAAAAATATGATTAGAATTTATTTCCGAGCCTAGGGGCAAAATGGTCAATTTGCCAAAGTCTAGGGGCAAAATAGTAATTTTGCCTAAGCATGATTATTGAAATGATTTTATTAATGTGGTGATTAAAATGAGCTAAATTTCTATTATAAAGCAAGAAGAATCGAGAATCCACCTCGATCGGGGAAAGGACAAAGTCTTGGACTAAACCGACGAGTTAGCTCATTTTAAAATCGAGGTAAGTTTGTATGTGATAGATTCAACATTTATGTTAGCATGTTGAGAATGCTTGACATTATATTGATGCATGATGCTCTATTAAATTGAGTAGTTAATGTTGAATGAAATGATGAAGTCCTAATGGACCATATTGAATATGAAAATGCTATCATCAAGAGATGAGATAGATGAGGTCTCGTATAAGACCATATCCGAGATATAGCATGATACTTGATGTGAAAGTCCATATAAGACCATATCCGGGATATGACATCGATACTTGATGTGAAAGTCCATATAAGACCATATCCGGGATATAGAATTGGCATTTAGAAGTGACTTCATGCAAGATCACTTCGGGGATGTGGCATTGGCTTCGTACCTACATGAATGACGATGAAAATGCGTCTTTGACTATTCCTAGTTATTAATGGGATAAGTACATGAGTTTAGAAGTAGAAATGAAAATTGTACTAAAGTCATGTGAATGAGTGAATACAGGTACTCGTGAATAAGTCACGAAAAAATGATTACGATGTGTAGCACGGTATGTGCTAAATAAGGGAAATTGTAAGTAAGTATGGCAAGAAGCCTATGACTTGTGTATGGTTAGTTAATGCCATGGATGAATTATATTATGAGCTTATTGTTGCTATGTATTTCCATGCAAACTTACTAAGCTTTATGCTTACCCCTTTCATTGCCCTTTTTCCTTGTAGTATTGCCAAGATAACTCGAGAGGTTGCGGGCGCCGGAGTCCGGGAATCACAATATCGACATCACTTTGGTATAACAATTTAGACTTATTTTGAGTATGACATGTATAGGACTCGAGTATTTTGTTAAGTTGTAATTGTTAGTCAAAGTGTTGGCTATGTATGCTATTAAAGGCATTTTGTAAATGGTCTTAAGTTAGGCCAATACTTGGCGAATTCTTATGCTTGAATGAAGATGAAATTCTTGAAGTACATGCCTTGTGTTTGGATGTGCTTTTGGGTTATGAGTTATGTATTATTGAATTGGTGTATGTATGTGTGCAATGTACAGTGACAAAGGGCTTGGTAGATAGCCATTTAATTGTCTATACGGGTAGACACACGGGCGTGTGTCTAGGCCATGTATGACACACGGTCAGCCCTATGGGCGTGTGGATCGACCGTGTGTCCCATTACAAGCTAGGTTTGCAAGTCAGGATGCTCCACAGGTAGAGACACAACCGTGTGTCTCAGCCGTGTGAGAGACACGGCCTTGGACATGGGCGTGTGCCTAGGCCGTGTGAAGTCTGCACATTAAATGTGGAATGTAATTCAACACATGGGCTAAGGACGTGCCTTGGCCGTGTGACCATAGTGAGATGATGACGTCATAGTCAGAATACCAAGGTTTTGGCACACGGGCTAAGACACAGGCGTGTCGAGGTCGTGTGAGGGACACGGGCTAGGGACACGGGCGTGTGTCTGACCGTGTGAATTTAGTCAGGATCGACGACCGGTGGAAGACACGGGCATGTTTTAGGGGCACACCGGCGTGCCCCTAGACCAACACGGGCGTGTGGCCCCTGTTTTGAAGAGAAGTCTCTCGAGTGCGTAAAAGCTCCCGAAATAGTTACGAAACCTCTCGGAGGTATGATTAGGGCCTCGGGAGCCGAGAATGAGCAAGTGATGGGTTAAAATGAGATTTTATAGTCCGTTTCGAGATGTTAAGTGTGATAAGTTAGGTAATGCCTCAAACCCGATCCCGACTTCGGATACGGGTAAGGGGTGTTACAAACACATCATTCATAATACTTTCAATTCTCATATTTTAATATTTCAATCTCATAATTGCTATTCAAATAGTTTTTCTCAATAGGATACACAAATCATCTCACTATATTAATAACCATTTCATGAACTATATTAATAACCATTCCATGAACCCATTGGTTCATACATTTCAATTTCATAACTCAATTCAATATCCTACTCCAATTCATGTTCAAAATCATCCAATATCATTAATATTGTTAATTCATTTATTTACCCCTATTAGCATGACTCGGACTTTGGCGGATACACGGATCCAACCAAAACACACTAGTATGGCACCCAGTGCCTCATCGGATAATTCGAAGTAATAGATTGACATCTAGTGTCTCATCGGCCATGCTGAAGTAAGTTGGTACCCAGTACCTTATCGAATTTATCTGAAGTAATAGTTTGACAGCCAGTGTCTCATCGACTCGTAATCGAAGTATCCCTGAACACTTCCAATCCTATGGCATACCAGCTATATCCGACTCAACCCGATACAGTTAATAGGGTTTCAATTCACTTTCAATTTCTGACAAGATTCATTCTAATTCAAATATTCACATATGCTCATAAAATCAATTCAATTCAATTCAATATCTCAATATCAATTACTCACCTCAATCCACTTACCATACACATCTAGTAATAAATTCAATAATTAATTATTAAGTTCGGATTATAGAAATATAAACCGTAATTCTTGAGCTACTCCTCGTTAATCTTGTCTTTTCCTTTTCTAACCGAGGTTTCTGGCTCAACGTTAGCTACAGAAATCAAAACAATTAAAATTTATCAATACACTACAATTTGGCAATGAATATTTCAATTTATACACAACTTTTGCCTAAATTCCAATTTATTCCTAAAATGAAACTAACTTTTTTTTCTTCCAAAACTAATTCCATATCTTATTCAATTTCCTCTTTAAACTAATTTCAACTCTCTAATTTCATTATAAAACCTTAATTTTGAAATTTTACAATTTAGTCCCTATTACTTCAAAACTTATAATTTGTTTCAATTTAATCCCTTTTTCACTTCCAACTTGAAATTCTATCAATTTAACCTTTAATTATTCAATTTATTCAACATGAACAACATTTATAAATCCACTAACTTTTAAAATTTCAACATAAATCAAGTAGTATTTTGTTCTAAGACTATAAAAACATAAAAATTACAAGAAAAGAAATTAAATTGACTTACCAATTAAGCTTTGAACCTCAAACCCTAATTTTTCTTTTTCTTCTTTCCCCCTTCTCTGTTTTGTCCTAATGTTTCTCTTTTTCTTTTGTTTTATTTGTTTTATTTCTTTATTTTGTTTTATGTTTATTATATTATTATATTATATTAAAATAATAATTACTTAAATAATAAGAATACATGTATTATTATTTTATACTTATGATTATTATTTTTACACATGTATTTCATTATTACCATACACTTGTCACTTAAAGCTTAATTGCTAATTTAGTCCCTTCACTTTTCTCTATTCTATAATTCAACTTTCACCCTTTATTCAATTTAGTCCTTACACCTAATTACCCTCAATTTAAGCTAATTCACCTAACTAATACCTTATTAACCAAACAACTAACTTCGTAAATATTTATAATAAATATTTATGAATCCATTTTACGAAAACGGTGACCCAAAAATATACTTTCATTTAACCGTAAATTTCAGGTCGTTACACTTTAAAAATACATTTATGTCATAATTTAGCTAACATAATAATTATTGAAATAATCAAACTTTATTTATACTGAAGTTTGGCATACTTAACAATTTTTCAAATTTTTGAACAAAATATATCCTAATCATAATTAAAAGAAAAATTTATTCTGAGAGGAAATAATTTCAATTTTTTGGTCCCCCTACTTAAGATGAACAATGTCCTCATTGTTAAAAGTGAATAGATACTATACACCAAGTAGGATTCTAAAAAAGAGGAGGTGAGTCAGTTTAACTGCTTAAGTACCAAGCTCTCTCTAAATCCAACCCTAGACATGTATATATTTATTGACATACTTTGTCCTTTGCAACTTGTTCATTTTTATTTATGATTTCCATGTCTTGTTTTATTATGCGAAAATAAAAAAATTCCTAATAAAACCTAATCCTAAAATATTAAATAACCTAAGAACAGAAATAAAATAAAGTCAAGATCCACCCTTTTATTTATTTGTAGATCCCTCTAAATTCGACTAATCTTTTGCTCCATCGTCTTTATTTTTGCATGAATCGCTTCGCTTCCTCTTCGATAATGGACTCCATGGTTCAAATATGAAATCTGGAAATTCAATCACAAAAATAAACTGGTCATTGTATACTTGTGTAAGAGCATTTCTCATTGATTCATCTCGTATTTTTGAATATCTCTAGTAAGCTTGTTGCTGCCACTGCATATGTTGCATTATGTCCATCAACTTTGACAGCTCATTTCGAAGATCTAGGCGAGGCGAATGAGTTCTAAACATTGAGGTTGCGACGTTAGGTTCGGTTACTGGTTCCATTGGTTCTACCTTATCACGGATTTCAACTGACTACATTGGTTCGATCTTTATCTTCTTCTTCGGGATCCTTGCCCTCTTCAACTCGTGGCTGAAGAACAGAATCTTTGGCTATTCGGTAGAGGTCCCAATCTGTGATTGTGCTCTGGCTATAACCTGTCTTCTTTACGTTTGAAAGAATTTTAGCTTTCAAGCACAAAACTGTTATCGTAAAGGGAAAAGTTGGACCAGAACGTCTAGCGCCACAATTCCACATTTCTCTCAGAATAATTTTTCCCACATCAATTGTCCTTGTCGTTAAAATTGAGTACAACAAGACCATTCGCTCTAATGAAATCGTATTCCCATGTGAATTGGGCATACGTCTGAATCGAATGAAATAGAACCATACCTTTGTTAGTGGTGTCAAATATTCTCTACGACAAATGTAAATTCCTTGCTTTGACACAGTCCACTTAGAACCTGGAACTGTAAGTTCCTCGAAAATTTCTTGCAGATTTTCAGTCTTAATATTTCTCATCAAGGAAGAATATTCATCATCTTCGAAATCAAGTAATTCAAAAAATTCATTAATGGCATTTGAGCTTATTGGTACCTTGATTCCTCGGACAGAGACTTCCATCAATTCGTTTGAAGTCAAATTCGCATAAAATTCACGAACTAATTCCTCATATGTACTCTGTCTTTTCTCACAAAACAACTCCCAATTGAAAGCTTCAGCAATTTGTCGAATGCACGCCATGAAATCAATATAGTTGTTTTCTTTCAGCGTAAAGCCTTTTTCTGGGTGCATCTGTTAATTCTTGAAAACGTTTTGATATCTCGCTTTGGCTTCTTCACAGTGGAATTTCTTTTGTGATTCATCAATTTGGACAGAGGCACTTGTTCTTTTACAAGGCATGATTAGCCTGAACATAAGATGGAAATAAATATTTTCTCAAATTAATAATTAATATATTGTATAGTAAATTATTATTTGCTATTAATTTATTAAAAAACTATAAAATATGATCAAATTTAAACTAATCCTAATTCTATGCAAAGTTGATAATAATTAATATATATTATAATAAATATAATTATATACCAGTTATTATCATCTTATTTATTAAATTAAATTAAAAACATTTATTCTAGATGCCTTTTGAAGATATTTACAAAAAGAGATATCTAATTTTTAATATCTATAAAAAGAGCAACCAAATTTTGAAAATAATTCAATTAAGTACCTAGACTTAAAGAAGATTTGAAATTGAGTTGCTATTAAGACTTGGATCAAAATTGACCCTTTTATTTGAGAAACTAAAAATTTATTTTTCCATTTAGGGAATAATTTCTCGAAAGATTATGTTAAAATCAATTCCCAAAAAAGATTGGAGGGGTTACAAGCAGTCCCGCTTAAGTTCCAATCTCCTAAACAGAATTTATTTAAACATACTAATCCCAAAAATATACCCTATATCATTTATTTAAAAAGAAAAATGAGAAAAATTTAAAATATGGTAAAATGAAGGAGATTTGATCCCGTTCAATTTTATCCCTCTTGCAATGTTTTAAGCGCTAAGCATTAACTCGAAAATGACCTCCCTTACTTTGAAGTTCGACAACTTCGTATGGATAAACTTGGTGAATCGTAAATGGATCGGACCAATGTGATTTTAACTTACCTGGAAATAACCTTAATCTGGAATTGAATAACAAGACTTGCTGACTTGCTTTAAATTCTTGAACTCGGATGTGCTTGTCATGCCATGTAACGCCCCTTACCCGTGTTCTACGCCGGAACCAGGCTCAAGGCATTTCCTTAATAAAGTCCTCATGATCGCCACTTAGACCCATCATGAGTACTCTCTCTCGTCACCTTAACAACCTCATTCTCAACTTCGAGGCCTCACTCATACACACAAGGACTCTCGAGACTATACCGAAACTTTTTCAAATTTTACAAATTTGCTCTTTTGTACAGGGCTCACACACCCGTGTAAAATTAGACACTCCCGTGTGTAGACACACACATGCCCATGCTCCACAACCGTGGTAAATACTGACTACACACACACACGGTCTCAAAGCCTAGTCACACGCCCGTAAGGCTGGTCCGTGGTCGTCTCGAACTATTTCCCCACGGCCCGGGCACACCCGTGTGCTTCAATCGTGTGACGATTCAAATTCCAATTTCAAGATGCAAACTTCACACGGCCTGGGCACACGCCTATGGCTTGATCGTGTGTCACACACGGCTTAGACACACGCCCGTGTGCCTACCCATGTTTACAAGAACAAGGCTGTTTGCCAAGCTCTTTGCACCCTGTAACATCCTAAAAATGGGGCTATTTGGGATTAAAATATGTTTGCATGAGTTTGAATTGTTTTGGTATTGATTGTGGTATAGTAGGACCTAATTAAGGGTTTTGAGTTGGCTCGGGATAGTAGAAAAATTTTTGTTTCAAAGCTTTAAAGGTGGGGAGCCTTAACAGGTGGGGGTTATAAGAATAAATAAGGGATTTGTTGTCATAAAATGAGCCTAGAATAAGTGGCAAAAGGAGGGCCACTTGGGAGCTACATGTGACGCCACTTTGAGCAAGGGAGAGCTTGGGTTCGAGTCGCGAAATTCTCTTTTTACTCTTTAGTTTGGACGGCATTAAAGGGGAGATATCTCATTATTTTTCTTATTAATTATTTCTATTTTAGATAATAAGGATGATGGATATTACTAAGGGATAATAAGGTTGTATTTTATTTATTTTAAATTATCATGGGATTAATTGATAGGATAATCAAGGATTTTTGTGATTAAAAAGAGATATTATTTGGATATTAAGGAATTATTAAGTGATTATGTGGGAATAATTCAAATTAATTTGAGTTAATTCAAATGAGTGGCCTAGAATTGTTTTGGGTATTTGCCGAAGTTTGAACTTCTTATGGAGGGAGAGTGGACGGCAAGCTTGGGGGAGGAGGTGCCGAATGCCTATAAAAACATCAACAGTTCCACCTTGTTTTTCTTTTGTCATTTTTTTTTTTTGCTAAGTGCCGAAGTTCTCTTCAAAGCATTCTTTCATCTCTTATTTTTGCTTCTTTGGCAATAGCCGAATTCCCTCTCTACTTCCATATTCCATCTCTCCAATCTTTTCACTCCCTTTTTAACCGAAAAGCCCTCTCTACTCCTTGTTGCCGAAACTCTAACACCCTTTTCTCTTCATTATTTTCCTCTTGGCCGAATATTCAAGCAAGGGTAATCTTCTCTAAACTCATCTCCAATCGGATCAGAAGGTAGGTATGTGTGGGCGAATGCCATCTTTCTTCTCCTCTGTGTCTTTGTCGATTTCCATTAGGGGAAGGGGTAAGTGCCGATTTCGGCAATGGTTAATAAGGCTTCTAAACGTTCTTGTAAACGATCTCTCCTAGGTACCCCGGGATATTTGGAAACAGGTGGTCTAAGCCCCAATCTCTAGCAATCGGTTTTGGAAGTAAAGTGGTAAGATTAATCTCTTCATTTTGACATTCGATTAAGCCGAAGGCTATTAGTCTTATTTACTAATCAGTGGTAATTGATTAAGCAGATTCGGGAAATTGAGTACTGTGGTTAGTAACCGAAAGAATAAAGGTAAAGATTCGGGTTCAAGCAATAACCCTTATAAATTATTTGGTTTGGCCGAATGGCCATTTCACTAACTTTGATAGTTGGCCGAATATAGGGGCAAGGACTTAGAGTGTGGCCGATTGGTTTTTCTTCTGGATTTAAGACCATCGTGATAGCAGGTGTGTACATACACACTTATAATAATTAATAAAGTGTATTAAATGTATGTTATGTGTAAATCTGCTTTATGTAGATATGGAATTAGTGCCTTAATGGTACAAGCGAAGATCCCGGTAAGTCTCTACTTGTATGAGATTGATAATAATGCTTTTGGGAAGCATGGATTATTTGATACACGTGATATATGTATGTTCTGTTATTAACTGCTTGACATGGGTTGATGAGTGGAGGGGGCAGAGATTATGTGTCGACGGACACCAGTGTTTTGGTAACACACTATGACTACGGTCACCAGAGGTTTGGTACCTCCAGAGGTTTGGTACCTCATTGCGTCTCGTTCCAGTGGCTTAGTACCACAGTGGGTTGGCCCCACACTTTATATAAGGGATTGACGCCAGTGATTTGGCATCACACGATGGGTTGGCCCCATCAATCAATTGTGTCTATGGACACCAGAGGTTTGGCACCTCCAGTGATTTGGCATCACATCTGTGACTATATGTCACCAGTGGTTTGGCACCACCAGTGGATTGGTACCACAACGGGGTAGACTGAGGCGTTTGGTTGGCTAGGTTGGGTACACTATCTTGTGCATGTTAATTGTTGTAATTTGTGTATGCAATTGGTTTAAACCGGGGGAAGGGTTACATACTGAGTCTTGGTGACTCACCTTCTCCTTTATATTTTTCAGGTGATACATAGATCGCGGATATGGAGCCGGGTGGACTCGAGGCGGCCATGCAGTGGACTTGAATTGATTGAACTTTAAACTTAGCTATTTTATTTTACTTTTGGTTTATTTTTATTTTGGATGTAATAAGGCCTCCATACACTTTATTTTTGTTATCTCTCATATGTTGGATGTTTTATTTTAAACTATATTATTAAAATTAAATTAAAATCACATGCTTTTTCTAAGTTAACACGAAAATGTTTTAACGTGCCATCGGGCACATTTGAAATTTGTATAACAACTTGACTCAATTAAATTTTCCAAATTAAATCTAAGTATGGTTTCAGCAAGATAACCAAAAACGAGAAGTTTTCAACAAAATTTAAATTGGTTTTAGAATGGATTTCAAAAAGTTTTTCTCCGTAACAAACCAAATTCGGTCATAGTGTTTGGGCCGGGTTTGGGATGTTACAAAGTTGGTATCAGAGCCCAGTTCAAAGCTCGGCTGTGGGGGCCCAAGGCCCAAAAAGATTTGGTTTTATGATCTGTAGGCCTTATTGAAGGATTTAAAATGTTTTTGGGTTTTGAACGGCATGGCCCGAGTCTCCGGCAACTATCCGCCCAGGTAAGTACTTCTAAACCTCTTAATGAAATATTTTTTTTAGAAGGGTAGGAAGCATGGAACGTAGAATAGTCTTATAGGACTTGGACCCTAAGGTTAGATTACTCAAACACACAAACAAAACATAAGACTTAATGAACTAAACCAACCTATGGCTAAGTCAATGAGCTAGGGTGTGGTAACCCCTGTACGCATGTCTAGGATTGGATCCGGGAGAGCCTGGTATTTAAGCAGTCCGTGTGACTCACCTCCTCTCCATTCGAATCCTGCCTGGTGCGTAGCTTTGGTTCACCCTGACCAAGAGGGCTCGGTCATAGGCTAAACATAACGACTAAAACCCGAAAGGGACCTAGCCATGTTTTCGAAAGGAAGGAAACAACAAAACTTGGTTTCAAAACTTTTTAAAACCACCCTCTTGAATTTGAGAACAACCATCTTTACAACTCTTTCCCGAAAATTTGATTTGTGGAAAATTACAAAAATGCCCTTAGGGGTAAAATTACTAAAATGCCCTTGGTTCATAAAATATCAACTCAATGTTTTTGTCCAAAAATTTCAATTACTTCACAAATATTCAACCCTGCTTTGAAAATCATCAATAAAATACTTTGGTTTTGGAAAATTACGAAAACGCCCTCAAATTGCAAAATTACCAAAATGACCTTGACTTCTGAACTTTTGCAAACAGCAACGTTTTAAGAAAGAAAAACTTGCAAAAGGAACCCTCAGAGTTTTACAACTGTTAAAATATTCCAGGATTATTAAAAATTTCAAAATTACCCCCGATTGATAAAATTACCAAAATACCCTGGTTTCCGAAATGATGCCATAACTTTTAATTTTACAAATTTTTCAGAAATGCTCTTCAATTTTGGGAATTTCAAAGTGTCCCGTTTTATCAAAGTTTTGGGAATTTCTCGGATTTGATTACGAAAATACCCCTGTAGGGAAATGACGAAAATACCCTTGGATTAGAAATGGACAGAAATGTTCGAGGAGCGAATAGGTATGGAAAGTATTAGGGAATGGATGTACGTACTTCTTTGTGTGAACTAAGATAGAAGACTGAAACCTTGTTTGCTCGAAAGAATCTCTAATTAAAATTCTTTCATAAAATTTCTTCGCGACTAATAAAGTGGAACAAACGCTAATGCATAAAATTTTTCTTAATCAGATTAAAAGTGCAGTAGATAGAATGAGTTCTAGAGGACGTGGACGCCGTGGACGCGGTAGGGGTAGGATGACCGTATCTGAACCCGTCAGGTCGGGTCAAGGTTCTGAAAATGAAGTACCACCGCCACCACCACCTCCTACTTTTAGAGCTGAGGAGCAGGATCAGACCGGTGGCGAGGCAGTATCGCAAGCGGTATTGCGAGTTCTGGAGATTGTGGCTGGGGCTGGTGGAAATTTGGGAGCTCGGAAGTCTGTTCCCGAGCGAATTCGGGCTAACGGAGCTGAAGCGTTCCGAGGTGTGTCAGGAGTAGCACCCAGTGCAGCAGAATACTGGCTAGAATCTATAGAAAGGATCATGGACGATCTAGACCTGTCTAATGAGGAAAAGCTGAAAGGGGCAGTGTCGCTCCTGAAGGATGAAGCGTACCAGTGGTGGCTCACGGTTCGGGATGGAGCCACGGCAGATGATCTCACGTGGGAATATTTCAAAACCGCTTTTCAGAAAAAGTATGTAGGCACTAGCTATACTGATGCTCAAAGGAAAATTTTTCTGGGACTAGTGCAAAGAACTAAGTCAGTGGCAGAATATGAGGCGAAGTTTCTAAGGCTGAGTAGGTATGCTAGAGGCATTGTGAATACTGAACATGAGCGCTGTGTCCGCTTTGAGGACGGACTTAGAGATGATTTGAGACTACTGATTGCCCCACAGCAAGTCCGTGAGTTTTCATCCCTAGTGGAAAAGGCTAAGGTAGCCAAAGGGATCAAGGAGTCTGTAAGGCAAGGTTACGACAGGAATAGGCAGAAGAGAAACTTTGGGTCGTCTGGGTCTAGTGGTAACGTTCAGAAAAACGCGAGACAGAGTGGGCCAAGTCAGGTAGCGAGGCCCATGGACGCTAATCAAAGACCGGCTCAGTGTAACCGTTGTGGAAAAGCCCATTGGGGAGGTTGTTGGACTGGTGAGAGGGGTTGTTTTGAATGTGGGTCTTTGGATCACCGTGTGAGGGATTGTCCCCGGAAATGAGCTCAGAATCAGCCAGAGGGGTAGAACCGTACTCAGAACAGAAATGTGGGACCACAGAGGGGTCGTGGTAATGGCAGAGGAAGCAACGGTCCTAATCGAGGTCGTGGAATTCAGGGCAGAGGTTCAGGTAGTACAGAGGCAAGGCAGCCTGGCTTAGTCTATGCGGCGAGGCGTCGCGAGGAGGGTGACGCACCGGATGTCATAACCGGTACGTTCTTAATTTTTGGTTTTCCTTATATTGCATTAATTGATGTGGGTTCGACGCACTCGTACATTGCTAGTAGTGTGGTAGAGACTATGGACCTAGACTCTGAAACTGCTTCTAGGAAGATGACTGTAGTTAGCCCTTTAGGTCACTCTGTAGACGTAGACAAACTATATAGAGACGTACCCCTAGAACTCCAAGGGGTAGTATTTGTGGCTGATCTGATGGAGCTGCCATTTGGGGAGTTCGATTTGATCCTCGGTATGGATTGGTTGGTTAAGTACCAAGCAAGGTTGGATTGCGCTGCTAAGCGCATGGTTCTTAAGATGGCCGAAGGGGACGAAGTGGTTATGTTTGGTAATAGAAGGAATTACCTGTCCAATGTGGTGTCTACCTTAAAGGCTGGGAAGATGGTTAGGAAAGGTTGTGAAGCGTATTTAGTTCGAGTTTGTGCCTTGGAGGCGAAGGAATCAGCAGTAGGAAAGGTCCGAACGGTAGGGGAATTCGCTGATGTGTTCCTATAAGAACTTCCGGGTCTGCCTCCGGATCGGGAAGTTGAATTCGGTATAGATTTGCTACCCGGAACGGCACCTGTGTCGATAGCACCATACCGAATGGCACCAAAGGAATTGGTGGAGCTTAAGGCTCAAATTCAGGAGCTCTTGGATAGAGGGTTTATCCGACCAAGCATATCTCCGTGGGGAGCACCTGTGTTGTTTGTCAAGAAGAAGGACGGTTCGATGCGGATGTGTATCGACTACCGCCAACTGAACAAGCTAACGATCAAAAACAAGTACCCGTTGCCTCGGATCGACGACTTGTTTGACCAACTGAAGGGTGTGTCGGTGTTTTCGAAGATAGACCTTAGGTCGGGTTATCATCAATTAAAGGTGAAGGAGGCTGATGTTTACAAGACGGCTTTCCGAACTCGGTATGGACATTACGAGTTCCTAGTAATGCCATTTGGGTTAACCAATGCACCGGCGGCATTCATGGACTTGATGAATAGGGTATTTCAGCAGTACTTGGATCAATTTGTCGTAGTGTTCATAGACGACATCTTGGTTTACTCAAAGACGGAGGAGGAGCATGACGAACATTTGCGAATAGTGCTACAAGTACTGAGGGAGAAGCAATTGTACGCCAAATTCAGTAAGTGCGAATTTTGGCTAAGGGAAGTGGCTTTCTTAGGACACGTAGTATCGGCGGAGGGAATTAGAGTGGATCCCCGCAAGATTGAAGCAGTGCTGGATTGGAAACCGCCTAGGTCAGTGGCGGAAATCCGAAGTTTTCTGGGTTTAGCGGGGTACTATCGGAGATTTGTAGAAGGATTCTCTCTGATCGCAGCGCCGTTGACGAAGCTATTAAGGAAAGGAGTACCATTTGTATGGTCGGAAAGGCAGCAAGAAAGTTTTGATAAGTTGAGGAAAATTTTGACAGAAGCTCCGGTTTTGGTACAGCCTGAGGCAGGGAAGTTGTTCACAGTCTATTGTGATGCATCTCACACTGGGTTGGGATGTGTGTTGATGCAGGATGGGAAGGTAGTAGCCTATGCATCCAGTCAGTTAAGACCGCATGAGGTTAACTACCCGACGCACGACTTGGAGTTAGCAGCAGTTGTCTTCGCTTTGAAGATATGGAGGCATTACCTTTATGGGGAGAAGTCGATAGTCTACACGGATCACAAGAGCTTGAGGTATCTTCTGACTCAGAAGGATCTAAACCTGAGACAGCGCCGATGGATTGAACTGTTGAAGGACTACGACTGTTCAATAGAGTATCATCCAGGTAAGGCCAACGTGGTGGCTGACGCGTTGAGCCGGAAGGTTGTGACGGACTTAAGAGCAATGTTTGCTCGGTTAAGTCTTTATGACGATGGGAGTCTCTTGGCAGAGCTTCAAGTAAAGCCAACATGGATCGAGGAGATTAAGGACAAACAGTTAGTGGATGAAGGGTTAAAGGCTAAGAGAATGCAAGTTCAGGATGGTGGCTTAGAAGGGTACGGATTGACTGGTGATGATGTATTATGTTTTCAAGGACGGCCCTGTATGCCGAAAGATGTGGAGCTAAGGCAGAAAATTCTCCAAGATGCACATAGCAGCCCATACGCTATGCATCCTGGGGGCAGCAAAATGTATGGAGACTTGCGGAAACAGTTCTGGTGGCCTGGGTTGAAGCGTGAGATAACGGAGTTCGTAGGAAAGTGTCTGACATGTCAGCAGGTTAAGGCTGAACATCAGTTACCATCGGGACTACTTCAACCGGTAAAGATTCCTCAATGGAAATGGGAGAGGATCACCATGGATTTCGTTAGTGGGCTACCCCTTACGCCCAGCAAGAAGGATGCAATTTGGGTAATAGTGGACCGTTTGACCAAGTCAGCTCACTTCGTACCAGTGAGAATGGATTACTCACTCCAGAAGCTAGCAAAGTTGTATGTGGCTGAGATAGTCAGATTGCATGGTGTGCCAGTATCGATTATCTCGGATAGGGATCCAAGGTTCACGTCGAGCTTCTGGAAAGCGTTGCATCAAGCTTTGGGTACGAGATTGGATTTCAGTACAGCTTTCCATCCACAGTTAGACGGGCAGTCAGAAAGGGTTATACAGATCCTAGAGGATATGTTAAGAGGTTGTGTCTTGGAATTCCGAGGTAGTTGGGAGGAATTCTTGCCATTAGCAGAGTTCGCCTACAACAATAGCTATCAGTCGAGTATCCAGATGGCACCATACGAAGCATTGTATGGACGGAAATGCCGTACTCCTACATGTTGGACAGAGTTGGGTGAACGACAAGTTTTGGGTCCAGAATTGGTAACAGAAACTGAGGATAAAGTCAAGTTGATTCGTTCTCGTCTTAAGGAGGCATCAGATAGGCAGAAGTCTTATGCTGATCTTAAGCGTAAGGAAATGGAGTATGCTGTAGGGGACAAGGTTTTTCTGAAGGTGTCACCTTGGAAAAAGGTGTTGAGAATTGGCCGGAAAGGGAAGCTAAGCCCAAGGTTTATCGGGCCCTATACGGTGATTAAGCGAGTAGGACCGGTAGCTTATCAGCTAGAGTTGCCGGCAGAACTGAATTAGATCCATGACGTATTTCATGTATCGATGTTGAGACGGTATCGATCAGATCCTTCGCACATCGTGCCAGTGGCTGAGATTGAGGTTAATTCAGATTTATCTTTTGAAGAAGAACCGGTTCAGATCTTAGATCGAGATGTCAAGATTCTACGTAGGAAGTCAGTGCCTTTAGTGAAAGTGCTGTGGCGGAGCCATGGTACAGAGGAGGCTACGTGGGAACCCGAGGATGTGATGCGGCAGCAATACCCCCATCTCTTCTAACCAGGTAATTTCGAGGACGAAATTTATTTTAAGGGGGGTAGAACTGTAACATCCTAAAAATGGGGCTATTTGGGATTAAAATATGTTTGCCTGAGTTTGAATTGTTTTGGTATTGATTGTGGTATAGTAGGACCTAATTAAGGGTTTTGAGTTGGCTTGGGATAGTAGAAAAATTTTTGTTTCAAAGCTTTAAAGGTGGGGAGCCTTAACAGGTGGGGGTTATAAGAATAAATAAGGGATTTGTTGTCATAAAATGAGCCTAGAATAAGTGGCAAAAGGAGGGCCACTTGGGAGCTACATGTGACGCCACTTTGAGCAAGGGAGAGCTTGGGTTCGAGTCGCGAAATTCTCTTTTTACTCTTTAGTTTGGACGGCATTAAAGGGGAGATATCTCATTATTTTCTTATTAATTATTTCTATTTTAGATAATAAGGATGATGGATATTACTAAGGGATAATAAGGTTGTATTTTATTTATTTTAAATTATCATGGGATTAATTGATAGGATAATCAAGGATTTTTGTGATTAAAAAGAGATATTATTTGGATATTAAGGAATTATTAAGTGATTATGTGGGAATAATTCAAATTAATTTGAGTTAATTCAAATGAGTGGCCTAGAATTGTTTTGGGTATTTGCCGAAGTTTGAACTCCTTATGGAGGGAGAGTGGACGGCAAGCTTGGGGGAGGAGGTGCCGAATGCCTATAAAAACATCAACAGTTCCACCTTGTTTTTCTTTTGTCATTTTTTTTTTTGCTAAGTGCCGAAGTTCTCTTCAAAGCATTCTTTCATCTCTTATTTTTGCTTCTTTGGCAATAGCCGAATTCCCTCTCTACTTCCATATTCCATCTCTCCAATCTTTTCACTCCCTTTTTAACCGAAAAGCCCTCTCTACTCCTTGTTGCCGAAACTCTAACACCCTTTTCTCTTCATTATTTTCCTCTTGGCCAAATATTCAAGCAAGGGTAATCTTCTCTAAACTCATCTCCAATCGGATCAGAAGGTAGGTATGTGTGGCCGAATGCCATCTTTCTTCTCCTCTGTGTCTTTGTCGATTTCCATTAGGGAAAGGGGTAAGTGCCGATTTCGGCAATGGTTAATAAGGCTTCTAAACGTTCTTGTAAACGATCTCTCCTAGGTACCCCGGGATATTTGGAAACAGGCGGTCTAAGCCCCAATCTCTAGCAATCGGTTTTGGAAGTAAAGTGGTAAGATTAATCTCTTCATTTTGACATTCGATTAAGCCGAAGGCTATTAGTCTTATTTACTAATCAGTGGTAATTGATTAAGCAGATTCGAGAAATTGAGTACTGTGGTTAGCAACCGAAAGAATAAAGGTAAAGATTTGGGTTCAAGCAATAACCCTTATAAATTATTTGGTTTGGCCGAATGGCCATTTCACTAACTTTGATAGTTGGCCGAATATAGGGGCAAGGACTTAGAGTGTGGCCGATTGGTTTTTCTTCGGGATTTAAGACCATCGTGATAGCAGGTGTGTACATACACACTTATAATAATTAATAAAGTGTATTAAATGTATGTTATGTGTAAATCTGCTTTATATAGATATGGAATTAGTGCCTTAATGGTACAAGCGAGGATCCCGGTAAGTCTCTACTTGTATGAGATTGATAATAATGCTTTTGGGAAGCATGGATTATTTGATACACGTGATATATGTATGTTCTGTTATTAACTGCTTGACATGGGTTGATGAGTGGAGGGGGCAGAGATTATGTGTCGACGGACACCAGTGTTTTGGTAACACACTATGACTACGGTCACCAGAGGTTTGGTACCTCCAGAGGTTTGGTACCTCATTGCGTCTCGTCCCAGTGGCTTAGTACCACAGTGGGTTGGCCCCACACTTTATATAAGGGATTGACGCCAGTGATTTGGCATCACACGATGGGTTGGCCCCATCAATCGATTGTGTCTATGGACACCAGAGGTTTGGCACCTCCAGTGATTTGGCATCACATCTGTGACTATATGTCACCAGTGGTTTGGCACCACCAGTGGTTTGGTACCACAACGGGGTAGACTGAGGCGTTTGGTTGGCTAGGTTGGGTACACTATCTTGTGCATGTTAATTGTTGTAATTTGTGTATGCAATTGGTTTAAACCGGGGGAAGGGTTACATACTGAGTCTTGGTGACTCACCTTCTCCTTTATATTTTTCAGGTGATACATAGATCGCGGATATGGAGCCGGGTGGACTCGAGGTGGCCATGCAGTGGACTTGAATTGATTGAACTTTAAACTTAGCTATTTTATTTTACTTTTGGTTTATTTTTATTTTGGATGTAATAAGGCCTCCATACACTTTATTTTTGTTATCTCTCATATGTTGGATGTTTTATTTTAAACTATATTATTAAAATTAAATTAAAATCACATGCTTTTTCTAAGTTAACACGAAAATGTTTTAACGTGCCATCGGGCACATTTGAAATTTGTATAACAACTTGACTCAATTAAATTTTCCAAATTAAATCTAAGTATGGTTTCAGCAAGATAACCAAAAACGAGAAGTTTTCAACAAAATTTAAATTGGTTTTAGAATGGATTTCAAAAAGTTTTTCTCCGTAACAAACCAAATTCGGTCATAGTGTTTGGGCCGGGTTTGGGATGTTACACACCCCTATAGCTTACACTACATGAACCCATTCAACATACTAATAAACATCTCATAATTTCAATATGAACTCCCATAGATAAATTTGCAATTTCATAAATGGTAAGGTAAGCCATCATTCATGGCAATTTACAAAATAATTGTCTTAACAAGAGCCAATACACCTTTGGCCAAAATAACAAAATAATCTAACTAGTCCAACCCCGATACATACCATTTACAAAATCATTAAGTCTAGGTATACCGAGATGAGCTGATAGTGTGGGCGGTCTCCTAGTTATCGGCGTATCCTGGCTAGGCTCTTAGCTCTATAAAACAAGGGAAAGGAAGGGGGTAAGCTTTAAGTTTAGTAAGTTTACATGTGAACAATATAACATTTTTAACATGTATTAAACAATTTCATAACACTATGTACTAAACAAGAAACAATCTACATTCATGATCATGCTTACTCATTTCCTCCATTTACGCACTCCAATCACATCAGAAGCATAATGCATACATTCATTAACGGTTCCCCTGCACTTAGCATCACAAGATCACATAATACAACACATCTAAATCCATTAATCATAGTCAGATCACTCGGTGGTTTCGCACTTAGCCCACCATCAGTCTTTATTAGGGTGGTATTGCATATAGCCCACCAAAAAGTTTAGTTACGGTGGTATCGCACACAGCCCACCAAATGATAAATAGACGATGGTATCGCACATAGCCCATTGTAATTAAGCAACAAGGTGGTATCGCACACAGCCCACCAATGATAAATAGATGATGTATCGCACATAGCCCATCGTAATTAAGCAACAGGGTGGTATCGCACACAACCCACCATCAAGTGTCGTCATTACACATTCATATGATTATTTCATCATTCATACAATAATTGCTCAATGACTACCACATTCAATCTACTAGAACAACATATGTTCTCAATCATACCATAGACTAATTAGCAACATAATGTTTACGAAAATATACATTGCTTACACATAAACTTACCTCGGTGCAAAAAGTGTTAACCAACGACTTAATCCGTCACCTTGCCTTTTCCACGGTCAAGGTTGATTCCACGCTCTTCTTCATCTATAACAAGAAAATTCAATTCGTTTAGATCATTCTATGATCATAATGCATTAAAATCTACACTTGGGCAAAAATGACCATTTTGCCCCTGTATTTGGAAAAATTACGATTTTGCCCCTAGGCCCGTAATTCATTTTTCATCACAGTTCCTCTATAATTAAGTCTAGCTGAACATTTATTTCTCTTACAACTACCCACTATTCTGACCATTTCATGCATTTATGACACAAATTTATTCTTTCCATTTAAGTCCTATTTAGGTGTTTTCATGCTAACACCTTTCACAAAAGTTGTTTCTCATCTTCCTAACATTCATTTTCTTCCATAAAAACTCAGCTAACAACATAATTTCTCTCATGGTAAGTCCTTAGACTTTCAACCTTATCACAAAGTAGTCCCCTCAATAGCTAGCTTAAGCTTTGGGGACTCCAAAAGTACAAAAATCATCAATTAAAACCATCTAAATCACTTACTAGCAAGGGAGATAGCTTGGTTGAAAGTTTGAACCCCCAAAAGCTCTATATTCTCTTCAATTTTTGGTGGAAAGAAGGAGGGTGAATAGTGAAAGATGATAACATCTTTTACTCATCTTATTTTATTCATTTCTATCACCTAATTCCTACCAAATTTGACCATCATTAAAATTTTGTCTCCCTAGCTCCTATATGGCCGACCATCACTAGATAAATGGCCTAATTGCACTTTAAAATCCTCAAAATTACATTCTATAACTATTAGGTACTTCTATCTTATAAAATAGAACTTTCGCACTTTATGTAATTTAGTCCTTTTTCGCAATTATGCAATCAGTCGTTAAAATTAAGGTACCAAAATTTTCATGCAACTTTATAAACGTGCTATAATGCACAAAATAATATCAAAATAATTTTCCTCACCCTCGAGTTAGTTGTCTCGAAACCACTGTTCTGATTAACCCCAAAACCAGGCTGTTACATGCCATCTCTTAAGTCTTTCCTTGAGTAATTTGTCATTCTCGTATGAGAACATTCGAAATTTTTCTACTCGTTGAGTTGAAGCATCCATTTCTCTTTACCAAGCTTAAGATCCAAGTTGAGTTGTTGGAGAGCCCAGTAAGCTTTGTGCTCTAACTCCAAGGGCAGATGACAGGCTTTCCTAAAGACCAACCTATAGGGTGGCATCCCTAAAGGTGTCTTGTATGCTATCCTGTAGGCCCATAAAGCATCATCTAGTCTTTTGGACCAATCTTGTCGATTCGGGCAAACTACCTTCTAGAGTATGCCTTTGATCTCTTTGTTTGGCAGTTCAGCTTACCCATTCATCTGCGGATGGTAAGCTATGGCAACCTTGTACTTCACTCTATGTTTGTTGAGTAGCCATTTCAACCATTTGTTCACAAAATGGGACGCTTCATCACTGATGATAGCTCTTGGGGTTCCAAACCTTGTGAACACATGCTTCTACAAAAACTTCATCACAACCTTAACATCTGATAAACCGTAATATGTACATATTTTAATCCCACATTTGGCATACTTTTGGATGATTTATCCCCTGAATTGTGGTATTTGGTGCTCCTAATCCTTTAACTTCATGTTTTATACTTAGGAGAGCACCGGAGGATGAAAAGAATGGGAAACGGGCCGAAAACAGAGAAAATGGGCCAAAGTATGAAATCCACACGGCCTGAAGAAATCCACACGGCCGTGCCTCTTTAATCAGATTCAAACACAGCCTGGACTTGATTTACACGGGCGTGTCCCTGCCGTGACCTGTTTTAATTCCACTCGGATTAGGATACTTAGGGGTAAAGAAAGACATTCCGAATGCCTATATAAACACCCCAAGTGTGACCTAAAAGGGAGTGTTCAGGTAGGCCGAGGAGCCAAGCCAGAGAGGCTGAATTGTGGGATTTACTCGAAGACATCCAGTTGATCCATCTCAAGAAGCCGGAATCATACTCAAGACGGAAGATCTTCCATTTAATTTCCTTCAGGGGTTTTAGGGTTTTTCTTATGTTTTGTTTTATACTTTCTTCTGAGATGTATTCTTTATTAAACATGAACTAAACCCCTCAAACCTAAGACGAATCTTGTTATTGTTTTTTGAACTATATAATAAATACTTGATTTTTTTCTTAATTATGTTTTCTTAATTCTTGTTTTAATATTTCAAGATATTGATTCAAGTATTGATATGCTTAGGCAGTGGAGGAATATTCCCTATTTAAGTGTAGATCTAGCATAGTTAAGCGAAGTTGATCGCACTCCTAGAGATAGGATGACGAAAATCTATCGGATTAGGGACAAACCTAATATGAGAGTCCATAGATCGAGTTAATGCAACTCTAGGGGTTTTAATTAGAAAAAGATTTCAATTAATCAACCTAGGGTTAGACGTTAGTAGCCTCGAGAGAGGTATTAATATAAATTAGGGAATCCTACGGATCAAGTCAAGTGAATAAATCGTCTGGTTCAAAGTTAGATAACAAGTGAAGTCTAGGTAGATTCTTCCTCGGGTATTGTCTTAATCAATTGGTTTTCCCAAAAGTATTTTGCCCAATTCATTCTCTTTGTCTTAGCATCTTTAGCTTAGTAATTAGTTAGTTTTAGATTAAACTACAACTCCCTTAATTCTTAGGCTAAATAATAAAGAGATAGTAATTACTAGTAATCTTGATCCTTGAGGATATGATGCTTCTAGTCTTGCCATAGCTATACTACCAAACGATAGGTGCGCTTTCCTCAATCGTTATCGTAAGTTAGTTTCTAGGCTTGATCATTCATTATATAAATATTAAGACTTTCGGACACGATCAGCATCATTCGTCGGATATACCTCGGCCTCAACCCACTTAGACACGTAGTCTACTGCTACCAATATGTACTTGTGACGAAAAGATGGAGGGAAAGGATCGAGAAAGTCAATACCCTAAACATCGAATAATTTTACCTCAATGATGTTTGTTTAGGGCATCTCATTTCTGTTGGTGACTTTTTCATCCCTTTGACATCGATCACAACTCTTTACGTAAGCATACGCATCTTTGAATAGCGTTGGCCAAAAGAATCCGGCTAGCAGCACCTTGGCCGCAGTACGTGTACCTCTGAAGTGTCCCCCACTAGGAGTTGAGTGGCAATGATATAGAATCTTACGTACTTCATCTTCTGCCATGCATCTCCTGATCATTTGATCTACATACTTTTTAAACAAGTATGGCTATTCCCAGAAATAGTACTTCACATCGTGAAGAAACTTTTTCTTTTGATGATACGTCTTATGTAATATCCTAAATATAGGCCTGTGCATTTATATGTGGTACTTGATTTAAGAAGTTGAGGTTGAACTGAGGCCTTGATTAAATATTTGGATTAGGGTTTATATTAATGTTCTGGGTAATTTAAGTGATATTTTGGGCTTTAAAAATTTGGGTTAGGTGGCTAATAAATGGTGTTAGCTCATAATTTAAGTAGATAGTTAATTAAGTGACAAGCTGGGCTTGTGGCCCAAAGATTTGAGGAGCTTTAAGTGAGCATGTATGTGGCGTCACGAAGGGAAGGATTGGGCCAAGTGAGGGCTACTTAGAGCCCAAGTTTTGGGTCAAAAATTCGGCACTTAGGAGCCTTAGGAGTGGACGGCACACTAGCTACAAAATAGGGATTTTAATTCTTTTATTTTCTTGATAAATAGAAAGATAATGAAGAGAAAGATGAGGGCTATTTTTGAGGAGATAAGAGATTAAGATAAAAGCTATCAGATGACAGCAGAGTTGGCCGAAAATCCAACTCTGAGAGGGGGAGTATATTGCCGAAATCTATATAAGCCAAGTGATCATCCATGCTTTCATTCTTTTTCTTCCTCACCTAGCCGAATTTCTCTTCTTCTTTTCTCTCAAATCCCTTTCTTTGCCGCAACTCTCCAAACACAGTTTACTTCCCCTCTTCTCTTCTCAAAGCCGAATCTACAAGTGAGATCTCTGTTTCCCGAAGGTGCACCGTAAGCCGTATACTCCTCTTTAATCCGGTGAGTTTCAAGATTTCTCCTTTTTCTGTGATTCATTTATTTTTATCAAGCTCCTAATCCAAATCATTCTTTCCAAGGCCCTGTCGATTATACTCTTTATCCCTAGAAGCCGAATCTGTTCCATTAAAGCCGATTTGGTGGAAAAGCCGAAGGTAGGGAGGTGACGTTTCTTAGGGATTTTTGGGATTTGACAAATAAGGCTCTACGTTAAGGATAATAGATTTTCGCGATAACAGGTGTGTAATACTTCCCCACCATCTAGATCTAATCATAAAATGCATGATCATAAGATTTATATATGTTTTGATAATTGCCAACATCTCGGTTTATTGATGAAAGCCCAAGGAGGGTATAAGCAGATCACCAGGTTAGTAAATAATCTGTTTAAATGTTATAAGTAAAATGCTTGTATGTGATTGCATGGGTTGGGTTGATGAAAGGAGGAAGTTATATGTTATATGTGTAGCGGTTTTTACCGTGATCTGATGTAGCGGCTAATGTCGTGAACTGTTATACGGGCTTCGGCCATTATATGTTATAAGGGCTTCGGCCATCATATGTGGATGAGCAGCATGACTGCCATCATGGTGTGTAGCGGTGAGGGTCGATTGTAGAAATCCCCAATGGTGTGTACGGTTGGTACGGAGGCGTGTAGTGGATGGAAACCTAGGCAAACGGGTTGGGCCTTGCATATTATTTGTTATTAATTTTTATCATGGGTATTAAACTGTTTATTTGTTTAATGGGCTTAAGGCCCAAAATCTAGTGGTGCATGAGGGTTGCACACTGAGTCTCGCGACTCACCCTTTTAATTAACATTTCAGGTGATACCTAGTGCTTCGGACCGGGCTGGAGAGGAACGCAAGGTGGCCATGCAGAAGAATATGTAGATTTGGCAAAAAGACTCAAGTTATTATTTTATATTTTTAATTAATGGATTTTAAAATTCGATGTAATAAGGCCATGGGCCACTAGTTTATATTTTGTTCTATTATGGGCTTTTATTACTTTTAGTTATTTATATTTTTTTATTTTAATTAAACTAAGGCATGTAATTAAGTTCGGTTTTATTTTACAAAGGCATATTCTATATAAAATTTTTTTGGGTTTTTTCTGAAAAAAAATACGACATGTTTGACAAAAAAATTTTCTTAGTGACATACCAGATCCGGTCGTAGCGATTGGGCCGGGTTTGGGGTGTTACATCTTATCAATCAGTATCAAACCACAAGCTAAATAGTTAGTAATATCAGCAAACCAATAGGTATTATGGGCATGATTTACCTTCAGTATGTGTTCATCTGGAAATATCTCCTTAGTTGGTATAAGTAGAGAATTCCTTTCTTACGGCTCCAATCTGGACAAGTGGTCTGTTACTTAATTTTCTACTCCCTTTCGATCTTGAATTTCTAGATCGAACTTTTGAAGTACAAGTACCCATCAGATTAGTATCGGCTTAGCGTCTTTCTTGGCAAGTAAATACTTAATTGCCGAATAGTCTGTATAGACAATCACTTTGGTACCTACAAGATAAGATCGAAACTTGTCAAAAGCAAACACAATAGCAAGTAACTCTTTCTCTGTTACCGTACAATTCAACTGAGCGCCCGTCAAAGTCTGACTTGCATAGTAGATGGGATGAAAAACTTTGTTCTTTCACTGGCCCGTGAAAGCTCCTATCGCGAAGTCACTTGCGTCACACATCAATTCAAATGGCAAATCGCAGTCTAGTGTGATGATTATGGGTGTCGAAACTAACTGGCTCTTCAAATCTTTGAAAGCTCTTAAGCACTTATCATCAATTTTGAACATCGTGTCCTTCTCCAATAATTTGCATAAGGGTTTAGCAATTTTGGAGAAGTCTTTGATAAATTTTCGATAGAAACTGACGTGACTCAAAAAGCTCCTAACACTCTTTACAGATGTTGGAGGTGGGAGTTTTTTTAATAATGTCTACCTTTACTTTATCTACCTCGATTCCATGTCTCATTATCCAATGCCTTAGCATAATACCTTCTCGTACCATGAAATGACATTTTTCCCAGTTGAGTACGAGGTTTGTTTCCTCGCATCGCCTTAGTACCTTGACTAGATTGGCTAGGAAATCATCATATGTATCTCCAAATACTAAAAAATCATCCATAAAGACTTCCAAGTATTTCTCAACCATGTCAATAAAAATAGACACCATACATCTTTGAAATGTAGTAGGAGCATTACATAAACCAAATGGCATGTGTCTAAATGCAAATGTACCGTACGGGCAGGTGAATGTTTTCTTGTGTTGATCTTCCGGTGCTACTATAATCTGATTATACCCCGAGTATCCATCAAAAAAATAGTAATAGTCTCGTCCTGCGATTATATCCAGCATTTGGTCCAAAAACAGCAAAAGAAAGTGATCTTTCCTAGTCGCCTTGTTCAACTTCTGGTAATCGATGCAAATTCTTCATCCCGTAACCGTTCTAGTCGATATCAACTCGTTATTCTTGTTCTTAACGACCTTAATACCTCCTTTCTTCAGCACGCACTGGACCGAACTTACCCACAAACTATCTGAGATGGGGTAATTATACCTGCATCTAACCATTTGATGATTTCTTTCTTTACCATGTCGTTCATGATGGGGTTTAATCTTCGTTGTCCATCAATCGTCCCTTTTTCGCTATCTTTTAGGATGATCTTGTGCATGCATAAAGACAGACTAATGCCGTGAATATCGACTATGGTCCATCCGATAGCCTTCTTGAATTGTTTTCTTGAATTGTTTCAATACTAGGATGAGTTTCTCTTCTTGCTCAACGGTTAATTTCGCCGAAATAATCATAGGCAAAGTAGAAGCGTTACCTAAATAAACATATGTTAAATGCGAGGGAAGTACCTTTAGTTCTAATTTAGGTGGCTCATCAATTGACGCTTTTGATTGGGCATAATCCCTATTCTCTAACTCTAAATATTCAAAGCGGGATTGTAGATTAAATCCCCTTTGATTAGCTTCTAGCAAAGCTAAGTATTCATCCTCCTCTTCATCACTTGGAGGGTCTGATGTCAAAATTTGTTCTAATGGGTCCTAAAAATAGTTGAGTTGCTTTTCCATGATTAATTCCTCTAAATCAGACACTGCAGAACAATCATCAATTGTGTCAAGAAATCGCATAAATTTAAAAACATTAAATGTTACCTGATTTTCCTAAACATGCATAGTAAGCTCACCCTTCTGCACATCAGTAAAGGTCCTTCTAGTTGCTAGGAAAGGCCTTCCTAGGATGATTGACACTTCTTTGTCTGCTTCAAAGTTTAGAATAACAAAGTTAGTGGGTAAAATAAATTTATCTACGTGTACCAATACATCCTCGATTTTTCCTTCTAGATGTGCTAAGGATCGATCTGCTAATTGAAGTGTAACCATAGTAGGTCTAACTTCACCTATCCCCAACTTCCTAAATATTGACATGGGCATCAAGTTGATACTTATACCCAAATCACATAGTGTCTTACCACAATATGTTGCCCCAATGTTGCAAGGTATGGTAAAACATCCAGGATCGTTCAACTCTGGGGGTAGTTTGTCTTGAAGATATGCACTGCGTCGAAACCATTTTTTTCATGTTTGGAAATCGGGGATCAACTTTAAAAAGAACATGGAGTCGCCACCAATTCTTTTTGTTTAGGTGTGATCACGTCACCTATAAAACATTTTATTTTATTTTAAAAGAAATTAATTTTGGTCTACGAATTCCAAAAAAAAAAATGGGTTTGGGAGTCGGTTACGCACGAGGAAGGATTAGCACCCTCGCAACGCCCAAAATCGTTACCTAATTGGTTAATTAATGTCCTAATGCCAAAATTTTGAAATGATTTTAAAATACAATTCCATTTAAAAAATAAATTAAAATAACTCGAATTGGATATTGATATTCTCTTGTTCCAAAGGAATAAAATATCACATAAGTCTTGTCTTCCTCAATTTGGCATTTACAGTGTAACTGATGCAATTTCCTTCTTGGTAAACCAGTAGCTCGAACCTCTTGATTAGCCTGTCGATTGTAGAACCATTAACTTGGGTTCTTTAAACACCAACCTTAACAGCATACCCACGTTTCAGTAGCCTGGCGTGCCTTGATATGATCATGTGAAAACATCTTTGAATTCTTGAAAATAGCTCAATGATGTTTCGCTTTATTCCTGTGGTGAGTTAGGCTTCGATCTTTACCTATTTCCTAAGCTCGCAACGTCCACTGACCCTTTGCAAGGTAAAGTCTCTTTTCATCTTGTTCTACCATCCTTAACAAATCAAAAGATAGGCTACAATCTCTGTCATCTTCAAAGTCTTTAGATCCGTTAGACCCATATCTCATTCAAAAAGGGAGTCAATAACAACGTCGCTCATGTCGTTGATATCTGGGTGCCTAGGTATGAAGGAAAAAAAATCCAAAGAATAAATGATTCTAAGGCTGATTATTTGTATGGTATGGTCATAAATAAAGAATGAAAGAATATTCTAAAAATAAAAGACTGTATAATATGAAATGAAAAAATATTTGCTTAAAAAAGATGAATTTTATTGAAATAAAAATTCTGAACACAAGCCTATTCCACAAAAGACTCTTATTACTTCTAGCCTGAAAGCAATAAGCGTGTTTTGAATATTACTCTAGATTAGCTTTAAAAATACATGTTTCTTCCATTGTCCCATTGTTCAAATCACTCTCAAGTACATAGAGGCAGATGCTTGGAAAACTTTTATTCTTCGGTTCCATCTTCAGATACGCTATTGGTGTTTTAATTTCTCGATTTTTAGGCTTCTGATGACTTCTTCAAGGAAACACAACTCTCCTACCCCCACTTTCAATTATCACATTTTACTGCTTCGTCATCGAACTTCACAATACCCATGTTGATGAAAATTTCCACCAGTTTCTTGAAAGCAAGGCAATTTTCTATCGAATGCCCTGTAATCCCCGTGTGGTACTCACACTGGGAATCTGGGTCATACCATTTTGGGTATGGAGGTTGCATCGGTTTCGGATAGTGGGGGGACACAACATGCGCATCAAATAAACTTTGATACAACTCCTTATACGTCATTGGGATTGGCATAAATTGGAGTTTCTCATTACTTTACCTTGTGCTAGATTCTTTTCTTGATGAACCCTGATACCTAGTAGTCACTGTTTTTGGCTGATTAATGGTAATCGACTGTGAGTACCCTATGCTTGCGTTATTCACTTCGTTTTCTTTCTTCCTTGTGGCCATTCTCTTGTTACTTTCTCCCGCCTTGATCTTTCCACTTTTTATGGCATTCCCAATCATTTCTCCCGTCATTACAATAACCGAGAAGCTCTTTGTGGCGCTTCCTAGCATATGAGTGATAAAAAGGGCCTTTAGTGTATTAATAAAGAGCATTATGGTCTCTTTCTCCAGAAGTGGTGGTTGGACTTGGATGGCAACCTCCCTCCACCTCTGCGCATATTGTCTAAAACTTTCATTCGCCCTTTTCTCCATGTTTTGAAGAGTAATTCTATCGGGAGTCATGTTTGTCACATGACTGTATTGTTTCATGAATGCTTGGGCAAAATCTCTCCGTGAACCAATTCTGGCACGACTCAAGTGGTTATACCATTTGGCTGCTACTCCCATCAGGCTATCTTGGAAGCAATAGATCAACAGTTGGTCATTATTAATGTACCCCGTCATTCTTCTACAAAACATAGTAATATGAGCTTTGGGGCAACTTGTCCCATTATACTTATCAAATTCAGGCATTTTGAATTTGTATGGGAGCACCAAGTCTGGGACCAAGCTTAAATCTTTGGCATCAATTCCATAACAGTTATCAGTACTTTCGATCGCTTTAAACTTCTCCCCCAACCATTTACATCTATCTTCTAGCTGCTTTGGTAATTCTACTTTTGTCCTCTCTCCTTCAGCTATTTCATCCAAATCAGGGATATTAGTAGTGATTGGATTATCTTCTGAACCTCAGCCAGTTTGGAGGTTCGCTGAAGCACCAGCTTGGAATTGTTGAGGCCTGATCGTGACAGATGGCCTTTGTAAAGTTACTTCAGGTCGTGTTGGCACTTGTGGTGGAGTAAAACCAGGGGGACATTGAGGGTACTCAGTATTCTCCTCAACATTAACCATGGGGCTCTTTCCTTTATCCATAAGCCCATTTAACAGTTGTGTCATCTGAGTCATTTGAGTCATCATGTTCCTCTGAGATTCCATCATTTTGTCCATCATATCCTGCTGGATCTTAACCAGCTACTCTTGCATTTGTGCTTGCATCTGTTTTTGCATCTCATTCTGCATTTATTCCAACTTCTCTAGTCTTTTATCCATTGCTTTAGTTTTTCTTCTTATACCGTAAGGATGCGTACTGAAATAATTTTTTATTAATTAGGGACCTTATGTGAATGCACAAAATACAATGCAAATGATGTAATGCAAATGCATGAAATGCAAATGCATGAAATGAATGTAAGAAGAAAGAGAGACGTTGATTCTGAATTCAATTCCATTAGAAGAACTTTTCTAGAAAACAAATATCTTTACATAAAACGGATTACACACATGGCATTGCCCTTAGAATCCAAATGAAGACACCGATCTTTTCTTCATATTCGGATGTTATGGTCGAATCTTGCTAATTTTCCAAAAGATATCTCTATTATTTCCTTTTGCTTGATCCAGGTCGCTACCCATTGCTCAATTATCCCCATGATGCTCGTTAGTTCCTTTAAGAAAGTTGAGACATGACGGCTCTTGTACAGTCTTTGTCAATTTGAATCCTTCGGGCAAGGTTCTGCATTCCTCCGCGAACTATCAACCTTCTTCCGTTGTGTTTGTTTATACCATGTCCGGACAACTGTATTATAATCCACTTTATCAAGAAATTCGTTTTCTTATGAAAAACTCCTCTATTTAGCAATTGAATATTAATCAACATCTCCTTTCTATAATGATGCAATGCAAAGCAATCAAAATAAAAGAAAACACGTTAGTACAAGAGAAATAAACAACACAGAACACCTGTTCGGGTGACCACTAGGGTTTGGCGTGGCTCTATCTAGGGTAGGCGCCTAGGGTTCACTACATGTGGTTTGGTTCTAAAGAGAGGTATCCGAACCAGCAGATTCCTAGATCCTCACCCATTATAGGCTCATATGGATCGAGTTTGGTTCAGGGGAATACATTTCCCTATGGCCATGCGGAGATGAAAATCTCACGAAGACATAGGTACGGATGTATCCTGGAAGTAATCCACTAGCCCATGCGAAGGTGAAAACCTCACGAAGGCATAGCTTCTTACTCCTACTAAAAGGTGTGACCACAACGGTCATGTAATGCAATGCCAAAGTATTTTATGAGACTCAACATTATTGTAATCATAGCACAAACAAATGCATCAAAAGAAACATGATTTTTCAAAACAATTTTCCAAATTTTCAATCAAAAGGACAAAAATTAATCAATTTATGGCCTGACTCTCAACATGTCCCCAGTGGAGTCGCCAAGCTGTCGAAACCATTTTTTTCATGTTTGGAAAACGGGGATCGACTTGAAAAAGAAAATGGAGTCACCACCAATCCTTTTTGTTTAGGTGTGATCGGATCACCTATAAAACATTTTATTTTATTTTAAAATAAATTAATTTTGGTCTACGAATTCCAAAAAAAACGGGTTCGGGAGTCGGTTACGCATGAGAAAGGATTAGCACCCTCGCAACGCCCAAAATCGGTACCTAATTGGTTAATTAATGTCCTAATGCCAAAAATTTGAAATGATTTTAAAATACAATTCCATTTTTTTAAAAAATTTAAAATAACTAGAATTGGATATTGAAATTCTCTTGTTCCAAAGGAATAAAATATCACATCCAGCACGATAGGATATGACGTTTCGAACCCTAGATGCCAACACCTTCTCATGATTTCCAAAGTTCATACATTGAGATTTTTATAAGGATGTTCAAATATTTGGACAAACGACAAACTGAAGCCCAGCTCAGTAGGGTACAACTTCTCGGATTTCCAAACACGAAACATTGCCTTGTTTTTTAAACTTTTAAATAAGTTATTTTAAAATCAACTCAAAATGCTTTTATTGAATCACTAAATAATGAGAAACAAAAATATAGTATCGAGCATGGAATAATATTATGTGGATACAACTTTGTACAAAAGGATGACAAGAATAACGATATAAACATACAATTCAAAATATACAAAAAAAAAACAATAATCTCACAATCTCTGTTTTGGAAATATCAACATTATTAATTGAGAAACAATGAAAGCTAAAGATATAGCTAATTAAAAATAAAATATGGCAAGTATTAAAACGTGGATGAATAAAATTAAAATAATAATAATATAAATGACGAGTGGAATCAATATGATATAAAAGCAATTTAAGAACTATTATATAAATGAAAATTTACAAATAAACAACACATGATAGAGTTTGAAATAGATTTTTAAAAATAAAGATGAAATAACTAGTATATGAAATAACAATATAAATGAATTTGCAAATAAATTTATATACAAAGAAAATCAAAGTAAATAATATACTAAATAACATATTAATCTACATAAATAATATATGAAATAAAAATCTTATATAAATAATTTATATATGAAAATAATAATATATAAAGGTTTTCAAAATAAACAAAAAAATATAAAATATGGACTTAAGTGGAAATAAATTATATAAATAAATAAAGTGAAAAATATACATATATATACATAAACAGATTTGAAAGAAAATACATACATAAAATAATACGAAATCAATAATATAAACATAAAAAATAATTTAATATAAAATATATGTATATAAAAAGAATATATAATTTGATAATTTTAATATAATTTAACGGGAGTATTTAAATTAAAAATTATGCGAATCTTTAAAGTGGAGTAATATAAAAGAGAATTTGAAAATGATTTATAATAAAACTAATAAAAAATACACACATGGAAATATAAAAACAATATTAAAACAATGTAAAATTAATCAAATATTTCAAAGCATTATATTAAAACTGTTTTTTTTATTTTAAAAAATGAATAAATTATAGGGAATAAAAAAAATAAAATTAAAGCAGACCCAATTGAAATAAAAACAAAATCGAAAGAATAGTTTTTGAAGCAATAAAACTATAAAAACAGAATCGAGGACCTAAATAAAATGCGCATAAATGAACGGAGATTAAAAATGCAATTGAGCCAAATCTTTGCGCACATCATTTAAACACGGATCAATTTTAAATAATGCACAAATTACAGAGATTAATTAAAAAAACAAAGAAAATGTATAAAGGATCTAATAAAAAATGGCACCAAGAAAAGGGACTAATTGCGAAAATATCCCTTCACCGCAGAAACGTGCGGATCCTGAAGAAGGCCCCAAATGGCGTCGTTTCTTCCCTCTTATAAATAAAATAGCTTCTTCTTTAAAACCAAACAATTAGCCTAAAAACAAACCCTAGCCACTTTAAAACAGATTAAAAAACAAAATATCTTCACCCCCCCATTCGGCTGTACAAAAACTCCTCCGTCCGATCACTATTTCGCAACTGTAATCGGCGGATAGTGTCAAACGATGGTCTATTGTACCCTACTTGAAAGCATTTCGAAGGCCCCCTGCGATTTCAAGCTTCATAATCCCCATCTAAGCCTCGATTAAGACGAAGAAATAGGGATTTGAAGGCACCATTGCACAGATAAGTCTCATTCTTTTTCGTATTTATTTCAAATCAAAACGAAAATAAAAATGAAAAATAAAAAAGGAACACCGAAAAAAAAAGTTAATCACCTTTGATTTTTCTTTCTGTATATTTCTCTGTGTTCATAAACAGTAGTTCGTAAAAAAAATACATACATTGGCCTTTTGTTTATATAGCCGAAAGAAAAAGAAACCAAAAAACCAGAGAAAATTTTCTATTTTCCCATTGTCTGCTATCTTTCTATCTTTTCCTTTTGCTTATTGTTTTGTTTCTTTGTACAGGTGTGTGACGCGCAGTGGAGGTCGTATGAAGGAGTGTACAGAGGCTACGGTGCGTGTGGTGACATGGAGGCCCGATTGTTGATGCTGCGGCGCTAGGGAAACCTAGGGCTTCGAGGACCTTCAATCCCACTTGGGCCTAATCCGTCATTGGGCCATTACCATTTGTTTGGACCGATCAGGCTTGGGTCTGCTGGAATCGGGCTAGTTTTCGGGCCCATTTTTTGTAATCTAGACTATTTTTATTAATAAACTTCAATAGTTATAATGATTTATTTTTAATTGGGTTTTTAATAGTTAATTGGGCCCCGGGCATAAATGGGTTCTTACACACTGCATTCCTTTGTCAGGGCTATCGTATTAAATTCTCCAAGTCTTCATTTTTCTGATAGGATATCCTTCATGAATTTGACGTAGTTCGGCATTTGTTCAAGTGCTTCAACCAACGGAATGTTGATATGAAGTTGCTTGAGTACATTTAGGAACTTCTTGAATTGAACTTCTTGCTTCTGCTTCTGAAGTCTTTGAGGGTAGGGTGGTGAGGCTTCTTTACTGGATCTAGTTGATTCGTCTTCTGTGGCAATTCTGCGTTTTACCAAGTTGTTAGTTTATTAGAATTATCTGGTTTAGAAGTTACCTTATCGGATTTTACAGATTCAGGTTTAGGTGAAACTGAAATTTCAACACTCGGTTGAACTTCCTCTGAGTCTTGAACATCAACTAGCTCTTTTCTAACTTCGACGGTGTTAGGATCTAATGTCTTTCCACTCCTCAATGTCAACATTTTACAATGCTCCTTCTCAGGATTCCTTAAATTCTCCATATCACTAGGTAAAGCACCTTGTGGTAGGTTTCTGAGTTCAGTTGCAAGCTGGCCCATTTGGTTTTCCAAGTTTTTCAATGTAGCTGCTTGGCTTTGGATTAATACATCATTCTTGGCTATGTATGCCTTGAACAAGTTTTCTAAGATTAGATGGTTCAATTTGAGGTTGTTTCTGAACTTGTTGGGTAAAAATAGGTGGCTGGGTCAGTCTAGGTTGGGCGTATGTGTTACTGGGTCTAGCCCCTTGGTTACTCTAGGAGAAATTAGGGTGGTTTCACTATGATGGGTTATAGGAATTGGATTGTAGTCCTTATGATACGAACGCACCTATGACGGAACTCAACCGAGACACCCTCGAGCTGCCCAATGAACCAATTACGAGTAGCCGTGCTAAACGACTTAAGGATGCCACTTCAACTTTAGTGGCACAAATCTGGAACGAAGAAAGAAAGGACTTCAAGAACACACCTAACATTTACAATTTATTTAAAGCCAACTATACTAGCTACCAAACAATCACACGAGCACGTTATTAGCTTATTCTTAGCTCATTTTAATTATTTTATTGATAGGTGCCTTTTGGTGAACATAAAGGTTAAAAGGTTGCTAGGTGCCTTTTCAAAAACCTAAAGGATAAGGGACAAGGTTGCTGGTGCCTTTTCAAAAACTTAAGGGTTAAAGGACAATGTTAGAAGACTATTTAGTTGGCCTTTGTTCAACCTATAAAAAGGCTATGTAATTATCATTCAAGACAATTCAGATTTAAGGAAATTTATGAACTCTTGTTCATTTGAGTGAGTTTATCTCCTCTTCGTTTTCGTACGAGTTTCATTTTGACTTATCAAGTTTGCTTGTGGCTTCAATCGTATCTCATCCATCAAACTATACCAACGGTTCTTATCTTTTTAGATAACAGGTCTTGGTCCATATCGATTTTTTTCATATTACCACCTTAAACATCATAGAATCTGAGATGACACTCTTTAGTGTTGAATCGATTCTTGTTTAAGTTCTTTTATCCATCTCCATCAAAATTATCCTTTATCTATTTTTTTATTATTATTTATCCATTTTCATTTCTTTTCATCAAATCGAACCATTTCTTGTTTTATTCACTTAAAGCTTCCACGAATTCATCCATATTTCTCGATTACTTTTGCGAAGGCTTGATTCCTCCTCGTAGACGATTGGGCAACTCGTATACGTTTCGACTCATCCCGAGCCGGCCCGTATCACCTTACCTTCCTCGATTTTGGTTCTGCTTAACCATGTAATACATAAATTTTGGGTTCGATGGACATTCTTCGAACAGATGTCCTTCCACACAATAGACACAGGCTATATTTTCAAATTGATTCGGTGGCTAAGCTGCAAGACTATTAAACCCATTAATGGTAAAATTTTTAAGCATTGAGGATATTGAGGATACCTGAGATGCAAATGAAGTGAGAGCGTCTACTTCATGTATTCTAGTGACTCATCTTCCTGACGCTGCTCGATTGGTTGGCCATTGATAATTGTTGCTGGAAATCCTCTTAATGATTTCATAAGCCTTATTATAAGGCTTAGAAAGGAGAACGCCATTAGTAGAAGCGTTCACTACCATCCTCGTGTGAGCATTGAGGCCATTATAAAATGTCTCAAGTTAGATACAACGTGAGATTTAGTGATGAGGGCACTTCCGTAATAATTCTTTGTACCTTTCCCATGCCTCATAGAAGGATTCATCCTCCATTTGTTGGAAAGCAGTGATCTCATTCCTCAACTTAGTATTCTTGCTAGGTGGGAAATACTTCATGAGGAATCTTTCTGCTAACTCTTGGCATGTGGAAATTGAATTTGGTGGCAATGAGTTGAATCAGGCTCGAGCTCTGTCCCTTAGCTAATATGGGAACAGCTTCAATCGTAGTGCATCTTCGGGTACTCCGGCTAACTTGAAAGAATGACTCACCTCCATGAACAGTCCTAAGTGCAGGTGAGGATCTTCGGTAGGCATTCCACTGAATTGGCCCACTGTCTGAAGCATCTAGAACATGACT
Organism: Gossypium australe; assembly: GCA_005393395.2. Classification (NCBI taxonomy): domain Eukaryota; kingdom Viridiplantae; phylum Streptophyta; class Magnoliopsida; order Malvales; family Malvaceae; genus Gossypium; species Gossypium australe. The sequence goes on from CM016624.1 coordinate 43,922,993, forward strand.
GGCTTCAGCTCGAATTGTTGTGCCTCGATTTTGGATCTCTTAATACTCGGATTAAGATCATGAAACACTGGCATGACATACTATCTTAGATCTCTATCCCTATCATCAGCGATAAGGATAGGATTTTGAGCAGGGTTTGCTCCGTTTCCTTGATTTGGATTTTAGAAGTTCATCTCTTTGGTCCTTCTTTGACTTGCTTGTCTTCTCCAGTGTTGAAAAGTTCTTTCAATCTCAGGGTCTATAGGGAGTAAATCGATAATTTGATCAATACTCATAAACACCTGAAACAAACATAGAAAAATAAATTAAGTTAAAATTTAAAATAAAAAAAAACAAAATGCAAAATTAACAAATTCACAAATAATGACTTTTTAAAACAGTCCCAGGCAACGGCGCCAAAAACTTGGAACGATGGAAATGTGCAAGTGTACACAATCGCAACAAGTAATAAAGTGACAAGTAAATGTCGAGTTAACGTACCCATAGGGACTATGAAAAGAATTATTTATGAATGCAATTAAAAATACTTTGGTGAAGAGAAATATTTTGATTTGAGGATGTGATTAAAAACTAGGATTTTAACTAAGTAAAATAAATAAAAATAAAATAAAAGTTCCAATGCACGATTTCAAAAGATGATTTTAATCAAGATGACATAATTGTGCTAGATTATTTACATTTCTTAACTTAGAATTATTAAACTCATGTTTATATTGTTACGAATAAATTCATGACAACTCGATAATTTGCTAACTTATGAACATACTTACCTACCAAAATCCATTTATCTCTTGACTATATCTATATGTCAATTCAACCGATTAAACAAAATTTAATAAGCAAATGTGTTAATGCACATACATACTTATGAAATTAAAATAATCTCTTGTACATATCTCTATGTCAATTTAAACAAGTAATTCAATCTCATAAGCACATAAAAGATTACGCGAGGTAACAATGTATTTCTACCTTGAAACAGTTTAATCACAATAATCTTGCAAGTTAGCAAGGCTAATGTATCGTTAGATACCGTTGCTAATTTAACCCTCAGCTACCATAAATGATTAAACTTGGACTGATTAAGTATCGTGTCAATTAATTACAATTTCAATTTGTTTAAATAATTAATTTATTATTTACCTTACAATTGTAATGCAAGAATAACTTAGTCATGGTTTTACTGAATCAAACATCTTACCGTGGCCTATAACAACAGAAATACAATTTTAATAACTTAAGTAGAAGAAATGCAATCAACCTAACACGAATTAAATTTAATCCTTTTTAATTAAATTAAACATATCAAAATCAAAAATATTCATAGACATGTTCATAACAACAACAATAAAATTAAAAGGATAAAGAACAAGAATCAAATCCAATGTTTCCCCGAAGCTTGACTTGTTTGCTCTGCTCCTCCTTCTCTGCTTGTTATTGTTGAACCGAGGCTTCCAAGAACACTTGAATTCTGTTCCAAATGGTGGTTGAATGACTCTTTTTCAAGAGTTAAAATCGACAAGGGATGGGGAAGAAAATGAAGAATAATGAAGAGAGAAAAGTGAGAGAGAAGTGAAGAATGAATGGTTTTGAGATGTGTTTGAAATGAGAAGCCAATGGGGGTATTTATAGGTTGAGTAGGCTGCTAAAAATAGCAAAAACCAGCAGCCATAGAGTCCCCCCATGGCCGGCCACACATGTGGCAAGTTTGAAGGTTTCAAACTTATTATTTTAAGGTAAGGGCAAATCTAGGAAGGCATGATAAGTGGAGGGGTTTGAATGCAAATTCAAGGAGTCTTATAGGGCTGTTTTGCAAGCCAAATAATCAGCAAACCAGCTGATTGGGTCAGCATGTGGGACATTTTTGGGCAACCCAGTGCTCGGTTGGATCGGTTTTCTCGGTTCAGCTCAACTGGGTTTTTTTTCATAATTAATTAATAATAATTATTTAGCCCAAATAATTGAATTAAAATTAAAATTAATTATATTATGAATTAATATTCATAATTTGGACTGCCTTCGACTAAAAAATTAATTCGCCTTGATGCTTCAAAAGTTGCTTCTCGGTTTTGCGCTTTTAGCAGTGTCTGTCGAGCCAATTTTCACCCTTTGTGCAAATTTGTCGAAAATGATCAAAATTAATAAAAAATTGTTATAAAATTAATTAAAATTCAACATGTTTATAATTAAGTACAATTTAATTATTTTATAATTATTGTATATTTTTCGACAAGAATTACTACGAATTTGCATGAATTTGAGTTAAAAATGGCATGAAATAATGTGTATATTTTCGTGTTTCCAACGTCCCGTCAAACCATCTTTGATGCCATAATGTCTTTTAGTTATGGTCTTACTCTCTCTACCATCAAGTCATCTTTTGATGCCATAGCATCTTTTAGCTATGGTCTTACTCAATGAAACTTGTGTTTAGCGTCCCGGTGGACTATCTGTGATGCCATAGTACCTTTCAACCATGGTCTTACACATTTTTTCCGTCAATTCATCTTTTGATGCCATATCATCTTTCAGCTATGGTCCTACTCAATAAAACTAGTGTTTATCTTCCTGGCGGACTATCTGTGATGCCATAGTACCTTTCAACCATGGTCTTACACATTTTTTCTATCAACTCATCACTTGAAGCCATAGCGTCTTTCAACTATGGTCTTACTCATTATAACCCCGTGTTTACCGTTTCGGTGGACTACCAGGATTCCGTAGTCCAACTATGGTATTAGTCATGCTTACCATGATTCCATGGCACCTTTCAGTCATGGTCTTACTCATTTATAACATGATGTCATAGCATCTTTCAGCTATGGTCTTACTTATTTTAGGTGTATAGCCTCCGATCGATTCCATGACCTCGCCATGGTCTTTACTCTTGACTGCCTCCGTATGTACTAACGCATAGAGTGTAATTCTTGCAATCAAATACACACCTGATAGGAATCTGGAGTTGATCCTCGCTCCAAACACTCCTATGCCTAAACCCCAGGTATGCTTACTCTCCTAATAGATTGCTCTATTTAAAGCCAGCTTCTCACCTTCCCTCTTGCTAGCTTCCCGATGTGGGATCCCTCCTTCAGCAGAGTTTAATTCCAACACAAACTCTGGTCGTCCCAACTTAGCAAAATAAATATCCCTTTTTGCTTGCGATGGGATTTGAACCCTTACCCTCTCCTATGCTCCAGACGCTACATGCCACCACAACACAAGCTCCTTTTTGTGTCTAAAATCATGTGCAACTAAATATAAATGTAACACCCCTGAACCCGTATCTGTCACCGGATTGGGTTTACGAGGCATTACTACACTACACTTATTTTCGAAATAAACTTCAATTGGATTTCAAGTATAAGCAATGCAGTCATTTTCATATTGTATAACATTACAACCAATCAAAATAAATAAACAAATAACAATTTAAAAGTGTGACGAGTTTTACTACCCATCCTTAAAACACACAAATATTTGAATCACATAACTTAAACATTCATGGTATGTATAAATATTTATAATATTATAATACATATGCATATTAAAATCAATCAACTAATTTATCATTCACAAATCAGTTACTAATCAACATATATAATATTACTCCTTGGTCGAATACACTATGTAACCATTTATTTGAATTCATAACTAACCCACCTAGAAACATATTCATTTCTTATCAATAATAATGACATTTGAATGTTTATTAACTATTAGTCACTTATCTCACATATATATATATATATATATATTTTCTAGACCAGACCAAACATTTCAATAAAGAAAATGTTATATTCCATATCATTTATGGAATTGAAATTGGTTATTATAAACTATTTACTTATCACAATTAATAAACATCAACATACCTCTTCTCTATTTACAAGGCCATGCACATGTGATTATTATATTAAAACCCATGAAAACAAAATGTATACTTATTTTATTTCAAAAGACATATTCAATCCAAGCATACAATAATTATTCGTCAGGTACAAATGAAATTTCAACTCAAATATAGCATCCAAAAATATTTCCTATTTAATACTATGTATTGCCGAATATATAACTCATGGGATTTGTATCTACATCTCACATTTAAGCTAAACATGTGAATTTAATTATTAATATCACATACTTAAACACATCATGCCTAAATGACATAACTAACCTATATATATATATGCATCTATCCATATATGTATTAGATGCCCTAGGTTATAACCGAATATACCCACATACAATTCATATTGTCCATGCATTTTAATCATTTATACAAATTAACTTATACCTAAAACATTCGCATAATATCATAACATCATCAATTTATTAACAAAACACAACTATGGTTCCATATAATCGAGTGTACCATTGGTTACCTACCACAATACCTAATTCAAAGGTTCATTTCATAAACATACATTTCCTTATCAAATACGATTAAAACTTCGATTAAATTTGCACAAACATTAACAACATAAACCGACATTTGTATCAAAGGCACAAAAAGCATACTTAACTAAGAATTTAGCCATATTCGCATGGCTATTATATACATGAACCAAAAGTTTTCATCAAAACAAAGACAAAGTCTTTCCTATATATGCCTTCATTCGAAAACCAAAATGAAAGAGTACCAAAATAGTTTGATAGTGTGGACGACTTCCTGAACGATCCCGACGAGCTTGTAGCTTTCACCTAATCTATAAAACAGAGGAAACATTTCGCACAAATAAGCTTACTAGCTTAGTAAGTCCTAAGCTCATAATAAATAACATTCAAACCTTAAACATTTAAAATTTAAAACGATTCAACTTGTATGTTTGTAATCACATCTACTTTCAAGCTTTCAATTCCATACCTATATAACATATACATTTATAGAACAATTTCTCTTTAATCGAATGCTTATATAATCAAAATATTTACTCATATTCCAACCTTCCAGAACCAAAATGTCATTATATAACTAACCATATAAACCTACATATACTTAAAGCTCAATTATATAATATAGCATCACATACACGAACTATTCATATGGCCGAATATACCTGGTTTGTATACACATATTAAAAGACCAAAACCACAATATTTATATCATTCATTCATAAAACCGAGAACACATATTATAATCATATATATATATTTACATAAACTTCCTTTGTAACACATACAATTTGTAATAAATAATTGAGTTACTTACTTACCTTATTTTACATAGGTAAGAAGTTAATTCATACCTTACATGCTTACCTGAGCCATTACTCAATAAATTAGCTTTAATTTGCCTTGAACAAAATTCGGTTTTTCTTTGGTAAAACACATCACCGGCATCAAGCCTGCTAGGCGTAAAAGCCCGATAAGTAACACCGGCACAAAGCCTACTAGGCGTAATAGCCCGATAAGTAACACCGGCTCAAAGCCTGCTAGGCGTGAAAGCCCGAAACATATTAATGTAGTTAAACATTTCAAACTCACTTCATAACTATTATATATATACCAGTCCAATTCAATTGAGCTCGTTCACAATAAACCGATAAAATCATTATATCATTATACAATCCAACAATTCACATCACATAATCAACTTTAATCATCAACCTAGTATACCTATATACATTCGGCCATGATATAAATAGGTACTAAAATTCATCAATTCTTACTATTTAATATAATCATAATTAGTTCTTTGACATATTTTAGCTAAAGGACTTACCTCAATTGTCGATAGACCGTGCAAATCGGCTATTCGAGAACTTTTGTCTTTCCCCGGTCCAATTCCGTTTTTCTCTGTTCTTGATCTAAATACATTAAAATTTAACCCATTCAAGCACATTTCATCTCAATTTGATCCAAAAACACTTAAATAAACAATTTACCATTTTACCCCTAATGTTTCCCATTTTTACAAATTGGTCCTATTTACACGAAACACACAAAATATGCAAAATTTCCAACACCATAGCTAGGCCGAATCCTCCCCATAGCCATATAAGTCCATGCATTTCATTTATTTCATGTTTTAGTCCTTCAAGAATTTAATTTTTTTCAAATTAGTCCCTAACACTCAATTTCACCAAAACTTCTAATTCTAAAAATGATGATTTTACACACACTATTAATAATCTACTATCAAACATTTCATACCATGCATATACAACCATAGCTGAATCTCAATGTGCCAAAATCTCAAAAATTACCACATGGGTTGTATAGCATTCAAAGTAACAATTCAAAAAATGTAAAAATTATTAAAAACTAAGCAAAATACATACCCCAAATTAAGCTCCAAGTTGCCGAAATTTAAGCTTCAACAATGGAGTTTTCTTCCTCCTACTTTCGGCCAAGAAGAAGAACAAGGTATGTTCTCTTTCTTTCCACTTTGTTTCTATTATTTTATGATGTATTTAACATATACTAACATTGTTTATAACTATACTAATATAACTTTATAATATAAATTAAACTAACATATATTTGTAGTTGGCGTGGCCCATTGCCGTCCCTTACTATAGAGTATGGGCTAATTGCCCTTTTAGGACATCCACTTAAAAAGCCACAATCAAATTAGTACCTTTCACTTTAGCATGCATCTTTTACGCTTTTCTCGATTAAATCCTTTTTATCAAATTAAGCAATTAAACGATAAAATTTTTCTACGATATATTCACACACATTAATTCACATATAATAAACATAGAATATAATATCAAAATACTTCTCGGGCTCGGATTCGTGGTCCCGAAACCACCGTTCCGATTAGGGTCAATATTGGTCTGTTACAACTCTCCCCCCTTAGGAATTTTCGTCCTCGAAAATTTTACCGTTAAATAATTTCGGGTATTGCTGCCTCATTGAATCTTCAGGCTCCCACGTAGCCTCTTCAATTCCGTGTCTATTCCATAATATTTTTACTAGTGGAATCTTCTTATTTCTCAACTCTTTAATTTCTCGAGCTAAAATACGGATCGGTTCTTCATCATACGTTAAATCGGATCGGATTTCAATATCTGACGGTGTGATTACATGAGACGGATCTGATCTGTACTTGCGAAGCATCGAAACGTGAAATACATTGTGTATCCTTTCTAACTCAGAGGGCAACTTCAATCTATAAGCAACCGGCCCAATAGTTCAGTAATTTCATACGGTCCGATAAATCTCGGACTCAACTTGCCTTTCCGACCAAATCGGAGTATTTTCTTCCACGGAGAAACTTTTAAGAACACCCGATCTCCAACCTGAAATTCAATGTCCTTACGTTTCAAATCGGCATAGGACTTTTGACGATCCGGAGCAGCTTTCAAATTACTTCTAATAACAACCACCTTCTGTTCTGTTTCTTTGATCCAATCAACCCCGTGTATCTTATTTTCACTGAGCTCAGTCCAATTCAACGATGTGCGACATTTTCGCCCGTACAAGGCTTTATAAGGCGCCATTTTTATACTAGATTGGAAGCTATTATTGTAAGCAAATTCAATCAAAGGTAGGTATCGTTCCCACGTACCTTCAAACTCGAGAACACAACATCTCAACATGTCCTCAAGTATCAAAATAGTTCGCTCAGACTGACCGTCTGTCTGCGGATGAAAGGCTGTACTAAAATGAAGTTTAGTACCTAATGCATCTTGCAATTTCTTCCAGAACCGCGATGTGAATCTCGGGTCTCTGTCTGAAACAATGGAACTCGGTACACCATGCAACCTTACAATCTGCGACACATACAATTCGGCAAGCTTATCAAGTGAATAGTCTGTACGTATCGGTACAAAATGAGCTGATTTAGTTAGTCTATCAACGATAACCCATACGGCATCTTTCTTACTCGGTGTCATAGGAAGACCGGATACAAAATCCATTATAATTCTATCCCATTTCCATTCAGGTATCATGATCGGCTGAAGTAGTCCGGATGGTACCTGATGCTCAGTTTTTACTTGCTGACAGATTAAGCACTTGGAAACAAATTCAGATATATCCCGTTTCATGCCAGGCCACCAATAAAACTGTTTCAAATCGTTATACATTTTCGTGCTACCCGGGTGTATCGACAGTCGACCACTATGGGCCTCACTCAGAATCATCTGTATCAAATCTGAGTTCTTTGGAACACACAATCGGCTTTTATAATTTAAACAATCATTTGCATCAATCTAAAAATCTGATTCTGCACCTTTTTCACATTGAATTCGACTAGCAATCAAATCTTTGTCACCTTTCTGTGCATCACAAATTTGTTGAATAAACATCGGTCTTGCTTGTAACTCGTCCATCATCGAACCATCACCAGACATAGTTATCTGCGCGTTCATTACACGAAGAGCAAACAATGATTTTTGACTTAACGCATCTGCAACAACGTTAGCTTTTCCCGGATGGTAATCAATCACTAATTCATAGTCTTTTAGCAATTCTAACCATCTGCGTTGTCTCAAATTTAAATCTTTTTGAGTCATCAAATATTTTAGACTTTTATGATCCGAATAAATGTGACACTTCTCGCCGAATAAATAGTGACGCCAAATTTTCAATGCGAAAACAATGGCTGCTAGTTCCAGATCGTGAGTCGGATAATTTTTCTCATGCTGCTTCAATTGTCTCGAAGCGTAGGCTATAACCTTGCCGTCCTGCATTAAAACGCAACCCAACCCATTCAAGGAAGCATCGCTAAAAACAACAAATTCTTTACCCGATTCAGGTTGAGCTAACACTGGAGCTTCTGTCAGAAGGGCTTTCAACCGCTCAAAACTTTTCTGACACGTTTCCGACCACTCAAACTTGACATCTTTCTGTAGTAGTTTTGTCAAAGGTGTAGCTATTACAGAAAAACCCTTTACAAAGCGTCTGTAATATCCCGCAAGGCCTGGGAAACTTCGGACCTCAGAAATATTCTTGGGTGGTTTCCAATCGAGTATAGCTGCTACTTTGTTTGGATCCACCCGAATACCCGATGCTGAAACAACATGGCCCAAGAAGCTGACTTCTTTCATCCAGAACTCACACTTACTAAACTTTGCATACAGTTGTTGATCTCTCAAAGTTTGTAGCACTAATCTCAAATGCTCAGCATGCTCGGTTTCATTTTTGGAGTAGATCAGTATATCATCAATAAATACTACTACAAACCGATCCAAAAACTGTCTGAAGACTCGATTCATTAGATCCATAAAAACAGCAGGTGCATTAGTGAGTCCAAAAGGCATAACCAAAAACTCAAAATGTCCGTACCTCGTTCGGAACGCAGTCTTTGGCACATCTATATCTCTGACTCGCAACTGATAATAGCCCGATCTCAAATCTATCTTCAAAAATACTGAAGCCCTTTCAACTGATCAAACAAATCATCAATCCGAGGTAACGGATACTTATTCTTTATAGTTATTTTATTTAGTTGCCGATAGTCGATACACATTCGCATAGTCCCATCTTTCTTTTTCACAAATAAAACCGGTGCGCCCCAAGGAGAGAAACTCGGTCGTGCAAAGCCCCTATCCGTCAACTCTTGCAACTGTGCTTTCAACTCTTTTAACTCAGTAGGTGCCATCCGATACGGAGCTATCGAAATTGGAGTCGTCCCCGGTACTAATTCAATGCCGAACTCAATCTCTCGTACTGGTGGTAAACCCGGTAGTTCTTCAGGAAACACATCTGGGTATTCACATACAACCGATACAGATTCAATCTATTTCTCGGACAATTTATTATCAAGTACATAAGCCAAATAAGCTTCGCACCCTTTTCTCACATACTTCCGGGCTAACATCGAAGATATTACTGTAGGAAACTCATTTACTTCACTAGATTTAATTCTGACGGTCTCACCGTTTTGGCATCTCAAATCAATAAGCTTTCTTTTACAATCCACTACCGCCTCATGTGAAGTTAACCAGTCCATACCCAAAATTATATCAAATTCATCAAAGGGCAACAACATTAAATCAGCTGGGAAGCAAAAATCCCGAATCATTAACGGACAACCCTTACACACTTTATTAACCAGCACATATCTACCCAAAGGGTTGGACACACGAATCACAAACTCGGTAGACTCAACTAGCAGAGTCTTACCGAATACTAAAGTTTCACACACATATGAATGAGTTGAACCAGGATCAATTAGTGCAATCACAGTGGTATCATAAAGGGTGAAAGTACCAGTAATGACATCAGGGGAGGAAGCATCCTCTCTGGCTCGTGCGGCATAAGCTCTAGCTGGAGCTCTGACCTCAGATCGAACTGTAGTGTTCTTCGTTCCTTTCTGACTACCACCTACATTGCCTGAATGTCTGGGTGGTCTACCTCGCACTGACGTGCTGCTTGGCTTAATGTTCTGAACTGTATTCTGATCAGTTAACCTCGGACATTCTCTAATAAAATGATCCGACGATCCACATTTAAAGCAAGATCGGTCATGAAATCTACAACTCCCAGAATGCCATTTCCCACAGTGCTTGCATTCAACTCGATTCTGTGGAACGTTTACCAACACTGGCCATCGAGGTAGCTCGGGAGCCCGCCGGAGGTCGATCACGTCTAGGTAAATCTGAAGTAGCTTTACGTCGACCGTGGTCATCTCTAAACTTCTTAGGTGTGGGATGGAAGGTCTTACCCGAAGATCTTTTACGAATATCTCTAGCTTCTATCTCAGCCTTTCTTTTCTCTTTCCCGAGCTCTTCAGCTTTGCAGGCTCGCTCAACTAGTGCCACAAACTCTTGAATCTCAAGAATGCCAACAAATATCTTTATATCTTCATTCAGGCCATCTTCAAATCTTTTACACATAATAGCCTCAGTAGAAACACACTCTCTAGCATATCTACTGAGTCTGACAAATTTGCGTTCATATTCCGTCACGGTCATTCGACCCTGTTTCAGCTCAAAGAACTCCTTTCGTTTTTGATCAACAAATCTTTGACTGATGTATTTCTTGCGAAATTCATTCTGGAAGAAATCGCATGTCACTTTTTCTTTCGGGACCACCGATACTAGTGTATTCCACCAGTGATATGCAGTGTCCCGCAGTAAAGATATAGCACACTTCAGGCATTCATCTGGAGTACAAGATAGCTCATCCAGTACCCGAATAGTGTTATCAAGCCACATTTCAGCTCGTTCTGCGTCATCATCATCATTGGCTTTAAATTCTTCGGCCCCAAATTTTCAGATTTTGTCAACTGAAGGCCTACTAGATCTCATCGGATCTATAAGCGGGGGTGCTGGTGGAATCGGAGTTGGATCATTCGGGGGTGGAGGTTGGTGCACAGCCGAGTTAGTCTGAATAAATTGGGTAAACCACTCGTTCATCATCTAATAGAAGGCTTGTTTAGTCTCTCCCTCATGACTACCCGAAACAGGTCGAGAGTCTACCGGCACTGATCCGTGTGCACGGTCAGGCGCTACACTCTCTACATCATCCGCTACGGCTCTTTCAGGATCAGTGCCCATTTGCTATATAAAACACAGTTCAGACTGTCAGAAGTCACCACACTATCAATATATGGTAAAGGCATGTATAGCTAGACTCACACGCGCTACGGTAGTCCTAGAATCGACTAAACCGTAAGCTCTGATACCAATCAAATGTAACACCCCTGAACCAGTATCCATCATCGGATTGGGTTTACGAGGCATTACTACACTACACTTATTTTCGAAATAAACTTCAATTGGATTTCAAGTATAAGCAATGCAGTCATTTTCATATTGTATAACATTACAACCAATCAAAATAAATAAATAAATAACAATTTAAAAGTGTGACGAGTTTTACTACCCATCCTTAAAACACACAAATATTTGAATTACATAACTTAAACATTCATGGTATGTATAAATATTTATAATATTATAATACATATGCATATTAAAATCAATCAACTAATTTATCATTCACAAATCAGTTACTAATCAACATATATAATATTACTCCTAAGCCGAATACACTATGGCACCATTTATTTGAATTCGTAACTAACCCACCTAGAAACATATTCATTTCTTATCAATAATAATGACATTTGAATGTTTATTAACTATTAGTCACTTATCTCATATATATATATATATTTTCTAGACCAGACCAAACATTTCAATAAAGAAAATGTTATATTCCATATCATTTATGGAATTGAAATTGGTTATTATAAACTATTTACTTATCACAATTAATAAACATCAACATACCTCTTCTCTATTTACAAGGCCATGCACATGTGATTATTATATTAAAACCCATGAAAACAAAATGTATACTTATTTTATTTCAAAAGACATATTCAATCCAAGCATACAATAATTATTCGTCAGGTACAAATGAAATTTCAACTCAAATATAGCATCCAAAAATATTTCCTATTTAATACTATGTATTGCCGAATATATAACTCATGGGATTTATATCTACATCTCACATTTAAGCTAAACATGTGAATTTAATTATTAATATCACATACTTAAACACATCATGCCTAAATGACATAACTAACCTATATATATATATATATGCATCTATCCATATATGTATTAGATGCCCTAGGTTATAACCGAATATACCCACATACATTTCATATTGTCCATGCATTTTAATCATTTATGCAAATTAACTTATACCTAAAACATTCGCAAAGTATCATAACATCATCAATTTATTAACAAAACACAACTATGGTTCCATATAATCGAGTGTACCATTGGTTACCTACCACAATACCTAATTCAAAGGTTCATTTCATAAACATACATTTCCTTATCAAATACGATTAAAACTTCGATTAAATTTGCACAAACATTAACAACATAAACCGACATTTGTATCAAAAGCACAAAAAGCATACTTAACTAAGAATTTAGCCATATTCGCATGGCTATTATATACATGAACCAAAAGTTTTCATCAAAACAAAGACAAAGTCTTTCCTATACATGCCTTCATTCGAAAACCAAAATGAAAGAGTACCAAAATAGTTTGATAGTGTGGACGACTTCCTGAACGATCCCGACGAGCTTGTAGCTTTCACCTAATCTATAAAACAGAGGAAACATTTCGCACAAATAAGCTTACTAGCTTAGTAAGTCCTAAGCTCCTAATAATATAACATTCAAACCTTAAACATTTAAAAATTTAAAACGATTCAACTTGTATGTTTGTAATCACATCTACTTTCAAGCTTTCAATTCCATACCTATATAACATATACATTTATAGAACAATTTCTCTTTAATCGAATGCTTATATAATCAAAATATTTACTCATATTCCAACCTTCCAGAACCAAAATGTCATTATATAACTAACCATATAAACCTACATATACTTAAAGCTCAATTATTATAATATAGCATCACATACATGAACTATTCATATGGCCGAATATACCTGGTTTGTATACACATATTAAAAGACCAAAACCACAATATTTATATCATTCATTCATAAAACCGAGAACACATATTATAATCATATATATATATTTACATAAACTTCATTTGTAACACATACAATTTGTAATAAATAATTGAGTTACTTACTTACCTTATTTTACATAGGTAAGAAGTTAATTCATACCTTACATGCTTACCTGAGCCATTACTCAATAAATTAGCTTTAATTTGCCTTGAACAAAATTCAGTTTTTCTTTGGTAAAACACATCACCGGCATCAAGCCTGCCAGGCGTAAAAGCCCGATAAGTAACACCGGCACAAAGCCTGCTAGGCGTAATAGCCCGATAAGTAACACCGGCTCAAAGCCTGCTAGGCGTGAAAGCCCGAAACATATTAATGTAGTTAAACATTTCAAACTCACTTCATAACTATTATATATATACCAGTCCAATTCAATTGAGCTCGTTCACAATAAACCGATAAAATCATTATATCATTATACAATCCAACAATTCACATCACATAATCAACTTTAATCATCAACCTAGTATACCTATATACATTCGGCCATGATATAAATAGGTACTAAAATTCATCAATTCTTACTATTTAATATAATCATAATTAGTTCTTTGACATATTTTAGCTAAAGGACTTACCTCAATTGTCGATAGACCGTGCAAATCGGCTATTCGAGAACTTTTGTCTTTCCCCGGTCCAATTCCATTTTTCTTTGTTCTTGATCTAAATACATTAAAATTTAACCCATTCAAGCACATTTCATCTCAATTTGATCCAAAAACACTTAAATAAATAATTTACCATTTTACCCCTAATGTTTCCCATTTTTACAAATTGGTCCTATTTACACGAAACACACAAAATATGCAAAATTTCCAACACCATAGCTAGGCCGAATCCTCCCCATAGCCATATAAGTCCATGCATTTCATTTATTTCATGTTTTAGTCCTTCAAGAATTTAATTTTTTTCAAATTAGTCCCTAACACTCAATTTCACCAAAACTTCTAATTCTAAAAATGATGATTTTACACACACTATTAATAATCTACTATCAAACATTTCATACCATGCATACAACCATAGCCGAATCTCAATGTGCCAAAATCTCAAAAATTACCACATGGGTTGTATAGCATTCAAAGTAACAATTCCAAAAATGTAAAAATTATTAAAAACTAAGCAAAATACATACCCCAAATTAAGCTCCAAGTTGCCGAAATTTAAGCTTCAACAATGGAGTTTTCTTCCTCCTACTTTCGGCCAAGAAGAAGAACAAGGTATGTTCTCTTTCTTTCCACTTTGTTTCTATTATTTTATGATGTATTTAACATATACTAACATTGTTTATAACTATACTAATATAACTTTATAATATAAATTAAACTAACATATATTTGTAGTTGGCGTGGCCCATTGCCGTCCCTTACTATAGAGTATGGGCTAATTGCCCTTTTAGGACATCCACTTAAAAAGCCACAATCAAATTAGTACCTTTCACTTTAGCATGCATCTTTTACGCTTTTCTCGATTAAATCCTTTTTATCAAATTAAGCAATTAAACGATAAAATTTTTCTACGATATTTTCACACACATTAATTCACATATAATAAACATAGAATATAATATCAAAATACTTCTCGAGCTCGGATTCATGGTCCCGAAACCACCGTTCCGATTAGGGTCAATATTGGTCTGTTACAATAAATCTATGGGCCAAAGTCTAAGTTCACTTAAAAAAATAAATCAAAATGAAATGCAAGCGCCAAGACTTGAACCTTGGACCCCTTGCTTCCTTGTGGCGTCATTCCCTTGTCTCTTATGTGGCGTCATTTGCCACTAGACCACAACTCCTTTTGTGTCATTTTTCTCCACATTTTATTCTTAAAGCCTACTTACTAACTCCTAGGGTTTTATTCACCTAAAACCAAAATTTTACTAAAGCCCAAGTTTGATCCCGGGACTTCATAGAAGCCCCCTAACCTTCCAAAATCACTCACCTAATAGGTCCAACTTGCATTAGTGTCATTCTCTTGTTCTCAAAAATTTTAAACGCTCCAAAATGGCCAAGGCCCAATAAGCCTAATTCTACTAGGCCCAAATTCAGGGTGTTACAATTCTACCCCCTTAAAGAAATTTCGCCCTCAAAATTTCCAACTATATAATAGCCGCACAATATAGGTTACCCCACTACGCTTCCGCTGTGCACTCTCATCCCAATAACACTACAACACTTCTAACTTAATCTTGAACCCTCTTACACACAATCAACCATCTAACCACAGAAACAAACATGTATTTATCACCCATGCATACAATTTCTATATTCAAACATCACATCCAAATAAAACGCACACAAAATAAATACAAAATATATAGTCATTTCAACATATAACAAAATATAGTGTTAGGAAACTTACAGATTTGGTGCCGGAGACTCGGTGTGCCATACTTCCAATAACACTATTACTTTTTTCTAAACCACAGTTTAAACAGATTTGGAAAAATTTTCAAACCCATTCCACAGCCGAGTTTTGCAATCGGGCTCTGATACCATAAAATGTAACACCCAAACCCGGCCTAGACGTTATGGCCGGATCTAGCGTGTCACATCAAAAGGTAGTTTAAAAGCTAAGCGTTCGTTAAAAATTTTGTATCCTTTTTGAAACTCCAAATTTCATTGTTTGTTTGTAAAAGCAAGATTTGCTTAATGTGTATTCTTGTAAAGATGTCATTATTTTAGAAAACTATGTTTGTGGCAGAAATCTGACTTAATGAATTTCGGAAACATGATATTTTGAAAACGGTTGTTATTGTTTAAAAAAATCCGTGATTAACCAATTAACAATTATTATCTAGCAAAATTACCAAACAAAAGTTTAAAAGATAAAAATCCAATGGCCTTATTACAACAAATATTAACCCAAATAAAGAAAATAATATAAAATAAGCTAAAACTGAATTTACTAAATTTCGTAAGAAGTAAATTCGACGTATGGCCACTTCCGAGTCCTCCGCAGCTCCAAATCCTCTAACGTTGGGGATTACCTGCATGGTTAAAAGAAAAAGGGGTAAGTTACGAGAACTCAATGTGTAATCCCCTATAACGGTCACTATCTGGGCCTGAGCCCTTACGGTATCGGTCTGGGCCTAAGCCCTATTCGAAAGCAAGCTGGGTCTAAGCCCTAAAATCATGGTAATACCAACAAAAATGCAGCCCAACCCAAACCAACCATCACACCACACGTACCAACCAATCGCACCATGTAGGGATCAAGTCAACCCACCCTGCCAAACGCACCAATATTGCAGTCAAGCTGCTAATCACAGGATATGTGGCTGAGCCATTAAAACGATATGTGGCATACCACTAAAACGGTATGTGGCAGAGCCACTTAAAACAACACTTCCTCTAATCATCAAGCCTAACCCATGCAGCATGGTATGAATACAGTGTAAAACGTTTAAAATCATAAATATAAAAATCACATACACGATATTTAACTACAATCGAGGGTATAACGATAATTTTCACCCTTTTGGGGTATTTCGGTAATTTTACCCATCGAGGGTATTTTGGTAATTCACCCACTAAGGGTATTTCGGTAATTTACCCACTGAGGGTATTTCAGTAATTTTACCTTACAGGGGTATTTTAGTAATTTCGTACATCTATGTATTCTAAACAGAGATAATGATGCGATTGGGCCTAGGCCCATTCTCGACCCAAATGGGCCCACACGCTCGTCTGGCCCATTTAGACTAAATCTATCCACAGATATGAGATTCACATAGACCAGTTCACTATCTACTACACGATCATACAATTTATTCATATGGGCCCATGGGCCCACTTGGCCCAAGCAGCCTAGACTCATGAGAACACTCATGAGGCCCTCAACTATCGCGTCAAATCTCCCACGCGTACGCTCGCACGCTCGTGTGGCTACCATTGCCTTGTGACCGGCTTTTCGACATTTGTCGCTCTACAGCTAGAGTAGGGCGAAATACACACCTGATAGGAATCTAGACTTGATCCACGCTCCGAACACTCCTAAGCCAAAACTTCAACCCAAGTATGCTTACTCTCCTCATAGATTGCTCTATTTAAAGCCAGCTTCTCACCTTCCCTCTTGCTAGCTTCCCGATGTGGGATCCCTCCTTCAGCAGAGTTTAATTCCAACACAAACTCTGGCCGTCCCAACTTAGCAAAATAAATATCCTTTTTTGCTTGCGATGGGATTCGAACCCTTACCCTCTCCTATGCTCCAGACGCTACATGCCACCACAACACACGCTCCTTTTTGTGCCTAAAATCATACGCAACTAAATATAAATCTATGGGCCAAAGTCTAAGTTCACTTAAAAAAATAAATCAAAATGAAATGCAAGCGCCAAGACTTGAACCTTGGACCCCTTGCTTCTTTGTGGCGTCATTCCCTGTCTCTTATGTGGCGTCATTTGCCACTAGGCCACAACTCCTTTTGTGTCATTTTTCTCCACATTTTATTCTTAAAGCCTACTTACTAACTCCTAGGGTTTTATTCACCTAAAACCAAAATTTTACTAAAGCCCAAGTTTGATCCCGGGACTTCATAGAAGCCCCCTAACCTTCCAAAATCACTCACCTAATAGGTCCAACTTGCATTAGTGCCATTCTCTTATTCTCAAAAATTTTAAACACTCCCATGGCTAAGGCCCAATAAGTTTAATTCTACTAGGCCCAAATTCGGGGAGTTACAATTATTTACGTGTTTTTAGTTCTGCATGCATAAATATTAGAATGGTGAGTAAGGAATTTCTATATATCAATGATCTGATATGTTTAATTATCCTTATTTTTAGCTCAAGAAGCTACTAAAGGTCCGAGTGATAAAGGAAAATGACCTGTTTTATAGACCTTACTATAATTTCTGGTGAGTTCCTTATAATTTCTATGTATTGTGACCTTCTTTATTTTGAAGTTGTATAAGGTAAGTATTCTTTCTTTGTAAAGGATGAAAAGTGTATGTGTATGAATAATGGTTGTCCAGAGTCGTTAGTCTAAGTTCAATATGTCTATTATATGAAGTACGGACTATCTTCATGTTAAGCCACTACGAACTGCTTTTAATATGAGTGAATAATATTATGTGAACTGATATATAAAGATGGAGATGATGAGATATGTTTGTGTAGCCTCTGTAAGCAGGTATATTGAAAACCGGATTGGTAGAAAACGATATAACATGCTACTGAATGAGAATGATATGAGGATTTATGGTGTAGAATGTATATGAATGAGATCATATTTTATGTATCTGACTTTGAAATCTGGGTACATGGCTTGCATGAAAATGGATTGGCGTACTAAGTCTGTTTGAGTTTTGTATACGCCATTGGGTGTACTCTGTGATAATGTGTGAATTCCTTTTCAAAGGTTAAAATTTACAGTTAGTATTCTTACTTAAGAGCTCTTTGGAACTCACTAAGTTCATACGAATGTATTCTGTTAACATTTCCTTTTCAGGTTTGCTATTTGAAGGAAGACTTTTCTGAAGGACTGGGCCAGAACACTACTACTATTGTGAGATAGATGTTTTGTTGGTATTATGCATTAAGTGTGGGGGTGACATTTAGGAGAATTGTTGAGAAAAAATTGTATAAAGAACTTCTATTAGTTCAGACTTTGCTTTTAATGAAATCTTACTAAAGTTTCATGGATTGAATTCAAAGTTTTATGCTTAATTTATGTATATACTATACTTGAATTTATTCGCCATATGACTTATACATAGTTTCTTTTCAACTGGTATTGTTTAACTCAAACTCTAAAATTTTACAAAGCTTGACCATAACTCTATTAAAGTTAACCTAATTTCTAAATAGTGACACGTTATACTTGGATTCTTTTTAAGGATCAAGTTTGGCGTGTTACAAGTTAGTATCAGAGCCAAGGTTGAGCCGATTCTCAGAAAATCAAAAGTTGTGTCACACCCCATCATGCATGATACGCCTCTAGCTAGTCCTTATTGTTTGAAGTAAATTAAAATTTATTTTATAGTGATATAAAAAAATGTCAGATGAATCCAGAGAAGTTATTAGAAAAGAAATAGAGAGTCATATGCCTCATGCTGCTCAAGAGCAGGCCCCTTCAAACATAGCTTTTCTCAAGTTAGTAGCAGGCCCCTGCTACACGAATTATGAAAAATCAAGAGCTCAACTAATTTCTTTAAAGAATAAGTAGTATTTAGTGGCAGAAAATGAGCTGACTTAGTAAGCCTATCAACTATCACCCAAACTAAATTTTTCTTTAAAAGATTAAAGGGTAATCCTAATACAAAACCAATGGTAATTCTATCCCAATTCCACTTTGGTATCTCCAAAGGATACAACTTACCCGAGAGAACTTGATGTTCTACGTTAACTCTTTGGTAGGTCAAATAGGGTGATACATACCCTGTAATTTCTCTTTTCATTCTAGGCCACCAATATAAGCTTTTCAAGTCTATATACATTTTGATACTCCGTGGATGGAGTGAGAAGGGTGCCTGATGAGTTTCTCTTAGCATATCTTTCCTTAGGTCATTCCCAGTTGGTACAAACATTCTTCCCATGAACCTCAATTTACCATCCTTACCCAGATTGAAATTTGTTGCGTTACTAGAAATCATTCGTTCTTTATACAAATCACACTGTGCATATTTTATCTACTCTCCTAAAATGTGAGAAAGATAAGTTGGCTTCACAGTTAATTCTGTTAGTAATGATCCATTATTAGTCATATTTGCTTTTTTTCGAAGAGTTACTAGTGCTGCCATTGTCTTTCTTCTCAAAGCATCAACCACCACATTTGCCTTTTGTGGATGATACTCAATAGTCAAATCATAATCTTTCAGCACTTCCAACCATCTTCTTCGGTGCAAATTTGGATCCTTTTGAGTCATCAAATACTTCAAACTTTTATGATTAGTGAACACATGACACTTTTCTCCATACAAATAATATCTTCATATCTTCCACGCCAATACCACTACTGCGAATTCTAAATCATGAGTTGAATAGTTTTTCTCATTCACATACCTTTCTATGAACTTCTCCTATTGTTTCAGTTGAAACATAGCTCCCATCTCTGATTCGCAATAAGAGGCTTCTATCAAACAGACTCAGACTTCTTATTTTTCTAAACCCCTGTAAAGAAACACACACATGGTTAGTGGCTTCAAAATTAATAAACCAATTGTCAATTGATTTTTCCACTAAACAAACTTCAACCACAAGAGTTCCATACCTTTGCCCATTTCAGCTAGGTAATCCAAATACTCGCAGTTTGATCTCAAGTGTCATTTCCTGTTGCAGAAGAAACATTTGATTGTCTAAGGATTTTTTAACTTCTTAGTCTTTTTCTTAATCACACGAGGTGGAACTAAAGACTTAATTGGTTTCTTCTTTCCTTTAGATTTATGCTTTCCTTTAGAAGACGAGGAGCCCACAACTTAGTTTTCCTCGGATTTCTCATAAACCGACTTCCCATCATTCAACATCAACTCATAGGATTGTAATTTCTTCATGAGCTGAGCCAAGTTAAGCGCCTTGTTCCTCAAGTTGTTAGTAGCCTTAAAGCCAACGAACTCCTTGGTCAAGGATTTGAACACTATTTCAATCTAAGTGTTTACATCTAGTTCGACCCCATTGTCCTTTGCTGCTTCAAAGAATCCCATAAGCTTAAGCATATGTTCTTTGACCAAAGTGTCAGGTTTTTGCTAAGAGTTTGTCAAATTTGTAATAGCATATTTTTGAGCCAATGCAACTTGGCCTCCGAGAAAATCCTCCAAATGTTTCGTGATCTCTTTAGCAGTATAGAAATTCTCGTGTTGCTTTTGCAGCACACTACTCATGCTCACTAACATATAACATCAAGCAATCGAGTCAGAATCTCTCCAGAGATTTCTCACTTTGGGCTAAGTTTGAAGTGGGCAAGGTTTGTCAAGGACGAATTTATGTTTCTCATACTTGAAAACTATCAGCAAGTTTCATTTCCATTCTCGAAAGTTATCCCTATTCAATTTATTCTCAGTAAGAATGCTAATAAAAGGAGTATGAAACATTTGAACTAAAAAAAATAAAGATTCATTAATTACTATATTTGTATTAAGCAAATATTTTCATTTTAGCAACATATCAAGAATGTCGTATAATGCACGCGTCTTGTATTAAAACCTTGGAAAACATTTTCAATTGCTATGATCATTCTCACACCCATCAATCATGTCCCATTGGGGTCCCATGATTAACTAGCAAGAACATATATTACATCCAATTAGTTTGTGAAGCTTAATTCTCAAGACTCCACACAAACCAAAAATTGTTTAACGTTTGACCATATTCTCTAGCTTAAATATCATTTCTTGGGAAACTATTTAATAAAAGACGATCTTGAGTGTGTAACCATTTACTCAACACCCATCATAAATATGTTTTCATTTGTAATTCATCTTGGGACAATCTCACTGAGAGTCATGTATGACTAGTTGTCCTTAAAAGGAAATCTCATCCAGTGAACCCATATGATAAAGTTTATCTTGGGGTGCGACCAAGGTAGGAACCGACTCAAAAATTTATCATATTATCACTTAGGGACCATCAATAGAGGTCGTATGTCTTGTTCAAGGACCTTCTTCCACTCAATATTTTAAAAATATGCAAGATTAATATCCTAGATTTTAAGAATGATCATACAATTGTCATAGTGACATACTTACCTAATCTATATGGCATGCTTCCAAGATATGCATGACATGCTATGACAAATTTATAATATTCACAAGAATCAATCAATCATAAAAAAAAAAACAATTTTGATTCTCTACAGTTTTTCTTTTAAGGGAAAAATCGAAGAAGAAAATGTGAACCGTGCACCAGGTAGGGTTCTAGGAAAGGGAGGTGAGTCAAATTTGACCACTTAAAAACCAAACCTTTCCTTGCTAGAACTAGTCCAAGACATGCACCTTCTCATTACCACACTTCTCACAATAATTGAATAACCTAAAGAAGTGAACGGAACAATACAACACATGTATTTTCGCATTACCACACTTCTTATCTTTAATCAATCAATTGTAGATCATCTTATAAATATATATCACAATTATAACATTAAAATTACTAAACACACACACACACACACACACACACACACATATATATATATATGAGTAATTAAAATAAATTTGTCAGTCAAGGTTTCTATGGTTCTGTTTCTAGAAAATAAATGAAAAAAAATTACATAGATTTTCACCACAAGACATTCCTTAGGTTTTCAACCGTCATCGCTCTATCTTTTTCTTGTCATAGTGTAACATCCTGGAAAGGGCCTATGCATTTTCGGTTTAATTGTACGAAGTGACATGTTTTATGTACTAGGAATAAGTTTCGAACATTTCTGGAAACCCGGAAATGAATGGAAATGATTTGGAAATGAACATTTTTGGAAACCTGAAAATGTATAGAAATGTTAAGTTTAAAAATGGAAAGTGAACATTTTTGGAAACTTGGAAATGTAAGGAAATGTCAAGTTTACAGAGCCGAACGAAAATTTTTGGAAACTTAGAAATGACTTAGAAATGTCGAGTTTTAAAGTTTAAAAGAGGAAATTAAGGCAAGGTGGCCTTAAAAGAAAAAAAGTTTGTGAAATTTGACACACAAACAGGCTTGGAAAAGTGGCCTGAAGATGTCACTCAGGGCCTCTAGAAATGGCGCCACATGCAAGGTGTTGGGCCTGGGTTCGAGTCACTTGGGAAGCAAATAAAAGGAGTTTTATTTTTGCTTCCAGAAGCAGAGGAGTGGACGGCAAGGCTTCTAGAAAAAAGGGAGTTTTATTCCCTTTAAAATTCGGCAATTAATGGGATAAATAAGGGATTTAAATTGGATTATTTTTTTTGAAGAGATAATAGATGGATAAATATGGATTTATTTCTTTTATTTTGATAGATAAGGAAGAGATAAAAGAGGATTATTATTAGTATTATTTTTATTAAGAGATAAGAGATAATAAAGGATATTTCTTTAATTATTTTAAATTAAAGAGATAAAGCTATCAAATAGAAGAGTGGTGGCCAAGTAAAGGACTCTAGCTAGTAATTTTGGCTATAAAAGGAAGAGTAAGGCTATTCTTCATTCATTCTTTTCTTTTCAAGAAAACCTCTGCCGAAATTCTCTAAAGTTTCTCCTCTTCTCTCTGCCGAATTTTCTCTGCCATTATTCTCTTTTTCTCTTTTCTTTTCTTCTTCTATTACAAACACAATCAAAAGCCGAAGATACCAATAGCCCTAGTCGATTTCCCACTAAGCCTCAAGAGCCGAAATTGTTATCCACATCAAAGCCATAGTCGAATACTGCTAAGGGTTCAAGCAAGAGTTCCATCAAATTTTCAGTAAGGGTAAGATTAGGTTAGATTCTCATTCTATTTCTTTTAAGGCTGTCGAAATTAAGATTCTAATACCCTTAATATCTGTTGCCGAAGAGATCTTTCGGGATTTACTAAGTGTCGACTACAAGGAAGGAGAAGTTCTTTTCCCGAAGGTACACCATAAGCCGCGTGTTCCCTAGTTATTCGGTGAATTTCGGAATTTAAGAATCTAAGGTAAGTCATATTTAACATACGGCTAAGGGTTATTTGTTGTGAATAAATGTTAGAAATTGATCTAACATGTAGTTATAGGGATTTCGACAGAGGGATACAAGGATTTCGGGATTTGAGAATTTCAAGGTAAGTTTTAAGAATACTAATCCTACTAGGATTTGGATTTATGGCCGAATGGCTTTTTATTAAATTAGTAAGTGATTAATCAAATGTAGGAATTTGAGATCTAAGGCAGTAGATCAGATTTCAGGATTTCAAGGAATTCGTTAAGCAAATCAGGTGTGTACCCTACCCTAAGTTTTGATAGGTTCATGGCTATGTTTAAATTAAATGTATTATTAAGAATGTGTGTACTCCACACTACTTTGTAATATGAATTATGGTTACATGTATTAAAATATATGTTAATAGAAATATGAGCATGGCTAAAGTACCATGATATGGTACTAAGTACTCAGGTACGTTTCCTACTTCTACTAGGAATATGAAAAATGTTATTCGTAACATGAGAATATGATAAGAATGTATACTTGGGCATGTAATTGCATAATATGTTATGGGCATATGGGTTTGTTTGAAAGGGGAAGTGAAAAGTGGTGATTTAAGACCACAGTAATCTGAAAAGTGGTGACTTACGACCACAGTAATCTGAAAAGTGGTGATCTAAGACCACAGTAATCTGAAAAGTGGTTTCCTAAAACCACAGATGCGGAGCCTTAAGCCCGCAAATTGGTGTGTAGCGTAAGGAGGGTTGACTTAGTAGTCCCCACGGTGTGACTGGCAGGTACGGGGGTGTGTAGCGGATGGACAATTAGGTTTGGGTTTGGGAATGCATCATAACTTGTATTTTATGTTTTGAATGTGTAACTATTGTATGCCTGATTCTATTATGATTTAGTGTCGTGTACACATTGAGTCTGTTGACTCACCCCGTTGGGGAACATTTTTCAGGTGATGAACAGTGATGGACCGGGACGGCAGTACTTGTGGTGGCCATGCTCAACATGAAGTTTATGTTTTTATGGACTCTTGAATTTATTTTAGTACTTTGAAATATTTTGGAAACTATTTGATGTAATAAGGCCATAAGGCCATGATGAACGATTTTTATTTCTACTTGTTGTTTTATTGTGTTACAAATTTTGATTAAGTTAAAGACTAAGTATTTTATTTTAAAATATACTCGATATGTTTATTACTTAAAATTAAAAAAAGGGTTTTCTAATATAAAAATCCAGTTTGTTTTCAACACAAGCCCAACCCAAACACTATTTTTTAAAAATCACAAGTTTTTCTCTAAGTAACAAAAGAATTTGGAACCGGTTTACTTGAGGAACATACCAAATCTGGTCAAAGCTCGTGGGCCGAGTTTGGGGTGTTTCAGTTTGGTATCAGAGCCCAGTTTCAAACCCTCGGCCTGCGGTTTAAGGCCCAAAACGTTTTCAAATCGAGCCCAAATGAGTTTTTGAAGATAAGCAGGTTTTTCTGGCATGGCACCTAAGTCTCCGACCCGCAGTCCACCAGGTAAGTACCCCTAACTATTTGGGTGATTATGTGAATTATGTTGTGAATATTAGAAGGGTTGAAAAGGCATGGAACGTAGGATAGTAGGTACTTGAACTCTAAGACTAGCTTACCCCAACAGTTACATAAGATTTTAAATGTTTAATTGAACAAACATGTGGCTAAGTCGCCGAGTTAGGGTGTGGCAACCATTGTACGCATGTCTAGGATTGGTATTCGGTGGGAGCTTGGTATTTAAGCAGTCCGCGTAACTCACCTCCTCTCCACTCGAATCCTACCTGGTGCGTAGCTTCGGTTCACCCTAACCAAGAGGACTTATTCATAGGCTAAACCCCTAACTAAAACCCGAAAGAGAACTAGCCGTATTTTTATGGAAACCCTAGTTTTAAAATCACTAAAATTACCCTTTTGGCTTGTAAAAGATATTCTATAAAATTTTTCTGAAATATTTCCTATTTGCAAAAAAATTACTAAAATGCCCTGGTTGAAAAAAAATTACAAAAATGCCCTTGGTTTTAAAAAAAATTACCATACTACCCCGATTTCAATAAAATTTTCTTATTTTGTAAAAGTATTCAAAAACCCTATTTTGTGAAAGTCCAAAATACCCCGATTTGGGAAAATTACAAAATTGCCCCTAACTTACAAAATTACCAAAATGACCCTGATTTCCAAAATTTTTGCAACATCACCGATTTGGAAAACAAATTCTCAAAAAGAACCCTCAAGTTTTGCAAAATTTTGAAATACCCCTGATTTATTGAACTTTACAAATTTACCCTGATTTGTAAAAATTTACCGAAATACCCCTGGAATTTCAAAATTACCGAAATGCCCCCGAGATTTCAAAAAATTACCAAAATACCCTTATTGACAAAACCACCAAGGAACCTTATTTTGAAAAAAAAAATTTACGAAAATACCCCTGTAGGGCAAATTACGAAAATACCCCTGGGTAGTGAGAAAAGAACAACAATGAAAACTACAACGTTTCTCTGAATGAACGAAGGTTCATAATTGTTTGATAGATGTATAAATGTAAAGACTGTATGCATGTATGAATACGAAAAAACCACTCCTAAAATTCTTTTCATAAAACTTCTTCGCGGGTAATCAGTGGAATAAAGGCTAATTCATAAAACTTCTTAATCAGATTAAATCGTGAAGTAGACATGAGTTCTAGGGGACGTGAACTTAAAGATTGTGCCTAGAAAGTATGATGGTTCTATTAAGATCAGAGTGCGCAGCGTAAGCATAATGCGGTGAGAAGGACTGTACGACTGTTAGTAAGTAATTTCGAGGACGAAATTATTTTTAAGGAGGGTAGAACTGTAACATCCTGGAAAGGGCCTATGCATTTTCGGTTTAATTGTACGAAGTGACATGTTTTATGTACTAGGAATAAGTTTCGAACATTTCTGGAAACCCGGAAATGAATGGAAATGATTTGGAAATGAACATTTTTGGAAACCTGAAAATGTATAGAAATGTTAAGTTTAAAAATGGAAAGTGAACATTTTTGGAAACTTGGAAATGTAAGGAAATGTCAAGTTTACAGAGCCGAACGAAAATTTTTGGAAACTTAGAAATGACTTAGAAATGTCGAGTTTTAAAGTTTAAAAGAGGAAATTAAGGCAAGGTGGCCTTAAAAGAAAAAAAGTTTGTGAAATTTGACACACAAACAGGCTTGGAAAAGTGGCCTGAAGATGTCACTCAGGGCCTCTAGAAATGGCGCCACATGCAAGGTGTTGGGCCTGGGTTCGAGTCACTTGGGAAGCAAATAAAAGGAGTTTTATTTTTGCTTCCAGAAGCAGAGGAGTGGACGGTAAGGCTTCTAGAAAAAAGGGAGTTTTATTCCCTTTAAAATTCGGCAATTAATGGGATAAATAAGGGATTTAAATTGGATTATTTTTTTTGAAGAGATAATAGATGGATAAATATGGATTTATTTCTTTTATTTTGATAGATAAGGAAGAGATAAAAGAGGATTATTATTAGTATTATTTTTATTAAGAGATAAGAGATAATAAAGGATATTTCTTTAATTATTTTAAATTAAAGAGATAAAGCTATCAAATAGAAGAGTGGTGGCCAAGTAAAGGACTCTAGCTAGTAATTTTGGCTATAAAAGGAAGAGTAAGGCTATTCTTCATTCATTCTTTTCTTTTCAAGAAAACCTCTGCCGAAATTCTCTAAAGTTTCTCCTCTTCTCTCTGCCGAATTTTCTCTGCCATTATTCTCTTTTTCTCTTTTCTTTTCTTCTTCTATTACAAACACAATCAAAAGCCGAAGATACCAATAGCCCTAGTCAATTTCTCACTAAGCCTCAAGAGCCGAAATTGTTATCCACATCAAAGCCATAGTCGAATACTGCTAAGGGTTCAAGCAAGAGTTCCATCAAATTTTCAGTAAGGGTAAGATTAGGTTAGATTCTCATTCTATTTCTTTTAAGGCTGTCGAAATTAAGATTCTAATACCCTTAATATCTGTTGCCGAAGAGATCTTTCAGGATTTACTAAGTGTCGACTACAAGGAAGGAGAAGTTCTTTTCCCGAAGGTACACCATAAGCCACGTGTTCCCTAGTTATTCGGTGAATTTCGGGATTTAAGAATCTAAGGTAAGTCATATTTAACATACGGCTAAGGGTTATTTTTTGTGAATAAATGTTAGAAATTGATCTAACATGTAGTTATAGGGATTTCGACAGAGGGATACAAGGATTTCGACAGAGGGATACAAGGATTTCGGGATTTGAGAATTTCAAGGTAAGTTTTAAGAATACTAATCCTACTAGGATTTGGATTTATGGCCGAATGGCTTTTTATTAAATTAGTAAGTGATTAATCAAATGTAGGAATTTGAGATCTAAGGCAGTAGATCAGATTTCGGGATTTCAAGGAATTCGTTAAGCAAATCA
This sequence comes from Gossypium australe, assembly GCA_005393395.2. Taxonomy (NCBI): domain Eukaryota; kingdom Viridiplantae; phylum Streptophyta; class Magnoliopsida; order Malvales; family Malvaceae; genus Gossypium; species Gossypium australe. The sequence continues at coordinate 43,951,467 of CM016624.1, forward strand.
GGTGTGTACCCTACCCTAAGTTTTGATAGGTTCATGGCTATGTTTAAATTAAATGTATTATTAAGAATGTGTGTACTCCACACTACTTTGTAATATGAATTATGGTTACATGTATTAAAATATATGTTAATAGAAATATGAGCATGGCTAAAGTACTATGATATGGTACTAAGTACTCTGGTACGTTTCCTACTTCTACTAGGAATATGAAAAATGTTATTCGTAACATGAGAATATGATAAGAATGTGAACTTGGGCATGTAATTGCATAATATGTTATGGGCATATGGGTTTGTTTGAAAGGGGAAGTGAAAAGTGGTGATTTAAGACCACAGTAATCTGAAAAGTGGTGACTTACGACCACAGTAATCTGAAAAGTGGTGATCTAAGACCACAGTAATCTGAAAAGTGGTTTCCTAAAACCACAGATGCGGAGCCTTAAGCCCGCAAATTGGTGTGTAGCGGAAGGAGGGTCGACTTAGTAGTCCCCACGGTGTGACTGGCAGGTACGGGGGTGTGTAGCGGATGGACAATTAGGTTTGGGTTTGGGAATGCATCATAACTTGTATTTTATGTTTTGAATGTGTAACTATTGTATGCCTGATTCTATTATGATTTAGTGTCGTGTACACATTGAGTCTGTTGACTCACCCCGTTGGGGAACATTTTTCAGGTGATGAACAATGATGGACCGGGACGGCAGTACTTGTGGTGGCCATGCTCAACATGAAGTTTATGTTTTTATGGACTCTTGAATTTATTTTAGTACTTTGAAATATTTTGGAAACTATTTGATGTAATAAGGCCATAAGGCCATGATGAACGATTTTTATTTCTACTTGTTGTTTTATTGTGTTACAAATTTTGATTAAGTTAAAGACTAAGTATTTTATTTTAAAATATACTCGATATGTTTATTACTTAAAATTAAAAAAAGGGTTTTCTAATATAAAAATCCAGTTTGTTTTCAACACAAGCCCAACCCAAACAATATTTTTTAAAAATCACACAAGTTTTTCTCTAAGTAACAAAAGAATTTGGAACCGGTTTACTTGAGAAACATACCAAATCTGGTCAAAGCTCGTGGGCCGGGTTTGGGGTGTTTCACATAGACTCCTTTTGAAAAAATTACATTTAAGTCTTATGTTCGTTTTCGACTCAAAAAAATTCTATGAATTTTAAAAAAATAGTCCTATGTGGAGATGATAGTCCATGATTTATTTCCTAAGAACCACAACCTTGATAAAAAAAACAATTATATAACAAGTATATAATATTACATCCATTCTCATATATAACCTAAAACATGCATAATACCTAAAGAATGTCACTTTCTATATAATCGAATTATTGAAGAAGAAAATAAATTTATTTTGATTACACGTTTATAACTATAGATAGAGTACAACCTGGCTCATGATACCAATTGTTGGAAAATCGAGTTTGGAAAATGCATCAAAAAATAAGTTTAAAAGAAACTAGAGTTTTAAGTTTTTTTCTAGAAAAAACAAGAACTTAGTTTTAATATTTAAAGTAATAAACACTTAATCAAAATTGTACCTTTTTTATTTGTCCAGGATCAGAAAATTTTCCACAAAATTATCAGTGGGGTAATTTCACAATTTCTTTAAACTTTAGGGTCAAGTTATAAATAAGAAAAATATCACTAGAAATTTTTTGAAATAATTTCTTCAGATAATTTTCTCTTTACAACTTTCTCTTGAATTCAAGTGTGTGAAAAATAATAACCCATGATTCTTTTTATATAGAGAGAGTTTAAGTTCAACCATGATTAAACTTAACCACTTTAATATTAAATTAATATAATACTTATCAAGATATATATTAGATTAGATTTAACATTAAATCTATTAAATTAATAGAATATTTATCTATAAGATAAATACTAAATTAAATTAAATATTAAGATAATCACTTTAATATTAAATTAATAAATCACTTTAATATTAATATTAAAATAATCACTTTAATATTAAATTTATTAGAATAATATTATTTTTAGAATAGTTAATTTGAAATCAAATTATCCGGTAGAGTCCTAGTAGAAGTGTGATTCCTCCACCGCTCAACCGCTGAAGGACCACTTGTCGGCCATCAGAATGCCTCCGTTGCCACCACCGGAGCTATCATGTCCTGTGGTGCCAATGCAAGTGCGACACCCCGAGCCGATTCAGCTGCTGTCGATTCAATTCGGGCCTGCTATCAGTTGGACCGTCAACTCTGTTTCACATACCAGGCCTAGTTCAACCAGTTTTTGGGTATCGATCTCGGCTTTGGGTTTTCGGGTCCAATTTCGATCTCAAGTACAATTTTCAAGTTCAACTACACATTGGGCCAATTGTCTGACTTGAAAATTAATTTCCAAAAATATCATACTTATTTTAATTAATTTGATTTAATTTAATTTTACTTGATCAAAATTAATTTTTCCAAAAATCACTTAAATTTTCCAAATTAATTTTTCAAGATAATTCTTTAACCAAATTCTCTAGTTGAACAATTCTCACGACAACCTAATTTAATTCCACATCGAATAAATTGACTTAATTAAATTATCCAAAGCTGTAGATTTTTTTTCTGATTCAAATGCAGTCCGATAGAGTTTTTATTGAACTAATGGAGGGACCAATCAGACTTATACAATTAGACTCTAGTAATTGCAATTATGTCCAAAAGTATCATTCTGATAATTCACAATTTACTTAATCATGGAGTCAGTCCACAATAAGTACCATGATTGAAAACTCCTTATCGTATACTCTTTACGAAAATAATTCATCCAATTGCTTTGTCCAATGACCTCGTCATGTGTGTGTTACGCTCATATGATATCCTTGAATTCTTTGGGTTAAATCCGTTCACTCAATACAATCCTATTTTATCTCATTGTCTCCATTGTGTTTTCATAATGATTCATATGATCACTGTTAACAAATTACTATGATAAATTGTTTGTTCGAGAATAAGCAACCTGTGGTCATGTTTCATATTTATCAATCCACACAATGCCAATAAGAGGAAATCGTTAATTCTTTAATTGAGTTATGAATTCCATTCTTGCTAGTAAAGCCATGCCATCACAAGTCATGTATCCAACATATCGACTATGAGCTCAATCATCTTTAGAACATAAGCCTCCACTTATATCAAAGCACATAAGTTACATAAACATGGTTAGTGACTAACTCAAGATTTAGGTAAATCAAACCATGAATGTCACAAGTGAATTAATTTAAAAACTGATTCAGAATTAATTCATCTTGGGTCCAGTCGAATTTATCATTCTTCCTATGAGTACATCTATGTCTCTACCCTTGGAGTCAACTGCTCTGATAACCAAGGCTAGTCATCTCTCTAATTGGAATTGTAAACGTCATTACAATCCTTCTAAGTATTTGAATCAAATGCTCACTTTGATTTTTTTTATGGGATTACGGACTCGTTTAGATTATCTATGGAAGTAAGTTGTTTTTCTCGCAATGCAAATGTTCTTACATTGCCACTTATCATTGGTTTGAAATTACAGAATTAATGAGCTAGTATTTGCTTGTCATAATTTTTCCATGTATGCAAAACACGTATGACAGAAAAAAAAAGATATAACAGTCAAATTAAATTTTTTCATTTATTCATCGTTCAAATACATAGAAAACAGTTACATGTTTACTACAATATAGGCACATTTCCCAACATTAACACAATACAAATTTTAACCAAAACTCAGTCAAATTTACCATTTAAGCTTCAACTATTGCTTAACCAAAATGCCAAGGCTCACATCTTATTACACAACACATTTACCATTAAATTAAGTACCATTCAAGGAACTAAAACTAACACCACTCAAGATAACATCTAAGCATGATAAGGCTTATACATAAGTATCATATATTCAAGCATTTTTGTACCATTCAAGGACCCAAAACTAACACCATTCAAGATAACTGATAAATCGTAATTATAACATATTTTAATCCCACATTTAGCTTGTTTATGAATGATTTATTCCTCAATTTATGTCAAAAGGTGCTCTTAATGCTTTCTTTTCATGTCTTATACCCAGGAAAGCACCCGAGGATGAAAAGAACGCAAAACGGGCCCAAAACAGAGTAAATGGGCCATATCATAAAATCCACACGGCCTGGCCCAAAGTCCACACGGCCGTGCCTTGACGAGCATCTAGAACACAGCCTCAACCCCGATTTACACGGTCGTGCCTCAATTTAGAAATCTGAACACGGCTTAAAAACGAGCCACACGGGCGTGTGAAATGGCTGTGCCCCTGTAGTGGCTTTAGACAATTTCAGTCGGAAAAGGATACTTAGGGAGAAAGAATCGCATTCTAAGAGCCTATAAATAACCCCTAAGTACCACCTTTGAAGAGGCGTCGAGCTAGGCCAAGGAGCCAAGCCAGAAATGTCAGAATTGTGGGAATCACTCGAAGTTAGCCAGTTGATCCATCCCAAGAAGCCGGAATTCTACTCAAAACGGCGGATTTCTCCTTCAATTCCTTCAGGGAGTTTTAGGGATTTATTATGTTTTGTTTTATCTTTTCTCTTGAGATGTTTTCTTTATTTGTTATGAACTAAACCCCTCAGATACCTGAAGGGATGAAACCTAGATGGATCTTGTTATCGTTTTCTGAATTATAAGATAAATACTTAGTTTGTTCTTAATTATGCGTGCTTAATTCTTGAGTTAATATTTCGCGGATATTGATTCAAGTTTGATGTACTTAGGTGGAGGAGGAATAGACCCTGCTTAATAGTAGATCTAGCATAATTAAGCAGAGTTGATCGCACGCCTACAGATAGGGTGACGAGATTTTGCCAGATTAGGGTGAAACCTAATATGGGAATCCATAGATCGATTTACTGCTATTCTAGGGGGTTATTATAAGAGAACGAGAGTTCTACTAATTAACCTAAGGTTAGACGTTATTCGCCATGAGAGAGGGTTTAATATACGTTAGGGAGTTCTACGGATCAAACTAAGTGAATAAATCGTATGGTTCAGTGCTAGATAACAAGTGAAGTCTAGGTGGATTCTGCCTGAGGGTATCGTCGTGATCAACTGAGTTTTTCTTCTAGTTATTTCCCAATTCGTTCTTTTTGTCTTTGCGTCTTTAGCTTAGTAGTCGTTAATTTAGATTTAAAGCAATTTCACTTTATTTTAGGCTAAATAATAAAAAGAAAGTTAGTATCAGTACTTTTAGTTCCTTTGGGTTCGACAATCCGGTCTTGCCTAAGCTATACTACTGTTCGATAGGTACACTTGCCTTTAATCATTGTCAGAGTTAGTTTCCAGGTTTGATCATTCGTTTTATAAATTTTAAAGCTCTGATTTCAGCGATCAAGTTTTTGGCGTCGTTGCCGGGGAACTAAAATATTAAGAACTCTCTATTTTTATTACTTTAGCCATTATTTTTTATTTTTTGCAATTTTATTTTTTTGATTAAATTTTAATTTTTGCTAAATTTTCTTTCTTTTCCTAGCAGGTACCTCTAGTTTATGACTAGAAGGAACCCGAGAGGACCTTTAGTATACGACAGCGAAATTGAAGCTACCGTTCGTAGGACTCGCAGAGAAATCAGGCGAGCCCTAAATTACACAGAGGAAGATCAAGAAGGCAGATCCAATCCTACTGAAGGGATGGACGAGAATAATCCACCATCGCATGATGTGGGGGAAAACAATGCTCCACGTACAATATTTGATTATGCTAAACCACATTTAACAGGAGCGGAATCAAGTATTGTAAGGCCTGCTATAGCTGCTAACAATTTTGAATTAAAGCCTAACACAATACAGATGATTCAATAATTTGTTCAATTTGATGGTTTGCAGGACGAAGATCCAAACACGCATATAGCTAATTTTTTAGAGTTCTGTGATACCTTCAAAATAAATGGCGTTTCTGATGATGCCATACGCCTTCGGTTATTCCCTTTTTCATTAAGAAATAAAGACAAACAGTGGTTAAACTCGTTACCACGAGGATCAATCACTACATGGGAACAAATGACCGAAAAGTTTTTATTGAAATATTTCCCACCAGCCAAAACAGCCAAATTACGGAATGATATCTCTTCTTTTGTGCAGATGGATTTAGAGACATTATGCAATGCATGGGAGAGATACAAGGATCTCTTGAGAAGGTGTCCACACCACCGTCTACCCTTGTGGCTACAAGTCCAAACATTCTATAACGGTGTAAACCCCTCAACGAGACAACTAATCGATTCAGCAACCGATGGAATAGAACTCCTGAAGCAACCTACGAGTTCATTGAAGAGATGTCACTGAATAATTATCAATGGCAAGTTACAAGGACGAAACCGATGAAATCAGCCAGACTTTACAACCTTGATGCAATAACCACACTATCAACACATGTAGAGATGATGAATAAAAAGATTGATAGTTTGTGTTCTTCGCAGGTACACCCAATCATGCAGTGCAACGCAAGTGGAACTGTGGCGGATCCTGAATACCCACCCTACCAACCGGAAGCAGAAAGCGAACAGATGAACTATATAGGTAATAATTTCAGATCTAATAATAATCCCTATAGTAATACTTACAATCCAGTCGGAGGAACCACCCAAATTTTTCATGGGAAGGTCAAGGAAATCAAGGAAAAGGCAGCAGCCTCCTCAAGACTTCCAAAATCAGCCTTATCCACAAGAGAAGAAGCCAAACCTCTAAGAGATGCTATCAAAATTTATGGCAAACACGGAAAATCATTTTCACGAGACTGAGAGAACAATTAAAGACAACGAGAAACGAGTTGGGGAACTTACTAAGTCAGTCAAGGAAGTCACTAATGCAGTCGAGCAACTCGCAAAGCTAATGTCTGAATGACAGCAAGGACGTCTACCAAGTAACACCGAGATTAACCCTAAGGAGAAAATTCAAGCCATCACAGATCATGATAGCAAAGGGTTAGACAAACCAAACCAAGAGGTAGACGAAGGAACAATAGAAGTAACACAAGAAAAGCTGAAACCGGTAATCAAAGAGTACAAACCTCGTATACCTTACCCCGAAGCAATGAAAAGAGACGATTCAGAGGAACAGTTTGGTAAGTTTCTTAAACTTTTAAAGAAATTGCATATTAACTTACCTCTTCTTGAAGCTCTTTTTCAGATGCCAGACTCGAGGAAATTTCTAAAACAGCTCTTGACAAACAAACGCAAAATAGATGAAGAGCACCATGTGGAATTAAACGCAGCATGCTCAGCAATGTTACAGAATAAACTACCGCAAAAGCTAAAAGATCCAAGGAGTTTTACAATTCCGTGTTTAATTGGTAGTTTAATTATTGATAATGCATTAGCTAATTTAGGGGCAAGCATAAATGTCATGCCTTATACATTGTTTAAATGACTAGGTCTAGGGAAGCCCAAACAAACTAGGATGAGCATTCAATTAGCTGATAAAACGGTTAGAATTCCTGGGGCATTGTCGAAGATGTTCTTGTCAAAATCGATAAATTTGTTTTCCCAGTAGATTTTGTTGTCTTAGACATGGATGAGGATAGTTCAATCCCCTTTATTTTAGGAAGACCTTTTCTAGCAACTGCCAAAACTAAAATTGATGTTGCCACAGGCGAACTCATTCTTTGCGTAGGTGACAAATCACTCAGTCTCCAAGCTCTTGACTTGGCCAGGACAATAGTCGATGAAGGTAAGAAAGTCACTTCATTCGGTAACCAATTTGTTCAACTTTCATCGCAGTAAACACCACAAGAATACAAACCTGAGCCGAATCATAGACCCCAAGCCGGCAAAACAGAATCACATAAGGAATAAAGCGTTAGGGTCGACAAATTAAAAGAGCAGAAGACACACATCAAAGAAGAACCAGAACCCCATGAAGTCAAACCTAAGGAGCCCCCTGAAGAGCTTATAGGAACATCAAATCACTTCAAAATAGGAGACCAGGTGCTACTAGATAAAGCCGATCCTTGCATCACCACATCAGACCTGAATGTAAGCGAGGAAATTCCTCTAAAGGTACACGATATCTTCCCCCACAGAACAGTCGAGGCAAGTAATCCAACATTCGGTACTTTTAAGGTAAACGCTTCTCGACTTAAACTTTATCAAGAAAATATAACTATAAGCATGAGGGAAGATATTCAAACCTTTAAACCTCTCTGATTTTTTTTCAATTTGAGGAAAGTCTAGCTTAAGACTATAAACGAGCGCTTCTCGAGAGGCAACCCGAGCAACTAACATTATTTACCTTCAAATTTTTAAGTTTCTTTTCTTCCCATCTTTCTTCTCTCTTAAACTAACCAAAAGTGCAGAATTTCAAGGCCACACGATCTTACACACAGCCTTGTCCGTGACTGTGTGGACCACCAAAATTTTCGTACCGACTTATCAGAGGCCATGCGAATCAGTCCCAACCACTTTTCGACGTCACGGATCCAACCACTACCCCACGGGCTTCGTAAAAGTGGCACGCCCATGCCTCTCGACCGTGTGAAGCTACTGACTTACACACCACGGGTAGAACACGCCCGTGCCTTCCAACCGTGTTAACATACTGACTTTACATACACGGGCGTGGTTAGCAAAAGAACGGCCAGGAAGATTCAACATGCACAGACACACGGCCGTGCGAGACGGCCGTGTAAATCGACATGCCCCCGATCCACGGGCGTGGGAACGTGCCAGATTTGAAATCCTATTTAAACCCCACAGCCCTTCCCCTTCTCCCCATCTGACTTCTTCATTCTCCCTTCTCCCTCTCAGATTTTTTCCTCTTTATAGTAAATCTCTAGATCCTTGAGCCATCCCACATCATGTCGAAGAAGCGAATAAGGCCAACCATAGTCTTCTCAAAGAAGAACGATCAACATGAGTTCATGCCGGAAGCTTCATCTACTCACCGAGCCAAGGGTCTTTGAGACCAATTAGTTTTTATTTTTCTTTTCTCTTTTGCTTCAATTTCCTTCCCTTTGACAATCTTATGCTTAGTTTAGTTTAATTTATTTTAATTTCTTAGTGTCAGGTTCGCCAGGCTGCTAGGGAATCACGCCGACCACCATGATAACCACACCACTTCTGCCACCGCCACCACCACAGCAGCTCTAGGGATAACACCCACCTCGTGAACCATCCAACAATAAGGACTCTTCAGTCCACTCTTATTTTCTTTCAATTTTATTTTCCTTCTTAGTCTCCTTCCCTTCAGCTTGCTTTTCTTTAATTATATAATTAGTTTATTTTAGTTGTGTTTCAATAAACCCTGGCTAATCCTTTACGAGCTCCCCAATTTCTTCATCTAGCGCAGAGCTCGTTAGCAACCGCCCCACCAACAAGACGACACTTCCCACGAATTCTCTACCATCCTCCAAGGACACCATCCAAAATTCAGGAAGTGACACTCTATCCCCTTCTCTTTTGATTTATCCCGTAATTGTCATTAGCTATCTTTGTACATTGAGGGCAATGTACATCTTAAGTGTGGGGGGTAAATATTTATCTAAAGAAGGGCCTAACTTTTTGCATTATTCTTAAATCCCTGAGGATAAAAGTGCCTAACTTTTTTCATTATTCTCAAATCCCTGAATTTAGTCTTGTTTTTAAGTAAATTTTTCATATTACTAATTAGGATGAAATTTCTGATGATTTATGATTTTTAGTGTCATGTTTTAGATTAAGTCATTGATAATTGTGCATTGATAATTAAATTTTAAAGATACTAGAGAATCAAGCATGATAAGTCTATGTTTCAGAATAAAAATTTTTGCTAGGTTGTTAGCCTAAATTTGAATATTGCTTTGAAATTTGAAATTTATGAGATTGATGTCAAAACACCCATAATTTTTGTGAGATTTTGAGCCTTATAGAGCATATATTCTTTTTTCGTGCTCACTTTTTGATTATGAGTGTGTCAACTTTGAACTGTTATTCTAGAACTTGCCTCGTTTATGCATGTTGAGACCAGATTCATGATTTGATATACAGAGATGATAAAGGCACCTAGGTTTTAACCCACTTACTCCACTAAAAAGCCTACCTTCATAATTAACCATTAGTGAACCCCGTTGATCTTAACAACCCTTTTTATTGACTTACCAGCTAATATTAACCCAAAACCCCTTTGTATTTGTTATCACCATTCTTTTGACTACCCTTTTTGTCGAGATTTTGTTTTGAGCAGTTGCCTAACTATGTTCTATATTTCAGTTGTAAAAGTCCTTTCCTATTATTATTAGCTTCTTCTTAAAAAAAATGAAGTATATTCATTATTAGTTCTATAATTAAGTGAGCTTACATGTTTAAATTTCAAATCGTGAAGAAAAACTCGTATTATTAGTTTTCAATTGATGTAATTATTTAGGATTAGTTCATTTTTCTAGATAGGTAACTTGTCAATTCAATCTCGATTCTAACCTTCCAATTTCAGCCTTTATCCACACCTTAACCCTAGCCCCGTTACAACCCTAACAAAGACCTTTTGATCTGTTTATCATCTCATTTTACAGTGGTGGAGATTTGATTTTCAGGCAAGCCTATGGGATTAACTTTTCAAGTTCGACGTATGAGTGCTTCTTTTTATGAACCTTAAACACTTTGAGTGATTTGAGTGAATCTATAGTGAGGATGTCAACTCTTGTCAATTTCGAATTAAAGGTAATTATTCAGATAATGGGAGACACCTACGTTTTCGAATTACAAATGAATGACTTATCATTGTTTGAATCTTTAGGACTCTTTGAATTGAATTATCCATGTATAAATTATCTATGAATTATGATAAGTCATTGTCAGTAGAAATTGTGAATTATGGAAAGCTCATTTTAATTGTATTTTGAGAATTTTGCTTGTGGACAAGCAAAAGCTTAAGTGTGGGGGTATTTGATAAACTGTAATTATAACATATTTTAATCCCACATTTAGCTTGTTTATGAATGATTTATTCCTCAATTTATGTAAAAAGGTGCTCTTAATCCTTTCTTTTCATGTCTTATACCCAGGAAAGCACCCGAGGATGAAAAGAACGCAAAACGGGCCCAAAACGGAGTAAATGGACCATATCACGAAATCCACACGGCCTGGCCCAAAGTCCACACGGTCATGCCTTGGCGAGCATCTAGAACACGACCTCAACCCCGATTTACACGGTCGTGCCTCAATTTAGAAATCCGAACACGGCTTGAAAATGAGTCACACGGGCGTGTGACATGGTCGTGCCCCTGTCGTGGCTTTAGACAATTTCAGTCGGAAAAGGATACTTAGGGAGAAAGAATCGCATTCCAAGAGCCGATAAATAACCCCTAAGTACCACCTTTGAAGAGGCGTCGAGCTAGGCTAAGGAGCCAAGCCAGAAATGTCAGAATTGTGGGAATCACTCGCAGTTAGCCAGTTGATCCATCCCAAGAAGCCGAAATTCTACTCAAAACGGCAGATTTCTCCTTCAATTCCTTCAGGGAGTTTTAGGGATTTCTTATGTTTTGTTTTATCTTTTCTCTTGATATGGTTTCTTTATTTGTTATGAACTAAACCCCTCAGATACCTGAAGGGGATGAAACCTAGATGAATCTTGTTATCGTTTTCTGAATTATATGATAAATACTTAGTTTGTTCTTAATTATGCGTGCTTAATTCTTGAGTTAATATTTCACAGATATTGATTCAAGTTTGATGTGCTTAGGTGGAAGAGGAATAGACCCTGCTTAAGAGTAGATCTAGCATAATTAAGCGGAGTTGATCGCACGCCTAGAGATAGGGTGACGAGATTTTTCGGATTAGGGTGAAACCTATGGGAATCCATAGATTGATTTACTGCTATTCTAGGGGGTTATTATAAGAGAATGAGAGTTCCACTAATTAACCTAGGGTTAGACGTTATTCGCCTCGAGAGAGGGTTTAATATATGTTAGGGAGTCCTACGGATCAAACTAAGTGAATAAATCGTATGGTTCAGTGTTAGATAACAAGTGAAGTCTAGGTGGATTCTTCCTGAGGGTATCATCGTGATCAACTGAGTTTTTCTTCTAGTTATTTCCCAATTCGTTCTTTTAGTCTTTGCGTCTTTAGCTTAGTAGTCGTTAATTTAGATTTAAAGCAACTTCACTTTATTTTAGGCTAAATAATAAAAAGAAAGTTAGTATTAGTACTTTTAGTTCCTTTGGGTTCGATCATCCGGTCTTGCCTAAGCTATACTATTGTTCGATAGGTACACTTGCCTTTAATCGTTGTTAGAGTTAGTTTCTAGTTTTGATCATTCGTTTTATAAATTTTAAAGCTCTGATTTCAGCGATCAATAACATCTAGGCATGATAAGGCTTATACACAAGTATCATATATTCAAGCATTTTCATATCAATTTGTTAAATAAATAGTACTGTCATAGCTATAGACATAACCAATCATTTTGTGTATAGAAATTGTAACAGCCCGGTTTAGACCCGAGTCAGAATAATGGTTTCGAGACCACAAATTTGAGATTGAAAAAATATTTTAATATTATTTTTGGTGTTTACAACATGTGATTGAGTATGTGTGAAAGTTCTGTGTGAAAATTTTAACGTTTGTGTGCTTAATTTGCAAAAAAAGGACTTAATCGCATAAAATGCAAAAGTTGTGTACTGATTGTTAAAGTGCTTATTTGGCATGGCTTTTTAAATGAGAAGTCCTTATGTTTTAATTAGACCTTTGATAGTGGAGATGGACAAGAATGGGCTTATATTAGTGGAATTTAAATGTTATTTAATAAGGGTAAAATGGTAAAATGTCAATTAATGTATATTAAATAAAACAAAACCAAATGCTCATCTTTTTCATACCTTTTTACCACCAAAAATTGAAAAATAGATAAGGGTTTGAAGCTTTTAGAATTTCAGCACATACAAGGCTTGATTGAGGTATGTTTTGAGCTCGATTTTTGATGATTTCTACGTTTTTGTGGTCATTGCTTAACGTACTATCAAACCCATACTTTAATTTTAGAATTTGATGAAGATTTTGAGAAATGCCATTGATGAATGATTGAGCATTCTGATAGTTGGTGATGAAATATGAAAGATATGTGATAGATTAACACATTTTGTCTTTGAATTTTTGGTGAATTTGAGTAATTTGGGCTAAATTGAGAAAAGTGTAAATTGAAGGACTAAAATGTGAAATAAATGAAATATGTGGGTTTGTATGGGCATGAGGAAAATTCGGCTAAGCATGAGTATAGTGAAATTATGTGTATTTGATGATTTTATGAAATAGGGACTTAAGTGTTGAAATGTGAAAATGTGAGGGTTATTTTGTAAAATGCCTTAAATATGTGTGTTTGGACTAAATTGAATGATTTAGTGATTGAATGAGCTAAATTTGAATATGTATAGATCAAGAAAAAAGAGATTTGGATTGAGATCGAGGCAAAGATAAAGTGCTCGATTAATCGACCTGTTTTGTTAATTCGAAGTGTTTAATTTATGCTCATGTGCTATGGAATGAAAGACTGTGTAATTGATGAATTAGAAATGTTAGTTGAGGTTCTGAGAGGTGTGGCACTAAGTGTGCAAAATAGAATTGATACAGTAGAGAATGGCACTGTGTGTGCGAAATAAAGATTGTATCGACTACTTTGATTTGCATTGTGTGTGCGATATCGAGTTAAATTCAGTTTAAAGTAAAGGCACTAAGTGTGTGATTGACATTTAAGCTTCGGCTAAGAAATTGGCACTAAATGTATGATTAAATCAAATGAATAAGGAAGATTGATCGAGATATGGTAACGAGCATTGAGTAGCAAGAATGTTCATAACTAAGTGTGGCAAAGGTATGTACGGAACCTATGTGGTCAATGATTTTGGATGTGGATGAATGGTTGGTTATTTGAGTATTGACTATGGATGAAATTGTGCACTCTTGTGAAATCATCTATGTGATGGTTTAATTTTTCTATTGATTCTAAATCATTGAGTTAAATGTATTATATTACGAACTTACTAAGCTTTAAAGCTTATTGTGTGAATTTGTTTCTCTGTTTTACAGTGTATTTAAAGCTAGCTAAAATCCGGGGATCGTCAGTGACTCAATCACACTATCGGCTATCTAATTTGGTACTTTTGGAAGTTTTATACATTTGGTATATGGCATGTATAAGCTAGTGAATATGGCATGTGTTGAAGTGTAAAAGTTTTGCCATTTGATATGGCTTACTAGTTTGATGATTTTGGTATATACCTTAGATGTGTAAAAAGAATGGTTAATAATGTATATATATGTTCTATGTGATTGAACATTTTAGCATAAATTAGCAAGATGGAAATGGTATGTTTCATGATAGAATTGGTAAGGAATGAATGATGGGTAGATTGTATGTTTTTGGATGAGACTTTAATATCTTAAATTGATAAATTGAGTTGAAATTATTGAAGTGGATTGAGTAAGGTTGTTAAGCGGATAAAATGGTGCATATTTGGTATGTTATGAATGCATTTGAGGCTTGTATTTGAATTGGTTTAATGCTTGTAGGTGATCCTAAGTGTGGGTGGCAATTTTGGCCTTGAAAATGGCCTATAATTGTCCACACGGTTGAGCACACGGGCGTGTGGCTCGACTGTGTCTTTCGAGTTTGCAAAACTGAAACAAGTCAGGCTGGCACACGGGTTAGACACACGAGCATGTGACTGGCCGTGTGGTGCAAGTCAGTGTCGACCACGGGTGAGGCACACGGGCATGTCTCAGGCCGTGTGGACAAGTCAATATGTACGCCTTGTTTTGCCACAACTTGGAACATGGGCATTGTCCGAGGTCGTGCGAGGCACACGGCCTACCCACACGGGCATGTGGCCTCTGTAGCTTTGAAAAATGGTTGATTTTCTGAAAAATTTGTATGTGTTCGGTTTAGTCCCGACCCCTTTCTAACACGTGTTTAAGGTCTCGTAGACCACATTAAGAGACTATATGCTTATGTTTTGATATGTTTGGATGATGATTGACTTTGTGTTGTAAAATGATTGTAAATATTCCGGATTGATCAGTAATGCTTCTTAACCTTAAACCGGCGACGATTACAGGTTAGGGGTTTTACAGAAATGACATAAATTCATTCCAAATCTAAGTCACATATTTGTTTCAAAATAACATGTTTCAAGGTTCAAGCTTATGCATGACACATCCTATACACATGCCACATAACCAAAATGAATAAAAGACTACCGAATCGAAAAATGGATAGTGTGAACTTCGATTTGATCTGATCTTCACGTTCCACAAAATGATTACTACAGAAAACAAAAAATGAAACAGAGTAAGCTTTAAGTAAGGTTAGTAAGTTCTAGGTTAAAATATACAACAACTTACCTTAAAATACAAGAATACAAAAATTACAATCAAATTAAATGATAATTCCAATCCTATTAATACATTTCACAAGAAACAGGTGAGTCTTTCATAATACCATATAACAAAACATTTCATTCAAATCAATCCATTCACTTGAATCTCATGCATTTAATCAAATTACTTTACATTATACCATTCAACCTTGTTCGACATATAAACACAAAGGTGTATCTCGAGGGGCTGACAAGGAATGGAAAAATTTTCATTTAGGCCTTTCAAATGTTTAAAATTTTAAATTAGTAAAGGTAAAATTGCACTTTAGCCCCCTAAAAATGATAAAATTTTGATTTAATCCTTTAAAAATTATAAAAATATAGGCTATTCAAATGGAACTCATATTCAACTCATACTAATTTTTGCAACATTATAATTAAATTCATGTTCAATACTTCCAATCATTTCATTTCCATTTAAGTAACGTTTTCATCCAGAGAACTACGGTAATTTAACTTTGGATACTTGAAATTACTTTGCTTCCACAATCTGTAGAGTTGATTTATTTAAGTAAACTTTATTCGATGTTGCTCACTCAAGCTGTTGAGAATCCACAAAATGTGCTGGATCTCAACTATCGATAAGGTATAATGCGATGTTGTTCACTCAAGCTGTCGAGAATCTGCAACACATGTTGGATCTCAGTCATCACTAAATAATGACTCGATGTTGCCCACTCAAGCTGTTGAGAATCCGTAACTTATGTTGGATCTCAACCATCGCAGATCGCTAAATAATAATTCCATGTTGCTCACTTAAGCTTTTGATAACATCAAATAAATCTTTATTCACAATTCCCTTTTTTTTTTTTTCTTTTAGAACCCTAATGGCTTTCCATTCGTATCTAAACCGTTTATTTAATTCATACTGGTTCTTTTACCAATTCCATATTATTTCTAACCTACAACATCATCATACACATGCTATCCAACCACATACATTCATTGTCATGTATCTTTTCATATTTATCAAGTATTTCATATTTTACGATTTAATCTGCTTGATACCAAAAGTCATTAAATTTACAATTATATATATAAACACACAATTCAAGCATAATAAGAAAATTAAAGTAAGTTCCATATGAACTTACCTGGGAAAACAACAACCACGAGGTGTTAAGGACTAATATGCAATTTCTCCTATTTCTCGATTAACTTCCGATTGATTTAAATCTCGATCTATAATAATTCATTACAATTTATCAATTCCAATTAACTTATAATAATCAATTTTATGATTAAGACATTTAAATGTTCATTTTACAAAAGTTCCCTAGAGTTTAACATTTTATTCAATTTAGTCCCTAAAACCAAAATATCTATATATTTCAAATTCAAGCTTCGCTGTACAATCCAATTCAATTTCATCCCTTTAAAGCCCTCTAAACTCAATAATTACAGAAATTTCATGTCAATTTTGAAATATTTTCATTTTAGTCTGTAACCTCAAAACTAATAAATTTCATTTTACAAATTAGTCATTAATCAATTTAAAGCTTACAACTAAGCCATTTAACAATAAAAACATCTAAAACCACCAATAACAACATTTCAAAACTTTAACATTTTTTACAATTTAATACCTGAACTAACTAAATTAAACTACAACGATCTTAAAAATATAAAAATATTAAAAACAGACCTTAAATACACCTACATGCAAGGAAGAGTTTGGCCGAATCTCAAGCTTAAAAAATGGCCGCCTTTTTTTCTCTTGTTGATGAAACGGTGAAGAAATGTAAAATGATGATAATGTTTGTATTTTATTTCATTTTAACATATATTATTAATCATGAAAATATAAATTTAACATATATAATCTTTTAAATAGGCACAAACCGCCCAGAGGCACAAACCGCCCACTATCTTTTAAAAGTGGTCTAATTTCCACTTAGACCCTTAAATGTTTATTAATAAGTATTTTAACTAATAAAAATCAATAGTATTAACTTTTACAAATTTTACGATTTAGTTTTTATACCTTAATTGACCATCAATTTAATAAAATTTTCAGACCAAAATTCAATTCACCTATATAATAACTCTGTAAATATTTAATAAAAATATTTATAGGCTCGATTTATAAAAATGCGATCCTGATACCTCATTTTTCAAAACCCCTAACTCTAAGGTCAAGCCACTTGTACCTTAACTAACTATCCGAACGAGATTCTGAAACTACCGTTTTCAGCACCATTGAAAATCGGGCTATTACAAGTCACTTTGGTGGGATTTTGTTCCAACTAATCTATTTAAAATATTAAACATCCTTAATTAAAACCCAAAGCCAAAATTTGAATTTATTTGTTTCAAAATATTTCTCTTTATTTATCACATTGAAATTAGATTTGTTAAGAACGTACAGATTTTAGCCTTTTCATTCTTGACAAATCTCTTTTGAATGTCGACCATGAATTCTTTAATTATGGTAATCTTATCGGACATAATACTCTTGAATGTTTCAATGCATATAGTGATGTTGGCAAATATAATAATAGTTGAATAAATCAAAACCACCTCACATAAGACTTCAAATTTAAACCAAAATAATTTGAATAAAAGAAAACCCCATCTCAAGATAACAAGCACTCCATTAATATTTCATGTTTGGGCAAAAATATTACATTGTAAGTGATATCTTAGTGTAGTAATTAAAGACTGACAATAAAAAACATGTCGAATAATATATCTTTCATTGGCCCGATTTATTGCTTACACGTGAAACCAAATAATCGTCACATGTTTATTTCCACAATTGGACATATAATTTTCTTAAATATTAACCTTCCTTTGGGTTGATTAATATTAATGTAGTTTAAGTTAACTGCATACAACCTTTTATATTTTAAAACAAAAATTCAATAACAAAGATCACTTTAGCAACTTATTATTTCAATTAAGTTATATATATATATATATATATATATAGGTATTCAAATTTAAAATTTTCATAATAGTCAAAGGTTAGAACTGGAATGTCTAATTGTTTCGTGTTTCCCGAAATAACCCAAAGTAAGATTGTCGTAATAAAAAATAAAAAACCTTAATCTTTGAATTTTTTTAAATAATAACATAAATCCATTAATCATATACTGTTTTTGCTCTAAAACTATATATGTCAAAACTAAATAGAAATAATGTAATGAATTAAGGTCAAATAATTAATAAGCACATGTACTCATAATTATGACATAGATAAAACACCAATGCAATTCACGCATATACGTAACAACTCGTAAAATTTACCCAATCACCCCATAAAATCTAAAATACACTACAGCAAAACAGACTTTTAGCGGCGGTTTTTTAGGCCTTTAGCGATGCTTATAAGCGCCACTAATAGTATTTACGGCGCTTTTAAAAGCGCCGCGAACTTTAACGACGTTTATGAGAAAAAACCGCCGCTAAAAGTCATGATTTTTAGCGATGCTTTTCCAAAAAAAGGCCACTAAAGGTCATAACATTTAGCGACACTTTTCTTAAAAACGCCACTAAAGATCATGACTTTTAGCAACACTTTTCCAAAAAACGCGCTAAAAAAGCATGAAAAATAAAAAAAAAAATCAAAATGTTATAAAAACGCCACATACTATTATATGTTCATTTCCAATATACATTTTAATCTGATTGAATAAAGTAAAGCCTATTTTAGGCACTAACGGATTGCAAATAACACACTCACTGATTGAATAAAGTAAAGCCTATTTTACATTTTGATCAGATTAACTTTTTTAAACATGGGATTGCAAATAACACAGTGAAAAACTCTAGTGGAAATCCCATGGCCCTATTGAATAAAACCTCAATTGTCACTGGTCCAACATCTAAAATATATCTTATACATTCATCTAGTTTCTCAAAGTGAGCAGAGAAAACTTCCTCTGCCCTTGGGTCATAGTTTTTGTATACACAGTGGCCAAAACTAGACATTTTCCGCTTCCTGAAGAAATGAATATATATGCAAAAATAAATAAAACAATCACAAGAAAATATAGCACTGCATGTTGAACCTTTAGCTTGAACTAACAGTAAAATTATATATACAATGAAAATATACAGAAATAAAGCACTTTGACCAAAGTTGAAGACAACGCAACAAACATTCCAGCTTAACTCTATAACCAAATAACACAAGCAAAGGATCATAAACATGATAAAAAAAGAAGAATGATTGTAAGGATTTCACAAGAGACTTACAGTTGTTGAGCAAAAGGCAGTTGGGATGCTAGGAGCCAATAACAGAGAGCTCGAAAACATACTCCCACTAAACCCAGTGGAAGGTGTATTGAAAATGCTAGTTGGACCAATGCTATTAGCATTCTGTCCAAAGGTATAGCTTGCCTGCCCAATTAATATTCAGTGAATATTACCATTACCATTAATATTATAATTTTTTTTGGATGATCAAGTTAATCTTCGATGCTAAAACCAATAAAAGTTCAGATTATACAATGCCTAAATAAAATTGGCAGTCATGAGCTCAAAGTTCAAGTAAAAGAAAAGGAAAACATGTCACTTACACTTTCTTGAATGCTTTTTGAGATTTCCTTTTGTGTTTCCATTTTATCATCCAGGTTCTGGATACGTTGGGTCAAATGCTTCTTTGCAGCCTGACCACATAATTTGTAAAGTAATGAAAGGTGGTTTTAATACAAAATTTATATACTAACTAGGTCAACTCATATTAGAGATGCCCATGATATTGACAACGGAAATCATTTGGTTCGTAGAAAACATGCTCAATGAAAACAAAATGCTAAGAAAATTAAAACAAGAGAATTTAAACTTGCAGAGAGAGCATCTGACACAGAATCCAGATGTTTTGTTAAGTTCTTCACAGCCAATGCCATATTGCGTTTTGTTACCCAAAATAGATCAGAGAACGAAATGCCCTAGTAATTAAAAAAAGACAACAAAAGAAAGAAACAGAACATATTAACCTAATGATTAAGACAGCATTCAAAAGACAAAATAAACCCCCAATAAACAAAAAATAAAATTACTGAAATGAATGGTTGAAGTTATGCTGAATTGCTTGATTTTTTTCAATTAGTTTTACTTGTAATTCCGCATTCAATTAGTAGACATTCTTTGTGAGAGGTTAACCTTTATAAGAAGTTGGGACTAATTATTGAGGTCGCAACTACTTCATTGTATAAGAATAAATCAATTGTACAATGAAACTTTCACTGAACGAGGCTCCATAGAATAAGAATGTTTTCGAACTGCATTAATAAACAACTATGTACAAAATCTCTACTTTATTTTCGTTTTTGTTTTATTGTCTGTTCAAACTATTACAGAAATATTAAAATTATTACATAAATTTATTTTTCACCTATATTATAGGCATATGATAATCTAATATAACTTAATTAGATGTTATTTAAAGCTCTAATGCAAATACATCCCTTTTATTAAATCTATTAAACATAAACTGGTTATATTTTCTTAACATTTACATTTTAACCTCAACGTGCTATAATTACATTTCATAAATAAAGAAAAATACAAATAATATCCCTACTCTTACTTCAAATTATCAAACAACAAAAATATGTACAAGAAGAAGGAAGGAAAAATGGGACCAAAACTCCATCCTCCAAGTTGATCCTTGATTCTTCTTCTTTTTTACCTACATTCGTATTTACTTGGTAGTTGTTAGACTTAATATTTTTACTCGAAACCCTTTAAAATAAGAAGTTAAAACCCAACCTTTAAGCAAAAATCTACCACTGCCATCTCTATGCCTACTTGATTTAAAGTAATAATAAATATATACACTTGCAGTACTAATAAGATTTGATTTTAATTAGCAAGAGTGAATAGGTAGCCTACACGCAAAGCTCAAGATGCCGCTTAAAAACTAAGCCCTACAACCCATGGCTTGGTTTAGGGGAAAAACAAAATTTCTGAGGGTTTCACCAACTACCAGAACTACTGCTCTTGGGACATGTTATCTTTTGAATTGTTTAAATTTATATCTTTCGAATTGTTAATCTCCTATTCAAGTCCTAAGACAAATTTATAAGTTTATACCAGATAGGCTCAGAAATAGATAAAAGAAACAAAAATAGTCCAAATAAGTTGAAAAAGAAAAACATGATAAACGGCAGAAGGAATCCTAAGACAGAAAAATTCATGATGAAAATAGATCAATGGAACACTTTATACAATTAGCAAAGTTACATGATTTACTAAAGACCGCAAGGCTAAGTCGCAAATTTCCAAAAAATATATATCAGATAATTGTTTTAGTATTTAAGAAAGAGCAAGAACCTATTAATCCTTCATCAGCAGTTATTCTTGAAGAGATGTCCCTGGTCAGCATTCTTGCCAGCAGATCCCGTGCAGATTTAGATACAGATTCCCATATCCCCGAAAATCAAGCTTTACATTCTTGATGGCCTCAAATACGGCCTTCAAGGAGTCTCCTTGAAATGGAAGAACACCAACCAAAAGCACATGAAGGAGCACCCCTGCACTCAATATATCTACCTTCTCAGAATAATTTCCTAATAGAACCTCAGGGGCAACCTAAGCCAGTCCAGCCAAACCAGACAAAACCTGACCAGTAGTAAATAGTAATTGTATTACACAAAAGCATCAGGCATATCTCATAAGGAGACAAGCAAATGTTAAACAAACCTTTCCTGAGGCAACATGCTAATGCAAGCATCTTTTAGTATCATCAAATCTACTTATGCATAAATTTGCTAAAACAGTTAAGAATTAACAAACTAGAACATGAGAACATTTAAAGTGAAATCAAATAAAACTAATCTGTTTGGCTTGTAATTCAATGATAACAATTGCATGCCCTTCCAAATTTATAGTTTCAAATGTTTCGGCAATTATGCTTTAATTTAGCTTCACAAATGGTTTGGCTTGATAGGCTCAAAGAAGAGCACAGTACCTCACATGCTCGGTAGCAAATCATAATACTGATGGTTGTAGAAACCTTTAATGCTTGAAATTTATATCATTTGATATAAATTTAAACAATTCAAAAGATAACATGTCCTTAATCCTTTTCTTCAGCAGCTTCAGTTGTTGACGACCGAGACATGACTATAGAAAGATGTAGCGACTTAGATTCTCTTCATCAATACACAGATAGGAAAAGAAGTAGATATGTAAATCACAGGCAAAGCACAAGCAACTGACCAATAACAAGCACAAAAGTATTTCTAATTAAAATATTATAACTAAGAGCAGGCTAAGAAGCTAAACAACAGGACACAGAACAATCAGGATAGGATTTTGTTGCGATAAAAATGCAGTAGAGTGAAGCCCCAATAGTGGAAAAAAAGATTATCATAAAAATGATACTGATAAAAATTTAAAAGAAATAAGGATAGAAAACAAATATTCAGTGAATATTACCATTACCATTAATATTACAAAATAGAAAATCACAGACTACATGGATGACCATGGAAAGAACTTGTGTCTGACCAAGATTACTAAAGCTGAAAGCTCCAGAAGTCTGAGCTGGCTGGAAAGGTGAAGCAAAAGAGGGCTGCAGCACAAGAAGTGTTTGATTGGGAAGCCTATGATAACCAACCAGAAGTCAAGAATCATGCTTAAGTCCTAGTGTAAAAAAACATATATTGTGCATCGTGATATTTACCAGGTCACCAGCATTATCCAAATAGATCTGGACTACTGCATCAGCAAATGCTGAAGGGTCCAGGGGTGCAGCAATATTCCGTTTGCGGGTCTTAATCCGCGTACCGCTGCACAACAGATAAATGATACTTATGCACAAATTAGAAATAGCATCTAAAATGATATTTATGAAATAATGTATAATGTATCAAGAAGAGAATCCACTGGGGTCGATTAAACCAGAAATACTTGTTATTTGGCTCCACCACTGGTGCCCCTCTTACCACTGCACTCCTTTCCTGGATTTCTTCCGCCATTTCCATTATGATCAGTTCAAGCTTTGTTCCAACCAATACAAGTATCTACACAATTCACCAAATCTTTCTACTTTTATTTCTCAATCCATAACATAAAGTTCAATTAAGGATGTGGGTGGCTTACAGTCAGTGGGACTAAAGACAACCAGGTGAGAGTTTGCCATTCTGCATGCACCACGTATATTATATTATAAATATCCATTTATTAATTTATGATATGCTAATCCGAAAGGGGTAGAATTACAACCTGTAAACGTTTAGAAGCAAGAAGATGATACCAAATGCCCACAGGTGTGCTGCAACATCCCAAAAACCAACAACCAATAAATTTCAGAGTAGCAATATAAAGCTAATTTAAATTTAAAGTGGTTTTAAACAGACCTGATACCGACAACGACTTTGAAATCGTCTTCCATGGATCTTTTGATGTATTTATGGAAGTCAAATTTTGTGTTAGCTGCAAAATGTGCCTGCATTAACCATTAATATTTGGTGATTAAAGTTGAACTCACCAGCTGAGCAATTTGCTAATCAAATTATTAGACGATGTACGCCGGCCAATTACTTACGTTGATAAAGCCATTGCGCATGGTCAAATAGTCCACCTTGCTCACCGAACCAAAGAATTGCCTGAAGAAGGCCACCTACAAGTATCAATATCAATCACCATTTCCAAACATTTTTTTTCCATACAACCTTCATAATTTAGACCTAAAAGGCAAGGTGAAAAGTAGAAAGACTAACCATTTCTGTACTGATACTCGAGAGTTTTAGTTTCTGATTCCCAGGACTCCCGTTTCTTCATCTGTTCAAATTCAATTCACCACAACTATAATATCATCTCTACAACCAAACCAAGGGGAAAAGAAAAAAACTTACTTTGGCCTTAGCCAGTAGAATGGTGGCTACACTGTAAAGAACATGAAAGACAGCAAGCGCAAATATGAATATGTGCAAGTCGTGCATCCCGCTTTGATTTCTGAGAAATCAAATGGGAAAATTTTCAGCATCAAACCCAAAATAAAAAAATAAATTATTTAAAAAATTTTATATTTTACAGGTACGATAAACATTCCGTAGTTATCAAAATAAATAAAACAAAACCCTAAAGAAATCAAAATTATTAGGGGAAAAAAATAAAAGGTGCAGTTTATATATATACGCATATATATCAAACATACATGGTGATGTCTAGCAGAAAATTCCAAATTTTCCCTACTTTTAAATCAAGTAAGAGCTCTAAGAAGAAAAGCCTTTTTGCCTTCACAAGAAGAAAAGCCTAAAAAGGAAAAAAGAAACCCCAAGAATTTATATTTTTTTTTCTATTTAATTAACCTATTTAAACATCATCAGGAATCAAATAAAGAAATTTTCAAACCAAACAAACAGAAAAAAAAAGTAAAAAAAAACTTTAAAGAAATCCCTAGATAATGAAACCTGGATCAGGAAATAGGAAATGGGATTGATTTTTGGCGAAAGAAAAGAACAGATCTAAGTTTAAGAAGAAGGAAAAGTGAGGATCGAGAATGAGAGTACCTCATAAACCAAGTCGAAGAAAAGATCAGAGGAGAGGAGAGTCTATTGGAATTGAGAGACTTTTGAGAGAGAAGAAAGAAATCTGACAGAAAATAAAGAGAGAGGAGTGCACTGCGTCTGATAGTTTTTAGACAAAGATTAGGCTTATTTTGTAGGTTTTTTTTTTTTTTTTTTGCGTTTTTAATAAAAGCGTCAGTATAATTTTATTTTTTGTGGCATTTTTGTGACTATTACATAATTTTAATTTTTTTATTTTTAACTTATATTTTTCTATATTTTTTTAAATTTTTGTGCTGAGATTATTATTTTTTAAAATTTTTATTTTTATTATATTTTGAGTGTTTAATTTTTTAACTAAAATATTAAATATTAAATATTTAAGTTTTTAATTTTTTAATTTTTTAATTTTTTATTATTAAATTTTAAAAATTTAATTACCATTATCAAAATTTCTTTTTTCTTTCTTTTTACATCAACATTATTCTTTTAAGTATGGTATGAATTAGTTGTTTAGATTTTTATATAAATGACATTTAATTTGTAATAGCCCAAACCCGGCTCATGCAGTATGACCGGATCTGACATGTCACATGAAGAAAGCGTAAAATACCGTGTGATTCTTACTAAAATAGGCGTTGGTTGTGTTTAAGTAAACAAGTTTTGTATAAATATTTGATAAAATACAGCTATTTTGAAAGATCGTTTGATGAGTCAAAAATCGAGGTAGTGAGCTTTAAAACCATGACTTTTGAAAATGATGTTGAAAATTTAAAAGAGAATCCGAGTTAAATTATTTGTGTATATATATATATTATGAAAACCATTTATTAATCAATATTAGAAAACCATTGTTTACTATTTTAGAAAAATCCCCATTTAAAACAATTTAAGAAAACATAATAAATACGTCTAAACATAAAGCAAATTAAAGTTTATCCCAGAGGCCTTATTACAACTTTAAAACCCGAAATATTAAAGGTAACGAAATAATACGGAAAAGTAGTTTACTAATGTTTGCAAACATCATTTATGAAGTATGGCCTCTACCGAGTCATCCATGGCCCCAATTCCTCGTCACTGAGCGTTACCTACAGGGATTAAGAAAAGAAAGAGAGGTGAGTTACAAGAACTCAGTGTATAATCCCTTTACCGATGTCTACTGGGCTTGAACCCATTTAGCAATAACTTGGGCCTAAGCCCCTATAGCATAATGTTGGGCCGAAGCCCATATAGCGAAACAGAATATATATATATATATATATATATAACAAATGTATGTGTGCAATATATGCAACCCAACCCATCCTAATAATCCATCCGCTACACGCCACCCGTACCATCCAATACACCTGTGGGGATCAAGTCAACCCACCCCGCCAACACACCAATGGCAGGCAATATGCCATTTATAACAAATTTGTGGCTGAGCCACCAGAGTCATAATTAAACGTGGCATAGCCACTATATAGATTGTGGCAGAGCCACCAGAATATCATATACGGTAATGTAATCGGCACACAGCCTTGGGTAAATATGATCGACACAGAGTCGTTAATTCATATGTTAGGCACATAGCCCCGGGTAAATACGTTTGGCATAAAGCCATAATCACGATGGCACAAAGCCATATTTAGGTTGGCACATAGCCATTATCAGAATTTGTGGCAGAGCCACCAGAATATGTGGCAGAGCCACCAGAATCATAACGAATCAATTTAACAAACATTTTTGTGGCATTGCCACCGGAATTACTTCTCTTCAACATTTTCCCATCCCATGCAAAATTATGTATATGCAACATACATAGTAAATCATAATATTACAAATATAAACAACAATTTATTAATTCAGAGATTCATTACAAACAATTTGGCCCAATTAACACTTTACAAAATCGGCCCATCAGGGCAATATATCAAATCGGCTCATGGCATTTCCATAATTCGGCCCATTAGGGGCATTTTCGTAATTCGGTAATTTACCCACTAAGGGTAATTCGGTAATCTCGCAGCCCAAGGGTATCTCGATATTTACCATCCAAGGGTATTTTGGTAATTCGCAACCTAGACTTAACTACTAATGTGGGGCATAAAAATTGAAACTGTCCATCTGCGTCATACTGACTAAATTAACTATAACTCGTGTTAGGAAAGTCAAAATTAAGATCCGCAAATTTTCCTCGAAACTAAACTCATATATCTTCTTACTACAATTTTTCCAGAATTTTTGGCTGAGCCATTTAGTACAGTTTATTCCTTAAAGTTTCCCTTGTTTCACTGTCCAACAGTTCTGACCTCTCTCACCTTAATTTCAAATATCTCACTGTACGGTTTTCATATATTGCTCCCACTTGTTTCTAATGAAAATAGGCTCACTAAAGAATCTATACATATAAATTATAACCCATAATTCACTTTGTACAATTTTATATGATTTTTCCAAGACAGATCAGGGAACCACGAAGTCAATCAGAACCCGTCTCACTAAAATTAGAATATCATAGAAAATAAAATTCCTTTTCCTTCTCTATTTCTTTCATATCAAAATACACACAGTAAGCTTTTATTCGATATCTTATTCACTTTCTAATTCCCTTTCTCCTATTTTTCATGATTTTTCGAAATCACGTCACTGCTACTGACCAAAACTGTTTCATTGCAAAAATATGGTTACCACTATGAACCTACGCACGCCTGAGTGATCACGGATGCCGGTTTCCAGTTTTCTTTGGTATTTCGACCAAATCACAGAACATTTCATGCAAATTTTCAAAGAAGTGTGAGATTACACACCATTTCAAACATGTATTCGGAAAGTACGGGATTACACACCTTATTCGGAATCCGTAACACGATACTCTCCGCGGCACCTAAAGGTACAATCGGTCAACAATTAGTCCAAAGCCCAATTTACAACTTCAACCAAGTATTGCGATTGATTAACAATCTATATCACTTACCAACAATCCGAGTCTCT
This sequence comes from Gossypium australe, assembly GCA_005393395.2. NCBI lineage: Eukaryota > Viridiplantae > Streptophyta > Magnoliopsida > Malvales > Malvaceae > Gossypium > Gossypium australe. The sequence goes on from CM016624.1 coordinate 43,979,291, forward strand.
TATTACGAGGGATAGGTGTTCGATTGGCCCTCCGATAAAGTACTTCGAGACTCTACTTACCAACCCTCTTCCGAAAGCCAAAGGCTAGAAAGATGACAAGAGTGTAAGCTAACACTCTACCGATTCAGCCCACACCAAGAGAACCAAGAAGATGGAAGTAGCAAGGAATAGATTCGGCCTTGGTCAAAAGAACAGGGTGAATAATCAGTTTTAGAAGAGGGAGTAAAAGAGAAACAAGAAGAAAAATAAAAGAAAAGGAAGAACACTACCTTACAACCGAGAAGGCAAAGAAGCTTCGGCAACCACAAGAACCAAGTTTTGGCTATGAGATGAAGTTGATGTTTCGGCTATGGTGTAGAGAAGAGAAAGTGGGAGGGTATGGAATTTGGTAACCAAGAAAAACAATGAAAGAAAAGAAAAAATGAAGAAGAGGAAGAAAGAACCACAAAGAAAATTCAGCAACACAAGTTGAGAGAAAAGAAAGAAATAATCCAAAAATGCTTGAAGTAAAAGTATTCAAAAGCATGTATCATCTTTTCCAAAAGATGAGTATTGACCCCAAATATTCTTTCCAAAACATCCACCCCATAATAGGCCAACATGTTCCCTTCTCTTACCTTTTTCCTTCATTTCTTTCCTTCCTTTTCCATTGCTTTCCTCCTTACCATAATCCTTAGTCATCTTTCCCAAAATTAAAAAGTCTTCCTTACCATATTAAAGCCTTGACCGACACTTTGAAAATAAAGCACAAAAATTAATCAAAAATGTAATAGATGGGATTCGAACCTCAGACCATTAGTACACTCCACACGCCACTTTCCACCTTTACCAATAGACTCCTTGTGCTAGCAAAATGCACACTTATTTCCTTAAGTCTTGATGCCCCTTACCTTCTCCCCCTTAAATGCATAAACACAAAAATTTCACTAAGGCCCAACTTGAACCCGGAACTTCCTAGAAATCTCGTAACTTTCCAAAATCACCTTTCTAATAAGTCCAACTTGAAATAATGCCATTCTCTTATTTCCAAAAATTTTAAACACTCCTACGTCCAAGGCCATTGGGCCCAAATTCGGGTCGTTACATAATTATATGTACACACCTAAATTTTGATATAGATGTATACATCTCAAAATTATATATGAATTTTGGTTTAATGTGTAATTCTAGATGTGAAATTCTAATTGTGATTTAAATGTATAGTTGAAACTTTAATTTTGATTTAATCATACACATTATTTTAAAATATAAACACATCAATGTATTTTTATATTGAATAAATATAAATTTTTATGTATGCAATATATAAATAAAAAATGATGTTAATTATATCAATAATTGTGTTAATGTTTTATAAGATCTAGATCAAATTAAAGTTCATGTATACAATTGCACACTAAACCATTGTTCATGTATGCTTTTGGGATTTAACCCATTTTGATATATATATTTTTAAAATAATAATTTACATTTATCTTATTTTGATTTATATTCTAAAAAATCCAAGATCAATCCCTAAATCATAAACCCTAAACCCTAAATATTGTACCCTAAACCACAAACACCAAAACCTAAACCTCAAACTCAAAACCCCAAACCATAAATCTTAGACCATAAAACTCGAACCCTAAACTCTAAACTGCAAACCTTAAACCATAATCCGAGATCAACTTTTTGGGAATTCATGTGGCCAATGTTAGTGTAGTACAAAACATATATTTTAATAGCTAACACATTAACCATAAATCCCTCATGAGGGATTTCGGTTTCGGGATTTTGGGTCATATAGCCAATACCCTAAACCCTAAACCCTAAAATCCTAAACCCTAAAATCCTAAACTTAAACCATAAACCCTAAACTCAAAAACCTAACACATTAATCATTTCCCCCCAAACCCATAAAGCATAAACCCTAAACCCAAAACCCTAACCCATTAACCATTTCCCCCTAAACCCCTAACCCTAAACCTTAACCCCTAACCACTAACACTTAAACCTTAATACCGATAAACACTAAGGTATTAAACACTATACAATAAACCCAAACAACAAACTTTAAAACACTAAACCCGTACACCAAAATAACAAACCCTAAACCATGAAATTAACATACTAAACATTAAACCTTAAATCAATTTTAATAGCTTAATTTGTAACTTAAATGAAAACTTCTAAATTGTTTAGTTAGCAATTTGTAACTTTTCATAATTAAGTAACTAAAATGAAACTTTCTCATTGCTTATAAGTGAATGTATCAAAATAAAATATAATTCAAAGCAAGAATAAGAAAAAAATATGAAAAACTTTTAGCGGCGTTTTTTCACAAACGTCGCTAATACTTAGGTCTTTAGCGGCGTTTTTTAAACTATTTCTCATTTTTAGTGGTGTTTTGGAAATAAACGCCGCTATTGCTCAACTTTTTGCGGCGTTTTCTTTCAAACGCCGCTAACGTATAATATTTGCGGCGTTTTTCATTAAAACGCCACTAAAAACGCCGCTAAAAGTCTGTTTTGGTGTAGTGATATGAGTTGAATTTCATTCAATTAAACCTTAACCTCATTGTTCCTAAACAAAGCAAACTGGAAACAAATTTATCCTACAATTACCTTTAAACAACCCAATCAAAGAAACTCAACAAATTTGTTCAAACAGTTTCAGAGAATAGTGAAGAGACTAGTTTTTTTTATTAACAAATAAAAGGAATTAATAATTTAAATATCAAATTTTGATACTCAAAATATCAAAGAAACAAACGACTTAATCTAAAATTTGAGAAGCTCTTTAACGTTTAAATGAAACAACATCATATTTGTTTCGATCGCGAGAGATAAATCTTTGACTGTCAGATTTCAAAATAATCTTATTTAACTTAACAAATCAACCCATACAAAAGATTCTTCATCTTAACAATAATGTAGGGAGTAAGAGTTAAAGGAAGTTTATGTAAACCAGTACAACAAATGTAGAAACTTAGTTTCCATCTTCTGTCTTCTGTTTCCATGAATAAATAAATTCAATCAAAACAATCAAGATTGAAAGAACTATAACCGAAAATCATCACAGATCAAGATTAACTTCTTCAGGAGAACAAAAAAACAAACATTGAAATAAGTATACATATCACTCGGCAAACATGCATATACATAATCATTTTGGCGGTGGAAAATTCAAAGTTGTATAATTGATATTAATTTGTAAGTTTCATAAAACCCAAATTTTAATATAATAATTAAAATATAAAAAATTTCAATATGAATCTCAAACATCAATATATATAATCGAAAATCAAAATATCAAGTCCATAAAATTTCAAAAATGAATCAATCCAAAAGTAATAGAGAATTAATTCGTTCTCAATGATTTAACATGATGAGGCTCGAATGCCTCTTGCTAGAACCGTAAAACTCTTATACAAAACTTAATAAGTCAGGATTTATCATGTCAAATCATTAAGAGCAAAACTGAATGTGGAAGCGTACCTGAATCCGTTGATTTCTTGAATGTTCGATCTTGTGGTTTTGATCTTCCAAATTAGCACACAAGTAATTTAGATGTCATTCTCTGTTTTTTGAAGATGGGATGTCAACAAGATTATGTATGTGTAATTTGGGGACCATAACCCTAATATATAATTTTTGCACATTAAACTTAATTCCCAATCAACCCATCATCAATTAAAAATTAGTTACTAGAGTATCTATGTAACATCCTAAAATTTAGAATTTTATGTGTTGCATGATATCTTGTGTGAGGCTAGCTAAATTATTAATTGTGTATGTTTTAAGGTCCTAAGAAGGCTCGAGGTTTATTTGGGCCTTAGTAAAAAAATTTGGTGTTTTAACATTTTAAGGAAAGATAGCAAGTGGCATCAAAGCTTATGGAAATAAGTGAGTAAATTGCTAGCATAAATGAGCATATGGTAAAGGGGATATGATGATACGAGCTCACCTATGAAGCCTGTGACGGACGTCAATCATGACCCGATGAGGCTACCTAATGGGCCAATTACACGTTCCCGAACCAAACAATTCAAAGATGCCGCAACGGTATTGGTGGCACAAATTTGGGATGATCATAAAAGAGAGCCAAAAAGCATGCTAAACTCGTACAACTTATTTGAAGTTGAATATACTAGCCAGTCTGACTGCTAGTTTATTTAACACTTTAAATTACGCATGTTTTATTTTTCTGTAATAGCTTTATTTTCTTATTTCATATTTGTTTGTTTAGATAGTACAAGTTTTTAGTTAGTCTTTGTCGAAGTGATTATTAGTATGTCTAAGTTATATTAACATTTATTTTGGCTAAACACGCATTTGAATTAAATGTTGTTGGTGTCTAAATTATGGTGTTAACTATCCTAAGTGACTGCTGAATTGATAAAGTCTAATTGTGCTATTTTATTGTGAGCTAATGGAATTGATTAATTTGCTGCAGGATTAAATTACCTTGGACGGCTTGGATGTTTAGCTATGTGGGAATTAATTAATAAACATGTGGGTGCATAAGATAAATATGCCGCATGCTTGAGAAATAAATTAAAGAATGGAGGCATTGGACGGCAAGCATGAATCAACATGGTGGAATTAATGAAATAAACAATTGAAGCAATTACATGATAATGGGATTTGAAGATAAGTCCATGCGTGATATGTTTGTGGGTTGAATAAACAATGGTGAAAATTGAATGGATAGGTATGAAGACTTGGACGGCTATAGAAGAATAAATAAGCATGTGCTAGTGGAATATTAAAGAAATAGAATTTAAGCATGTGCTAGTGGAATATTAAAGAAATAAAACATGAAGGGTTAGTGATTTGTTGGACGGCAATGCTAGGAATAAATGGAATCATTTGTTTATTAAAATGGGACGACACACACAAATTTTAGTCAACTTATGACAAATGAAAGTGCAGCAAACTTTGATGGAGATTAGGTAAATGCCTTATTTTAATTTCAAGTTGGCTATACTTTCTAGCTCCATGATTTTTCCCTTGGCCGAATGTTCACCAAGTCAACTACTCGTGTGCACAACTAGAGGATGAGGCCATCAAATTTATTTTCCCTATTCGGCTATCTTTGAAAAGGCCTATAAATATTTTGCACATTTTCATTTTGTAAAGAACAACTTGAATTTTGAATGAAAAGAAGCATTTCTTTTGGTGAGTATTCACTCTCCTTATTCTCGAGGTTTGAATTGACTTATCTAGTTTTCTAGTGGCGTCGTTCTTTCCTTGTTTTGAACTTATCATCCTAACGGGTGTGGCGTTCATTAACCTATACCGTTGGTTCCTATCTCGCTAGATAGTGGGTCTCGGTTTTATCTCAAAACTCATTCCATCAATTTGAAACTTATAAGATTCGGGTCTTTAATTTTTATTAAAGGTTCTTTCTTGTTTCAAATACGTATCCATCTCAACCTATCACCTATCTTTACCTTTCAGAGATTTTATTTCCAATAAAATTATCCTTTTGTTAATTAAACGAGAAACTACCTAATTTATGATCGGGCAACATTTACGATTCGCCTCCTAACCCGAGACAGACCGTTATCATCTGGTATCAGAGCCAATCAAATTAGGCACGTTTTGATCGTCTTGAGTATTTCCGAGTAAGTTTCAAAAAAAAATTCGAGTTAAAAAAAAAAAGAACCCTCTTCCTACCTTGGCCTGTTTAGATTGTCAAGTTCTTCTCTAAGAAGACGAACGACATTTGCTTGCTTATATTCCCAGTGTTTTACAAAGTATACTAACGGAGACGAGCCCTTGTCTGTATAGTTAGTTAGCTCTATAAGATGTTGGGAATCAACTATAGTTGACTTCCCCGCAATTGTTACCTCCTTCAACATATCTTGGTCATCTCTTGGCTTTTCTACATTAAACTGCTTCCCAGCTATCAACCAAACTTACCTTTTTTTTTTTTTAACTCTCGAAACGACCTACGAGTTGCTAGATAAGTCAAAGACAACCTTCTAGAATCTAGAAGAGTGAATTCGAGCGGTAAAAGGCAAGAGTGAATACATTAAAAAAAAGCCAGAATTGAGTAAAAACACGAGTGTAAGTGTTGATAATTTTCTTTGTGAGTGAACAAGTGAGGATTGTAGTGAGGAATTCATTAATTTTGTTTAAAAACATGTCTAGGAGCCCCGAACGTCGAATAATAAGTGACGAAGCATCCGACGCCGCCGGAGGTGGAAGAAGATTGCAACCCCGAAGGACTGATCCTGAAGGGAGAAATCAGGATTTGCAAACAGTAATGCAAGAAATCACACGTATGTTCAGAACAATCAGCGAACGATTAGATCAAAGAGATGAATGAAGACCTCGAGCAAATACCCCTCCAATTCCGAGAAGAGGGCGAGAATAACCTTGGTTACGTAACAACGACGTCTACGAACCAAGTGAAGCCGACAGCAACCCGGCTTTCGAACACGATGAACGAAGAGGAGGTCCACGAGTCTGTGAGCGAAGGGATCGAGAATGGGCCGATGACGACTTGAAGAACATTAAAATGACGATTCCTGCTTTCCAAGGGCGATCCGATCCGGAAGCCTACCTTGAGTGGGAAAAGAAGGTGGAATTAATCTTCGAATGTCATAATTATTCAGAAAATAAGAAGGTGAAGCTTGCTGCCATCGAATTTTCTGATTACGCCCTTATCTGGTGGGATCAATTAACGACGAGTCGAAGACGGGATGGTGAACGCCCAATATCCACATGGGCGGAAATGAAGGCACTAATGCGGAAAAGGTTCATCCCAACCTACTATCACCGCGAGTTGCATCAAAAGTTACAAAGCCTAACTCAGGGTCACCGAAGCATAGAGGATTACTACAAAGAGATGGAAGTGGCCATGATCCGAGCCAATGTGGAAGAAGAACGAGAAGCCACCATGGCACGTTTTAGCGCTGGCCTTAATCGAGATATCGCAAATATTGTAGAATTACACCATTACATCGATATCGTCGAAATGGTTCACATGGCAATAAAAGTCGAAAAACAGCTGAAACGAAAAGCTACGCCTAGAGCAAACCCCAATCAGGCTTCAACATCTAAGTGGGGGCAAGTGACCAACAAAAGGGACATGCCGAATTGCCAAAGAAACCAGTGGCGCACCCAAGTCTAACAAGCCGATCGGTGAAACAAGTAAAGGCAAAATGGAAGCTCTTCCAAATTGATCCCGAGACATTAAGTGTTTCAAATGTTTGGGACGAGGACATATCGCAAGTCAATGTCCAAACTGAAACACTATGTTTATCCGAGATGATGGCGAGATCGAATCTGAAAGTGAAAAGGAAGATGATGCCAGTGAAACATCCCAAGACGAGGAAGAAGTAGAACAAGCCGAAAGTGGAGAAATCTTGGTGGTAAAAAGGAGCCTTAGCCTACAAGGTGTCGAAAACGAACAACAACGCGAAAACATCTTCCATACGTGTTGCCAAGTAAAGGGGAAGATTTGTTGCGTCATTATTGACGGAGGAAGCTGTACTAATGTGGCCAGCACCATATTGGTGGAGAAACTTGGATTGACTACCACAAAACATCCCCATCCGTATAAGCTACAATGGCTTAATGACGCGGGAGAACTTAAGGTCACAAAACAAGTTTTGGTTCCCTTTACAATAGGGAAGTATCAAGATGAGGTCTTGTGCGATGTGGTTCCGATGCTAGCGGGACATCTCCTGCTTGGACGACCTTGGCAATTTGACAAGCGAGCAATCCATGACGGCTACACTAATCGGTACACTTTTAAGTACTTGGGCCGGAACGTGACACTAGCTCCGCTAACACCCAAGCAAGTTTACGAAGATCAGTTGAAGATGAAGGCATCAATAGAAAAATCAAAAGAAAGCGAGCGGAAAAATGAGAAAGAAAAAGAGAAAAATTTAAAAAAAAAAGAGGAGCAAGAAATTAAGTGATAAAACAAGAGAGTGTGAACAAAAAGAAGAGGAAACGAAGGAAGAAAAAGAAAATGGAAAAATGAGTGTTTTTGCAAAAACAAGAGATATTCGAAAAGCTTTGTGTGTGAGACAACCGATGTATGTCTTACTATACAGGGAATCATTTTTGAACACTAACGACTTACCCGAGAATCTTCCTTCTTCTGTGTTGTCTCTGATTCAGGAATTCAAGGACATCTTTCCAGAAGAGATACCAAGTGGCTTACCGCCCATTCGAGGCATAGAACACCAAATTGACCTGGTGCCGGGAGCTTCACTGCCCAATCGACCTGCGTACCGGAGCAATCCCGAAGAAACAAAAGAGCTCCAAAAGTAAATCACTGAATTGCTAGAAAAGGGATATATCCGAGAAAGCCTTAGTCCATGCGCGGTACCGGTGCTACTAGTGCCAAAGAAAGATGGTTCATGGCGAATGTGTGTCGACTGTCGCGCTATCAACAAGATTACCGTCAAATACCGACACCCAATACCCCGACTCGACGATATGCTCGACGAGTTGAGTGGAGCTCGAATCTTCACAAAGATTGATCTCAAAAGTGGCTATCACCAAATTAGGATGTGGGAAGGCGATGAGTGGAAAACGGCTTTCAAAACAAAGTTAGGTTTGTATGAATGGTTGGTAATGCCATTCGGACTTACAAACGCTCCGAGTACTTTTATGCGACTTATGAATCATGTTTTACGAGCTTTCATTGGCAAATCATGTGTTGTTTATTTTGATGACATATTAGTGTACATCAAATCTTTGGAGGATCACCTCCAACATTTACGTGCGATCTTAGAAACACTGCGGAAAGAGGTATTGTACGCCAATATCAAGAAATGTTCTTTTTGTACTGACAAGGTTATTTTCTTAGGATACGTCGTAAGTGCAAATGGATTAGAGGTGGACCAAGAGAAGGTTAGAGCAATCCAAGAATGGCCCCGTCCTACAACGGTTAGCCAAGTAAGAAGTTTCCATGGGTTGGCTAGTTTTTACCGCCGATTCGTGCCTAACTTCAGCACGATAGCCGCTCCTTTAACGAGTGTGATCAAGAAGAATTCAGCTTTCCATTGGTCCGATGAGCAAGAACGGTCCTTTAAGGCCCTTAAAGAATGTCTTGTTAAAGCTCCATTGTTATCCCTTCCTGACTTTACTAAAACTTTTGAAATTGAGTGTGATGCATCAGGAGTAGGGATCGAAGCTGTTCTAACTCAGAATGGAAGACCGGTGGCGTACTTCAGCGAGAAATTGAACGGAGCTGCACTCAATTACCCCGTGTATGACAAAGAGATGTACGCTCTAATAAGATCGCTCGAAACGTGGCAACATTACTTGAGGCCGAAAGAGTTTGTTATTCATTCAGATCATGAAGCACTCAAGTATATTAAAGGTCAGCACAAGCTCAACAAACGACATGCAAAATGGATCGAGTATTTAGAATCGTTTCCGTACGTAATTAAGTATAAGAAAGGTAAGGAAAATGTGGTTGCGGATGCTTTATCACGAAGGTACACTTTATTAGCCTTTCTTGATTCTAAAATACTTGGTTTCCATCACATTAAGGAATTATATACTAATGATGCTGATTTTGGCAAAGTCTATAATGCTTGTGAGAATGGTGCTTTTGATAAGTTTTACAGGCATGAAGGATTCCTTTTCAAGGAAAACAAGATTTGTATACCGCAAGGTTCTATACGAGACATGCTTGTGATAGAGGCACATAGTGGTGGCCTTATGGGTCACTTTGGAAGAGACAAAACATTGTCCACTCTTCAAGAACATTTTTTTTGGCCAGGAATGAGCAAGGATGTTGAACGAATTTGTGAACGTTGCATTGCTTGCAAACAAGCCAAATCACGGCTCCAGCCTCACGGTTTATATACGCCCCTTCCTATTCCAGACACTCCGTGGGTCGACATTTCCATGGATTTCATCCTTGGATTACCAAGATCAAAAACTGGGAAGGACTCAATTTTTGTTGTAGTTGATCGTTTCTCTAAAATGTCCCATTTTATCCCTTGTTCTAAGACTGACGATGCTGTGCATATTGCAAACTTGTTTTTTAGGGAAATCATACGATTACATGGACTTCCGAAGACAATCGTATCCGATCGGGACGTAAAATTTTTAAGTCATTTTTGGCGAACTCTGTGGGGAAAGTTAGGGACAAAACTACTATTCTCGACCACGTGTCATCCTCAAACGGATGGACAGACCGAAGTAGTGAACCGAGTCCTATCAACCTTGCTGCGAGCATTGGTGCAAAAAAATCTCAAAACGTGGGAAGACTGTCTGCCCCACATCGAATTTGCTTACAACCAAGCTGTTCATTTTGCAACTAAATTCTCGCCTTTCGAAATTGTTTACGGGTTTGACCCTCTCACCCCTCTTGATTTATTGCCATTGCCTTCAGATAAATTTATCCATCCTGATGCTAGGAAAAAGGCGGAATACATAAAAGAGTTGCATCGAAAGGTGCGCGAGAATATTGAAGCAAGAACCAAGCAATACGTCCAACGAGCTAACAAAGGTCGTAGACGCATTCTCTTTGAACCAGGGGACTGGGTTTGGGTTCATATGCTAAAAGAAAGGTTTCCCAAGCAAAGGCGATCTAAACTTCTCCCAAGGGGGGACGGTCCATTTCAAGTCATTGAACGCATAAATGACAACTCGTACAAATTGGACTTGCCAGGTGACTATAATGTGAGCGCGAGTTTTAATGTTTCTGATCTTTCTCCTTTCGATGTAGGTGATGATTCGAGGACGAATCAACTTAAAGAGGGTGGGGATGATACGAGCTCACCTATGAAGCCTGTGACGGACGTCAATCATGACCCGATGAGGCTACCTAATGGGCCAATTACACGTTCCTGAACCAAACAATTCAAAGATACCGCAACGGTGTTGGTGGCACAAATTTGGGATGATCATAAAAGAGAGCCCAAAAACATGCTAAACTCGTACAACTTATTTGAAGTTGAATATACTAGCCAGTCTGACTGCTAGTTTATTTAACACTTTAAATTACGCATGTTTTATTTTTCTGTAATAGCTTTATTTTCTTATTTCATATTTGTTTGTTTAGATAGTACAAGTTTTTAGTTAGTCTTTGTCGAAGTGATTATTAGTATGTCTAAGTTATATTAACATTTATTTTGGCTAAACACGCATTTGAATTAAATGTTGTTGGTGTCTAAATTATGGTGTTAACTATCCTAAGTGACTGCTGAATTAATAAAGTCTAATTGTGCTATTTTATTGTGAGCTAATGGAATTGATTAATTTGCTGCAGGATTAAATTACCTTGGACGGCTTGGAGGTTTAGCTATGTGGGAATTAATTAATAAACATGTGGGTGCATAAGATAAATATGCCGCATGCTTGAGAAATAAATTAAAGAATAGAGGCATTGGACGGCAAGCATGAATCAACATGGTGGAATTAATGAAATAAACAATTGAAGCAATTACATGATAATGGGATTTGAAGATAAGTCCATGCGTGATATGTTTGTGGGTTGAATAAACAATGGTGAAAATTGAATGGATAGGTAAGAAGGCTTGGACGGCTATAGAAGAATAATTAAGCATGTGCTAGTGGAATATTAAAGAAATAGAATTTAAGCATGTGCTAGTGGAATATTAAAGAAATAAAACATGAAGGGTTAGTGATTTGTTGGATGGCAATGCTAGGAATAAATGGAATCATTTGTTTATTAAAATGGGACGGCACACACAAATTTTAGTCAACTTATGACAAATGAAAGTGGCAGCAAACTTTGATGGAGATTAGGTAAATGCCTTATTTTAATTTCAAGTTGGCTATACTTTCTAGCTCCATGATTTTTCCCTTGGCCGAATGTTCACCAAGTCAACTACTCGTGTGCACAACTAGAGGATGAGGCCATCAAATTTATTTTCCCTATTCGGCTATCTTTGAAATGGCCTATAAATATTTTGCACATTTTCATTTTGTAAAGAACAACTTGAATTTGAATGAAAAGAAGCATTTCTTTTGGTGAGTATTCACTCTCCTTATTCTCGAGGTTTGAATTGACTTATCTAGTTTTCTAGTGGCGTCGTTCTTTCTTTGTTTTGAACTTATCATCCTAACGGGTGTGGCGTTCATTAACCTATACCGTTGGTTCCTATCTCGCTAGATAGTGGGTCTCGGTTTTATCTCAAAACTCATTCCATCAATTTGAAACTTATAAGATTCGGGTTTTTAATTTTTATTAAAGGTTCTTTCTTGTTTCAAATACGTATCCATCTCAACCTATCACCTATCTTTACCTTTCAGAGATTTTATTTCCAATAAAATTATCCTTTTGTTAATTAAACGAGAAACTACCTAATTTACGATCGGGCAACATTTACGATTCGCCTCCTAACCCGAGACGGACCGTTATCATATGACGCCACATGAAGGGCTTTGAGGGAAGAGGTTCGAATCCCGCTTGGTACAAATTTTGATTTTTTTTGTGCTATTCATACTTAGTGTCGGCCATGGTGGTATTTAAGGTAAGGTAGACTTTTTAATTATGGTATGATGGCTAAAGAAACAAGGAAAGGATGAAGGTAAGGAAAGGAATCAAAAGAAAAAGGCAAGATAAGGGAGCATGTTGGCCTTTTTCATGGGTGATGTTTTGGAAAGTGTTGTTGGTCAACACTTATCCTTATGGGCAAAACAATACACGATTTTGGTGAAGGGAGAGGGTAGCCGAGTTTGCTTTAGTCATTTGGTAGAATTTTTGGTGCTTGATAGGCCTAATTTCTTTTGGCATCCTTTTTGTGTTCTTTTCTTCAACTTCTCCTCTCATTGCCGCAACTTCAAGTCAATAGTGAGTATTGTTTCTTTTCTATCTTTGCCTTGCCGAAAACACCTAGCCATTGTGACCAATTATTTTCACTAATCTTCTCTTAAAAATCGAAACTAGTTAAGCACTCCTTCTCCATCTTTCTTTTCTTTTTCACAAAATTCTTCAACCCTTCTTTCTTCTTCTCTAATCCATACTCTCATAGCCGAAATTGTTCTTGTTCATTTTTCCTTCATAGCTGAACCTTTCAATCCATAATCTCTCATTCACAATTTCTTTTTTTCATTCGGGTTGACACTCTTTTCTTCGATTAAATCGGTAAGTGATTTCTTTTCTATTTTCATATTCTTTTCTTTCTAGCGAATAGGTACATATCACTATTCGGTTGTGAATCTTGATTTTTAATCAAAATGGTGTTACTTTCCACTCCTTCGCATCTTAATCACCCTCTTTTTCGTAGTGTTCTAAGTGGGTGGCCGTGTATTATTCTAGCCTTAAGTCAAACGGTGGAAACCGGATCCAAAATCGATAAGGTATGGAGTTCTTCATGGGTTACTTGAAATCATTCATTATTCGTTTAGTTGCCAACAGAATAATAGTGGTTGTGACTAATCGATTATATTTTTAGGGACTAAATCGCTCGATCTATCCACTCGTTGATCATACGGAAATAGTGGTAAGCCGACCCTTTTTCCTTAGTCAATCATTTCATATCAACGTATTATCGTTTTGACTAAGATTTTATTCAATGGAGGCAAGCGGTACCGAATCGAAAGGGAAAGCGTTTGGAGATCACAAAAGGAGCAGATTTGCGATTCCTACTCCTAAATTCAAGCGAAGGGCGGTATCGGCGGTTCAGGATTTTCCACCGGGTTGTGGACCATCATCCGGTGAAAATAGACAAATCGTGGTTGTTCACGATTCTAAGGGTAAACATTTTAAATCGTTTATTTCAGAGTTAGATTAATAAAATCACATATGTTGATTAATCGGGTGTTATGATATCATAGGTGTCGACGATCGAGAAGGCCTAGTACTTACCGTAATCAAGTGTGTAATCTCACACTGTAATTCCGTAGATTTATGATTCTGTAACATGTCGAATAAGTAGATTGTTATCATTATACGACTAAAATCGAAAAAATGGCATAAAACGAGGAATTTTCTTAAAGTACACTATTTTGAAAGATTTGACAAAATCGGTATTAAGATTGTTAAAATTACGAAAATGCCCTTATGGGCCGAATTACGAAAATGCCCTAATGCGCCGTTATGTTAGAATGCCTTAATGGGCCGATTATTATTGCTTAAATGAGCCTAGTCATTGTAATAAATTACTTGATAAATGATTGCTATTGTTATGCGAACATTTTATTATGTTGTTGCATTTTCATATATTGCATGGGTTGGGAAAATGTTGAAAAGAAGTGTAGCCTGGTGGCATTGCCACAATAAACTGTTTATTATAATGTTTACACATGATATCGGTGGCTTGGCCACAATAAAATTTATTAAATGGCAATTTGCCTGCGTTTTGGTGTGATGGCGGGGTGGGTTGACTTGATCCCCACAGGTGTGATGGTTGGTACGGAGGTGTGTTGGATGGATGGGTTGGGTTGCATACTTTGCTTATATATATATTCTGTTATGTAAATGGGCTTAGGCCCAAGATATTGAAATATGGGTCCAGGCCCAGTGGACAACGGTAAGGGGATTATACATTGAGTTCCAGTAACTCACCCCGTTTCCTTAACCCTTGCAGGTAATGCTCAGTGATGTGGACTTGGGCCAGGGATGACCCGGTGGAGGCCATACTTCAGAAATGGTGTTTCATTTTGAACTTTAAATTTCTATTTCCGTTTTCTTTATTATTTTGGGTTTTTATGATGTAATAAGGCCTCTGGAGTATTTTTATTTTGCTATATGTTTGACGTACTTTTATTTTGCTTGAATTATTTGAATGGGAATTTTTCTAAAAACTTAAATAAAGATTTTTCTAAAATAGATTAACAAAGGGATTTCATAATCAATTTTAACAAATATTTTAACTTTAAAATTTTCTCTCGAATTATCAACAATATTTTCAAAAGTCTTGTTTATAAGATCTTTAATTCAAATTATCAATTTTTCAAATCAACCTTCGAGGTTTATAAAACTTTATCAAATATTTCAAATCAAATTTATTTTCTTGATTTTAACAAACAAACCTTTTTAGTATGAACACAAATGACTTATCATGTTTTTCTCATGTGACATGTCAGATCCGGTCATAACGCATGGGCCAGGTTTCGGGTGTTACATTTTATGGTATCAGAGCCTGATTTCAAAACTCAACTGTGGTTTGGGTTCAAAAACATTTTCCAAAATTGTTTAAATTTTAAATTATAAATGTATATTTTAAAGGAAGTATGGCACCACGGGTATCCGGCACCAAGTCAAGTAAGTATATGTTATATGATTATGATTATTGTGGTATGACTGTAGAAACACTCTAGAACTTTTGGTTTCAAGAGCTAAAACTATAGAGATTGAGACTGTAGGATGCGTTTTGCGAAAACGACTTTACTTCCTATACTTCATAAAATATTGTTTAATAAACACTGAAATAGCATACTGATTCATAAGACTCTTAATCAGATTAAATCGAATTAGTAAAAATGAGCGCTAGAGGACGTGGACGCGGTAGACGTGGCCATGGCAGAGGCCAGGGCGCTAGAGTTGTATCTGAGGCATCGGGACATACGCAGGAAATGGACGCATCTGCGTCACCTGTGACTGAAGCTGGGTTACATGATCTATGAGAGAGGACGACGCTCTGTCCCAAGCAATGTTGCGAGTTCTGGAAAGGGTTGTTGGGGCAAGAACTGGGTCAGCAACTCGTGGGTCAATATCGGAGTGACTCAGATCAAATGGAGCTGAGGTTTTTAGGCGTATCTCGGGAGTAGCCCCAAATGTAGCGGAGTACTGGCTTGAAGCGGTGGAGAGGACCATGGATGATTTTGATTGCACCGTCGAGCAGAAACTGAAAGGGGTGGTATCATTCTTGAGAGACGAGGCGTATCAGTGGTGGCTCACTGTTCGGGAAGGCACTCAGGCCGATCGTATTACCTGGGATTTCTTTAAGACGGCATTCCAAGGAAAGTATGTCGGGGCTAGCTATGTGGATGCCCGAAGGAAGGAATTTTTAAATATGGTCCAAGGAGGTAAGACTATGGCAGCTTACAAGGTGGAATTTCTGCGTCTGAGTCGGTATGCCCAGGGAATAGTACCAACTGACTACGAACGCTGTGTGCATTTTAAGGATGGGTTGCGTGATGAGTTGCGGGTATTGATAGCCCCACAAAAGGAGAGGAATTTTGCCACACTGGTGGAGAAAGCCAAGATAGCTGAAGAGGTTAAACACTCGGAGCGGCAAAACCGAGACAAGGATAGGGTCAGGAGCAAGAGAGACTCTGAGTACTCAGGTCCTGCTAGAGGTTTTCAAAAGAGGCCCAGGAATGAGGAGCCAGCTCGAGCGAGAGTATCAGCTACTACTAATCAGTTACAGCCATGTGTGGATTGTAGAAAACTTCACTCGGGTGAATGCTGGAGGAGAACCGGTGATTGTTACAGATGTGATTCCAAAGATCATCGGTTTAGAGATTGTCCTTGACAGCCTGCTAAGACTCAGGTATTCGTAATGATGTTGCGCAGCAAGCTAGAGGCGCTCAGCAGCCACCGAGAGGCCGTGGGCCAGGTCGAGGTGGTAATAGCGTAGGATGAGGTCAGGGTGCACCGGGTAGAGGTACTGGTAATAGGGGTAACACGGAGGCGAGACAGCCAGGGTTGGTCTATGTGGTCAGACATCGAGAGGATGGCGATGCACTTGATGTAATAACCGGTACGTTCTTCATATCTGATGTACCTGTTACTGCTTTGATAGATATCGGATCCACCCATTCGTATGTTGCTTGTGCTGTATCTGGAAATCTGAACATTAGATCTGAGATTGCTGCTAGAGAAACAACTGTAATTAGCCCTCTAAGACAGTCGGTGATAGTAAATAAGTTGTTTAGGGATGTGCCCTTAGAAATTCAGGGGAAAATATTTCTGGTGATTTGATGGAACTGCCATTTGGCGAATTCGATCTTATTTTGGGCATGGACTGGTTGGTTAAACATCGTGCGAACTTGGATTGTGCTGCAAAGCAAATGATACTAAGAACTTCAGAGGATAAGGAAGTGATGATGATAAGTGAAAGAAGAAACTATCTGTCTAATGTGGTATCTGCTTTAAAGGCAGAAAAGTTGGTGCGAAAAGGGTGTGGAGCGTTCTTAGCCTTCATCAGTGCTTTGGATGCCAAGGAGTTGTCGATGGAAAGTGTTAGAAGGTGAAAGAGTTTTCGGACATTTTTCCCGAGGAGCTTCCAAGATTGCCTCTGGATCAGGAGGTAGAGTTTGGCATTAAGTTGTTGCCAGGAACGGCTCCGGTATCAATTGCTCCTTATAGAATGGCGCCGAAGGAGTTAGCGGAGCTTAAGGATCAAATTCAGGAGTTGTTGGATCGCGGATTCATTCGACCAAGTGTGTCACCGTAGGGAGCGCCACTCTTGTTCGTTAAGAAGAAGGATGGGTAGATGCGTATGTGTATCGGTTATAGGCAATTGAATAAGTTGACGATCAAGAACAAGTATCCGTTGCTGAGAATCAACGATTTGTTTGATCAAGTGCGAGGAGCTTCGATTTTCTCGAAGATAGATTTGAGATCGGGTTATCACCAGCTTAAGGTCAAAGAGGCGGATATTCGTAAGACTGCATTTTGAACTCGTTATGGGCATTACGAGTTCTTGGTGATGCCGTTTGGGTTGACTAATGCACCAGCTGCATTTATGGACTTGATGAACCGGGTCTTCCAACCCTATTTAGATCGGTTTGTGGTGGTGTTCATAGATGACATCTTGGTGTACTCAAAGAATGAAGAAGAACATAATTCGCATATGCGGGTAGTATTGCAGATTTTAAGGGAGAAGCAACTGTTTGCCAAATTCAGTAAGTGTGAATTTTGGCTGAAGGAAGTGACCTTTTTGGGGCATGTTGTGTCTGCCGAAGGAATTAGAGTTGATCCCCGGAAGGTCTAAACTGTGTTAGACTGGAAACCACCGAAGAAGTGGCCGAAATTTGAAGTTTCCTAGGATTGGCTGGTTATTACAAGCGGTTCGTTGAGGGGTTTTCGTTGATTGCTGCACCCCTAACTAAGCTATTGCGTAAGGGAGTACCGTTTGTGTGGTCAGATAAGCAGCAAGAGAGCTTTGAGAAATTGAAGAAGATTCTGACAGAAACACCAGTATTGATTCAACCTGAGGTTGGTAAGGAGTTTATTGTTTATTGTGATGCGTCACACACGGGCTTAGGATGTGTGTTGATGCAAGGGGGAAAGGTGGTGGCTTATGCATCTCGTCAATTAAGGCCGCATGAGGTGAACTATCCTACTCATGATTTGGAGTTAGCTGCAGTGGTGTTTGCTCTGAAGATTTGGAGACACTATCTGTATGGTGAGAAGTCTTTATCTATACGGATCATAAGAGTCTGAAGTACCTCCTTACCCAAAAGGAGTTGAACTTAAGACAGCGGAGGTGGATAGAACTGTTGAAAGATTATGACTTCTTAATCGAGTATCATCCCGGAAAGGCTAACGTAGTGGCAGATGCGTTGAGTCGTAAGGTGATTTCGGACTTGAGAGCGATGTTCGCTCATCTTAGCCTATATGAAGATGGTAGTCTACTAGCCGAACTTCAGGTGAAGCCTGCGTGGGTAAGCTAAATTAAGGAAAACCAGTTATTAGATGAAATGTTGGGTTCTTTACTTCAGCAAGTGGAAGGTGGTGTGATAGGGGATTTTGGATTGAATAGTGACGGAGTATTGTGTTTCCGAGGAAGAATGCGTATGCCTAGGGATTCGAAATTGAGACAAATGATTCTGCGTGAGGCGCATAGTAGCCCATATACTATGCACCCCGGGGAAATAAGATGTACCGAGACCTCCGTGAGCAGTATTGGTGGCCAGGGTTGAAACGGGAGGTTACTAATTTTGTGAGCAAGTGCTTGACATGTCAGCAGGTGAAGGCGGAACATCAATTACCGTCAGGTTGCTACAACCTGTGAAAATTCCATTATGGAAATGGGAAAGGATAACGATGGACTTTGTTAGTGGGTTACCCTTAACGCCTACTAAGAAAGATTCCGTTTGGGTAATAGTGGATCTGTTGACAAAGACTGCTCATTTCCTACCTGTTCGTACGGATTACTCATTGCAGAAGTTGGCCAAGTTGTATGTAACAGAGATCGTGAGGTTACATGGGGGTACCAGTGTCTATTATATCGGATAGGGACCCTAGGTTTACATCACGGTTTTGGAAGGCCTTACATGAAGCTTTGGGTACAAAGTTAAATTTCAGCATGGCGTTTCATCCACAATCAGATGGTCAGTCGGAGAGAGTGATCCAAATTCTAGAAGATATGTTAAGAGGCTGTGTGATCGACTTCAGGGGTAGTTGGGAGGATTTCCTACCATTGGCAGAGTTTGCATACAACAACAGCTATTAATCCAGCATCCAGATGGCACCCTACGAGGCGTTGTATGGTCGTAGGTATCGTACTCCTACTTGTTGGACTGAGCTGGGGGAGCGACAGTTATTGGGTCCTGAGTTGATATCGGAGATGGAGGAAAAAGTAAAGGTAATTCGGGCACGGTTAAAGGAAGCTTCGGATAGACAAAAATCGTACGCGGATCTGAAGCGTAAGGATATAGAGTTTACGGTGGAAAATCAGGTCTTTCTAAAGGTCTCACCTTGGAAGAAGATCTTTAGATTTGGACGGAATGACAAGTTGAGTCCTAGATTCATCGGACCATACCGTGTACTGAAGCGTGTTGGGCCAGTGGCTTATCAGCTTGAGTTACCTCCGGAGTTAAGTCAGATACATAGCGTATTTCATGTCTCAATGTTAAGGCGTTATCGATCGGATCCATCTCATGTTGTACCAGTGGAGGAAGTTGAGTTAAGACCTGACTTATCCTTTGAAGAGGAGCCAGTAAAGATCTTAGATCGGGACGTTAAGGTGCTGAAAAGGAAGTCGGTACCATTAGTCAAAGTATTATGGCGTAATCACGGATCAGAGGAAGCTACATGGGAGACTGAGGACGCGATTTGGCAGCAATATCCTCACCTCTTTTGATCAGGTAAATTTTGAGGATGAAATTTTCTTTAAGGGGGTAGAATTATAACATCCTAAAATTTAAAATTTTATGTGTTGCATGATATCTTGTGTGAGGCTAGCTAAATTATTAATTGTGTATGTTTTAAGGTCCTAAGAAGGCTCGGGGTTTATTTGGGCATTAGTAAAAAAATTTGGTGTTTTAGCATTTTAAGGAAAGATAGTAAGTGGCATCAAAGCTTATGGAAATAAGTGAGTAAATTGCTAGCATAAAGGAGCATATAGTAAAGGGGATATGGCGCCACATGAAGGGCTTTGAGGGAAGAGGTTCAAATCCCGCTTGGTACAAATTTTGATTATTTTTTTGTGCTATTCATTGTAACATCCTTAAATTAGGGCCTCTGCATTTTGTATGTGTTTGCATGTGTTGGTATGTCTGTGGTGTTGGTTTGGTATGTTCTGGGGTCTAGGCATGACCTCGGGTTAGTCCTGGGTCATGGCCAAAATTTTTGTTTTAGCCCTTAAGAATTAGGAGCTAGAGGAATTAGGGGTTAAAAGAATTTATTTGAGGATTTAGACACAAGAGTTACCTTGGTAAAGTGGCAAGGGAGGCGCCACTAAGGTGTCAAGGGAGTGACGCCACTTGCAGGGAAGGAGAGCCTTGGTTCGAGTTGCAGGAATCTCCCCTTGCCATTAATTTTTTGACGCCAAAGTTAAGGGAGTGGCGTGCTCAGGTGGGACTCTCATGGATAGATGAGGATTGAGTCAACCTATTTGAAATGGATGGAAGGGAGAAAAATTTGGTGTTTGACTCATTCAAAGTTGTTTGAATGAGTGGATGTGAGGAATTCAAGGAGAAGTGGAGGGGACGGCAAGTGTTTGGTGTCTAGCCGAATGGTGAGTGGTGGTGTGAGTTGGGAAGCAATCGGTTTTGGTCCTTTTGGGTGGTGGCCGAATGTGCCTAGTTGGTAGCTAAAAATCGGCAAAGCTTGGAAGGTCTTGCTCTTTTTTTTTTTGAGTTTAGTGTCAAGCCGAAACCTCAATTGCACCCCTCTCAACCTCTCTTTTCTCTTTTCGGCACATTAGGTACTTGGCCGAATCATCTTTGTTTTTCTTTGTAAAAGCCGAAACCTAAGTGGCATTCTTCCTCTTTTCTTTTGGTTGCCTATTGCCGAAACCCTTCTTTACTATTTCATTCATCTTCTCCATCTTCACCATCTTCAAGAGCCGAAACTTGCTTGCATCTTCTTCTCTTTATTTTGTTCAAAAGCCGAAAGCAATACTCCCTTCTCCATTCGATTTCTCTTCTCAAAATACTTGTGCCGAAACACCCAACTTTCTTCTCCTCTTCCATTTCTATAGCTTCATTCCCTGTGCTTTATTTTTCTCTTTTAGATTCATAAGCCATAGCCGAAACCTCTTTACTCTCTATTTTCTTCTCCCTGATTGACACTTTGGCCGAATATTGTGTCCATAAACCTCTTTCTTTTCTTGCGTTTTCTCATCGTCATCTCTGTGCCGAAATCAAGTTCTTTCTTTTGAGGGTAGCCGAATCTAGTGGTAAGTGATATCTTTTCTCTTCTTGATTAATTCAGGTAATGATCGAAACCCCATCTCTTTTCTATCATCTTTCTATTATGGAGTTATGTGTTGATTTTATTCTTATTCTTTAAAGGTAGCCGTAACCCCTAACAACTTTAAGGGGTACCGATCTTTGGTGGTTAGGAGCCGAATCAATCATCAAGGTAAGATAGCGATAATCCCTTTGGTTTCGGGATTTATGATTATGGCCGAATGGCCTTTAGACTCAATGATGTGGCAAAACCGATTGTAGGGAGGAGTACAACCCAAACTTGTAGATCTTCAGGATTTGGTAGGAAACCAAATCGGCTTAAGGAGGGAGCAACGTTTAGGATTTCGTTAGTTTGCGTAGTTTCGGGATTCGCTTAGATTTACGATTAGCCAGGTGTGTAACGCTTACACACTTCATTAGTTTAATAATGCTTATTATGTTACTGTTATAACCATTGGCATTTGTGACTTTGCCTTGTGGGCATGAGCTTGGAAACCGGGTAAGTCCCCTGTTATGTGATTTTTGGTATACATCATCATGCTCTGTTAAATGCTATGTTATATGTTATTTGTATGATCATGCGATATTGTGACACGTATGTGATGAACATGATGATGGGTTGATGAGAGGAGGGGGATAATTTATTTGGACTGTCACCAGTAGTTTTGACCACAAGATGGGTTGGCCCCATCCTTTAATTTGTGACTACGGTCACCAGTGGTTTTGACCACACTATTATTATCTGTGACTAAGTCCCAGTGGTTTTGACCACACGATTGATATTTGTGACTACGGTCACCAGTGGTTTTGACCACATATGGATATTGTGACTCGTCCCAGTGGTTTGGTACCACAGTGGGTTGGCCCCACATGATTATTACGGGATTGTCATCAGTGGTTTTGACCACACGATGGGTTGGCCCCATCACTTGATTTGTGACTACGGTCACCAGTGGTTTTGACCACAACGATATATATATTTGTGACTTCGATCACTAGTGGTTTTGACCACCAGTGGTTTTGACCACACGGGGTAGTTAAAGGAGATTGGATGGCTAGGTTATGGGTTGCATAATCTGCATGTTTTACTGATGATCTGTGTGAGTGCTTAAATTATCGTGTCGGGGATTTATACACTGAGTCTTGGTGACTCACCCCTTCCCATACATTTTGCAGATGAAGCATAGATCGCGGATATGGAGCCGAGGAGGACTCAAGGTGGCCATGCATCTTAGTTTGGTTTCGGACTTTAAAATTACTATTTCATTTTTAATAGCTTTCTTTCAATTTGGTTTTAGGTTTGTAATAAGGCCGCTAGTAATATTTTGGGTTTTTAATTACTTGCTTTTACTTTGATTATATTATGCATATATTGGATTTGTGGACTTGCTAAATTAACCGGTAAAAAGCAATGTTTTCAAAACTATAACTCTTTCGGATTTTAAAATGTTACCATCGGGTACCAGAGTTCACAAAATAATTAGGTAACTTGAATGCTTTTATAACTTAAATTTTCAAACAACTTCAAAAGCAAACGGTTTCTAACTTGATTATACTTGCTACACTCAGTTTTAATAAATATTAAATGTTTTTCTGAAATTTGTAATATCAAGTGAATTTTTTTAGCATAGGTTTAAAACAACCTTTACACGATTCCAACATCACTTTAACACCTTTTTAAACGATCAAAGAATTTCTTGGAAAAACTTTCCGACACACCTGTGTGTTCAAACTGTTTTCACTGTGTAACATGCCAGATTCGGTCGTGGTGTGTTGACCGGGTTTGGGGTGTTACATTCATACTTAGTGTCGGCCATGGTGGTATTTAAGGTAAGGTGGACTTTTTAATTATGGTATGATGGCTAAAGAAACAAGGAAAGGATGAAGGTAAGGAAAGGAATCAAAAGAAAAAGGCAAGATAAGGGAGCATGTTGGCCTTTTTCATGGGTGATGTTTTGGAAAGTGTTGTTGGTCAACACTTATCCTTATGGGCAAAACAATACACGATTTTGGTGAAGGGAGAGAGTAGCCAAATTTGCTTTAGTTATTTGGTAGAATTTTTGGTACTTGATAGGCCTAATTTCTTTTGGCATATTTTTTGTGTTCTTTTCTTCAACTTCTCCTCTCATTGCCGCAACTTCAAGTCAATAGTGAGTATTGTTTCTTTTCTTTCTTTTGCCTTGCCAAAAACACCTAGCCATTGTGACCAATTATTTTCACTCATCTTCTCTTGAAAACCAAAACTAGTTAAGCACTCATTCTCCATCTTTCTTTTCTTTTTCACAAAATTCTTCAACCCTTCTTTCTTCTTCTCTAATCCATACTCTCATAGCCGAAATTGTTTTTGTTCATTTTTCCTTCATAGTCGAACTTTCAATCCATAATCTCTCTTTCACAATTTCTTTTTTTCATTCGGGTTGGCACTCTTTTCTTCGATTAAATCGGTAAGTGATTTCTTTTCTATTTTCATATTCTTTTCTTTCTAGCCGAATAGGTACATATCACTATTCGGTTGTGAATCTTGATTTTTAACCGAAATGGTGTTACTTTCCACTCCTTCACATCTTAATCACCCTCTTTTTCGTAGTGTTCTAAGTGGGTGGCCATGTATTATTCTAGCCTTAAGTCAAACGGTGGAAATCGGATCCGAAATCGATAAGGTATGGAGTTTTTCATGGGTTACTTGAAATCATTCATTATTTGTTTAATTGCTAACGGAATAATAGTGGTTGTGACTAATCTATTTTATTTTTAGGGACTAAATCGCTCGATCTATCCACTCGTTGATCATACGGAAATAGTGGTAAGCCGACCCTTTTTCTTTAGTCAATCATTTCATATCAACGTATTATCGTTTTGACTAAGATTTTATTCAATGGAGGCAAGCGGTACCGAATCGAAAGGGAAAGCGTTTGGAGATCACAAAAGGAGCAGATTTGCGATTCCTACTCCTAAATTCAAGCGAAGGGTGGTATCGGCGGTTCGAGATTTTCCACCGGGTTGTGGACCATCATCCGGTGAAAATAGACAAATCGTGGTTGTTCACGATTCTAAGGGTAAACATTTTAGATCGTTTATTTTAGAGTTAGATTAATAAAATCACATATGTCGATTAATCAGTGTTATGATATCATGGGTGTCGACGATCGAGAAGGCCTAGTACTTACCGTAATTAGGTGTGTAATCTCACACCGTAATTCCGTAGATTTATGATTCAGTAACATGTCGAATAAGTAGATTGTTATCATTATACGACTAAAATCGAAAAATTGGCATAAAACGAGGAATTTGCGTAAAGTATACTATTTTGAAAGATTTGACAAAATCGGCATTAAGATTGTTAAAATTACGAAAATGCCCTTATGGGCCGAATTACGAAAATGCCCTTATGGGCCGAATTACGGAAATGCCCTAATGGGTCGGTATGTTAGAATGCCTTAATTGGCCGATTGTTATTGCTTAAATGAGCCTAGTCATTGTAATAAATTACTTGATAAATGATTGCTATTGTTATGCGAACATTTTATTAAGTTGTTGCATTTTCATATATTGCATGGGTTGGGAAAATGTTGAAGAGAAGTGTAGCCTGGTGGCATTGCCACAATAAACTGTTTATTATAATGTTTACACATGATATCGGTGGCTTGGCCACAACAAAATTTATTAAATGGCAATTTGCCCGTGTTTTGGTGTGATGGCGGGGTGGGTTGACTTGATCCCCACAGGTGTGATGGTTGGTATGGGGGTGTGTTGGATGGATGGGTTGGGTTGCATACTTTGCTTATATATATACTCTGTTATGTAAATGGGCTTAGGCCCAAGATATTGAAATATGGGTTCAGGCCCAGTGGACAACGGTAAGGGGATTATACACTGAGTTCTAGTAACTCACCCCGTTTCCTTAACCCTTGCAGGTAATGCTCAGTGATGTGGACTTGGGCCAGGGATGACTCGGTGGAGGCCATACTTCAGAAGTGGTGTTTCAGTTTGAACTTTAAATTTCTATTTCCGTTTTCTTTACTATTTTGGGTTTTTATGATGTAATAAGGCCTCTGGAGTATTTTTATTTTGCTATATGTTTGACGTTTGAATGGGAATTTTTCTAAAAACTTAAATAAAGATTTTTTCTAAAATAGATTAACAAAGGGATTTCATAATCAATTTTAACAAATATTTTTACTCGAAAATTTTCTCTCGAATTATCAACAATATTTTTAAAAGTCTTGTTTATAAGATCTTTAGTTCAAATTATCAATTTTTCAAATCAACCTTCGAGGTTTATAAAACTTTATCAAATATTTCAAATCAAATTTATTTTCTTGATTTTAACAAACAAACCTTTTTAGTATGAACACAAATGACTTATCATGTTTTTCTCATGTGACATGTCAGATCCGGTCATAACGCATGGGCCGGGTTTCGGGTGTTACAATCTACACATATTTGACCTATACTTTATTTAATAACTAAAACCCAATAAACCTTAACCAAATTAGATCATTTTTAATTGCAGGTAATCTTTTATGATAATAAATAATAACATGTAAATACTCTTATTATATATGTTGTCGAAACCATTTAAAATGTTGATTTTAAAAACGGGGATCGACTTTTTTTAAAAAAGAAAATAGGAGTCACCACCAATCCCTTTTTATTTAGGTGTGATTGGATCACCTTGTAAAACGTTTTATTTTAAAACATTTGATTTTGGTCTACGAAAAACGAGAAAACGGGTTCGGGAGTTGGTTACGTATGAGGAAGGGTTAGCACCCTCATAACGCCCAAAAATTGGTACCTAATTGATATAATCATGTCCAAATGTTTGAAATTTTAAAAGTTTTAAAATAAGATCCGTTATGAGAGGGAAAACCTAGACTTACCTATTTCAAAGAAATAAAAATACCATACCCAGTAATTTAGGATACAGCATCTCATAACTTCGAAGCTAGGTACATCTTTATTTTAGAAAATTCTTACCTCGAGACACAAAACAACATACCCAATAAGTTAGGATACAACGTTTTGAATTCCCGAGAATAAGTTTTTTTATTTGAAATTGGTAAACTTCAATTTTAAAAATGAAGGGATATCTAATACTTTAAGTTCTATGAGAAAAATCACAACCCAATAACTTAGGGCACGATTCTTCTCGAAAACCCCAAATATCACATATCACAGTAAAAAAAATTAAAAAAATCTTTAATTTAAAAGGTATTTTTATAAAAAAAATGGTATGAGTAAAACATGGCATGAATACATTACAACATATATTTGATAGCAATTCTAAACTACTACAAATCATATTAACAATAAATAATAGAATAATATAACATAAATACATGAAAAATTTAAGCAGTAATAAGCGATCAAGAGAATATAAAATTAATAGCAATAATTAAAACTTTCAAGATCAAATAAAAAATAAATTTAAAATAAAAAATGAAATAATATGAGTAAGAAATGAAAACATTTAAACATTAAATAGAAAATTTAAAGAATGCGATGATTTTTAAAATGATTTAACATATATACAAAAAAATGAAAGTAAAAAACAACTTAACATAAATATATATAATTTAATAATTTAATATATATATATATAAATAAAAATAATTAATAATTTTATAAAAACATATATATATATAATATTAATTTTAAAAATTGCATATATAACATAAACAATATAAATAAAATAGATTATATAATATAAATAAATCATATAAAAATAAAGCTTTAGGAATAATACATAATATAACATGATACTATATAATATACAATTTTAAAAAATATAAAATAATAAATAATATACAAATTATATACAAATTAAATAATATTAAACCAAATAATAATATATATAAGGCTAATACATAAAAAAATATGAGTTTTATACAAAATTAATAATAATAAAAATAAAATAATTAAATATAGTTTTTTTTAAAAAAATAAAAATGAAATAGAAAAGTTTTAAAATGAATAAGGATTAAGAAAGCAATAAAATAAATATAAGGATTATTTTAAAACACGGGCCATGCTGCTAGGGACTAATATGGAAATTATACCAAATTTTGAAACGGCGTCGTTCTAATTTAAGCCTTTTTAAGGAGCTAGAGGATTTAATTGAAATAAAAACAAACTTTCAGGGTTAATTTAATCATAAATAAAAATTTAAATTGGATCAAATTAAAACCGATAAAATTACATAAGGACTGAAATGGTAATTTCCCCTTTTTAATAAAACAAGCGGATCCTTATCGAGTCTTCGGGTCAACGCGCGGATCCTGCTAATCAAAACGACGTCGTTCTTCTTCGTTTATAAAAGTCAGTTTTAATAAAAAAAAAATCATTTTGAATCTGTTTAAAAAAAAACTTCAAGAATCCTCTGGAAGTCCCTTTAGGCTTTCGATCGCCAGGTCTCCGATCGTTGCTTCCACGCGCCTCACGCGCTGTCACCTTCAGCGGCGCACAGGTAAAACCTTTCCCATTCGTTTTTTCTTTTTAACAGTATTTATAAAAACGTAAGTTTAAAGAGAAAAAAACATAAATAACACTAAAAGTTACCTCAACAATTTCTGTATTTTATTTTCTTGAAATATTTCAATATTCTCTGTGAGTATCTGCTCTTTGTCTTTCTATGGATTTTTTTTGTGTCTGTGTTTGAATATTTTTTCTCTTTGTGTGTAAATCTCCTTCTTATTACAGGTTTTTGATGGGTTTTTATAACCCGAAAGAAAAAAAAATAAAAAAGGAAATACTATATTCTTGACATTTTTACAGCGATTCCTTCCTTTTCTGTGCAGGTCGAAGGCAGAGATCTCGGCGTTGATGGCGGCGCGACGATTGAGATCTCACTAGGGCGAAGCTTGTGGCGCGATGATCGGGTTCCTGTTAGGGTGCTTGCGGCGCAATGGAAACCTAGGGTTTCCTGCGTCTGCAAGCTTTTAAGCTACTTGAGTCGTGCGTGGGTTTGGGTAGTTAGGGTATCGGGGCAGGTCTGAGTGTGGGTTGCTGAGTATTGGGCTAGTGAGTTTAGTTGGGTTATGGTCTGTTGGGCTGATCGGGTAATGGGTCTATTTTGGGTAGGCAGCTTTAGGTGTTAGGCTTAATTTATTTGGGCCATTAATTTGGGCTCTGTAAAAGGACATTGGACATTATATTTATTTTTTGTTTTGGTTTTATTCTAGCCCGGGCAAAAATGGGCAGTTACAGTTGCCCCTCTTTGCTCATTGTCGTGTAACGAGAATAGAGCAAAGACGATAAAAGAGCCCATTTTGCCCGGTCTTGTCAAATGGCTGTATCTTCATGGAGATAGGCTAATTTCTTCAATCTGCTTCACTGCAACTTCAGGAAGAAAAAATTTACTATCTTTAGTCTGCTCCACTGCAAACTCAGGGATACCAATTTGATATCTTTGATCCATTTCCTGCAACTTTAGGAAGATAAGATCTGCTATCTTCGATCTTCTTCTTGCAACTTCAAGAAGACAAAATATGTTGTCTTCAGTCTACTCCGCTGCAACTTCAGGGAAACAAGGCTGAAAATGTCTTTTGATCTGCTTCCTGTAACTTTAGGAAGATGAGATCAGCTATCCTCGATCTTCTTCTTGCAACTTCAAGAAGATAAGATCTGTTGTCTTCAGTCTACTCCGCTGCAACTTCAGGAAGACAAGGCTGAAATCTTCTTTTGATCTGCTTCCTGCAACTTCAGGAAGATAAAGTCTGCCATCTTCGATCTTCTTCTTGCAACTTCAAGAAGACAAGACTATTGTCTTCAGTCTACTCCACTGCAACTTCAGGGAGACAAGACTAAGATCTACTTCCTGCAACTTCAGGGAGATAATATCTTCTTTCTTCAGTCTACTTCACTGCAACTTCAGGGAGATAAAGCTGAAATCCTCTTTTGATCTACTTCCTGCAACTTCAGGAAGATAAGATCTTCTTTCTTCAGTCTACTCCACTACATTTTCAGGGAGATAAGACTAAAATCCTCTTTTGATCTGCTTCCTGCAACTTCAGGAAGATAAGATCTTCTTTCTTTAGTCTACTCCACTACAACTTTAGGGAGATAAGACTAAAATCCTCTTTTAATCTATTTCCTGTAACTTCAGGAAGATAAGATCTTCTGTCTTCAGCCTACTCCACTGCAACTTCAGGGAGATAAGGCTGAAATGTGCTTTTTGATCTGCTTCTTGCAACTTTAGGAAGATAAGATCTGCAAACTCACCGATATTGCTACACCGTCTACTGAGGGACATGTCTTGTAGACTCGGTTTAGTATGTTTATGTCACAAGACTAAGATGCTATGATCTGAATGAATCAAATGCTTCTAGCTAAATGTAACATGTCATGAAGATGATTCTTTTTAAAGGATTAGGATGCCATGATTGAAATGAATCAAATGCTCCTAATGTAATTTACTATGATACAAAAATGTCATGGGTATGATTCCTACACTAGGTGTTATCACTCATTTGTTCTTCATTCTTGTTCATCGATCATGTTCTACTTAACAAATTTGCCCCAATGTAATTTCTGAGCCAATTCTGCTTGAATCTTGAGAACGCAAGGCTGATACCATGTTACCACAATGGGAATTGAAACTTTTTAATCTGACCCATCTGAAATTTTCAAGGTATAGGGTTCATTTTGAATTTAACCCATTCCACCACAATTCAGGGTTTCTAGTTCGTCACACCATTCCCCGAATGTATGACCTGATCACATCAATTCATTATTTGGTCCAATTATCATTTGGACAAAGAAATCAGAGAAATAGTCTCTTTCCAGACTCTTCTTTCCATATGCACATGGAAATTCTAAACAGATGTCCTGCTTTAGTTCCCTGTCTTATCTAGAAATTTCCAAAGTAATATGTAGAACTTCTTTTGTGAAATTATTAGTTCGTCAATCATTATTTCAATGCAACACATTTATGAATAATGGGTAACAAATAAATTGATCTCAAAAAGAGTTGAAATTGAATAAATTATCAAAAATACAAAGAAAGTTAACTAAGAATATATCTTTGAGAAGAAAAAGAATCCCAAGATAGTAAAAAGAATAGAACAAAAATCAGATGCCCTAGATATCACCAATTGAGCTTCTATATACAAACTTTTATGAAGATTGCCTTGAGTTCAACATGTGTTTAAAAGACCCAAAGTACTTTGTTGATACCCCGATATGCAACGTTCTTCATTTCATTGTTGATTCAATTGTAGCAAGATGACTGCATGTCCATTCAGAATTTGAGCCGCCCTTTTCGGGTTTTCAACTCAAAACCCCTTTGGTCTCAAGGCGCCCTTTGCGGGTTTTCGCCTTGGCCTATCCTTTTTTTAAGAAACTCAAAGCGCCCTTTGCGGGTTTTCACTTTGGCCTCTTCTCCTTTTCAAGCAAAATATTTTTTGACTGAGTCAGAGTTCACAGGATTGGGTAAACTTTTCCTATCCATTTTGGTCAAGATCAGTGCTCCTCCAGAGAAAGCCTTCTTCACCACATATGGTCCTTCCCAGTAACAGTCCAAATTCGACCCTAATCGGAACAGTGGTTTCGGAACCACAAATTCAATTTTTTATGATTATTTTATTTTATTTGTTTACTATTATTATTATTATTCGTGTTTGATATTTGTGCTTGGTCATATAAAAAAAAAATTCATATAGTTAAATTTTTGTTAAGGTGAATAATTTTAGTAAAAGACTAAATTGAACAAGAAAGAAAATAAGTGCTATTGTGAAATTGAGGATTCAATTGAATAGGCTTTATTTGAGTGGCCCTTAAAGAGACAATTTGTCCATGAAGAAATAGAGATGGACGGCAATATGGCTAAAGAGCCATTAAGGAATATTTTATAGTTTTTATTATATAGTAGTGGAGAAATTTTAATAATGAAAGGATATTATTAAAATAAAGAAGACATAATTTTTGTTTCATCTCTCTCCTTCTTTATCTTCTTCACCGAATTTTCAAGGGAGAAAGAAGCTTAAAACTTCTTCATTCGGTTATGCATGTCCCTTTTTGGTGAGTAATTGAGCTTAATTTCTATGAAATTTTGCATTTTTGGGTAAGTTACTTCAAATACTATACATTACATGTGAAAAAAATTGAGTTTGAGATAAGTCATATATTCGACCATGTATGATTATTGTTGCTTTGTTCGGTTTAATGTTTAAATGTAAATTTAGGCTTGAAATCAATCATGTTGGAGTAGGAAATCTAGTTGGATGGACATTGAGGGCTTAGATTATGAGATTTTAAAATTTAAGGTACAAAATGTAAAATAAATGGTTGGTTTAGACTTGCATAAAGGTGGGGAAAATTCGGCCCTTAAGAGAAAAATTCAAATTGTATGTATTTTTGTATTTTATGCTTTGGGGATCAAATTGTAAAATATGAAAATTTCTGGGGTAAAAGAGTGAATTTCATGATTTGCTGTTATGATTAAATTGAATAGCAATTTGGTTTTATAATGAGTTTGAAGGACATTCGGCTTTAGCTCAAACATGTATAAAGTATCTTAGTTCGAATGATTGGGAAATAGTACTAAATTGTATAAATTGTAAATGTTGGGGGTGAAATTGTAAATTGTTAAATTATATGATTTTGGATCAAATTGAAATGAAAAGTACTTAAATGAGTTAAATTTTATTGTGTTTAGATCAAGAACAATGAAAATCGGCTTTGGATCGGGGAAAATCAAAGATTATCGAATAGCCGGTTTACGCGGTTCGTCGACGGTCGAGGTAAGTTCTTAAGCGAATATACGTTAAAGAATAATTTATAAAGCTAATGAATGATTAAATTTGAATACTTTTAACATGAATATAGGAAGTAGCCGAATGCAAAGGTACTAAATTGGCTTGATTATTAAATTTATTTTAATGTGATGTGAATTTGTGTATTTGGTTTGATATGTGAATGTAATAGGCGATTTATTTCGGGCTCTGTGCCTAGCAGGCTTTGTGCCGGTGATCTATTTCGGGCTCTGTGCCTAGCAGGCTTTGTGCCGGTGACATAATTCGGGCTTTATGCCTAGCAGGCCTCGTGCCGGTGACATAATTCAGGCTTCGTGCCTAGCAGGCCTTGTGCCGGTGATGAATTTCGGGCTTTGTAGCCTAGCAGGCTTAATGCCGGTGAGTTATGTTAAGTGAAAGAGTTGTAGATCATCAACAAGGTAGAAATTATTTATTTAAAGAAACTAAATGTCTAGGTATGTGTAAGCTTTATAGTTGAGAGAAATGAGGTAAGTAGTTCTACCACTATTTGGTGTTGATAAAATATG
The DNA here is from genome assembly GCA_005393395.2 of Gossypium australe. Classification (NCBI taxonomy): domain Eukaryota; kingdom Viridiplantae; phylum Streptophyta; class Magnoliopsida; order Malvales; family Malvaceae; genus Gossypium; species Gossypium australe. The sequence goes on from CM016624.1 coordinate 44,012,090, forward strand.
GTATAAGAAAAACATCCTTGCAAGATTATGATATGTGTATTTGATATAATAACCAAAGTGTTTTATATATATATATTGATATATAATCTTGGTTGTATCATTGAGATTTGGCCATTCAGGTAAGTGTAATGTGTGAGGATTATGAGTATATTTGCATAACTAATAGTTTGGTATTATGTGGTTATTATGTACATGGCTTTTTTAATCAATTCGAAAAAAAATAGAAATTGTACTCAAACCTTGTATAGATTCGATGAGTTGAGCTTTGAAAGTGATATGGCGAAATTCATCTTCTTTAGTAAAAACAAATATATATATATATATATATATATTCGGCTTTGATGTCATTAAGCTTTATAAGAAGATTTTAATATTAGTTATGAATTCATAGTTATATGAAATACCATAAGTTTTAATCTTATTGCTTAAGACTTACTAAGCTAGTGAGCTTACTTGTGTGGTATGTTTCCTCTGTTTTATAGATTTCGTTCAAGCTACGGGCTCCAAGGATCGTCAGAGGTGTCGAACACACTATCATCTTTTTGGTACTTTCTTTGTTGGGTAATTTGGACAAAGGCATGTATAGGATGGATAATGTCTATGTCTAAGTTGAAAACTTTTGTTTATGTATATATATTAAAGCCATGCGAAAATGGCTTACTTTCAATGTCATGGTTTTTAATGTTTCATGTCTTTAATTATAGTAGGTGTGGTGATTTTAAGTGAATTATAAGTATAGTAGCTTGTATGTTCATTATAAGCATAAGTATATATATATATATATATATATATATATATAAGATGAATTGCGAGGAGGTAACTCTAAAGGTCTAAATTGCGTTTTCGAATGTCGGAATGTATAAATGTCGAAAGTTGTTGATTGGTATATTTGGCATAGACATATATAAATTTTTCATTGGATTATAATATAGCTATACATTAGTGAATACTTGTTATGCTTAGGTATATACTTGATTTTCTTTAAAAATAAAGAATTCGGTTTAATCACATAAGTTTGTATAAGCACATTATATATATATTAAATAATCAATTTGAGTGTGATATGAATGGAAATGTGTAATCATGATATTGATTGAATGGTTCATATGAAGTAGTAGATTGCATAGTTCAAATGCCGAATGTGTTGCTACATAGGAAAGGTTTGTGAATGTATGTTAATAGATAGTTTAAATAATCATTATGGTATGTAAGATATTGTATTTGATTAAGTTATTATACATACGGTTATGATGTGTTTAAACTATGCTTGACTATTGATGAAGTCAATTGCAATAATTTGATAAAGGATCTTTAGTAATGAGATGCGAAGTGATTGAGTTGATATGCTTATGTATTTAACTATATTAGAAACTGATTTAATATGTTGTAATGTTATATAATATAGTAATGATCGCATTGCTTATGCTTGAATCCAATTGAATGTTTTATTTGGAATTGAGTTTAGTTTGGTAATGCCTTTTAACCCTAATTCGGCAACGGACACGTGTTAGGGGTGTTACATTTGATTGGTATCAGAGCTACGGTTTAGTCGATTCTAGGACTACCGTAGTGCGTAAGAGTCTAGCTATACATGCCTTTGAATTGTATATATGATAGTGTGGTGACTTCTGACAATTTCATTTGTATTTTATATAGTAATGGATCCTGATCCCGATAGAGCCGTAGCGGATGATGTAGAGAGCGTAGCGCCTGACCGTACACGCGGATCAGCGCCAATAGACTCTCGACCAGTTTCGGGTAACCACGAGGGGGAGGCTAAACAAGCCTTCTACCAAATGATGAATGAATGGTTCACCCAGTTTATTAAGAATAACCCGGCTGTACAACAACCTTCACCCCCGAATAATCCAATTCCGGTACCTTCAGCACCTCCGATGATAGATCTGATAAGATCTGGTAGGCCTCCCATTGATAAAATTAGGAAACATAGGGCCGAAGAATTTAAGGCTAATGACGATGATGATGCAGAGCGAGCTGAGTTGTGGCTCGATAACACTATTTGGGTACTTGATGAATTATCCTGTACTCCAGAAGAATGCTTGAAATGTGCTACATCATTACTTCGGGACACTGCATATCACTGGTGGAATACACTAGTATCAGTGGTCCCAAAAGAAAAAGTGACTTGGGACTTCTTTCAGATCGAGTTCCGTAAGAAATATATTAGTTAAAGATTCATCGATCAAAAACGAAAAGAATTTCTTAAACTGAAACAGGGGCGAATGACCGTGACAGAATATGAACGGAAATTTGTCAGACTCAGCAGATATACTAGAGAGTGTGTTTCTACTGAAGCCATTATGTGCAAAAGATTTGAAGACGCTGAATGAAGATATAAACTTGCTGGTCGGCATTCTTGAAATCAAAGAGTTTGTGGTACTAGTCGAGCGGGCTTGTAAAGCTGAAGAGCTCGAAAAAGAAAAAAGAAAAGCTGAAATAGAAGCTAGAGACACTCGTAAGAGATAAACGAGTAAGACTTACCATCCAGTGCCTAAGAAATTCAGAGATGACTCCAGCCGACATAAAGCTACTTCAGACTTGCCTAGACGTGATCGACCTCCAGTGAGTTACCGAGCCACTTCGATGGCTAGTGTTGGTAATGTTCCACAGAACCGGGCCGAGTGTAAACATTGTGGGAAATGGCATTCTGGAAGTTGTAGGGTTCGTGATCGGTCCTCCTTTAAATGTGGATCGTTGGACCATTTTATTCAAGAGTGCCCGATGTTAGCCGAGCAGAATACGGTTCAGAACACTAGACCGAGCAGCACGCCAGTACGGGGCAGACCAACCAAAAATCAAGCAATGTAGGTGGCAGTCAGAGAGGGACGAAAGACACTGTAGTTCGATCAGAGGCCCGAGTACCAGCTACAGCTTATGCTGTATGAGCCAGAGAGGATGCTTCTTCCCTAGATGTTATTACCGGTACTTTCATACTTTATGATACTACTGTGATCGCGTTGATTGATCCTGGTTCAACTCATTCATATATGTGTGAAACCTTAGTATCCAGTAAGACTCTACCTGTTGAGTCTACTGAATTTGTGATCCGTATGTCCAGTCCTTTGGGTCGTTGTGTAATGGTTAATAAAGTATGCAAAGGTTGCCCATTGATGATTCGGGATTCTTGCTTCCCAGTTGATTTGATGTTATTGCCTTTTGACGAGTTTGATATAATTCTGGGAATGGACTGGCTAACTTTGTATGATGCAGTGGTGAATTGTAAAAGAAAGATTATTGATTTGAAATGCCAAAACGGTGAGATCATCCGGGTTGAATTTAATGATGTGAGTGGGTTGCCTACTGTAATAACCTCGATGTTAGCCCAGAAGTATGTGAAAAGAGGATGCGAAGCTTATTTGGCGTATGTGCTAGATAATAAAGTATTCGAAAAACAGATTGAATCTGTACCAGTTGTGTGTGAATACCCAGATGTGTTTCCTGAAGAATTACCGGGTTTACCACCAGTAAGAGAGATTGAGTTTGGCATTGAATTAGTACCGGGGACGACACTGATCTCGATAGCTCCATATCGGATGGCACCTACTGAGTTAAAAGAGTTGAAAGCACAATTGCAAGAGTTAACAGACAGGGGCTTTGCACGACCGAGCTTCTCTCCTTGGGGTGTACCAGTTCTTTTTGTGAAAAAGAAAGATGGAACGATGCGAATGTGTATTGATTATCGGCAACTGAATAAAGTAACTATAAAGAATAAGTACCCGCTACCTCAGTTTGATGATTTGTTTGATCAGTTGAAAGGGGCTTCAGTATTTTCGAAGATAGATTTGAGGTCGGGTTATTATCAGTTGCGAGTCAGAGATACAGATGTGCCAAAGACTACATTTCGGACGAGGTACGAACATTTTGAGTTTCTGGTTATGCCTTTTGGACTCACTAATGCATCTGCTGTTTTTATGGATCTAATGAATCGGGTCTTCAGACAGTTTTTGGATCGGTTTGTAGTAGTGTTTATTGATGCTATACTGATCTACTCTAAAGATGAAATCGAGCATGGCGAGCATTTGAGATTAGTGCTACAAATTTTGCGAGATCAACAGCTGTATGCAAAGTTTAGTAAATGTGAATTCTGGATAAATGAAGTCAGCTTCTTGGGTCATGTTGTTTCAGCCTCAGGTATTCGGGTGGATCCAAACAAAATAGCGGCTATACTCGATTGGAAACCACCAAAGAATGTTTCCGAGATTAGAAGCTTCTTAGGTCTTACGGGATACTACAGACGGTTTGTAAAAGGTTTTTCTGTGATAGCTACACCTTTGAGTAAACTATTACAGAAAGATGTCAAGTTTGAGTGGTCGGAAAAGTGTCAGAAAAGTTTCGAGCAGCTGAAAGCCCTTTTGACTGAAGCTCCAGTGTTAGCTCAGCTTGAATCGGGTAAAGAATTTGTCGTTTTTAGTGATGCTTCTTTGAATGGGTTGGGTTGTGTTTTGATGCAGGAAGGCAAAGTTATAGCCTACGCTTCGAGGCAATTGAAGCCGCACGAAAGAAATTATCCGACTCACAATCTGGAATTAGCAGCCATTGTTTTCGCATTAAAAATTTGGCGTCATTATTTATTCGGCGAGAAATGTCACGTTTATTCAGATCATAAAAGCCTAAAGCATTTGATGACTCAGAAAGATCTGAACTTAAGACAACGCAGATGGTTAGAACTGTTGAAAGACTATGAGTTGGTGATTGACTACCATCCGGGGAAAGCTAACGTTGTTGCAGATGCGTTAAGTCGAAAATCATTGTTTGCTCTTCGTGCGATGAATGCACAGATGGTTATGTCTGGTGATGGTTCGATCATAGCCGAGTTACAAGCAAGACCGATGTTTATTCAGCAAATTTGTGATGCACAGAAAGTTGACAAGGATTTGATTGCTAGGCGAATTCAGTGTGAAAAAGATGCGGAATCAGAGTTTCAAATTGATGCAAATGACTGTTTGAACTTTAAAAGCCGAATGTGTGTTCCGAAGAACTCGGATTTGATTCAGATGATTCTGAGTGAGGCTCATAGTGGTCGATTATCGATACATCCGGGTAGCACGAAAATGTATAATGATTTGAAACAGTTCTATTGGTGGCCTGGCATGAAACGGGATATATCTGAATTTGTTTCCAAATGCTTAATCTGTCAGCAAGTAAAAGCCGAGCATCAAGTGCCTTCTGGGTTGCTTCAACCGATCATGATACCTGAATGGAAATAGGATAGAATCACTATAGATTTTGTATCTGGTTTACCTATGACACCGAGCAAGAAAAATGCAGTCTGGGTTATAGTAGATAGACTGACCAAATCGGCTCATTTTGTACCGATTCGTACGGACTACTCACTTGATAAACTTGCTGAGTTGTATATATCACAGATTGTGAGGTTGCATGGTGTACTGAGTTCCATTGTTTCAGACAGAGACCCGAGATTCACATCACGATTTTGGAAGAAGTTGCAAGATGCTTTAGGTACTAAACTTTATTTTAGTACAGCCTTTCATCCACAGACAGACGGTCAATCTGAACGAACTATTCAGATACTTGAGGACATGTTGAGATGCTGCGTTCTTGAGTTTGAAGGTACGTGGGAAAGGTACTTACCTCTGATTGAATTTGCCTATAATAACAGTTTTCAATCTAGTATCAAAATGGCGCCCTATGAAGCTTTGTACGGGCGAAAGTGTAGAACACCATTATACTGGACTAAGCTCAGCGAGAATAAGATATACGGGGTTGATTTGATTAAAGAGACAGAACAGAAAGTAGCTATTATTAGAGACAAGTTAAAAGCTGCTTCGGATCGTCAAAAGTCCTATGGTGATTTGAAACGTAAAAACATTGAATTTCAGGTCGGAGATCGAGTATTCTTAAAAGTTTCTCCGTGGAAGAAAGTACTTCGCTTTGGTAGGAAAGGCAAACTGAGTCCGAGATTTATCGGACCGTATGAAATCATCGAACGTATTGGACCTGTTGCTTATAGATTGAAGCTGCCCTCTGAATTGGAAAAGATACACAACGTATTTCACGTTTCGATGCTTCGCAAATATAGATCAGATCCGTCACATGTAATTACTCCGTCTGAGATTGAAATCCGATCCGATATGACGTATGAGGAAGAACCGATCCGTATTTTAGCTCGGGAAGTGAAAGAGTTAAGAAACAAGAGAATTCCATTAGTGAAAGTACTATGGAATCGGCACGGAGTTGAAGAGGCTACGTGGGAGCCTGAGGATCCAATGAGGCAACAATATCCGACTTTGTTTAACGGTAAGATTTTTGGGGACGAAAATCCCTAAAAGGGGAGAGAGTTGTAACAGTCCAAATTCGACCCTAATCGAAACAGTGGTTTCGGAACCACAAATTTGATTTTTTATGATTATTTTATTTTATTTATTTACTATTATTATTATTATTCGTGTTTGATATTTGTGCTTGGTCATATAAAAAAAAAATTCATATAGTTAAATTTTTGTTAATGTGAATAATTTTAGTAAAAGACTAAATTGAACAAGAAAGAAAATAAGTGCTATTATGAAATTGAGGATTCAATTGAATAGGCTTTATTTGAGTGGCCTTTAAAGAGACAATTTGTCCATGAAGAAATAGAGATGGACGACAATATGGCTAAAGAGCCATTAAGGAATATTTTATAGTTTTTATTATATAGTAGTGGAGAAATTTTAATAATGAAAGGATATTATTAAAATAAAGAAGACATAATTTTTGTTTCATCTCTCTCCTTCTTCATCTTCTTCACCAAATTTTCAAGGGAGAAAGAAGCTTAAAACTTTCATCTTCATTCGGTTATGCATGTCCCTTTTTGGTGAGTAATTGAGCTTGATTTCTATGAAATTTTGCATTTTTGCGTAAGTTACTTCAAATACTATACATTACATGTGAAAAAAAATTGAGTTTGAGATAAGTCATATATTCGGCCATGTATGATTATTGTTGCTTTGTTAGGTTTAATGTTTAAATGTAAATTTAGGCTTGAAATCAATCATGTTGGAGTAGGAAATCTAGTTGGATGGACATTGAGGGCTTAGATTATGAGATTTTAAAATTTAAGGTACAAAATGTAAAATAAATGGTTGGTTTAGACTTGCATAAAGGTGGGGAAAATTCGGCCCTTAAGAGAAAAATTCAAATTGTATGTATTTTTGTATTTTATGCTTTGGGGATCAAATTGTAAAATATGAAAATTTTGGGGTAAAAGAGTGAATTTCATGATTTGCTGTTATGATTAAATTGAATAGCAATTTGGTTTTATAATGAGTTTGAAGGACATTCGGCTTTAGCTCAAACATGTATAAAGTATCTTAGTTCGAATGATTGGGAAATAGTACTAAATTGTATAAATTGTAAATGTTAGGGGTGAAATTGTAAATTGTTAAATTATATGATTTTGGATCAAATTGAAATGAAAAGTACTTAAATGAGTTAAATTTTATTGTGTTTAGATCAAGAACAATGAAAATCGGCTTTGGATCGGGGAAAATCAAAGATTATCGAATAGCCGGTTTACGCGGTTCGTCGACGGTCGAGGTAAGTTCTTAAGCGAATATACATTAAAGAATAATTTATAAAGCTAATGAATGATGAAATTTGAATACTTTTAACATGAATATAGGAAGTAGCCGAATGCAAAGGTACTAAATTGGCTTGATTATTAAATTTATTTTAATGTGATGTGAATTTGTGTATTTGGTTTGATATGTGAATGTAATAGGCGATTTATTTCGGGCTCTGTGCCTAGCAGGCTTTGTGCCGGTGACATAATTCGGGCTTTATGCCTAGCAGGCCTCGTGCCTGTGACATAATTCAGGCTTCGTGCCTAGCAGGCCTTGTGCCGGTGATGAATTTCGGGCTTTGTAGCCTAGCAGGCTTAATGCCGGTGAGTTATGTTAAGTGAAAGAGTTGTAGATCATCAACAAGGTAGAAATTATTTATTTAAAGAAACTAAATGTCTAGGTATGTGTAAGCTTTATAGTTGAGAGAAATGAGGTAAGTAGTTCTACCACTATTTGGTGTTGATAAAATATGGTATAAGAAAAACATCCTTGCAAGATTATGATATGTGTATTTGATATAATAACCAAAGTGTTTTATATATATATTGATATATAATCTTGGTTGTATCATTGAGATTTGGCCATTCAGGTAAGTGTAATGTGTGAGGATTATGAGTATATTTGCATAATTAATAGTTTGGTATTATGTGGTTATTATGTACATGGCTTTTTTAATCAATTCGAAAAAAATAGAAATTGTACTCAAACCTTGTATGGATTCGATGAGTTGAGCTTTGAAAGTGATATGGCGAAATTCATCTTCTTTAGTAAAAACAAATATATATATATATATATTCGACTTTGATGTCATTAAGCTTTATAAGAAGATTCCAATATTAGTTATGAATTCATAGTTATATGAAGTACCATAAGTTTTAATCTTATTGCTTAAGACTTACTAAGCTAGTGAGCTTACTTTTGTGGTATGTTTCCTCTGTTTTATAGATTTCGTTCAAGCTACGGGCTCCAAGGATCGTCAGAGGAGTCAAACACACTATCATCTTTTTGGTACTTTCTTTGTTGGGTAATTTGGACAAAGGCATGTATAGGATGGATAATGTCTATGTCTAAGTTGAAAACTTTTGTTTATGTATATATTAAAGCCATGCGAAAATGGCTTACTTTCAATGTCATGGTTTTTTTCATGTCTTTAAGTATAGTAGGTGTGGTGATTTTAAGTGAATTATAAGTATAGTAAATTGTATGTTCATTATAAGCATAAGTATATATATATATATATATATATAAGATGAATTGCGAGGAGGTAACTCTAAAGGTCTAAATTGCGTTTTCGAATGTCGGAATGTATAAATGTCGAAAGTTGTTGATTGGTATATTTGGCATAGACTTATATGAATTTTTCATTGGATTATAATATAGCTATACATTAGTGAATACTTGTTATGCTTAGGTATATACTTGATTTTCTTTAAAAATAAAGAATTCGGTTTAATCACATAAGTTTGTATAAGCACATTATATATATATATATTAAATAATCAATTTGAGTGTGATATGAATGGAAATGTGTAATCATGATATTGATTGAATGGTTCATATGAAGTAGTAGATTGCATAGTTCAAATGCCGAATGTGTTGCTACATAGGAAAGGTTTGTGAATGTATGTTAATAGATAGTTTAAATAATCATTATGGTATGTAAGATATTGTATTTGATCAAGTTATTATACATACGGTTATGATGTGTTTAAACTATGCTTGACTATTGATGAAGTCAATTGCAATAATTTGATAAAGGATCTTTAGTAATGAGATGCGAAGTGATTGAGTTGATATGCTTATGTATTTAACTATATTAGAAACTGATTTAATATGTTGTAATGTTATATAATATAGTAATGATCGCATTGCTTATGCTTGAATCCAATTGAATGTTTTATTTGGAATTGAGTTTAGTTTGGTAATGCCTTTTAACCCTAATTCGGCAACGGACACGTGTTAGGGGTGTTACATTCCCAATTCGGCATCCATTTTCCTCTAAAATACTTTTATATGGGAAGGATCTTTTTCAATACAAGGTCTCCCTCATGAAACTCTCTTGGGCAAACTTTCTTATTATAGGCTCGCATCATTCGTTTTTGGTACATTTGACCATGACGAATAGCCCTTAGCCTCTTTTCTTCAATTAAGTTCAACTGATCGTACCGAGCCTGAATCCATTCAACTTCATCCAACTTTATTTCTGACAAAACCCAAAGGGAAGGTATTTCCACTTCAACCGATAGAACTGCCTCCATCCCATAAACCAATGAGAAAGGCGTTGCCCCAGTAGAGGTTCTGACGGACGTTCGATAAGCATAAAGTGCAAACAGTAGTTTCTCATGCCAATCCTTATAAGTCTCAGTCATCTTCCCCACTATCTTCTTGATATTTTTATTAGCCGCTTCCACTGCCCCATTCATTTTTGGACGATATGGAGACGAATTGTGGTGTTTGATCCCAAATTAGCTACAAACTTCTGCTATCATGCTGTTGTTCAAATTCAACGCGTTATCTGATATGATCCTCTCAGGCATTCCATATCAACAAATGATCTCCTTCTTCAAGAATCGACTAACTGCTGACTTAGTAACACTAGCATATGAAGCAGCCTCTACCCATTTTGTAAAGTAGTCAATTACCACGAAGATGAACCGATGCCCATTCGAAGCTTTCGGTGAGATTGGTCCAATAACATCCACGCCCCATGTAGTAACCCATTTTGCCCGGAAATAGAAAATAAATAAAAATAATAATAAAATGTCCATGAACAGTCCTTTTACAAAAACCCAAAACAACAGTTACACCCTAGCCCAATAACCCATTACCAACAGACTACCCAAAATATTTTAACCCAATCTAAAGAGCCCAAAAGGCCCAATAATTAAACCAGCTTCAGTAGCCTAGGGTTTCTGGAAAACCCTAGGCGCCGCAAGAGACAGCATCCCAATCGTCACACCGCATCTTCGCACCTTTGATCGCGCCACGCAGCCCTTCGTCTAGCCCTCATCTTCGCAATTGATTTCGCCGATCACCTGCAAAAGAAAAGGAAACAAATCACAACAAATATGGCAGTAGTTTTGAGTAAAAATAGATTGGGCTTGTATTAAAAAAACAACCAAGAAACTAAACATGACCCAAACTTTAATGGCCCGTTCAGCCTAGCCCGAAAGAGCCTCAGGCAAGAAATATCTAGAAGACTAAGTTTCCTAAAAAGAATAAATAAATAAAAGAAGATAAAAAATAGCTGTAAATTAGCTGGAAACCAGCCGACCCTATTGCCCAATCAATGCTTGTCACCTCTCCAGACCTTTCCTTTCTTTCGTATCAAAACTTTAATAGAGGTTTTCATTTCCGAGAAAGGCTTTAATGCCTCTTCACTACTTTGCCTTGTGTCCGTTGGAAGCCTTTCTCCTCTTCGTTTCTTCCCTGAATCTCAGTTTGGCTCTCTTTCGCTTTCGATCATAGCCTGGGCCTCTGCAAACTCTGAGACCTTGTTAATCAGGTAAAAATCCTCTTTTCTTCTCGACGATTCCACTGCTAAAACATGCGCTAAGTTGTTTGCTGATCTTGGGGTATATTCATATTTCAAACTTCTGTCTCTGGATTTCATACTATGAACATCAAAAATGTATGGGCTTATCTGCGATTTGTCTTGATCTGGGTTTTGACACTTTTTTATGACTGTTAATGAATCTCCTTCAATAATACTGTCTTTTCTTTCCATGTCGAGAGCAATCTGTGTCGCGCGTCTACATGCAATTGCTTCAGCCTCAAACGCGGTTTGGACCACTCTGTGGATGAGTGCACTTGAGATGATGACGTTTCCTCTTCTATCACGAACAACCACCCCTGATGCTGAGACCTTATTTTTCCCATCAAAAGCCCCGTCAAAGTTGATATTGAGTCTGCTCTCAGGTGGGCATTTCCATTTTCTGATTTCATTTGGGTTTTTTGAGATATTTGTCCTGATGCCGTCTAGTTCATGCAAATAACTGGTTATAAATCTGACAATTTCTTGGCTGGATCTTGATGATTTGTCATGAATGCGGGAGTTTCTATCGCCCCAAATACTTCATAAGGCTATACAGAAAAGTCTGCACCTCTCTAGTGACAGAGAAACCATTACCGTGGTAAGCCACTCACTAAACTCGACATTTGTATACCCTGTTAAGTCCACATCTGATTACAGTCACCATATCTCTGCTGAAATAGGGCATTCCCGAAAGAGGTGGTTCAGCGTCTCTTCATCACCACTACACCGAGGGCACAACCTGCTATTCCCCAGTCTCCGACTATGCAAGTTCACCTTAGAAGCAATATAGTTCCAAGAGATTTTCCAGATAAAAATTTTGACTTTAGTGGGTATTTCAACTTGCCATAGTTTCTTGTAAAAGTCCCTATATATATTATGTAAAGCATAAGCTATAGGATCCCAGCTCTGTAATAGTTTATAGGAACTCCTTAATGAGAAAACACCCGACGGTTCTCCGCTCCAAGCCAGAAAGTCTTCATGAGGTTCTATCGACAGAGGTATTCGGAGGATCAGTTCTACGACATCTTCTGGAAAGGTATTGGCAATCAGCTCCTTATTCCACTCTCTTTTAGTATTGCTAATAAGGCCAACAACTTTATCGCATTGCAAATTATCAAATCTGGACATCAATCAACCATTAACATAATCTGGAATCCAATTATCCTGGCTAATTGAAATACTCTCACCCGTTCCAACCTTCCACATCAGCCCCTTCTCTAAAGTACCCTTGGTTGCCCAAATACTACGCCAAATGTTCCTACACGAACTCCCCAGACTCGATTTTAAAAAATTACTTTCTGGAAAATATTTGGCTTTGAACACTCTTGCAACTAATGAATTCGGAAAGTTTAATAATCTCCACCTTTGTTTTTCTAGGAGGGAAATATTAAATTGAACCATTCTTCGAAAGCCTAATCCCCCTTCTTCTTTGGATCTACATAAAAAATTCCATTGGCACCAATGTATGCCCCTTTTGCCAGGTCCCTTTTGCCACCAGAATTGTGCAAGGATACTCTCAATCCTTTCACATAAAACATTAGGAAAAAGAAAGCAAGACATAGAAAAAGTAGGAATTGCCTGTAGTATTGCTTTGATGAAGATTTCTTTTCCCCCTAGGGACAATAGTCTAGAACTCCAGCTCTCGATTCGCGAAGCGATTCTGTCAGCCAGATTTTGAAATGCTTCCCTTTTTCGTTTTCCCACCATATTAGGCAGGCACAAGTACTTCTCTAGACTGGACGAACTTCTTACTCTCAATAATCTCAAAACTGCTACTTTTGATTCTTCGTTAGTATTTGTGCTGTAAAAAACGGTAGATTTGCCAAAATTAACACATTGCCCTGAGCAGCTTTCGTAAACTTGCAATATATCTTTCAGAACCCTTGCCCCTTTCTCTGTTGCTTCACCAAACATCATACAATCATCGGCAAATAACAGATGCAAAATTTTTGGCCCTTTCCTGCTTGCTTCGCTCCTCTAATCAACCCTTTCTTCTTCGCTATCCGTATTAGCGCCGAAAGCCCCTCACTGCAGATGAGGAATAGGTAATGACTGAGTGGGTCACCTTGCCTTAATCCCCTGGATGGTTTAAAAGTTCTGCCTCGACTTCCGTTGATGATCACTGCATAGGAGACACTAGAAACACACCTCATTATCAGTTCAATCCAATTACTGGTGAACCCCGTCTTGTTCATCACCTCTTTAATAAAGTCTCATTCCACCCTGTCATATGTTTTACTCATGTCCAGTTTAACCGCCATATACCCTTTCTTCCCTGTTCTCTTCTGCCTGAACGTGTGTAAAATTTCATAAGCAAGAAGTATATTATCTGATATCAGCCTACCCGATACAAAAGCACTTTGAGCCTGATCAATACAAATAGCCATTGCTTCCTGTATTCTGTTTGCTATCGTTTTGGCTACTATCTTATACAAGACAGTGCAAAGATTGATTGGTCTGAAATTAACAAGAGAGGTGGGTTTATGAACTTTGGGAATGAGCACAATGTTAGTCGTATTGGCTGAATCAGCTTCTCTTCCTTCGTTCAGCACTCCTAAACAATACTCCAGAACCTCCTTTCCCATAATGTGCCAATCCTTTTGGAAAAAAATAGCTGGAAACCCGTCAAGACCTGGCGCCTTTGTAGGCCCCATCCTTTTCAGTGCCAATTTGACTTCTTATTCTTTAAATGGGGCTTGCAGTCTCTCATTTACCTCAACTAAAATGCTTCCTTCAATCCCTTCCAAAATCTCCCTGGGATTAGCAACTCCTTTTGATGTAAACAAATTCTCAAAGTAAAGCTTGGCTTCCTCTTGTATAGCTGACTCCTCACTAATTTCCTTACCATTATCCAATGTCAGCTTGGAGATGGAATTTGCTCTTCTTCGGGTAGTAGCACAATAGTGAAAGAAAGCCATATTTCTATCCCCATATTTTAGCCAATTAACTCTTGCTCTTTGTTTCCAGTACGCTTCATCTTTTTCAATCTCCAGATTAAGGTGAATTTTCGTATCAATGATATTTGACAAAGTGTCATCGTCTCTATCTTCCTTTATCAAAGTTTCAAGCTCTTTTGTAAGCTGCTTCCGTAATTCGCCTTTCTTTCCCTTGATTGTATTAGCCCACTTTGTTAAGCCAATCTGCAAATTTCTTAGTTTGTCCACCAACAGTTCAGATGATGACTCCCAAAATTCTTTACGAGTCGCCTCAAAAGTGTCTTCTATTGTCCACCATACTTCAAAATGAAAATCTCTGACTCTAAAGATTCTGCTTGCGTGATCAGTACTAATAAGTAAAAGGCAGTGATCAGATGTTGAATTGGGGAGATGATGAATGTTGCCTAGAGGGAACAAATTCCTCCATTTATCATTTGCCACTCCCCTGTCCAATCTTTCTTTGATATTTGTCTCTGAAAGATTCCCTCTTTCCCATGTGTACGGGTGTACCCAATATCCATCAAATTACATTCTTCTAACGTACCTCTAAAAATCTCCATTCTCTTGTGATCCCTCGGGAGCCACCCCTTTTTTTCAAATGAATACATAATCTCATTGAAATCTCTAGCTACCAGCCATGGATAATTACCTTCTTGGCTTAACCTTTTAAGCAAATTCCACACCAAATTTTGATCTCTTAAATATGGTGAGCCATACGGGCCCGTAAACCTCCAATCCTCCTGGTTACCATCTTCTTTGATCAAAACATCCATGTGCCATTTAGAGAAACTTCTCAAAGTGACCACAATATCATCTTTCCAGGCTAGAGATAGCCCACCACGTGTCCCTTCAGCTTCCACATCAATACCATTGAACAATCCACAACTCTTCCTGACCTTCTCCATACGTGTTTTATCTAACTTTGTCTCCATTAAGAAGACCAATCGGGGATTTTGTTGCTTAATTAAGTATCGCAACCTCCTAACTGCCCGTGGACTCCCCAACCCACGAACATTCCAACTCAAGCTTTTCATTGCTCCCGGTTAGCTGACATGATGTCAGCCACCGATCTTGAAATATTTGGAACAAAATCCCGAAACCCATCAACACTCATAATTTCTACATCCTCAACAACTCATGTGCTTTGATCACCATTTTTCAGTCTTTTTGCGCCATCATCTCTTTTCTCATCTGCGTTTCCCTCTCCAATCTCCTCTGCTAAATCTTTCCTCTTGATTCCAGCACTTGCAAACTTTCGATGGTCTATGTACTTTGCTGGCAAAACCCTCTTCCAAGTGTACTTCTTTAGTTCAGGTAGACTGTTTTCCCTTTTATTATTAACCCTCCTTCGTACCTAACCCAAATTCCACTCTGCTGTCCATCTGCTCCTTCAGGCCCTCCTCCCAACTCGCAAGAATCTTTCCCCCTAATAAAAATCCCTGTTCAACAAATGGAACAACATCTTCTTTCTGCCCAGACTGATATGATGACTTCCCAGTATAGTTACGCTGTAAGCTCACTTTTTTAACATATGAGTTAAACTTAAGGCTCTCTTTTCCAACCGCTTTTGATTCAGCTTTTAATGCTATTGTAAAGGGAGGATCATCTCTAACTTTCTCTTTTTCTGCAGGGTTTAACAGCAAGCAATCTTTGATGCCGTTATCCAATCTTCTACATCCAAAACAAAAAATTGGAAGTTTTTCAAATTTAAAAGGAACCCATGACTTAATATTATTCTCGCTGGAAACAAAAATACCTCTTCTCAGGGGTTTTTGGACATCCAAATTAACCCTAACTCTGCATACATCATCAATAATCTCAGATCTGAGAATACCCCCAAAAGTACTACCTATTGCATGCATCAAATCTTTCTTGTCAAACTCTGGTGGACATGGTCCAATCTTAATCCAATAAGGCGATGAAATAAGTCTAATCTGGTCCCGTTCTATCGGATTCAATAATCTATCAAAAAGAATAAGGTACTTACTGAAAAGCCAGGGTCGCCCTTCCATGATTACCTCCAGATCCTCTTCTAATTCGAAGATAATTAAGAATAAATTCTACCCAGCAACCTGTATGTCGAACTTCTTCTTAGTCTTCCATATACTCTTTAGTTGAGCCCTCAAACTATTTGGATTAAACGATTTCTTTGTCCAAACCGTGCATATCAAAGTCGGCTTTTCACTTGGCACCACCGTTGATCTTTTGATTGATAATTGAATGAGTTCTTCTGCTAACAATGAGATCTCCTCATTGCTCTCCCTCTCCAATCCACCACTCTTTTCCATCCCAAGCCACAGTAGTATACTGCTTTCTCTAGGACTCTTTCAGAGAGCACTCTTGGTTTTCAGGTATTCCATATCGACAAATGGTCTCCTTCTTCAAGAATCGACTAACTGCTGGCTTAGTAACACTAGCATATGAAGCAGCCTCTACCCATTTTGTAAAGTAGTCAATTCCTACGAAGATGAACCGATGCCCATTCGAAGCTTTTGGTGAGATTGGTCCAATAACATCCATGCCCCATGTAGTAACCCATTTTGCCCGGAAATAGAAAATAAATTAAAAAAATAATAAAATGTCCATGAACAGTCCTTCTACAAAAACCCAAAACAACAGTTACACCCTAGCCCAATAACCCATTACCAACAGACTACCCAAAATATTTTAACCCAATCTAAAGAGCCCAAAAGGCCCAATAATTAAACCAGCTTCAGTAGCCTAGGGTTTCTGGAAAACCCTAGGCGCCGCAGGAGACAGCATCCCAATCGTCGCGCCGCATCTTTGCACCCTCGATCGCGCCGCGCAGCCCTTCGACTAGCCCTAATCGTCGCCTTTGATTTCGCCGATCACTGCAAAAAGAAAGGAAACAAATCACAGCAAATATGGCAGTATTTTTGTTTCCCCTTTGTATTGTTTATTTTAAAGGCTATAAAAAGCCTTACAAAGATTTGTAAAGGGAGACACACGAATACAGAGAGAAAAGTATTCACAAAATACACAGACAAAAAGTATACTGAATAAAAAGAAAGCTTTAATAGCAAAGGTGGTTTTTCGCTTTATTTTATTTTATTTATTTCTTCCTTCGATTTATAGTTTTCTCTATAAACACTGTTAAAAAAGATAAAAGAGGTGCGATTTACCTTTTAACGGTGCAAAAATCGAGGTTTTAGCCTTCGGCAGTCGGCCATGGAGACGCGTGAGGTGGTGGCCCGAATGTCCGGCGACGGAGCTTAGACGAGGCTTGAGAGAGCATTTCTGAATTTTTTAAACCAAGTGTAAAATGATTTTTTGGGCTTGAATATCGACTTTTATAAGTATTTAAAAATGACGTCGTTTCTGTTTAAAGAGATAAACACGAAACGACGTCGTTTGGGCTTTAGGATCCGCGTGTTGACCTGACCCAGCCCTCAGGATCCGCGTGTTTTATTAAAAAGGGTAATTTGCGGTTTCAATCCTTTTGTAAATTTATTAATTTTAATTTAATCCAACTTAAATTTCTATTTTTATTAAATTAACTCTGAAAGTTTGTTTTTATTTTAATTAAATTCTTGGACTGCTTTAAAGGCTAAATCTATTATGTCGCCGTTTTAAAATTTGGTATAATTGCTATTTTAACCCCCGTGATTTAACGCTCGTTTTAATTTAATTCTTTTGTATCTGTTTTAATTGCTATTTTAACCCTTGTTTTCTTTGTTTTATTTTTTTTATTTTAATATTGTATTAAATTATTTTACTATATTAAATAGTCTATTATTTTCTTTATTATTTATATTAGTACATTAATAGTATAAATTTATATATATATATATATTTATGGAATACCTTTTTATATTAAACTGTTATTATTATTAATTTTTTTATTTAACTTAAATTATTTTCATTATATATTATTTTTATATGTTAATATTATATGTTTTCAAAATCTTTATATTATATAATATCATATATTATTTTTAAAATTTATTTTTGTATAAAATTTATTTATATTTTATAACATGTTTCATATATTATTTATCTTATTTTTTTGAAATATCTTTATTCAAAATTATTATATATATATTATGTATTATCTTTTATATGTATTAAAATATATACTTATTATAATATTTATTTAGTTTTTTTATTGTTTTATATATATTGTTTTATATTTTATTTGTCCATGAAATACCTTTTATTTATTTATTATTACTTTAGTGTAGTTATTTTTAGTTGTATTTTATATTATTATTTCTTTTATTATATATGTTAATATTAAATGTTAATGTATTATAATTGTTTTTAATATTTGTGTACGATAGTTTACAAATGCAATATTGCCACATGGTTATTGTTTACAATAAAAATTTATTTTTTTGCAAAATTACTATATTTATCCAAAGGTTTTAAAATAAGGCAATGTTTTTTTTATTTAGAAATTCGGGAAATAGTGCCCTAACGTATTGGGCTGCGATTTTCCGTTTGGCTAAATAACTAAATATCCTTTTAATAAATTTTGTAAATCATGAGATGATTTTGATTACGAAGGTTTTAAAATATCGTGTCCTATCGTGCTGGATGAGATGTTTATATTCCTTCGGAACAAAGAAATCTCAAGCTTTAAATCAAAAAACCTATTCTTGGGAATTCAAAACGTTGTGTCCTAACTTACTGGATATGATGTTTTGTGTTTCGACATAGGGATTTTCTAAAATAAAGACGTGCTTAGTTTTGAAGTCATGAGATGCTATATCCTAACTTACTGGGTATGGTGTTTTATTTCTTTGAGATAGGTAAGTCTTGGTTTTTCTTCTAATAAACGGATCTTATTTTAATACTTTTTAAATTTCAAATATTTGGACATGATTCTATCGATTAGGTACCAATTTTTGGGTTTTACGAGGGTGCTAACCCTTCCTCATACGTAATCGACTCCCGAACCCGTTTTCTTGTTTTTTCGTAGACCAAAATCAAATGTTTTAAAATAAAACATTTTACAAGGTGATCCAATCACACCTAAGTAAAAAGGGATTGGTGGCGACTCCCATTTTCGTTTTTAAAAGTCGATTCCCCGTTTTTTAAGATTTTTAAAAATGGTTTCGACAGCTTGGCGACTCCGCCGGGGACAATAAGAGAGTCAAGCCGTAAAATTGATAATTTCATGTCCTTTTGTCCGAATTTTAAAAATATGGTTTTAAAAAATTATGATTCTTTTTAATACATGTGCTTCTATTTTTATAATGTCTCTGCATTGCATTGCATGACCATTGTGGTCACGCCCTTAAGTGGGAGTGAGAAGCTACTCCTTCGTGAGGTTTTCACCTCTGTGCAGGATAGTGAATCGCATTCGAGATACATCCGTACCTATATTTTCGTGAAGTTTTCACCTCCGTGCAGCCATAGGGAAATGTATTCCCCTGAACCGAATCCGGTCCGTATGAGCCTATAATGGGTGAGGATCGAGGAATCTGCTGGTTCAGGTACCTCAACTTTAGAACTAAACCACATATAGTGAACCCTAGGAGCTCACCTTAGGTAGAACTATGTCAAACCCTAGTGGTCACCCTGATAGGTGTTTTATATTATTTATTTCTCCTGTGCTAACGTGTTCTCTTTTGTTTTGATTGCATTGCATTCACATCATAGAAAAGAGGTGTTGATTTCAAATTCGATTGCTAAATAGAAAAGTTGGTCATAAGAAAATGGATTTTTTGATAAAGTGGATTATAATACGGTCGTCCGAATATAGTCTAAGTGAACACAACGAGAGAAGACTGATAGTCCGTGAAGGAATATAATACCTTATCACCCAAGGATTCAAGTTGACAAAGACTATTCGAGAATTACCACGTCTTGGCTTTCTTGAAGAGGCTAACAAGTGAACAGAAGTCGCGGTCCAGATCAAGCAAAAGGAGCTAGAGGAGGCATCTATTAGAAGATTTCAAGATTTGACTTTTGCGAAGAAGGGGATTGATGTTTTCACTTGGACTATGAGGACAAAGCCGCCTATGTAATCCGTTTTGTGTAAAGAAATTTATTTTCTAGTAAAGTTTTTCTAACGTAACTGAATTCAGAATCAACGCCTCTCTTTCTTTTGCATGCATTTGCATTACATCATATCATTTGCATTTAAGTCCATAGAGAGAAAGAAGAGAAAAAAGGAAACAAAATCTGGAAGCTGAACACCCTTACGGTATACGTGCTAAATCGAAGAAAATGGATCAAAGATTGGAACAATTCCAGAGGGATATGCAAGACCAGATGCAAGAACAAATGGCAAACTCCAACAAGAGATGAGGAACCAGATGTTGGAGGCCCAAAGGAACATGATGGCCCAAATGGCTCAGATGCTGAGTGGGGCAATGGAAAAGGAAAGGGTCCCATAGTTAAAACTGAAGACAATGAGGACTTTCCTCGGGTTTTCACCCCACCGCATGTACAACCAGAAAATTATCCCCAAAGGCCATCTGTCATGATAGGGCCATAACAGAGGCAAGCTGATAATAGACCGCCCATGAACTTTCAAGTGGGCTCGGGATCAAACCTAGGGGATAATCCTGCCAATCCTGTTACCCTGACTTAGACATGGCAGAGAGAGAGGGGGTCAGAACTGAATCTGCAAGACAGTTGGAAGATCACTGTAGATGGTTGGAGGAAAAGTTCAAGGTTCTGGAAAATGCCGATCATCACCATGGTATTGACGCAAAAGACTTGAGCTTGGTCCCAGATTTGGTACTTCCTCATAAGTTCAAAATGCCTAAATTTGAGAAGTACAATGGAACCAGCTGCCTTGAAGCTCACATTACTATGTTCTGTAGACTCATGACTGGTTATGTGAACAATGATCAACTCTTGATTCATTGTTTCCAAGACAGTTTAGTGGGGGCAGCATCCAAGTGGTACAACCAACTCATTAGCTCCTGGAAAGACCTAGCCCAAGCCTTCATGAAGCAATACAATCAAGTCATAGACATGACGCCTGATAGAATCACTTTGCAAAACATGGAGAAGAAGTCAAATGAAAGCTTCAGGCAGTATGCACAAAGATGGAGGGAGGTCACCATGCAAGTTCAGCCACCACTCCTAGAAAAGGAGACTACAATTCTTTTCATTAATACCTTGAAGGCTCCATTCATTACTCATATGATAGGAAATACCACCAAGAGCTTTGCGGATATAGTGATGGCAGGAGAGATGATTGAAAATGCCATAAGGGGTGGCAAGATTGAAGCAGGGGAAACCACTAAAAGGTCTACTCCTAAGAAAAAAGATGACGAGGTGAATAATACGAGTCCATACAACAAAAGGTACTCAAAAGCAATTTGTTAACTAGCCAAAGGTGATCACTGCTGGGCAACAAGGGTTGGTGAGACAAGAGTCGGGCACAAGGTAAAACTCTGAAAAGCTCCAATTTACGCCAATCCCAATGACGTATAAGGAGCTATAACAAAGTTTGTTTGACGCACACGTGGTGTCCCCATTTTATTCAAAACCATTGCAACCTCCATTCCCAAAATGGTATAACGAGAATGCCCAATGCGAGTACCACGCGGGAATAATGGGTCATTCAATTGAAAACTGCACTACGTTCAAAAAGTTGGTTGAAAAGTTCATTAAAATGGGAATCGTGAAGATCGATGACTCATTAAAACCTGATCACTTTGACGAGGTAGTAAATGTGATAATTGAAGGACGAGACGAGAAAGTTGCTATCCCTTGAAAAAAATTAAAAGCGAAGAGGGAATAGGGGAACGGAGTTTCTAAACCCTTGTATACTTGGGAGTGTTTTGAATAATGGGATTCTGGAAGAGATCCTTATATTTTTAGAGCTGATCTATAGTAATGTGCAAAACATGCTTGTTGCCTTAAGCCTAGAGGCAACAAGAACCCTTTTTGTGAAATAGGCTTGTGTCTGAAATTTTATTTCAATAAAATGCATCTTTTTGAGTACATATTCTTTTATTCTTTCTATTTCATACTGTACATTCTTTTGGTTTTTTAGAATATTCTTTCATTTTTTATTCATGACCATACCATACAAATAATAATCCTTAGAATCATTTATTCTTTGGATTTCTTACCTTCGTACCTAGGTACCTAGATATCAACGACATGAGCGACATTGTTACTGACTCCCTTTTTGAATAAGATATGGGTCTAGGGGATCTAAGGACTTTGAAGATAACAGAGATTGTAACTTATCTTCTAATTTGTTAAGAATGGTGAAAAGATGAAAAACAGACCTTACTTTACAAAGGGTCATTGGATATTGCGAGCCTAGAAAAGAAGTGAAGATTGTAGCCTACCTCATCAAGAAATAAGGTGAAATATTATCTTCGAGAATTCAAAGATATTTTCACACGATCATATCAGAACATGCCTGGGCTAGAAAGACGCGGGCTAAACATGAGGATCGGGCACTGTTGGTCTTCCATGGAAGGGGATTGCATCAGTTATACCGCAAATGTCGTATTTAAAGAGACAAGATTCATGTGCCTTCTCCCTTTTTTCACAAATTTTCCATATGTGGGGCATGGATGTGATGGGGCCAATCTTGTCAAAAGCTGCTAGTCGACATCGATTCATTGTCATGGTCGTTGTTCGCTTCACTAAGAGGGTGGAAGTAGCTTCATATACCAATGTTACAAAGTCGATAGACATCAAATTCTCTAAAAAAAAGAAGAAAAAGAAAAGAAAAGATCAGTTATCAACGAAGAATGCCAAAAAAGGACAAATGTCAAAAGCTGTTAGTCTGTTCAAAGATCAGACACCATATCATAGTCCAGTAAAGGTGGCAAATAAAAAAAGATCATGGGAAAGATGACCGAGACTTGTAAAGATTGGCATAAAGAAGTTACTATTTACCCTCTGTCTTATGAAACGTTGGCTAGAACCTTTGCTGGGGCAACATCTTACCATTGGTTTGTGGAATGAAAGTGTTTTTGCCAATTGAACCTAATTGAAGACAATGTCAAAAGTTATCCATCACGGTCAGATGATACAATCTTACGACAAAGATGCTTATCCTGGAAGATTTCGAAAGGGGAACATGACCTTTCTTTTACAAAAAGGATTTCAGAGAAAAGCAGATGCCAAACTGGGAAGGACCTTATGTTGTAAAGAAGGCCTGTTCTAGAAAAGTATTGACATTGACCAAGACGGACGGCGAAGACTTGCCCAATCCAGTGAATTCAAGTTCAGTCAAGAAATATTTGACCTGAAGGAGGAAAGACCAAGGTGAAAACCTGTAAAGGGTACCTCGAAATCAAAAAAAGAAGAACAAGAAAGAAAAAAGAAAAAGGAGAGGCCAAGGCGAAAACCCGCAAAGGGCGTTCTGAGAACAAAGGGGCTTTGAGCCGAAAACCCGAAAAGGGCGGCTTAAATTTTGATCAAAAGTAGGGCATACAACAGTCTTGCTATGCTTGAATTAACAATGAAGAAGTATGTTATGCCTTGGGGCATCGACAAAGTACTCCGGATCCCTTAAACACATGTTGAGTTTAAAATGGTCCTCAAGAAATCGGAACAGAGAAGCTCAGACTGCGATATCTGGGGCACCTAGTTTCCCATCTTACCCATTTTAAATTTTCTATCTTTGATTACTTTATTCTTTTCAAAGAAACACCCCAATCAATTTTCTTTTATAGCCTTTGCTATCTTTGTTTACTTTATTCTTTTTAAGATACACCAATCAAATTTTCATTTATTTCCTTGGTTATCTTTGATAAGCTTATTTGTTCCAAGCCATGCTCCTGATTAATTTCTTTCTCGTCCATTTTTTTCGTGATCTTTTTCAAGAATTTTATATTGAAATAATGATTATTGGACTAATAATATTTTCATAAGAGGAGTTTCGTACATTACTCTAGAAGTTCTTTAAATAATATAGGAACCTGAAACAGGACTATTGTTTAGAACTCACTAAGCCTAAGGTTTGGAAATGTTGAAAGGCACATACATTTGGTTATTACACCTAGAGGATGGTATAACAAATTAAATTGATTGAAAATGATATAATTCTGTACCTCTGAGTGGTAACAGAAAGATGCAAGGAACCAAATGTTGTTCCCCTGAAGTGGCAGTGGGATGAACAAATTGTATGTCCTACAGTTCAAGGGAAGGGACTCTGGAATTACAGCGGGGCAAGCTTGCTGAGTGGAATATTTGTTTCTTTAGGTTTTCTGTCCAAGATACCAGCTGAACGAGAAAGCATGGTAGTGCGTCAGTGATGGAACCTCGATGAACTATGAGCAATGACAACCCAAAGAAATCATTCTCATGCATACACTTCCAATTAGGAGCATTTGATTCATTCCGATCATTGTATCCTAATCGTTGTACAAAAAAAAAGGAAATCATTCTCATGACATTTTGCATTTATGCAAATGTCATCTTTAAAATCACTTAGTTAGGAGCATTAGATTCATTTCGATCATACATCCTAATCATCATTCTCATGACATTATGCATTAATGCGAATGTCATCCTTAATATCATTTAGTTAGGAGTATTAGATTCATTCTGATCATGTATCCTAATCATCATTCTCATGACATTCTACATTTATGCAAAAGTCATCGATAATACATTTGAATATACAGGACATGTCCCTCAGAGGACGGTGTAGCAAAAACAAAAAGTTCAGATTTTGTTCCCTAGTGGAGCAGACTGAAGAATGAAGTCTTCCTGAAGATAGTAAGGAAGCAAATTGAAAATTTCAGATTTTGTTCCCTAGAGATGATAGTGGAGCAGGCTGAAGAATGAAGTCTTCCTGAAGATAGTAAGGAAGCAAATTGAAAATTTTAGATTTTGTTCCCTAGTGGAACAGCCTGAAGAATGAAGTATTCCTGAAGATAGTAAGGAAGTGAAATTTCAGATTTTGTTCCCTAGAGATGATAGTGGAGCAGGCTGAAGAATGAAGTCTTCTTGAAGATAGTAAGGAAGCGAATTGAAAATTTCAGATTTTGTTCCCTAGAGATGATAGTGGAGCAGGCTGAAGAATGAAGTCTTCCTGAAGATAGTAAGGAAGAAAATTGAAAATTTCAGATTTTGTTCCCTAGTGGAACAGATTGAAGAATGAAGTCTTCCTGAAGATAGTAAGGAAGTGAAATTTCAGATTTTGTTCCCTAGAGATGATAGTGGAGCAGGCTGAAGAATGAAGTCTTCCTGAAGATAGTAAGGAAGCAAATTGAAAATTTTAGATTTTGTTCCCTAGAGATGTTAGTGGAACAAACTGAAGAATGAAGTCTTCCTGAAGATAGTAAGGAACCAAACCAAAAAGTTCAGATTTTGTTTTTCTAGTGGAGTAGACTGAAGAATGAAGTCTTCCTGAAGATAGTAAGGAAGCAAAATTTCAGATTTTGTTCCCTAGAGATGATAGTGGAGCAGGCTGAAGAATGAAGTCTTCCTGAAGATAGTAGGGAATCGAAATTTCAGATTTTGTTTCCTAGATATGATAATGGAGCAGGCTGAAGAATGAATTCTTCATGAAGATAGTAAGAAAGCAAATTGAAAATTTCAGATTTTGTTCCCTAGAGATGTTAGTAGAGCAAACTGAAGATTGAAGTCTTCCTGAAGATAATAAGGAAGCGAAATTTCAGATTTTGTTCCCTAGAGATGATAGTGGAGTAGGCTGAAGAATGAAGTCTTCCTGAATATAGTAAGGAAGCAAATTGAAAATTTCAGGTTTTGTTCCCTAGAGATGGTAGTGGAGCAGGCTGAAGAATGAAGTCTTCCTAAAGATAGTAAGTGTAACATCCTGAATTTTTGGGCCTATGCGTTTAATAGGTAGGATATGTTTAATGTGTTAATTTAAGTGTTAGGGGTCCAAATTGGGCTCAAGCTTAGGTAGAGGCCTTGATTAAAATTATCTGTTTGGGCATTATAGGGTTTAAAAGGTAGTATCTATGTTTAAAATACCAAAGTGGGCTTGTGGCCCAATCTTAGGAGGTGACTCCACATAAGGGAGTAAGGGGCCCAAATTTAAGTTTCATGGAGTCCAATTCTTTTAATTTAAGTTAGCTAAATTTTGGGCATTAGGATTAGGTGGAGTGGATGGCAACAAGGCTAAAATTTAGGGGTTTTAATGTTTAAAATATGTGGATAATAAGCAGATAAAGGCTATTATTTAGGCATTTATTTTATGAGAATAATAAGCAGATAAAGGCTAAAATTTAGGGATTTTAATGTTTAAAATATGTGGATAATATGCTGATAAAGGAGGGAGGAGTTAGAGATAATTAAGTCTCTTTTAGATAAGCTAGTAGATTAAGATAAAGGAGAAAAGATAGGATTTATCTGCAAGGTTAGGTAAGTGCCGAAATTTCTATAAATAGGGGGAATATCTCTTCAATTTCGGCATTTGGGGTTTTTCTCTTATTCTTTTCTCTTATTCTCTGAGTAAAAGCCAAAAACTCCTAAAGTTCCATCTTCTTCTTCATTCTCTGCAAAAGTCGAAATCTCTAAGCCTATTCCCTCATCTTCACTTTGATTCAAAAGCCGAAACTACACCTATTCTTCTCCTTAATATTCATTGGTCGAATCTCCCTTAGCCATCTTTTCAATTTTTAGTTCTTTCAAGAGCCGAAAGCGCGATAGATCATCTTTCCGAGATTTTTCCTAGAAGCCGAAACTCATAGACCTCTAAGTTATAGAACTGTGTTACATTCGGGATCTCAAGGTAAGAGGATTTGTTTATTCATATATATAAAATCGGGTAGGATACTAACTATGGCCGAGAGGCCTATTTTCACATCTTTCCGGCTTTTTGAAGCAAAGAGTAGATCGGTTTAGCAAGGGTATCTACATTAATCAGGTGTGTAATACTTCCCCACCATCTAGATCTAATCATAAAATGCATGATCATAAGATTTATATGTTTTGATAATTGCCAACATCTAGGTTTATTGATGAAAGCCCAAGGAGGGTAAAAACAGATCACAGGTTAGTAAATAATCTGTTTAAATGTATAAGTAAAATGCTTGTATGTGATTGCATGGGTTGGGTTGATGAAAGGAGGAAGTTATACGTTATATGTGTAGCGGTTTTTACCGTGATCTAATGTAACGGCTAATGCCGTGAACTGTTATACAGGCTTCGGCCATTAAATGTTATACGGGCTTCGGCCATCATATGTGGATGAGCAGCATGACTGCCATCATGGTGTGTAGCGGTGTGGGTCGATTGTAGAAATCCCCAATGGTGTGTACGGTTGGTACGGGGGTGTGTAGCGGATGGAAACCTAGGCAAACGGGTTGGGCCTTGCATATTATTTGTTATTAATTTTTATTATGATTATTACACTGTTTATTTTGTTTTATGGGGCTAAGGCCCACATCTAATGGTGCATGAGGGTTGCACACTGAGTCTCGCGACTCAACCAATTAATTAATATTTCAGGTAGCACTTAGTGCATTGGACTGGGCTGGAGAGGAGCGCAAGGTGGCCATGCAAAAGAACATCTGGATCCAGCAAAAAGACTCAAGTTATTATTTTATATTTTTAATTAATGGATTTTAAATCTCATTGTAATAAGGCCATGGGCCATTAGTTTATATTTTGTTCTATTTTGGGCTTTAATTACTTTTAGTTATTTAAATTCTTATTGAACTAATGCATGTATTTAAATTTGGGTTTTTAATTCATAAATGCATATTTTATTTAAACTATCAACTATTTATTTTTTTCGAATAAAAGGATAAACTTTAGAAAAATATTTTCTGAAAATACGACATGATTTCCAAAATTTTCTTAGTGACATACCAGATCCGGTCGTGGTGTTTGGGCCGAGTTTGGGGTGTTACAGTAAGG
The DNA here is from genome assembly GCA_005393395.2 of Gossypium australe. Taxonomy (NCBI): domain Eukaryota; kingdom Viridiplantae; phylum Streptophyta; class Magnoliopsida; order Malvales; family Malvaceae; genus Gossypium; species Gossypium australe. The sequence goes on from CM016624.1 coordinate 44,039,932, forward strand.
AAGCAAATTGAAAATTTCAGGTTTTGTCCCCTAGAGATGGTAGTTGAGCAGACTGAAGATTGAAGTCTTCGTGAAGATAGTAAGGAAACAAACCAAAAAGTTCAGATTTTGTTCCCTAGAGATGGTAGTGGAGTAGATTGAAGATTGAAGTCTTCCTGAAGATAGCAAAGAAGCAGACTGAAGACATCAGATCCTGTCTCCTTGAGTTTGCAGTGGAGTTAGAAGCCATTTGAAGAAGACCAAGAAGCCAAGGCTCCGCCAAGACCGAGCAAAATTGGTCCTTTTATAGTCTTTGCTCTATTCTTGTTTCACAATAATGAGCAAAGAGGGACAGCTGTAGTAACCCATTTTGCCCGAAAATAGAAAATAAATAAAATAATAACAAAATGTCCATGAACAGTCCTTTTACAAAAACCCAAAACAACAGTTACACCTTAGCCCAATAACCCATTACCAACAGACTACCCAAAATATTTTAACCCAACTTAAAGAGCCCAAAAGGCCCAATAATTAAACCAGCTTCAGTAGCCTAGGGTTTCTGGAAAACCCTAGGCGCCGCAGGAGACAGCATCCCAATCGTCGCGCCGCATCTTCGCACCCTCGATCGCGCCGCGCAGCCCCTCGTCTAGCCCTCATCTTCGTCGTTGATTTCGCCGATCACCTGCAAAAGGAAAGGAAACAAATCACAGCAAATATGGCAGTATTTTTGTTTCCCTTTTTATTGTTTATTTTAAAGGCTATAAAAAGCCTTACAAAGACTTGTAAAGGGAGACACACAAATACAGAGAGAAAAGTATTCACAAAATACACAAACAAAAAGTATACTGAATAAAAAGAAAGCTTTAACAGCAAAGGTGGTTTTTCGCTTTATTTTATTTTATTTATTTCTTCCTTCGATTTATATTTTTCTCTATAAACACTGTTAAAAAAGATAAAAGAGGTGCGATTTACCTTTTAACGGCGCCAAAAATCGAGGTTTTAGCCTCCAGCAGTCGGCCATGGAGGCGCGTGAGGCGATGGCCCCAATGTCCGGCGACGGAGCTCAGACGAGGCTTGAGAAAGCATTTCTGATTTTTTTTTTTAAAAACCAAGTGTAAAATGATTTTTTGGGCTTGAATATCGACTTTTATAAGTGTTTAAAAACGACGTCATTTCTGTTTAAAGAGATAAACACGAAACGACGTCGTTTGGGCTTTAGGATCCGAGTGTTGACCCGACCCAGCCCTCAGGATCCTCGTGTTTTATTAAAAAGGGTAATTTGCAGTTTCAATCCTTTTGTAAATTTATTAATTTTAATTTAATCCAACTTAAATTTCTATTTTTATTAAATTAACCCTGAAAGTTTATTTTTATTTTAATTAAATTCTTGGACTGCTTTAAAGGCTAAATCTAATATGACGCCGTTTTAAAATTTGGCATAATTGCTATTTTAACCCCGTGATTTAACGCGTGTTTTAATTTAGTTCTTTTGTATCTATTTTAATTGTTATTTTAACCCTTGTTTTCTTTGTTTTATTTTTATTATTATTTTAATATTGTATTAAATTATTTTACTCTATTAAATAGTCTATTATTTTCTTTATTATTTATATATTAGTACATTAATAGTATAAATTTATATATATATATATATATTTATGGAATATCTTTTTATATTAAACTGTTATTATATATTAATTTTTTTATTTAGCTTAAAATTAGTTTCATTATATATTATTTTTATATGTTAATATTATATGTTTTCAAAATCTTTATGTTATATAATATCATATATTATTTATATTATATATTTTTTTGAAATATCTTTATTCAAAATTATTATATATATTATTATGTATTATCTTTTATATGTATTAAAATATATACTTATTATAATATTTATTTAGTTTTTTTATTGTTTATATATATTGTTTTATATTTTATTTGTCCATGAAATACGTTTTATTTATTTATTATTACTTTAGTGTAGTTATTTTTAGTTGTATTTTATTATTATTTCTTTTATTATATATGTTAATATTAAATGTTAATGTATTATAATTGTTTTTAATATTTGTGTAGGATAGTTTATAAACGCAATATTGCCACATGGTTATTGTTTACAATAAAAATTCATTTTTTTTTGCAAAATTACTATATTTATCCAAAGGTTTTAAAATAAGGCAATGTTTTTTTTATTTAGAAATTCGGGAAACAGTGCCCTAACGTACTGGGTTGCGATTTTCCGTTTGGCTAAATAACTAAATATCCTTTTAATAAATTTTGTAAATCATGAGATGATTTTGATTACGAAGGTTTTAAAATATCGTGTCCTATCGTGCTGGATGTGATGTTTATATTCCTTCGGAACAAAGAAATCTCATGCTTTAAATCAAAAAACCTATTCTTGGGAATTCAAAACGTTGTGTCCTAACTTACTGGATATGATGTTTTGTGTTTCGAGATAGGGATTTTCTAAAATAAAGACGTGCTTAGTTTTGAAGTCATGAGATGTTATATCACGTGCTTAGTTTTGAAGTCATGAGATGCTATATCCTAACTTACTGGGTATGGTGTTTTATTTCTTTGAGATAGGTAAGTCTTGGTTTTTCTTCTAATAAACGATTCTTATTTTAAAACTTTTTAAATTTTAAACATTTGGACATGATTCTATCGATTAGGTACTAATTTTTGGGCGTTACGAGGGTGCTAACCCTTCCTCGTACGTAACCGACTCCCGAACCTGTTTTCTTATTTTTTCGTAGACTAAAATCAAATGTTTTAAAATAAAACATTTTACAAGGTGATCCAATCACACCTAAGTAAAAAGGGATTGGTTGCGACTCCCATTTTCATTTTTAAAAGTCGATTCCCCGTTTTTTAAGATTTTTAAAATGGTTTCGACACCCTACATGGAAAAAGGACTTGGGGAAGTCATAACATGCAAAGGTGACGGAGGCATGTGAATTTTATCTTCGTAAATCTGGCATTTATGACATCTCTTAGCATAATTGATACAATCACCTTCCATGCTGGACCAATAATATCCAAATCTCATTATCTTTCTGGCCATTGTGAATCCATTAGCATATGTTCCACAAACGCCCTCATGAACTTCTTCAAGGATTTGCTTAGCTTCAATAGCACCAACACATCTCAATAGTACTTGATCTTTTCTCTTTTTATACAAGACATCCCCGTCCAAAACATTGTCAGAGGCCAATTTTCTTAGAGTTCTTTTTTCATTCTCAGTTGCATGCTCCGGATATTCACGATTTTTTACATATCGTAATACATCCTGATACCAAGGCTGGTCATCTCTTTCCTCCTCTTCTATGTCATAACAATGAGCTGGAACCTCGAAGATACTCATCTGAATAGGTCTCATATCCTCTGGTTTGTTTACTTTTATCATAGAAGCCAAGGTCGCCAAAGCATCCGCCATCTGATTTTCATCGCGTGGGAGATAATTAAAAGTAATGTCATCAAATTCCTCAATCAATCCCAGAACTATTTTTCGGTAATCAATTAGTTTGGGATCTCTTGTCTCCCACTCTCCTTTAAGTTGGTAGATTACTAAGGCGGAATCTCCATATACCTCTAGCACTCTGATCTTACGTTCTAAGGCTGCTCGAAGTCCCATGATGCATGCTTTATATTCCGCCATGTTGTTCGTGCAATCAAAATCCAGTTTGCATGTGAATGGGTAATGATCACCACTAGGGGGATACCAAGATTGCCCCAATTCCATTTCCCATAGCATTTGATGCTCCATCAAAGTTTAGCTTCCACGGACAATCTTCAGTATTTGCCACATACATCAGCTCCTCATTCGGGAAATCAAAACTCAAAGGTTCATAATCCTCCAAAGCTCTGCTAGCCAAAAATTCTGCTACTGCACTCTCTTTTATAGCCTTTTGGTTCACATAGACTATATTGAATTCAGATAGCAGAATTTGTCACCTAGCCATCCTTCCATTCAAAGCAGTTGTCTCCATCATGTACTTTAACGGATCAAGCTTCGAAATCAACCAGTTTGTATGATATAGCATATACTGCCTCAACCTCCGAGTTGTCCAAATCAAGGAACAACACAATTTCTAGATCGACGAATACCTCATTTCACAACCAGTGAACTTTTTGCTGAGATAGTATATCGTCTTTTCTTTTCTTCCTGTCTCATCGTGTTGTCCCAGCACACATCCCATGCAATTATTGAATACTGACAAATACAATATCAATGGTCTATCTGGATTAGGCAGAGATAGTACTGGTGCATTTAACAGATACTGTTTGACTTTGTCAAAAGCTCTCTGACATTCATCGTCCCATACACCTTGATTGTGTTTCTTGAGAAGACGAAATATGGGATCACATTTATCAATTAATTGTGAAATAAATCAAGCAATGTAATTTAACCTTCCAAGAAAACCTCAGACTTCCTTCTGAGTGCGCGGTGGAGGCAATTCTTGTATAGCTTTAACTTTGTTCGAGTCAACTTCAATTTCTTTCTCGCTGACCACAAAACCCAGTAATTTCCCTGACCGAGCTCCAAAAGTACACTTTGCCGGGTTGAGCTTTAATTGAAATTTTCTCAACCTTAGAAACAACTTCTTCAAAACCTCGATGTGTTCCTTTTCTGTTCGAGATTTGGCGATCAGGTCATCAACATACACTTCTATCTCCTTGTGCAGCATGTCGTGGAATAAGGTTACCATGGCCCTTTGATATGTTGCCCTAGCATTCTTTAGTCCGAAAGGCATTACTTTATAGAAAAAAGTACCCCACAGTGTTATGAAGGTAGTTTTCTCCATATCCTCAGGGTGCATCTTGATCTGATTGTATCCTGAAAAGCCATCCATGAAGGAAAACAATGAAAATCCTGTCGTATTATCCACCAACGTATCAATATGCGGCAAAGGGAAATTGTCCTTTGGGCTAGCCTTATTTAGATCCCTGTAATCTACACACATCCGGACCTTTCCGTCCTTCATAGGGACAGGAACAATGTTGGCAACCCATTCTGAGTACTTGGCCACTTGTAGAAAACCAGCATCAAACTGTTTCTAGACTTCTTTTTTTATTTTCAATACTATGTCAGGCCTCATCCTTCGTAGCTTTTGCTGAACTGGCTTGCACTCTTTTCTAATGGGAAGGCGATGTACCACAATATCAGTTCTTAGTCCGGGCATATCTTCGTATGACCATGCAAAGACATCCTTGAATTTTTGTAGTAACTCAACAAGATCTTGTTTTGTCTCCTTAGCTATGCGTATCCCAATTTTCACAACCTTCCCTTCTTCCAAGGCTATGTTCTCTACCTCTTCCTCATGGGTCAAGATCTGTTTCTCCTCTTGCTTTACCATTCTTAACAAATTTGGAGATAAATCACAATCTCGGTCACCTTCAAAATCCTGAGGTTCCTCTAAACACATGTCCTGCTCAAAGTGGACCTCTGGATCTGTATTATCATTGCTCACATCATGGATATCTAGGGACCTATGATGGGTACCAAAGAATATACAAAGAAAAAATGAATTCGAGGATAAATATTTACATGATATGAATGAAAAATAAAAGATTCTGAATGAAATTAGAAAGTCAAAAGAATGAAATGAAAGAATATTTGGTCAAGTTAATTATCAAAAAATGTATTTTATTGAAACAACAATTTCTGAACATGAGCGTATTTTACAAAAGATATCTTATTGTTCCTAGGCTAAAAAACAACAAGAGCGTTCTGAATATTACTCTGTATAATTTCTAAAAACTACAGGGAGCTCATCTGCAGTTCAATTGTTCAGAATGCTTCCAGGCTCATAAGGGCGAATGTCTAACAGGTTTCTTTGCTCAACTTCTTCCCCATGTATGGCATTAATGTGGGGATCTTCCAATAACCCTCTCTCAGGGTGAATTATCCCTCCAGATACAAAGGTTTGGGATATGTATGGGAATGTCATTGATTCCCACTGGACTTCTTCTCTATTCAGCCGGGCCCTTCTTCTCTATTTTCTTTCTTTTTTGTTTAGCATCTGGCTTGAAACCCAAACCAAAACGGTCTCTCTTCTCCTTCAGCACTGGCACTCTAACTTCCCATTGGAGGTGTCTACCTAGTCTTTTCCCTGGTAGGGCTCCTCTCCCCACCATCATATGTAAGCCCATCCTCGTGGTCTTGGATATCTTGGGCACTGGGACTTCACTTCCTTCCGAGATGAATGTTGCGTTGACAAAATCTAAAGACTGGAAAGAACATTCAATGGCCTTCTCATCTATCTCTACATATGGCGCGTCATCGGTAACGGTCGCTATAATGTCTTCCTCCGCATTTATAGTGACTAGTCGACCATCCACCATCAGTTTCAGCTTTTGATGAATGGATGAGGGCACTGCCTCCGCCGAATGAATCCAAGGCCTTCCCAGCAAGCAGTTGTATGAAGGTTTTATATCTATCACCAAAAAGTCCACCTCATATGTATTTGGCCCAATCTGCAACGGTATGTCGATTCTCCCCATCACCCTTCTCTCAGTGCCGTCAAATGCTCTCACTATGTTCTGACACGTCTTCATGTAAGAACTATCTATTGGCAACCTCTTCAATGTAAACAATGGTAGGACATTCAAGGCTGATCCATTATCGATCAACACGCTCGGTAGAGTATATCCTTTGCAACGAGTAGTTATGTGTAGGGCCTTAGTCGATCCCATACCCCCAGGTGAAATCTCATTGTCGCTGAAGGAAATAAAATTGTCAGCACTTATGTTACTAACTAATCGGTCAAGCTTATTGAAAGATATGTCTTTAGTGACATAAGTCTCGTTCAACACCTTCATCAAAGCCTCACGATGAACTTTCAAACTTAAAAGTAAGGCTAGCACCAAAATACGAGCCAGTTGTTTGTGCAACTGCTCCACTACGCTGTATTCACTGTACTTTAAGAATTTTAAAAATTCTTTAGCCTCTTCCTCCCTTACAGGTACATTGATAAGGGCATCAAGTCCTTCCTCTAGTTCAACTGTCACATTCTTTGATTTCGCTGGTTCTGATTTGACGTTTACCGAGTTGTAACGCCTCCCATTTCGTGTGTAAAATCCCTCACTCTGGACCTCACTGGAAGTGCCAACTGAGTTTTCTACTCCCGGTGTCATCACGTTACAATTGTAATTCCATGGTACCATTTTGTCATCATTGTAATGAAAAGACACAGGTATCTGGATTACAACTTTAGGCGCGATTTATGCTCCACCTTATGCACTTCTCGGTCGGGAAATGATGACCCTTGGATAGTTGACTTTCTGATTTGTCAATTCTCCTTCGGTCGATGTACGTTTCCTCCGTTCGAGCCTTCTTCGTAAAATTTTAGCTCCTTATTGTCCACGAGGCCTTGTACTAATAGTCTGAACTCAGTACATTCCTGAATCTCATGCCCTTCAGCTTCGTGGAACTCACAGTAGTTCCTTAATTCTTTACCTCATTCCTCGAGACTTGATTTTATCAATCCCCTTCTTTCCATTTCTTTCCATACTACTCTCAATGGGGTTTTTACCTCTGAGATATCCCCCTTGGTCCTTCTCACGACATCCTCTCCGACCGCATTTACCCTTTTATCTCCATGGTTGGGTAATGGGTTCTCTGCACTGGGCGTATCATTAAATTTGACTATTCCCATATTGATAAGCCTTTCAACTACCTTTTTGAAGGCAGTGCAATTTTCTATTGAATACCCCGATATTCCTGCGTGGTAATCACAATGAGCGTTGGAGTCATACTATTTAGGATATGGGGGTTGTAACGGCTGCAGATAATATGGGAATACTATGCGTACCTCGAATAAATTCTGATATAGCTCCTTATACGTCATTGGAATTGGCGTATATTGGGGCTTTTCGGAATTTTGTCTAGGGCCTGATTCTTGTCTCATTGACCCTTGTTGTCCAGCAGTAACCACTTTCGGCTGACTGACAGTGATTGCCTTTGAGTACCCTTTGTTGTATGTACTCGTGTTGTTCACCTCACTGTCCTTTTTTCTAGGAGCAGATCTCCTAGTACTTTCTCCTGCTTCAATTTTACCACCCCTTATGGCATTTTCTATCATCTCTCCTGCCATAACTATATCTGCGAAGCTTTTGGTGGTGCTTCCTATCACATGGGTGATAAAAGGTGCCTTGAAACTGTTGATGAACAACATGGTGGTTTCCTTTTCCAGGAGAGGTTGTTGAACCTACATAGCAACTTCCCTCCATTTTTGCGCGTACTGCCTGAAACTTTCATTTGATTTCTTTTCCATGTTTTGCAACATGATTCTATCATGCGTCATGTTTGTGACATGATTGTACTGCTTCATGAAGGCTTGAGCTAAGTCCCTCCAAGAGCTAATGTTAGTGCGGTTGAGTTGATTGTACCACATACACGCTGCTCCCGTTAAACTATCTTGGAAACAATGAACCAAAAGTTGATCATTGTTCACATAGCCAGTCATACGCTTACAGAACATAGTGATGTGGGCCTCAGAGCAACTAGTCCCATTGTACTTCTCAAATTTCGGCATCTTGAATTTATGAGTAAGCACCAGATTAGGGACTAAACTTAAGTCCTTTGCGTCAATGCCATGATGATGGTCAGCATTCTCCAAAGCCTTAAACTTCTCTTCCAACCATCTGCAGCGATCCTCTAATTGCTTTGAGGATTCAATTCTGATTCCTTCTCTCTCTGCTATGTCCAGATCAGGAATAACGGGATTAGCGGGTTTGTCCCCTGGGTTGGATCCCATGCCAACTTGAAAATTCGTGGGCCCTCCCGTGTCGGTTTGCCCTTGCTGAGGCCTAATCGTGACAGGTGGCTTTCTGGGTCATTCCTCATCTGTGTTTGCACGTGTGTTGGAGTGAATCCCCTAGGAAAGTCCTCATTGTCTTCAGTATTAACTAGGGGACCCTTTCCTTTGTCCATTATCTCACTCATCATGTGAGCCATTTGAGCCATCATGTTCTTTTGGGCCTCCAACATCTGGTCCCTCATCTCTTGTTGGAGTTTTGCCATCTGCTCTTGCATCTGGTCTTGAATGTCTCTTTGGAATTGTTCCATTCTTTGATCCATTTTCCTTGATTTGGCATGTGTACCGTAGGGGTGTTCAGCTTCCATATTTTTCTTCTCTTTATTTCTCTCTCTTTCTCTCTTTCTGTTAATTTTAACTAATTAGACTCTCTCTATAAACTTAAATGCATATGATATGATGTAATGCAAATGCATGAATGCAAAGAGGTATCGATTCTAATTCAACTTCATTTTAGAAAACTTTATTAGAAAACAAAATTCTTTACATAAAACGGACTACAAATATGCTTTCGCCCTAAGTCCTAAGGTTTTGATTTTTCCAAGCAAAGAAGCTAGCTCTTGACTACGATCGGACTGCAGCTCATACTTCATGCTCAACGTATCAGCCTGTGATGCCAAATTCTGTAGGTGATCAGCTACCTCTCGAATCTGGACTATTGCTTCGCCCATGAGGTAATCTCGATTTCTAACTTGATCTTGAGAATGGTGAAGCTCTTCCTTCCAATGCCCTTCTCTCGTTTCAAGCAGCTCGATTCGAAGTTCACAGCTATGCAATGCCGATTCTAACTCTTCAATTCTACTCTTTATTTCCTCGATCTTGTTCAGGCTTGAATTTAACTCGATCACGTAATTACTGCTTCGATGGTGATGAAGAGACTGTCCAAGTTTAGCCACTTTAACTTTTAAATCTTCTTTTTCACTTCGACTTTCTGACAAACTTTTCTCTAATACCTCATTCTGCGCTTGTATTTCTTGAAATTTCCTCTTCCAGTAGTCAGCTTTGGCCTTTTCTTCTTGGACCTCTCGTTGCCATTGTTCAAAAGTCTTCCCCAATCTAGCATTCTTCATCACCAGTCGCATCTTCTTATATTCAGCCTTCAAACTATCTCGATCTTCCTTTTCTCCTTTCTTACTTTCTCAGCTTCTGATTTCTGAACATCCACATCTAGCCTCAAGCACATTTTTTCTTCTTCTAACTTCTCTATCCTCTTTCCAAGCTTGGAACTCATCCTCTCAAAATCATGCTTTACCATCTCTAACTCTGATGAGACTACCTGCAAGCATTCCTCTCTTGACCGGGCACATTCTGAATTCAGCTCAAGGATTTTATCATTAACCCTTCCGATCCTCCATCTGCTGTATTTTAGAGTTGTCATTGGTCCTGTAGATAATCTCTTCATTCTGCGGGTCTGATTCCAAGCACCAGAAATCTCCTTAACTCTCCTCTTATAATTGTCCCCTCTGTACGAAAACTCACACTGAGCCAGCCCACATGTTGCAGGAATAAGTTGTCTCGATCCATATTGCCTTAGTACGAGTAGAGGAGCATACCCAGCGGTTCCTCGAATTCCAAGTAAAGGAACCTAGTCAAAACTCCCATCGATAAAGAATTTCATCTGAAATCATCCAAGGGGCTTTCCACTCGACGTCTTCCTCTCGAAGGTTTTGAAGGAGTGCCATCCAGTTCTCCTCAGACACGTCCTCTCTCCTCGGTGTTGCCACTATTTCTTTTAACGGAGAATAGTTTTCAGAAAAAAATCGATAAGAAATTTTCTCCACCTTCCAGAAATGACTGTGGAACCAAGCCAACAACAGCTGCGCGCATCCAATGAATCTGCCTTCACCTTCTCTTCGGCATGCATTCAAAGATCTGAACGTCTCGACTAAGATCGTAGGTACAAGCATGACCCCTTTATCAAATCGATCGAATAACTCAATGACTGCTTCATCTATATGTCTGAGAGCTTTAAGGAAAACTACCAAACCGTAGATACACAAGGCAAAGACGTTGACCTTCTTCTTTGTGTCTGGATGGACTAAGATCAAGTCCCTCAAGTTAACCCAAGGAATGCATTTACCTTCACCTTTCTCCTGAATTCTGGCTGTGACCCATTGTTCGCTCATCCCAATAATATTCATTAACTTCTTTATAAAAGTTGGGCCATTAATAGCTTTGGAATAAACTTTATTGTCTTGAAATTTTGGACACCGAAGCAAGGTCGTATATTCTTCCACCGTAGGCACCAAATCTACTTCCCCGAAAGTGAAACAACTATAAGCAGAGTTCCAAAACTGGGCCATAGCCCGGAACAGATACCTATCTACTTTGACGTCAAGTAAGTAGGGCAAATCTCCATAATTGTGATAAAACAACTGCTTAGCCTCATTATCCCACTGTGCCCATATCTCTTTCAACTCTTGGAACTCATTTTGTTAGTACTAATACGAGTAAAGTCCCATAGTTTAGATACGTACCCGTCAACTAAGTTGTTCCCTTTTTCCAATTGAGTTTGCTCTGACCATGTACGAACAGCAGCATTGTCCTCCACTTTATCAAGGAATCCATTCTCCATAACCAGCTTTCTAACTTAGAAACTGACCGTGAATCGATACCTCCTGAAGTATGAAATGATATGCACAAAAATAAAACACCACAAGTCAGTACCATGAAATAAAATATAAGGCAGATAAAACATCTATCTGGGTAACCACTAAATCTTGGTATAGTTATACTTAAGGTAGATCCTTACGGTTTACTATATGCGGTTTAGTTCTAAAGTTGAGGTACCTAAACCAGCAGATTCCTCGATCCTCACCCATTATAGGCTCATATGGACCGAGTTCAGTTCAGGGGAACACATTTCCCTATGGCCATGCGGAAGTGAAAACTTCACGAAGACATAGGTACAGATGTATTCCGGAAGCAATCCACTAGCCCATGCGGAGGTGAAAACCTCACGAAGGCATAGCTTCTCACTCCCACTTAAGGGTGTGACCGTAATGGTCATGCAGTACAATGCATAAATATTTTTAAATCAAATTTTTTAAATTCAGACATGAGGACATGAAACTATCGATTTTACGGCTTGACTCTCTTATTGTTCCCCAGCGGAGTCGCCAAGCTGTCGAAACCATTTAAAATGTTGATTTTAAAAATGGGGATCGACTTTTTTAAAAAAACGAAAATAGGAATCCCCACCAATCCCTTTTTATTTAGGTGTGATTGGATCACCTTGTAAAACGTTTTATTTTAAAACATTTGATTTTGGTCTACGAAAAACGAGAAAACGAGTTCAGGAGTCGGTTACGTATGAGTAAGGGTTAGCACCCTCATAACGCCCAAAAATTGGTACCTAATTGATAGAATCATGTCCAAATGTTTGAAATTTAAAAAGTTTTAAAATAAGATCCGTTATCAGAGGGAAAACCGAGACTTACTTATTTCAAAGAAATAAAAATACCATACCCAGTAAGTTAGGATACAACATCTCATAACTTCGAAGCCAGGTACATCTTTATTTTAGAAAATTCTTACATCGAGACACAAAACATCATACCCAATAAGTTAGGATACAACGTTTTGAATTCCCGAGAATAAGTTTTTTCATTTGAAATTGGTAAACTTCGATTTTAAAAATGAAGGGATATCTAATACATTAAGTTCTATAAGAAAAATCACAACCCAATAAGTTAGGGCACGATTCTTCTCGAAGACCCCAAATATCACATATCATCGTAAAAAATATTAAAAAAAATCTTTAATTTAAAAGATATTTTTATAAAAAAAATGGTATGAGTAAAACATGGCATGAATACATTACAACATATATTTGATAGCAATTCTAAACTACTACAAATCATATTAACAATAAATAATAGAATAATATAACATAAATACATGAAAAATTTAAGCAGTAATAAGCGATCAAGAGAACATAATTAAATATAAAATTAATAGCAATAATTAAAACTTTCAAGATCAAATAAAAAATAAATTTAAAATAAAAAAATAAAATAAAATGAGTAAGAAATGAGAATATTTAAACATTAAATAGAAAATTTAAAGAATGCGATGATTTTAAAATGATTTAACATATATACAAAAAAAATGAAAGTAAAAAACAACTTATCATAAATATATATAATGTAATAATTTAATACATATATAAATAAAAATAATTAATAATTTTATAAAAAACATATATATAATATTAATTTTAAAAATTACATATAACATAAACAATATAAATAAAATAGATTATATATATAATAAATCATATAAAAATAAAGCTTTAAGAATAATACATAATATAACATGATACTATATAATATACAATTTAAAAAATATAATATAATAAATTATATACAAATTATATACAAATTAAATAATATTAAACCAAATAATAATGTAACATCCCAAAATTGGGCCTAGTAGAATTGGGCCCATTGGGCATTGGGCGTAGGAGTGTTTAAAATTTTTGAGAATAAGAGAATGGCATTATTTCAAGTTGGACTTATTAAGAAGATGATTTTAGAAAGTTATGGGGTTCTATGAAGTTTCGGGTTCAAGTTGGGCCTTAGTAAAATTTTGTGTTTAAGCCTATTAAGGAGAGATAGTAAGTGGCATCAAGGCTTATAGAAATAAAAGAGTAAATTGTTAGCATAAATGAGCATATGGCAAGGAGGTTATGGCATCAAGTGAAGTACCTTGAGGGAAGAGGTTCAAATCTCATTGTGTGCAAATTTTGACTATTAATTTTGTACTCTTTCCCTAAATTTCGGCCAAGCTTGTAAATAAGGCAAAATTGGACTTTTAAATTATGGTAAGGTGGACTTATTAAATTATGGAAAGGTATGGTAAGGAGGAAAATAAGGGATTTTATGTAAGGTGGACTTATTAAATTATGGAAAGGTATGGTAAGGAGGAAAATAAGGGATATTAGGTAAGGTAGACTTTTTAAATTTTGGAAAGGTGGCTAAAGTTTATGGTAAGGAGGAAAATAAGGGATATTAGGTAAGGTAGACAATTTTAAATTATGGAAAGGTGGCTAAAGTTTATGGGAAAGAGGAAAATAAGGGAGCATGTTGGTTTTTTTTTTAAAGTTTTGGGTTGGTAAATTTTGGCTTATTTGCAAAGGCATGGACAGTTGAGGTGAAGAAGAGGGTAGCTGAATTTGCTTTAGTTATTTGGCTAAAATTTTTCGCAAATTACCGAAATACCCCTGGGTTGTGAAAATTACCAGAATACCCCTGGGTTGTGCAATTACTGAAATACCCCTGGGTTGCAAAATTACCGAAATACCCTTAGAGGGTAAATTACCGAAATTCCCTGGGTTGCGAAATTACTGAAATACCCTTGGAGGGTAAATTACCGAAATACCCCTGGGTTGCAAAATTACCGAAATACCCTTAGAGGGTAAATTACTGAAATACCCCTGGGTTGCAAAATTACCGAAATACCCTTGGTGGGTAAAAATTCTGAATTTCCTTTAGAGAGTAAATTACCGAATTACCCTTAGTAGGTACGATTACCGAATTATGAAAATGCCCTTACGGGCTGAATTACGAAAATGCCCCTAATGGGCCGAATTACGAAATGTCCCTATAGACTGAATTACGAAAATACCCTTTATGGGCCAAATGTGATATTTGATATATGGGCAGTTTGATATTTGTATATGGGCCAGAGTGTGTAATTTCACACTTATCTCATGGGTTAGATATTATACCGTAAGTATTAGAATAAATCGTAAAATTTGTAAAATCGGAAAATACGGTATAATAACACTTTTTGTGTAAATGCATGAAATCGGTATTAAGGTTGTGGGAATTACGGATTTGCCCTTAATGGGTTATTTTGTTAAAAAGTGATATTTTGGGCCATATGAATTATTTTGATAAATTGGCCAAGTGTGAAATTTGAAAAAAAAAAAGGTGTCATGTGATTAAAAGGACAAAATTTGCTAGATCGATTAATGGGCCAAAATTTGCTAGATCGATTAATGGGCCAAAATTTGCTAGATCGGTTAATGGGCCAAAATTTGCTAGATCGATTAATGGGCCAAAATTTGCTAGATCGATTAATGGGCCAAAATTTGCTAGATCGATTAATGGGCCAAAATTTGTTAGATCGATTAATGGGCCAAATTTGCTAGATCTATTAATGGGCAAAAATTTGCTAGATCGCTTAATGGGCCAAATTGTTAAGATTGATTAATGGGCCAAATTGCTAGATTGCTTAATGGGCCAACTTGTATTATGGGCCTTATGATGAAATTATTCTATGAATATTGTTATGATTTGTATATGCATACATGATTGCATGGGTTGGGATAAAATTGAAGAGAAGTGCTAGTGGCTCTGCCACAATCTAGTTCGGTGACTCTGTCACAATCCAGTTCGGTGGCTCTGCCACAATCTAGTTCGGTGACTCTGTCACAATCTAGTTCGGTGGCTCTATCACAAACATTTTAAATGGCTTTATGCCTGTGATTGGTGTGTTGGCGGGGTGGGTTGACTTGATCCCCACAGGTGTGCTGGTTGGTACGGGTGGTGTGTAGCGGATGGAAATTAGGTTTGGTTTGGGATTTGCATATCATATGCATATTATATACATGTTATTATGTTATAATTGTAAATGGGCTTAGGCCCAAAATATTGCTATGTGTGTTCGACCCAGTGGATGATGGTAAGGGGATTACACACTGAGTTCTTGTAACTCACCCCCTTTCTCTTAACCTTTTCATGTAATGCTCAGTGACGTGGACTTGGGCCTTGGATGACTCGATGGAGACCATACTTTAGAAATGGTTTATTTGGACTTCGGACTACTTTCTTGTTTATTTTATTACTCTACTATTTTGGGTTAAATGTTGTAATCATGCCTCGGATTTTCTTTCAAAATGCTTCTGCAACTCTATTCCCAAACGTCCCATTTTCATAAATTGTTTATTTCAAATATATTTTTACAACCAAAAAGGTTTTTAAAGAAAATTACGTTTTCAAGTAAATAACAATTGCTTAAGTGTTTTGGGTTTTAACAAAGAGGCTGTAATTCTCAAACAAGTTTTTAACAATCTCAAAGATGGTTTGAAAAAAAAAAAGAACTTCCATGTGACACACCAGATTCGGGCTTAACGTCTAGGCCGGGTTTGGGGTGTTACAAATAATATATATAAGGCTAATACATAAAAAAATATGAATTTTATACAAAATTAATAAATTAAAAAATTAAATATAGTTTTTTTTAAAAAATAAAAATAAAATAGAAAAGTTTTAAAATGAATAAGGATTAAGAAAGCAATAAAATAAATATAAGGATTATTTTAAAACACGGGCCATGCTGCTAGGGACTAATATGGAAATTATACCAAATTTTGAAACGGTGTCGTTCTAATTTAAGCCTTTTTAAGGAGCCCGAAGATTTAATTGAAATAAAAACAAACTTTCAGGGTTAATTTAATAAGAAATAAAAATTTAAATTGGATCAAATTAAACCCGATAAAATTACATAAGGATTGAAATGGTAATTTCCCCTTTTTAATAAAACATGCGGATCCTTATCGGGTATTCGGTCAACGCGCGGATCTTGCTAATCAAAACGATGTCGTTCTTCTTCGTTTATAAAATTCAGTTTTAATAAAAAAAATCATTTTGAATCTGTTTAAAAAAAACTTCAAGAATCCTCTGGAAGTCCCTCTGGGCTTTCGATTGCCAGGTCTCCGATCGCTGCTTCCACGCGTCTCACGTGCCGTCACCTTCAGCGGCGCACAGGTAAAACCTTTCCCTTTCGTTTTTTCTTTTTAACAGTATTTATAAAAACGTAAGTTTAAAGAGAAAAAAACATAAATAACACTAAAAATTACCTCAACAAAATTTCTGTTTTTTATTTTCTTGAAATATTTCGGTATTCTCTGTGAGTATCTGCTCTCTGTCTTTCTATGGATTTTTTTGTGTCTATGTTTGAATATTTTTTCTCTTTGTGTGTAAATCTCCCTCTTATTACAGGTTTTTGATGGGTTTTTATAACCCGAAAGAAAAAAAATAAAAAAGGAAATACTATATTCTTGACATTTTTACAGCAATTCCTTTCTTTTCTGTGCAGGTTGAAGGCGGAGATCTCGACGTTGATGGCGGCGCGATGACCGGGATCTCACTGGGACGAAGCTTGCGGCGCGACAATCGGGTTCCTGTTGGGGTGCTTGTGGCGCAATGGAAACCTAGGGTTTCCTGCGTCTGCAAGCTTTTAGGCTACTTGAGCCGTGCGTGGGTTTGGGTAGTTAGGGTATTGGGTCAGGTCTGAGTGTGGGTTGCTGAGTATTGGGCTAGTGAGTTTAGTTGAGTTATGGTCTGTTGGGCTAATCGGGTAATGGGTCTATTTGGGGTAGGCAACTTGAGGTGTTAGGCTTAATTTATTTGGGCCATTAATTTGGGCTCTGTGATAGGACATTGGACATTATATTTATTTTTTGTTTTGGTTTTATTCCAGCTCGGGCAAAAATGGGCTGTTACATATGTGATGTTCATATTTTCCAACACAATTCACCTGTGACAAGTAATTGTTAGGAAGATATGGAGAGTGGGTATAGGTTCCCTTGTTCTTCACGTATAATCTAGACTAAAGCCAACAAACTGAACTAGAACCTACCCATGACAATCGCATATGATGCGACTTGAAAACCTGTACACATAATTGTGCAACTATGTTTTTACGTATTCGAGTCTCACCATGTGGCGGGTTTTGATTCTTCTACTTGGACATGTATTTGTATTTTGTTTGTATTAATCTTTTAAAAAATAAATTTCTTAATATATATATATATTTTTTAATCAAAAATAATTTTTTTAGAAATTAATTTATTTTCTAGAATAGTTGATTTCTTTTGGTGTTTTTGCCTAAAATATTTTTTATTTAACAATTTTTTTCCTAAAATCATTCTTTTAAAAAATTGTTTTAATAAAATAAACACAATATTTATAAAAAAAATTAAAATTAAAAATTTATTTTATAATAAAATAATATTTTATAATAAGTTATGTTTTATACAAACTTAATAATAATTGATGCATATTAAAAATAATCGATCTCTAATTAAAACTTAATTTAAATTTACATATATGAAAGTGAGAAAGTAAAGGTTGATTTTATTGACCAAAAGAAAAGACTGTGACCACACATGGAGACTATAATTATTATTAAAATAAAATATAGTATTAAACAATTTTATTTTAATAGTAATTTCTATTAATAAATTATTAAATTTAAATATGTAATTAGAATAATATTTAAAAATTATAATAATAAGGTTAATATTCTAATATTTTTAAATATTTTAAAAATTAAAAATAAAAAATTGTCTTTAATATAATAATATTTGACTTAATTTTATATAAAAATTAATTTAGTTATAAGGGTCGTTTTCAAAAGAAGATGTTAATTGTTTTTTTTAAAGAAGAGTTTAATCTCCTTGACGTGAGCAAAGGGATCGAGAACGGGCCGATGACGACTTAAAGAACATTAAAATGACGATTCCTGCTTTCCAAGGGCGATCCGATCCGGAAGCCTACCTTGAATGGGAAAAGAAGGTGGAATTAATTTTCGACTGTCACAATTATTCAGAAAATAAGAAGGTAAAACTTGCTGCCATCGAATTTTCTGATTACGCCCTTATTTGGTGGGATCAACTAACGACGAGTTGAAGACGGAATGGTGAACGCCCAATATCCACATGGGCGGAAATGAAGGCACTAATGCGGAAAAGGTTCATCCCAACCTACTATCACCGCGAGTTGCATCAAAAATTGCAAAGTCTAACCCAGGGTCACCGAAGCGTAGAAGATTACTACAAGGAGATGGAAGTAGCCATGATCCGAGCCAATGTGGAAGAAGAACGAGAAGCCACCATGGCACGTTTTAGCGCTGGCCTCAATCGAGATATCGCAAATATTGTAGAATTACATCATTACATCGATATCATCGAAATGGTTCATATGGCTATAAAGGTAGAAAAACAGTTGAAACGAAAAGCTACGCCTAGAGCAAACCCCAATCAAGCCTCAACATCGAAGTGGGGGCAAATGACCAATAAAAAAGACTTGCCGAATCGAGCCAAAGAAACCAGTGGCGCACCCAAGTCTAACAAGCCGATCGGTGAAACAAGTAAAGGCAAAATGGAAGCTCTTCCGAATCGATCCCGAGACATTAAGTGTTTCAAATGTTTGGGACGAGGACATATTGCAAGTCAATGTCCAAACCGAAACACTATGTTTGTCCGAGATAATGGCGAGATTGAGTCCGGAAGTGAAGAGGAAGATGATGCCAGTGAGACCTCCCAAGAAGAGGAAGAAATGGAACAAGCCGAAAGTGGAGAAATCTTGGTGGTAAAAAGGAGCATCAGCTTACAAGGTGTCGAAAATGAACAACAACGCGAAAACATTTTCCATACGCGTTGTCAAGTAAAGGGGAAGATTTGTTGCGTCATTATTGACGGAGGAAGCTGTACTAATGTGGCAAGCACCCTATTGGTGGAGAAACTTGGATTGACTACCACCAAACATCCCCATCCATATAAGCTACAATGGCTTAATGACGCAGGAGAACAACTTGAATTTTAATGAAAAGAAGAAATTCTTTTGGTGAGTCTTCACTCTCCTTATTCTCGAGGTTTGAATTGACTTATCTAGTTTTCTAGTGGCGTCGTTTCTTTCCTTGTTTTCGAACTTATCATCCTTTCGGGTGTGGTGTTCATCTACCTATACCGTTGGTTCCTATCTCGCTAGATAGTGGGTCTCGGTTTTATTTTGGAATATCATACCGTTGGTTCCTATCTCGCTAGATAGTGGGTCTCGGTTTTATTTCGAAACTCCTTCCATCAATTTGAAACATATAAGATTCGGGTCTTTAATTTTTATTAAAGGTTCTTTCTTGTTTCAAATACGTATCCATCCATCCTAACACCTATCTTTACCTTTCAGAGATTTTATTTTCCAATAAAATTATCCCTTTGTTAATTAAACGAGAAACTGTCTAATTTACGATCGGGCAAACATTAACGATTCGCCTCCTAACCCGGGACGGGCCGTTATCATCTATGCATCCGGATCGGCTTTACCTTGAAACAGTGGAATGTTTTTGTTATTCTTCTTGACGTCATTAAAACATCCTTGATCTCTAAAGCCTCGGTTTCTTTGATTGCGTCGCCTTTCGCCTTGGTTGTATGATGGATCGAGCCAATCACTATCTACAACACTTCTTCTTTCGAAATTTAGAGGCATGCTATCGTTGCTGAAAGAAATATGTTAAAAAAAATAATCGTAAATGAATAAAAAAAATTAAAATACCTTGTCACAAAACTCACAATAATAAGAATTTCCAAAAGAAGAAAATTTATTTACGGATGAATCACGATAATTGCGTCGGGAAGAATACTCCGTGTAGGATTTCTTTGAATCATACGTCGAATAACTTGTGCTTTCTTGTCCGTCATCTTGAAGAGAATCTTGTCGGCCACTAGAAAACTAGATAAGTCAATTCAAACCTCGAGAATAAGGAGAGTGAAGACTCACCAAAAGAATTTCTTCTTTTCATTAAAATTCAAGTTGTTCTTTACAAAATGAAATATGCAAAATATTTATAGGCTCTTTCTAATGATAGCCGAATAGGAGAAGCAATTAAAATAAAAAAAAAAAATACTTGAATTTATGTGGCCGTCACTAGCATTTGCCATAAGTTGACTAATTTTCAATTTTCTAATTGTTTATTCATGCTCCAATGCCGTCCAACAATTCTTCATTTAGCCAAACCTTTATTTATCTTCATCAAATCCATGCTAGGTGCCCTCCACTAATTAAGATTTCAATTCATCTGAAAAAAATCAAAACACTTTATTTAAATACTAGATAAAAACATAATATATCGATAGTAACATTCAACTTCGATAAAGACTAACTAAAATTAAAACATGCTTAAAATAAAGTGTTAAATATACTAGCAGTCAGACTGGTTAGTATATTCAACTTTAAATAAGTTGTACGAGTTCAGCATGTTTTGGGGCTCTCTTTTATGATCATCCCAAATTTGTGCTACCAGCATCGTTGCTGCATCTTTGAATTGTTTGGTTCGGGATCGTGTAATTGGCCCATTAGGTAGCCTCATCGGGTCATGATTGACGTCTGTCACAGGCGTTGTAGGTGAGCTCGTATCATCCCCTCCCTCTTTAAGTTGATTCGTCCTCGAATCATCACCTACATCGAAAGGAGAAAGATCAGAAACATTAAAACTCGCGCTCACATTATAGTCACCTGGCAAGTCCAATTTGTACGAGTTGTCATTTATGCGTTCAATGACTTGAAATGGACCGTCCCCCCTTGGGAGAAGTTTAGATCGCCTTTGCTTGGGAAACCTTTCTTTTCGCATATGAACCCAAACCCAGTCCCCTGGTTCAAAGAGAATGCGTCTACGACCTTTGTTAGCTCGTTGGACGTATTGTTTGGTTCTTGCTTCAATATTCTCGCGCACTTTTCGATGCAGCTCCTTTATGTATTCTGCCTTTTTTCTAGCATCAGGATGGATAAATTTATCTGAAGGCATTGGCAATAAATCAAGAGGGGTGAGAGGGTTAATTCCGTAAACAATCTCGAAAGGCGAAAATTTAGTTGCAGAATGAACAGTTCGGTTGTAAGCAAATTCGATATGGGGTAGGCAGTCTTCCCATGTTTTGAGATTTTTTTCACCAAAGTTCGCAACAAGGTTGTTAGGACTCGGTTTACTACTTCGGTCTGTCCATCCGTTTGAGGATGACACGTGGTCGAAAATAGTAGTTTCGTCCCTAACTTTCCCCACAGAGTTCGCCAAAAATGACTTAAAAATTTTACGTCCCGATCAGATACGATCGTCTTCGGAACTCCATGCAATCGTATGATTTCCCTAAAAAACAAATTTGCAATATGCACAGCATCGTCAGTCTTAGAACAAGGGATAAAATGGGACATTTTAGAGAAACGATCAACTACAACAAAAATCGAGTCCTTCCCAGTTTTTGATCTTGGTAATCCAAGGATGAAATCCATGGAAATGTCGACCCACGGAGTGTCTGGAATAGGAAGGGGCATATATAAACCGTGAGGCTGGACCCGTGATTTTGCTTGTTTGCAAGCAATGCAACGTTCACAAATTCGTTCAACATCTTTGCTCATTCCTGGCCAAAAAAAATGTTCTTGAAGAGTGGACAATGTTTTGTCTCGTCCAAAGTGACCCATAAGGCCACCACTATGTGCTTCTATCACAAGCATGTCTCGTATAGAACCTTGCGGTATACAAATCTTGTTTTCCTTGAAAAGGAATCCTTCATGCCTGTAAAACTTATCAAAAACACCATTCTCACAAGCATTATAGACATTGCCAAAATCAGCATCGTTAGCATACAATTCCTTAATATGTTGGAAACCAAGTACTTTAGAATCAAGAGAGGTTAATAGATTGTACCTTCGTGATAACGCATCTGCTACAACATTTTCCTTACCTTTCTTGTACTTAATTACGTATGGAAATGATTCTAAATACTCGATCCATTTTGCATGTCATTTGTTGAGCTTGTGCTGACCTTTAATATACTTGAGTGCTTCATGATCGGAATGAATAACAAACTATTTCGGCCTCAAGTAATGTTGCCACGTTACAAGCGATCTTATTAGAGCGTACATCTCTTTGTCATACACGGGGTAATTGAGTGCAGCTCCGTTCAATTTCTCGCTGAAGTACGCCACCGGTCTTCCATTCTGAGTTAGAACGGCTCCGATCCCTACTCCTGATGCATCACATTCAATTTCAAAAGTTTTAGTAAAGTCAGGAAGGGATAACAATGGAGCTTTAACAAGGCATTCTTTAAGAGCCTTAAAAGACCGTTCTTGCTCATCGGACCAATGGAAAGCTGAATTCTTCTTGATCATGCTCGTTAAAGGAGCGGCTATCGTGCTGAAGTTGGGCACGAATCGACGGTAAAAACTAGCCAACCCATGAAAACTTCGTACTTGGCTCACCGTTGTAGGACGGGGCCATTCTTGGATTGCTCTAATCTTCTCTTGGTCCACTTCTAATCCATTTGCACTTACGACGTATCCTAAGAAAATAACCTTGTCAGTAAAAAAAGAACATTTCTCGAGATTGGCGTACAATACCTCTTTTCGCAGTGTTTCTAGGATCGCACGTAAATGTTGGAGGTGATCCTCCAAAGACTTGCTGTACACTAATATGTCATCAAAATAAACAACACATGATTTGCCAATGAAAGCTCGTAAAACATGATTCATAAGTCTCATAAAAGTACTCGGAGCGTTTGTAAGTCCGAATGGCATTACCAACCATTCATACAAACCTAACTTTGTTTTGAAAGCCGTTTTCCACTCATCGCCTTCCCGCATCCTAATTTGGTGATAGCCACTTTTGAGATCAATCTTTGTGAAGATTCGAGCTCCGCTCAGCTCATCGAGCATATCATCAAGTCGGGGTATCGGGTGTCGGTATTTGACGGTGATTTTGTTGATGGCGCGACAGTCGACACACATTCGCCACGAACCATCTTTCTTTGGTACTAATAACACCGGTACCGCGCACGGGCTAAGGCTTTCTCGGATATATCCCTTTTCCAGCAATTCAGTGATTTGCTTTTGGAGCTCTTTTGTTTCTTCGGGATTGCTCCGGTATGCAGGTCGATTGGGCAGTGAAGCTCCCGGCACCAAATCAATTTGGTGTTCTATGCCTCGAATGGGCGGTAAACCACTTGGTAACTCCTCTGGAAATATGTCCTTGAATTCCTGAATCAGAGACAACACAGAAGAAGGAAGATTCTTGGGTAAGTCGTTAGTGTTCAAAAACAATTCCTTGTATAGTAAGACATACATCGGTTGTCTCACACACAAGGCTTTTCGAATATCTCTTGCTTTTGCAAAAACACTCATTTTTCCATTTTCTTTTTCTTCCTTCGTTTCCTTTTCTTTTTGTTCACACTCTCTTGTTTTATCACTTACTTTCTTGTCCCTCTTTTTTTTAAACTTCTTCTCTTTTTCTTTCTCAATTTTCCACTCGCTTTCTTTTGATTTTTCTATTGATGCCTTCATTTTTAACTGGTCTTCGTAAACTTGCTTGGGTGTCAGCGGGGCTAGTGTCACATTCCGGCCCAAATACTTAAAAGTGTATCGATTAGTGTAGCCGTCATGGATTGTTCTCTTATCAAATTGCCAAGGTCGTCCAAGCAGGAGATGTCCTGCTAGCATTGGAACCACGTCGCACAAGACCTCGTCTTGATACTTCCCTATTGTAAAGGGAACCAAAACTTGTTTCGTGACCTTAAGTTCTCCTGCGTCATTAAGCCATTATAGCTTATATGGATGGGGATGTTTGGTGGTAGTCAATCCAAGTTTCTCCACCAATAGGGTGCTTGCCACATTAGTACAGCTTCCTCCGTCAATAATGACGCAACAAATCTTCCCCTTTACTTGACAACGCGTATGGAAAATGTTTTCGCGTTGTTGTTCATTTTCGACACCTTGTAAGCTGAGGCTCCTTTTTACCACCAAGATTTCTCCACTTTCGACTTGTTCCATTTCTTCCTCTTCTTGGGAGGTCTCACTGGCATCATCTTCCTCTTCACTTCCGGACTCAATCTCGCCATTATCTCGGACAAACATAGTGTTTCGGTTTGGACATTGACTTGCAATATGTCCTCGTCCCAAACATTTGAAACACTTAATGTCTCGGGATCGATTCGGAAGAGCTTCCATTTTGCCTTTACTTGTTTCACCGATCGGCTTGTTAGACTTAGGTGCGCCACTGGTTTCTTTGGCTCGATTCGGCAAGTCTTTTTTATTGGTCATTTGCCCCCACTTCGATGTTGAGGCTTGATTGGGGTTTGCTCTAGGCGTAGCTTTTCGTTTCAACTGTTTTTCTACCTTTATAGCCATATGAACCATTTCGATGATATCGATGTAATGATGTAATTTGTACAATATTTGCGATATCTCGATTGAGGCCAGCGCTAAAACGTGCCATGGTGGCTTCTCGTTCTTCTTCCACATTGGCTCGGATCATGGCTACTTCCATCTCCTTGTAGTAATCTTCTACGCTTCGGTGACCCTGGGTTAGACTTTGCAATTTTTGATGCAACTCGCGGTGATAGTAGGTTGGGATGAACCTTTTCCGCATTAGTGCCTTCATTTCCGCCCATGTGGATATTGGGCGTTCACCATTCCGTCTTCGACTCGTCGTTAGTTGATCCCACCAAATAAGGGCGTGACCAGAAAATTCGATGGCAGCAAGTTTTACCTTCTTATTTTCTGAATAATTGTGACAGTCGAAAATTAATTCCACCTTCTTTTCCCATTCAAGGTAGGCTTCCGGATCGGATCACCCTTGGAAAGCAGGAATCGTCATTTTAATGTTCTTTAAGTCGTCATCGGCCCGTTCTCGATCCCTTTGCTCACGTGCTCGTGGATTTCTTCGCCGTTCATCGTGTTCAAAAGCCGGGTTGCTGTCGGCTTCACTTGGTTCGTAGACTTCGTTGTCACGTAACCAAGGTTGTTCTCGTCCCCTTCTCGGAGTTGGAGGGGTGTTTGCTCGAGGTCTTCGTTCCTCTCTTCGATCTAATTGTTCGGTGATTGTTCTGAACATACGTGTGATTTCTTGCAATGCTGTTTGCACATCCTGATTTCTCCCTTCGGGATCATTTCTTCGGGGTGGTAATCCTCCCCCACCTCCGGCGGCATCGGATGCTTCGTCACTTATTATTCGATGTTCGGGGTTCCTAGACATGTTTTTAAAACAAATTTAATGAATTCCTCACTACAATCCTTACTTGTTCACTCACAAAGAAAATTATCACACTCACACTCGTGTTTTTACTCAATTCTGGCTTTTTTTTTCTTAATGTATTCACTCTTGCCTTTTACCGCTCGAATTCACTCTTCTTGATTCTAGAAGGTTGTCTTTGACTTACTAGCTACTCGTAGGTCGTTTCTAGAGTTAAAAAGGTAAGTTTGGTTGATAGCTGGGAAGCAGTTTAATGTAGAAAAGCCAAGAGATGACCAAGATATGTTGAAGGAGGTAACAATTGCGAGGAAGTCAACTATAGTTGATTTCCAACATCTTATAGAGCTAACTAATTATACAGACAAGGGCTCGTCTCAGTTAGTATACTTTGTAAAACACTGGGAATATAAGCAAACAAATGTCGTTTCTCTTCTTAGAGAAGAACTTGACAATCTAAACAGGCTAAGGTAGGATTTTTTTTTTTAACTCGGAATTTTTTTTTTTAACCTCGATATTTTTTTTGAACCTTTTTTTTTGTATCTCTTTTTTTTTTGAAACTTACTCGGAAATACTCAAGACGATCAAAACGTGCCTAATTTGATTGGCTCTGATACCAAATGATAACGGTCCGTCCCGGGTTAGGAGGCGAATCGTAAATGTTGCCCGATCGTAAATTAGACAGTTTCTCGTTCAACTAACAAAAGGGATAATCTTATTGGAAATAATATATTTGAAATGCAAGATAGGTGATGGATACGTATTTGAAACAAGAAAGAACCTTTAATAAAAAATTAAAGACCCGGATCTTATAAGTTTCAAATTGATGGAATGAGTTTCAAAATAAAACCGAGACCCACTATCTAACGAGATAGGAACCAACGGTATGATATTCCAAAATAAAACCGAGACCCACACTCGTGTTTTCACTCGAATACGATTTTTTTTAATGTAGCACTCGTGTCTTTTACCACTCAATATCGTCTCACAAATTCGTACTTTGTTTTGAAAGACTTATTTGTGGCTTGACGGTCGGCTCCAAAACGGGTTTACAACGAATTGATGTCGGGTATAGGGTAGGCTAAAAGAAAGAATAGAAAGGTGCGAATCAAGCTAATTGAGCATAAAGCTGGGAAGCAAGAAAGTAAGACTGGCGGAAAATAGTTTCACCGATTATGCCATGACTTGGTGGGATGAATTTACCAAGAGTCAAAAACGAAATGGAGAGTATCCAATATTAACGTGGTCTGAAATGAAAGACGTGATGCGCAAACGGTACCTCCCATCTTCCTATCATCGAAGGCGAACTTCTTCAACTCAAAGGACGGAGTTAAGAGCAGCACGACAATACCCAACCAAGGACTATTCTAGAGGAGATTATTACCAAGACTCCTACTCAACGCGGTCTTCGAAACAGAGAGAAGAAAGTTACGAGCTCGATTCTCTTCAAGACGACGGACAAGAAAGTACGAGTTATTCGACGTATGATTCGAAGAAATCCCACACGGAGTATTCTTCCCGACGCAATTATCGTGATTCATCCGTAAATAAATTTTCTTCTTTTAGAAATTCTTACTATTGTGATTCTTTTGTAACTTCTTGTAATAAAAACAAAGAAAAAGAAAAAGAAATAAAAAGAAAAGAGGCAAGAAAGAGAGACAATGATCAAGTTTTGAGAAAGTTTGAAAAAGCCATTGAGAAGATCATTGAAAAAGAACAAGAAAAAGAGAGAGAAGAAAATGAAAAAGAGTGTGAAAGGGAAACAAGAAAACGAGATGAGCAAGTAGAAGTGAGTGTTGATCTAACTAACTCGTTTGAAGTTTGTTCTTCTTTTGCTTCATTTCAGGTTCCCGACGAATCTCACAAGAGCCTACCACTTCAACTCCTCTCGGAAGAGCGACATATTTCTTTGATTGAAAGAGGTAAAGTTGAAGGTGAAGTTGAACCTCCCGAGTCGAAAGGTAAGGAAGGTAAGAGTTTTGAAGCATCAAATTCTTTGTATAAAGATGATTTTTCTTCTAACCCCAATCTGATTAATTGTAGATATTACAAGATTAATTCATTTTCTAAAATGAAATCCTTGAGCTTTTGTAAATATATTTTGAAATATGTTAAAAGTTTTGATCGTTTCATCTTGAACGTACATAATTCTTATTGGTCTAACGTGATTAATTTCTCGAAACCGGGGATTTGTTTCGATTTGTTTTGTGGAGAACTCAAGTATCATCAAATATGTGTGAGAAATTCCTATTGTTTTGATACTTGGTTTTTAAATAAAGTAACGAATTTTGTCAACCTTGTTTTCAATTTTTATTCGTTTCTTAAGCATATTTTATATTTGTATATACAATTCGTGTACATGGATTTCCCATTTTGTTTGAAAAGTGTTGATTCGAGCATAAAGCATCGGCTACATTACATGCCCAAGGAGAGAAAGTTCGTCTTGATCAAGCAAGATAAATTCGAACTTCAAGTTTCAGCTTGTGAAGACAAGCAAGGTGAGAATGACTTTTGTCATACCGCACGTAGAGGTAAGGTCGAATTCTTTCTTTCAACACCCAAAGGTAAGACACTCGAAATCTATGAACCCATTTTGTTTTCTTCGGATGTTGACAAGAATCACGTTGCTAAATCCATTTTTATAAAATCTTTAAAACGTGATGTTCTTCATTGTTCTATCTTGTCTGATAATGAACTATCTGCTTTGGTTCTTGTCAAAAAGATAATTGTTTTCGATAAGTGTCATGAAGCACTTGTTGAAGCATTTTTGTTCATTTTGGATGTTGAAAAAGCTCATAATGATGATTGCCATTTTGTAAAACATTTAGATCATGAATTATTTGAATGCCCTATTTTGTTTCTTTATGATCTATTTATTTTACAAGAAGACAAAAAGAATTTTGTGGTTGATAATTTTTATTCATTTGCTAATATGAAGCAAGGTTTTAATGCTCAATTTCAAGTGCCACATGCCTTTTCTTCATTACTTGCTTTTGACGATTATATCTATCAATTGATGAGTTATTCGCATGATTATTGTGTCTTGTGGAATCTAATTAGATCGTTTGAAGCTTATCTGTTTTTGTTCCAAAATTTTGACAAGGCCTTGATCATTTTGTATGATAATGTAATTATGCTTGATTACTTGAGAACTATTTGTCTGGTGATGCCCATATCCGGATTGCAATTTTGTTTGAACCGGATCTTGCTAATTCTTGGTTATCCCTTTCAGGGATACGAGCTCACCTACAACACCTGTGACAGACGTCAATCATGACCCGATGAGGCTACCTAATGGGCCAATTACACGATCCCGAACCAAACAATTCAAAGATGCAGCAACGATGCTGGTAGCACAAATTTGGGATGATCATAAAAGAGAGCCCCAAAACATGCTGAACTCGTACAACTTATTTAAAGTTGAATATACTAACCAGTCTGACTGCTAGTATATTTAACTAAGAGTGAATACATTAAGAAAAAAAAAGCCAGAATTGAGTAAAAACACGAGTGTGAGTGTGATAATTTTCTTTGTGAGTGAACAAGTAAGGATTGTAGTGAGGAATTCATTAAATTTGTTTTAAAAACATGTCTAGGAACCCCGAACATCGAATAATAAGTGACGAAGCATCCGATGCCGCCGGAGGTGGGGGAGGATTACCACCCCGAAGAAATGATCCCGAAGGGAGAAATCAGGATGTGCAAACAGCATTGCAAGAAATCACACGTATGTTCAGAACAATCACCGAACAATTAGATCGAAGAGAGGAACGAAGACCTCGAGCAAACACCCCTCCAACTCCGAGAAGGGGACGAGAACAACTTGAATTTTAATGAAAGAAGAAATTCTTTTGGTGAGTCTTCACTCTCCTTATTCTCGAGGTTTGAATTGACTTATCTAGTTTTCTAGTGGCGTCGTTTCTTTCCTTGTTTTCGAACTTATCATCCTTTCGGGTGTGGCGTTCATCTACCTATACCGTTGGTTCCTATCTAGCTAGATAGTGGGTCTCGGTTTTATTTTGGAATATCATACCGTTGGTTCCTATCTCGCTAGATAGTGGGTCTCGGTTTTATTTCGAAACTCCTTCCATCAATTTGAAACATATAAGATTCGGGTCTTTAATTTTTATTAAAGGTTCTTTCTTGTTTCAAATACGTATCCATCCATCCTAACACCTATCTTTACCTTTCAGAGATTTTATTTTCCAATAAAATTATCCCTTTGTTAATTAAACGAGAAACTGTCTAATTTACGATCGGGCAAACATTAACGATTCGCCTCCTAACCCGGGACGGGCCGTTATCATCTGGTATCAGAGCCAATCAAATTAGGCACGTTTTGATCGTCTTGAGTATTTCCGAGTAAGTTTCAAAAAAAAAAAGAGATACAAAAAAAAAGGTTCAAAAAAAAATATCGAGGTTAAAAAAAAAAAAATTTCCGAGTTAAAAAAAAAAAATCCTACCTTAGCCTGTTTAGATTGTCAAGTTCTTCTCTAAGAAGAGAAACGACATTTGTTTGCTTATATTCCCAGTGTTTTACAAAGTATACTAACTGAGACGAGCCCTTGTCTGTATAATTAGTTAGCTCTATAAGATGTTGGAAATCAACTATAGTTGACTTCCTCGCAATTGTTACCTCCTTCAACATATCTTGGTCATCTCTTGGCTTTTCTACATTAAACTGCTTCCCAGCTATCAACCAAACTTACCTTTTTAACTCTCGAAACGACCTACGAGTAGCTAGTAAGTCAAAGACAACCTTCTAGAATCAAGAAGAGTGAATTCGAGCGGTAAAAGGCAAGAGTGAATACATTAAGAAAAAAAAAGCCAGAATTGAGTAAAAACACGAGTGTGAGTGTGATAATTTTCTTTGTGAGTGAACAAGTAAGGATTGTAGTGAGGAATTCATTAAATTTGTTTTAAAAACATGTCTAGGAACCCCGAACATCGAATAATAAGTGACGAAGCATCCGATGCCGCCGGAGGTGGGGGAGGATTACCACCCCGAAGAAATGATCCCGAAGGGAGAAATCAGGATGTGCAAACAGCATTGCAAGAAATCACACGTATGTTCAGAACAATCACCGAACAATTAGATCGAAGAGAGGAACGAAGACCTCGAGCAAACACCCCTCCAACTCCGAGAAGGGGACGAGAACAACTTGAATTTTAATGAAAAGAAGAAATTCTTTTGGTGAGTCTTCACTCTCCTTATTCTCGAGGTTTGAATTGACTTATCTAGTTTTCTAGTGGCGTCGTTTCTTTCCTTGTTTTCGAACTTATCATCCTTTCGGGTGTGGCGTTCATCTACCTATACCGTTGGTTCCTATCTCGCTAGATAGTGGGTCTCGGTTTTATTTTGGAATATCATACCGTTGGTTCCTATCTCGCTAGATAGTGGGTCTCGGTTTTATTTCGAAACTCCTTCCATCAATTTGAAACATATAAGATTCGGGTCTTTAATTTTTATTAAAGGTTCTTTCTTGTTTCAAATACGTATCCATCCATCCTAACACCTATCTTTACCTTTCAGAGATTTTATTTTCCAATAAAATTATCCCTTTGTTAATTAAACGAGAAACTGTCTAATTTACGATCGGGCAAACATTAACGATTCGCCTCCTAACCCGGGACAGGCCGTTATCACAAACCCACCCCAAAATACTTTGATGTATTTTTCCTTTTAATTTGTGAACAGGCTAGTTATAAGATCATACAATCTCCAACTTCAATTTAAATATTGAATAATAAATGTTGTGGGCCAATTCTGCCCAGAGCCTAAACCAATAACAATCCAAATTACAAAGGGTCTAATATGGCCCGAATGAATAAAGACTAAACCCTAAGTAGCCCAATGCCCCAAAATAATATGAGAAACAAAAGAAACCCTAGCTAGACGCCCCTAACCCCTAGGTCTACCCCACTTGCACTGCCATGCCAGCCTTCTGACGCCGCCACTGGCCACCACTGTAAGCATCGCCCTCGCCACCGCTCAACTGCCCCAGCAACGGAAATGATAGCAAAAAAATAGATTAAAAGTCTTGTAAAATGGCTATATAAGCCATATTAAAACCGAATGTAAAGGGGGGGATTTTCTTGAACAAAAAACAGAGATTATTGAATACACACACAAATACCAGAATAGAACAAACGAACAGATTTCAAGTGAAAAAAAAAGAGGTTGTTTTCGATTTGTTTTTTTATTTATTTTTCGTTTCATTTTCTGCTTTTAATCCAAATAAACAAACAAAGAGAGGGAATACTTACCTCACCGACGGCCAGTAGGGTGAAGACCGAAAGGGTTCGGTCCATTTTTCGAACTTTGAGGTCGTCTTTGGGCGTTTTACAGGTAGATCCGGGCCTTATGTTGGACGGGGTGTTAAAAGGACCTTCTTTCGCCTTTCCGGCCACCGCGCACGGCGGTCGCCGACTGTGGTCCGGCCCCAGTATCCTGGCTGGGGTTTGACCGGACGGAGAGGAGGTGAGAGTGTCTTAAGAGAGTGTTGGAAGTTTTTTTTTGAAAGAAGAAAAAATGAAATTTTTTGAAAAATTTTGGGCTTAAATAGAAAGGCAAAACGGCGCCGTTTCATTAGGCCCCCCAGATGCCCAAAACGGAGTCGTTTTGGGGGGCCGACCCGAATTCGACCCGCACCGGCTAGGGTTCGCGTGTTTCTGCTGTGCATGGGCTATTTGCGCACGCAGTCCCTCCTCTTTTGCGGCGCTTTGCAATTTGATTCTTTTTTTGTTTTGTTTTCTTTTAAATTTACCCTATAATTTTACTTGTGCGTCATTATAGTCCTCGTAAGAAACGCTGCGCACAGAGGGCTAGGGATATTTTCCCTTTTTCCCCCTAATGTTCTTAGCGCATTACAAATTAGTCCTTTTCCTTTCTTTTATTATCGATTTTTCCCCAGACTTTTGTTTTAAGTGTAATTTAGTCCCATTTAATTATTTTTCCAATTATTATTATTATTATTATTATTATTATTATTATTATTATTATTATTATTATTATTATTATTCTTATCCTTATTCTTATTCTTATTCTTATTCTTATTCTTATTCTTATAATTTTTATTATTATAATTAGTTATTATTACCATTATTATTATTGTTATTACTATCACTATCATTTTTTTCCTTACTATTATTATTATTATTATTATTATTATTATTATTATTATTATTATTATTATTAATTTTGGTATTACTATTGTTATTATTACTATTATTTATTATCCTTAAACTATTGTACATAATATGTATCTATTTGTTGAGTTGTTATTAGCTTTTATTTTGTTCTCTTATCTTATTCATTAGTTTATTTATTTGCTATTTTTTTTATATTTATTATCTCATGTGAATTATTTGTTTCGGCCTTTATCATATTGCATTTTATTCTTGCCTTTATTATTATTTACATTATTGTCCTCGCTTTTATTCTATTACGCACATCACACTATAATTCATTTTCCATTTTATTACGATTGCATTACATTTTATCCGATTTTCGAAATAAGCAAATACTCCGCGTTCTAAGGTTCGAAAGAAATCGTACCCTAACTTACTGGGTTTCAATTTTTTCTCATCGAGGACCTATTACTTTCTTTTTAAAATCAAAGCATAAAAATTAAATAAAAACTTATTCTCGAGAATTCAAAATTGTTGTGTCCTAACTCATTAGATGTGACATTTTGTTATCTCGGGATAAGGATTTCTAAAAAATAAAGGCAATATTCTATATTTGGAATTTCGAGAAATCGTGCCCTAATTTACTGGGTTCCGGTTTTTCATTTGACCCAAATATCCGAATATCCTTATCAGGCTTAAATACGAGGTTTAAAGTCGAAAGACAAGCTTAGTTTCGGGAACTCGAAATGTCGTACCCTAACTTACTGGACGTGACATTTTACTTCTTCGAAATAAGAGGGTCTTAGCATCCATTTTAATTTATTCAAGTTTTCTTTTAAATAAAGAGGATCGTATTCTAAAATCTTGTCAAATTTTCGACATAAAGACATAAAATAATCAATTAGGTACCAATTTTGGGCGTCACGAGGGTGCTAATCCTTCATCGTACGTAATCGACTCCCGAACCCATTTTCTGGATTTCGTAGATAAAAAAATCGTCGTTTTACTAAATCAAAATTTTATTAAAATGATTGAATTACGAGGTGACCCGATCACACTTCATCAAAAAAGGATTGGTGGCGACTCCCGTTTTTCGTTTTCATTTTCAAAACCAAAGTCGACCCGTTTTACAAAAAAATGGTTTCGACAGCTTGGCGACTCCGCTGGGGATATGAGAGAGTCGAGCCGTAAAATTGATTATTTTCTGTCTTATTATCGAAAATTGAAAATCTGATTTGGAAAATTACGATCCTATTATTGCATTGTTCGTATTGTTATTTCATAATTACTGTGGTTTGAGTCTCGCATCATATTGCATAGGGACCATTTTGGTCTTACCCTTTTAAGTGAGAGTGAGAAGCTACTCTTTCGTGAGGTTTTCACCTCCGTCCAGGATAGTGGATCACTTTTGGGATACATTCGTACCTATGTCTTCTTGAGATTTTCATCTCCGTGTAGCCATAGGGAAATGTATTCCCCTGAACTGAACTCGATCTATATGAGCCTATAATGGGTGAAGATTGAGGAATCTACTGGTTCAGGTACCCTTTCTTTATAACCAAACCCCCATATAGCAAGTCTTAAGAACCCACGCTAGGTAGAGCCACTCCGAACCCCTAGTGGTCACCTGGATAGGTACTCTATTTTGTTTATTTCTCTTGTGCTAACATGTTTTTTTTTTTGTTTTGATTGCATTGCATTATCATCATAGAAAGGAGGTGTTGATTCATATTCAATTCCTAGATAGAAGAGTTTGTCATAGGGAAATGGATTTTTTGATAAAGTGGATTATAATATGGTCATCCAAATATAGTCCAAGTAAACAATAAAAGAAGGCTGATAGTCCGCATAAAAATACAAGACTTTGCCCGAGGATTCAAGCTGACAAAAACTATTCAAGAGCCGTCACGTCTTGACTTTCTTAAAAGAGCTAACGAGCATCATGGGAATAAGTGAGCAAAGAGTCACGACCTAGATCAAGCAACAAGGAGCTAGAAGAAACATCTATTGAGAAAGTCCATGAGACACGACCATAACGTCCGGATACGAAGAAAACGATTGGTGTCTTCACCTGGACTATGAGGACAAAGTCGCATATGTAATCCGTTTTATGTAAAGAAATTTATTTTCTAGAAAAGTTCTTCTAATAGAATTGAACTCAGAATCAACGCCTCCCTTTCTTTTTGCATTCATTCCATGCATTTGCATTGCATTTCATGCAATTTCATTACATTACATCATATGCATTAAAATTTGTAGAAAGATTCTAATTAATTAAAAATTATTTCAGTAACCTGAAAACTGATAAAAGTCTACTGAACTGAGTATAGTTACGGTACTCGCACAAGAACAAAAGCCATGGACCGAAGGTTGGAAAGAATAGAGTAAATGCAAATACAGATGCAGGAGCAATTGACCAAAATTCAACAAGAAATGCGGGAACAAATGCTAGAATTCCACAGGAATATGATTTGCCAGTTAACTCAGTTACTAGCCGGAGGATTTGAAAGAAGGAGTGGTCCAGTGGTGAACAGTGGGGATGATGATGAATATATCATTTATTCCCCAAGTTTTTCCCCAATAGGTGTCCCACCAGACACGCATTTGTATGGGGTACCCGTCATTACCTGTCCCCAATGTCAGACTGATACGTCGGCCCTGTTAAACTTCCAGATGGGCTCAGGTTTTAACCCGGGGGATGATCGAGCCAAACCGGTCGTTCTGGTAGAAGCAAAGGAAATGGGAGAGTGGACTTTAAAGGCCCTGAAAAAGAAGGAAAATGAAGCGAATAGTACGAGTAGGATAACAAAGGCCATACGGAGCCGATTACAGTAAGCCAACCAAGGACGGTAACTACCAACCATTAGGTCTCCCCAAAACAAGAACCCAATCCAAAATCAAACTCAGAAAAATCCCAGTTCGCGTTCATCCCAATCATGTATAGGGAGTTGCACCAAATTTTGTTTGATGCACATGTTGTGTCCCCTTTTTACGTGGAACCAATATAGCCTCTGTAAGAGTATGCCCAAAGATCAATCATGAGATGGTTGTAATAACATACTTAATTTACCATGTTTATTAATATAAAGCATTGTCATTATTATTTCAGTTTTTCTTTCTGTGTGTATAGATAAACTGTTTTATAATAATGTCCTGAGAATAATATGATTATTCTTAAAAGATCCTTAGTCGAGTATTATTGTTGACTAGGACAATAATAATGCATTAAGACTAACATGTAGTTGATTGATGATAAAGATTTGTCATTGATATGGAGTGTCAAAATCAATGCATGAATATGTGTGTTAGAGAACAACATATTGGATTGACCCGCTATGAGTATGTTTCTTGGATTATTATGTAATTGTCACAACATTACTCATAGTGATTAATATGTATATGATCCTCAGACTTGAGATCATTATTATCCCAGCATCGTGAGTTGTATATTTTGATACAGTCAAACGTACACCGTAACAGGTTGTTCTATAAAGGCTGATGTTGGATATACCACAATCTATGTAGAGGGATATGGTTGATCAATAAAGGATAAGTCCCTCCTACATAACAGGAGTAATATCTTAGGCCACTTGATTGAGTGAGACTAGAAATGCATGGCCATGCTCAAATAAGTTGATATGAGATGTCATACTAATTTGTATATCATAGTCTACTCAAGATATCAAGAAACATGGGATGGTCTATGCAAGTGTGACTATCCCATGACTTGTATCCGTTCCAGAGATAAAGGACTTAAGGATTAATGCATGAAAGGTTAATCACGAAAGGTTATGTCGAATCATGACTTCTTGTAACTTAGGTAGCAATGATGCATTGCTAGATGCCACTCATTGTCTGTGACAATAGAATCGTTCTAGTATTACTGCTAACGTTGCAAGAACCTACAGGGTCACACCCTATGGTTGAAATGATCGGAATAAAATATAGTTGGTATTGTGCTTGGTTGTCACATAAATTAAATTAATTAAAGAATTAATTTAATTGGGCAATCAAATATTGAACATATTATATGTACAAGGATGTTGTACACATAATGATAACATAATTTTATTAATATATGAATTTGATTCATATATAAATTTAAATAAATATAGTTTACCGAAATCCTTATTATAATTAATGTAATTATAATTTTCAGATATAATTAATGTAATTATAATTTTCGGTTAAAAACTTTATTGTATTTATTTAATCTTGTAATACATTCAAGAGATACCAATTATAAAAGGCCCAATTAAGAGGATACCTATTATAAAAGGCCCAATGAGAAAAGCACCCATTATAAAAGGTATTAAAAGGAGACAAAACTCAATAGAAAACCCTAAGTGATTGCTTGTTAGGTCTAGCAGCCGTCAAGCAAATAAGCCTCCAAAACAGTTTTGGAGATTTCTTCCGTTCATAGTCAAACCGGGTGGATTACGTAGAGGCCGACATCGGAAAAGGTTGAGGCTTGATTCGACAGTAGATCAAAACTCTTGTTGCCAAGGCGTCGCTGTCTACTCAGATTGAAGTTTTGGTAATTTCGAAACCTTTATTTCACCCCGATTCGTTCCTCACACATGGATCCATGATTTGGATGGCCGGATCTAATTTTATTCTGCTGCGCCATGGGATACCGGCGTTCCAACAGTGGTATCAGAGCCACTTGTGTGATACGAACTCGGGTTTAAATACTTGGGTGATGCAATTGTATGAGATACATGTTTTGATCTTATTATATTTTCGATTGTTTAAATCGTTTAAGCATAATCTGATAATTGTTCCTTTCGGTAATTGATTAAATGTTAATCATGGTGTTGTGGCCTATTTGATTTTATGTTATTACTGTTAACTATTAACAAATCTGTAATAATGCGGCGGTGGTATTTATAGTTTCCAGTAAGTGTTAACTGGCTAGTGGAACAAGGGTTGTTCCGATATGAAACCTCAAGGATTAAAATCCTAAAAACACGATTCTGTTGATAAAAATTTATCAAATCGTGAGGCTTCATTTGACTGGGGTATGCGATTCGCGCCGCGGGGGCTCCGCCCCCGCACCCCCCAGGATAGGGATCTGAAGATGGCTCCGGCCGCGGGCCTTCGGCCCGCTTCCTTTGACATCCTCAGACCCCCGCAAAAAAAAAAATTGTTAATAAAAGAAATTTATAAACTTGATGGGCCACAAAAGGTTGAAAGGATATTTTATAATTCACCTTAGCAAAAAAAAAAAAAAAGCATTGAATTATGTATGCTATTTTTGACATGCACGGTGTTTGAAATGCAAAGTTATAGCCCAATGACCCATTCGATAAAAGGTTGTATTTTTTTTTTTTAAAATACGGCCTGCGTGTCGTGCCTTACTACTATTCTTTTATATTTCTCTTCTCATCTTATTCCCTCGTATGTAAAACGAGTTTCTGCATATTGTAATTTGCAAGAGTTGCTGTGGGCCAAACAAGAAGGAAGGTGGGACAATGATTGTGAATGATATCTTGTGAAAGGGTTTACACCTTTAGGTTTCCTTTTGGTTTTCCCATTGGCTTGGGTTGAACCACTTTAGTTTATGGGCTATAACTATTGCATTTATTTATTGCTTTATTTATTCATGTATGAGATGCTATGGATGATAATAAACCTTGTTGATAATAAACCCTATTAATTGATGAGATCAATTAGAAGACTAAATGGGCTAAAGTAGACCATAATTGGTGAGATGCAACAACCTTGATAAAATCCCTCTATTAAAATATTAAGTCAACATGGCCTTCCAATTTTGCCCTCGTTAAGGCCTCGATCAATACTATGTAGGTTCTGCCAAAGCGAAGTACTAGTATTTATCTTGGTTAAACGCGAAGAATAAACAAGTGATATTCGCTGGTTAAAAAAAAATTGGTTAATGACTTAACTAGATTACTCTAATAGGATTAGAAACCTAGAGGCAAGTAAATTGGATAAATCATAAGATGATTAGAACAAGAGTTGTTCACCAAATATTAGGAGTTACATATAATGTAATTAGCAAATGTTGCTTACCAAAATAACCATAATCTTAAGAGTAAAGCCAAAGCTGACTTAAGAGGTGGTGAAATATGGATCCTTAATCTACTAGAAATACTTTTGAGAAAGTTTTTCCGAAATTAATATACGAGGGTTATTAATTTTGAAATAAAATAGTGGGAATATCATTTAATAAAGTTTTTTTAATGATTGATATAAAATTGGTAAATTTACTCACATGCATATTTAATTGTTGTAGATATATTATGGCTGCAAACACTAGCACACTCTCATTGCGATCGGTCCTTGAGAAGGACAAATTGAATGGTTTGAATTTTCTTGATTGGTTCCGTAACTTGAGGATTGTCCTTAAACAAGAACGGAAATTATATGTCATTGAACAACCACTTCCTAATGAACCACCTGCTAATGCCTCGAGGACTGATAGAGATGCTTACAAGAAGTATCTCGATGACATGATAGATGTTGGATGTCTTATGCTTGCCACTATGAATCCTGAACTTCAGAAGCAACATGAGGACATGGTTGCTTATGATATGATCGAGCACATGAAAGAACTTTATTAGGGACAAGCACGGCAAGAGAGGTTTGATATCTCTAAGGCCTTATTCCAATGTAAGTTGGCTGAAGGAAGCCTAGTAGGACCTCATGTCCTTAAGATGATTGGCTATATTGAAAGCCTGTCTAAGCTTGGGTTTCCATTGAGCCAAGAGTTAGCCACTGATGTTATTTTACAATCATTGCCGGATAGCTACAGCCAGTTTGTCCTCAATTTCAATATGAATGAAATTGACAAGACTCTACCACAATTGCTCAGTATGTTACGAACTGCTGAAGGCAACTTGAAAAAGTTGGACCCAAGCCCATACTGATGGTCCGTAATAACAAGGGCAAGGGAAATGCCAAAGTTCAAATAAAGCCCAAGGGCAAAGGTAAGCCCAAATTTGGAAAAGGAAAGGCTGCACTGAAACCTAAAGGTGGGGTGTCTAAGGAAGGAAACTGTTTTCATTGTGGTGTGACTGGACATTGGAAACGGAACTGCCCTGCCTATCTTGAAGAAGTCAAGAAGGCTAAAGCAAGCGGAATGTCTGCTTCAGGTATTTATGTTATTGATATTAATTTATCAACTACTACTTCTTGGGTATTAGATACTGGTTGTGGTTCTCATATTTGTACTTCTGTACAGGGACTACAAAGGAGTAGGACTTTGGCTAGAGGAGATGTGGACCTACGAGTTGGAAATGGAGCAAAAGTTGCTGCATTAGCTGTGGGAACATATACTTTATCTTTGCCTAGTGGACTTGATTTATGTTTAGAGGATTGTTATTTTGTGCCCAGTTTGACTAAAAACATTATTTCAATTTCTTGTTTAGACAAAATTGGTTTTGA
This sequence comes from Gossypium australe, assembly GCA_005393395.2. Taxonomy (NCBI): domain Eukaryota; kingdom Viridiplantae; phylum Streptophyta; class Magnoliopsida; order Malvales; family Malvaceae; genus Gossypium; species Gossypium australe. Next base: position 44,080,077 of record CM016624.1, read on the forward strand.
GATAATTATTAAGAATAATTGTTGTTCATTTTATCTCAATAATGTTTTCTATGGTTCGGCACAATTGATTAATGGTCTCTATATTTTAGATCAAACGAATCCCATTTACAACATAAATACTAAAAGATCTAAAATAAATGACTCAAATCAAACTTATCTTTGGCATTGTCGTTTGGGCCACATAAGTGAGAAACGCATATCCAAACTCCATAGAGATGGTCTCTTGAATTCATTTGTTTTTGAACAATTTGAAGTATGTGAATCTTGCTTATTGGGAAAAATGACTAAATCTCCCTTTTCTGGAAAAGGTGAACGAGCTAGTGATTTATTGGGCCTAATACATTCTGATGTATGTGGACCAATAAATACACAGGCCAGAGGTGGATTTCACTACTTCATTACTTTCACTGATGATTTCAGTAGATATGGGTATGTTTATCTCATGCGCCATAAGTCTGAGTCCCTTGAAAAGTTCAAGGAATTTAAAAATGAAGTACAAAATCAACTAGGCAAAACTATCAAGTCACTTCGATCTGATCGAGGTGGAGAGTATTTGAGCCTAGAGTTTGATGATCTTTTGAAAGAATGTGGGATTGTCTCACAACTTACTCCTCCTGGTACTCCTCAATGGAATGGAGTATCTGAGAGAAGAAATCGAACTTTGTTAGACATGGTTCGATCTATGATGAGTCATACTGATCTACCGACTTCCTTTTGGGGACATGCACTTGAGACTGCTGCCTTCACACTAAATCGTGTTCCATCTAAATCGGTTCAAAAGACGCCATATGAGATGTGGACTGGGAAACGTCCTAGTATGTCCTTTATGAAAATTTGGGGTTGTGAAGCTTATGTTAAACGTCAGACGTCTACTAAGCTTGAACCCAAATCTGAAAGGTGCATTTTTGTGGGGTATCCAAAAGAAACCAAAGGATATTATTTTTTTAATCCCACTGAGAACAAAATTTTTGTTGCTCGGACTGGTGTCTTCCTAGAGAAAGAATTTACTTCTAGAAAAGGAAGTGGGAGAAAGATTGAACGTGAAGAAATTCAAGAATCACAAGATACCACTGAACCAGAGATTGAACAAAACCAAATTCCACAAGAAATTGAGGAACAAACAATTGCTATAGAAACACAACCACCGCGCAGATCTTTAAGAGAACGCCGTGCACTTGAGAGATATGGATTTCTCATTACAACGCATGGTGACATTCTTCTTATAGATCAAGATGAGCCTAGGACTTATCAAGAAGCGGTGACGAGCCCAGACTCTGAGAAATGGCTTGAGGCCATGAGATCTGAGATGGATTCCATGTATGAAAACCAAGTATGGACTTTGATTGACCCACCCGAAGGGGTTAAACCTATAGGGTGCAAATGGGTTTTCAAAAAGAAAATAGACATGGATGGTAATGTACAAACATACAAAGGGCGATTAGTCGCTAAAGGTTTTCACCAAATTCATGGTGTTGACTATGATGAAACCTTTTCTCCTGTAGCTATGTTTAAATCCATCAGGATCTTGCTCGCCATAGCTGCATTTCATGATTATGAAATCTGGCAGATGGACGTCAAAACAGCTTTCCTTAACGGGAAACTTGAAGAGGATGTGTATATGACACAACCTGAAGGTTTTGTAAATCCAAAGGATGCTAGAAAGATATGTAAGCTACAAAGATCCATTTATGGATTAAAGCAAGCTTCTCAAAGTTGGAATATTCGTTTTAACGATGCAATCAAAGAGTTTGGTTTTATCAAAAATGAAGATGAACCATGTGTTTACAAGAAAGTTAGTGGGAGCACTATCACATTCTTGGTACTATATGTGGATGACATACTTATCATGGGAAATGACATACCTACCTTGCAGTCTATTAAGACTTGGTTAAGAAGTTGTTTTTCTATGAAGGACTTGGGCGAAGCCACTTATATCTTAGGAGTCAAGATCTATAGAGATAGATCAAGACGACTACTAGGTCTAAGCCAAAGTACATACATAGATAAAGTACTGAAAAGGTTCAGTATGGAAGAATCTAAAAGAGGATTCCTACCTATGATACATGGTATTTCACTCTCGAAGGAAATGTCTCCTTCAACTCCACAAGAGAGAGAACGTATGAGTAAAATTCCATATGCTTCCGCTATTGGATCTATCATGTATGCTATGTTATGTACCCGTCCAGATGTCTCGTATGCCTTAAGTATGACGAGCAGGTATCAAGTAGATCCCGGTGAAGGTCACTGGACCACAGTCAAGAGTATCCTTAAGTACTTAAGAAGAACTAAGGATACGTTCCTATTATATGGAGGTGAGGAAGAGTTAAGTGTAAAAGGTTACACTGATGCCAGTTTCCAAACCGACAAGGATGATTCTCGATCGCAATCAGGTTTTGTGTTTTGCCTTAATGGTGGTGCTGTGAGCTGGAAGAGTTCAAAGCAAAGTACAGTAGCCGATTCTACAACAGAGGCTGAGTATATTGCAGTCAGTGAGGCAGCAAAAGAAGCAGTTTGGATCAAGAAGTTCATTACTGGACTAGGGGTTGTGCCTAGCATATCAGATGCTATAGAACTCCGATGTGATAACAATGGAGCTATTGCACAAGCTAAAGAACCCAGATCTCACCAGCGATCCAAATATATACTTAGACGCTACCATCTTATTCGAGAGATTATCGATCGAGGGGATGTAGAGATATGCAGAGTACCTTCAGATGATAACATCGCTGATCCCCTGACCAAGCCTCTGACACAGCAGAAGCATGATCGTCACACTAAGTCACTTGGTATTAGATATATGAGTGATTGGTCTTAGTGCTAGTGGGAGATTGTAAGAGTATGCCCAAAGATCAATCATGAGATGGTTGTAATAACATACTTAATTTACCATGTTTATTAATATAAAGCGTTGTCATTATTATTTCAGTTTTTCTTTCTGTGTGTATAGATAAACTATTTTATAATAATGTCCTGAGAATAATATGATTATTCTTAAAAGATCCTTAGTCGAGTATTATTGTTGACTAGGACAATAATAATGCATTAAGACTAACATGTAGTTGATTGATGATAAAGAGTTATCATTGATATGGAGTGTCAAAATCAATGCATGAATATGTGTGTTAGAGAACAACATATTGGATTGACCCGCTATGAGTATGTTTCTTGGATTATTATGTAATTGTCACAACATTACTCATAGTGATTAATATGTATATGATCCTCAAACTTGAGATCATTATTATCCCAGCATCGTGAGTTGTATATTTTGATACAGTCAAACGTACACCGTAACAGGTTGTTCTATAAAGGCTGATGTTGGATATACCACAATCTATGTAGAGGGATATGGTTGATCAATAAAGGATAAGTCCCTCCTACATAATAGGAGTAATATCTTAGGCCACTTGATTGAGTGAGACTAGAAATGCATGGCCATGCTCAAATAAGTTGATATGAGATGTCATACTAATTTGTATATCATAGTCTACTCAAGATATCAAGAAACATGGGATGGACTATGCAAGTGTGACTATCCCGTGACTTGTATCCGTTCCAGAGATAAAGGACTTAAGGATTAATGCATGAAAGGTTAATCACGAAAGGTTATGTCGAATCATGACTTCTTGTAACTTAGGTAGCAATGATGCATTGCTAGATGCCACTCATTGTCTGTGACAATAGAATCGTTCTAGTATTACTGCTAACGTTGCAAGAACCTACAGGGTCACACCCTATGGTTGAAATGATCGGAATAAAATATAGTTGGTATTGTGCTTGGTTGTCACATAAATTAAATTAATTAAAGAATTAATTTAATTGGGCAATCAAATATTGAACATATTATATGTACAAGGATGTTGTACACATAATGATAACATAATTTTATTAATATATGAATTTGATTCATATATAAATTTAAATAAATATAGTTTACCGAAATCCTTATTATAATTAATGTAATTATAATTTTCAGATATAATTAATGTAATTATAATTTTCGGTTAAAAACTTTATTGTATTTATTTAATCTTGTAATACATTCAAGAGATACCAATTATAAAAGGCCCAATTAAGAGGATACCTATTATAAAAGGCCCAATGAGAAAGGCACCCATTATAAAAGGTATTAAAAGGAGACAAAACTCAATAGAAAACCCTAAGTGATTGCTTGTTAGGTCTAGCAGCCGTCAAGCAAATAAGCCTCCAAAACAGTTTTGGAGATTTCTTCCGTTCATAGTCAAACCGGGTGGATTACGTAGAGGCCGACATCGGAAAAGGTTGAGGCTTGATTCGACAGTAGATCAAAACTCTTGTTGCCAAGGCGTCGCTATCTACTCAGATTGAAGTTTTGGTAATTTCGAAACCTTTATTTCACCCCGATTCGTTCCTCACACATGGATCTATGATTTGGATCGCCGTATCTAATTTTATTCTGCTGCGCCATGGGGTACCGGCGTTCCAACAGCCTCCATACCCTAAATGGTACGATGTGAACACCCAATGCGAATACCATGCAGAAATTATAGGGCACTCGATAGAAAACTGCATCGCTGTCAAGAAATTACTCTAAAGATTCATCAAAATAGGCATTGTAAAATTCGATGATTCTTCTGGTGCAGAAAATTCATTACCCAATTTTTCTGTTAAATGGGTAAACATCGTGAGTTCCATGATAAATAGGGACATGAGATCCAAGAATGCATCGAACATTAATGCCGGAACCGGGGAATAAAATTTTCCAAGCGTCTGCCCTTACATACTTGGGAGTATTTTGAACAATGGGACTGTGGAAGAGATCCCTATATTTTTGGAGCTAATCCGGAGTAATGTCCAAAACACGCTTATTGCTCTAAGCCTAGGAGCAATAAGAACCTTTTTGTGAAATAGGCTTATATTCAAAATATATATTTTCAATGAAAATGCATTTTTGTGTCTCACTTTGAGCAAATATTATTTTATTCCCTTATTTCATTCATGTTCATACCACATAAATAATTATTCTTAGATTCATTTGTTCTTTGAATATTCTTTCGTACCTACAACAGGTCCCTAGATATCAACGACATGAGTGACGCTGCTACTGACTCAGAGTCTACTTTTGAGTAAGATATGTGTCTAGACTGATCTCAAGACTTTAGAGACGATAGAGATTGTAACCTATCTCCTGATTTTTTTAAAGATAGTAAGAGCAAGATGAAAAATAGATACAACCTTATAAAACGTTATTGTGAGCCTAGAAGAAGAGAAAGAGGTGAAAATCGGAGCCCATATCTTCACAAAGACAAAGAGAGACGTCATTGAGTCATTCCAAGAGTTCAAAGATGTTTTTGCATAATCGTATCAGGATACGCCCTGGCTGCTGAGACATGTGGATAAGGCTAATGAAATCTTAGAAGAGGAATACATGCTAATGGTCTTATAATGGTCATGCAAATCATGAGGTCTGATACTGCTGGTCCACCATGGAAGAGGATCGCATCAGTTATACCAAGAAATACCATAAGTGCCAAATTTATAGAGACAAGATTCCTCTACCTCCTTCTTCTCTTCGTAAGACATCTCTACGGCCTTTCTATATGTGGGCATGGATGTCAGTGGGCCAATCATGCCAAAAGCTTCTAATGAGTATCGATTCATCTTTGTGGTCATCGATTACTTCACCAAGTGGGTAGAGGTTGCTTCATATGCCGATGTCACGAAGTCGACAATCAACAAATTTTATGTCGGTGTAGAATCCCAAAAGGGGATCATATCTGAGGATGCATTAAATTTGAACAACAGCGCGACATCAAAATTTCGCAGTTTGTTCAAGATTGAACACTGTATTGACCCAAAACGAATGGTAAAAAAAAGGAAGAAGAAGAAGAAGAAGAAGAAGAAGAAGACCGCCGAGAAAAGGACTGAGATTCATGAAGATTGGCATCTGTGCTTTTCGAACGTCTGTTAGGACCCTCGCCGGGGCAACGCTTTTCTCATTGATTTATGAAATGGATGCGGTTTTGCCCATTGAAGTCAATATCCGTTCTCTCAGAGTTTTATCAGAGTTGAAGTCGGGTGAAGCAGAATGGATTCAATCCCAATATGATTAGCTGAACTTGATCAAAGAAGAGAGGCTAAGGGTTATCCCCATGGCCAATTGTACAGAAAGCGAATGATGTGGGCCTATAACAAGAAGGTTCACCCTAGAGAATTCCATTAAGGAGGCCTAGTTTTGAAAAGGATCATTCCCATACAAAAGGACTTCTGAGGAAAATGGATGGCAAATTGTGAAGGACCGTATGTGGTAAAAAATGGGCCTTCTTTGGAAAAACGTTGATTTTGACTAGAGGGATAACAAGGACTAGCCTAATCCTATGAGTTCAAATTAAGAAATATTTCTCAAAAAAAAAAAAGGAAGGAAAGAAGAAGGAGAGGCCAAGGCGAAGACACGCAAAGGGCGCCTTGAGACCAAAGGGGTTTTGAATTGAAAACCCGTAAAGGGTAATTCAAATTTTAATAAAAAATAGGGCATGTGGTAGCCTCACTTTCTCTGGTTTAACAAGAAGGAGAGATGTTACGCCTTGAGACAAAAGGGGTTTGGAATTGAAAACCCAGGAAAAGGGCAATTCAAATTTTGATCAAATGTGGGGCATGCAGTAATCTTGCTATGCCTAAACTAACAAGATAGAGAGATGTTATGTCTTGGGGCATCAATAAAGTACTTCGGATCCCCTAAACACATATTGAGCTTAAAATGGTCATCAAGAAGTTTGTACAGAGAATCTCAAGTGGCGATATCTGCGGCACTTATTTATCTATTTTTCCCTTTTTGAATTTGCTATCTCTAACTACCTTATTCATTTTGAAATACACTACCAATAAATTTCTTTCTTGATTGCATTTGCTATCTTTGCTTAACTTATTTGTTTCGAGCTATGCTCTTAATTAATTTCCTTCTTGTCCATTATTATGATCTTTTTCAAGCATTTTTGCATTGAAATAACGATTGGTGGACTAATAATACTTTCATAAAAGGAGTTTCGCATATTACTCTGGAAGCTTCTAAATAATAAAAGGACCTGAAACAAGACTATTGTTTAGAACTCACCAAGCTTAAGGTTTGGAAATATTGGAAAAAGATGATTATCTCTTTGGACTTTTTATTGGTTGAACAAAAAGACAAGACATTTCGTCTGTGATACAACCTTGACAAATAACGAGCAATGTCAACCCAACTGTATAAGGGGACCATTCTCGGGAAAAGAAAAATAATACTTTGCATCCATGTAAATATTAGGCATATACATCTGGTCATTACACCCAGTGAATGGTGTAACAGATCAAATTGATTGAAGATGATACAAATCCTATACCTCGGAGTTGTAGTAGGATGAATGGAAGAAACCAAATGCTATTCTCCTAAAGTTGCAGTAGGAGGTACAAACTTTGTCCCAGAAGGTACAGTAGAAGGGACTCTGAAATAACAGCGGGGCAAGCTTGCTGAGCAGAATATGACTATTTCTTTGGGTTTTCTGTCAATAATACCAGTCGAACAAGAGGGCGTGATAACACATCAGAGATACAACCTTGAAGAACAATGAGTAATGACAACCCAAACATTCATGCAAATACATTCATACACATCTAGTTAGGAGCATTTGACTCATTTCGATCATAGCATCCTAATCATTTGGCATAAACATAGATACATGAAACCGATTCTACAGATCATGTCCCCAGAGGATGGTGTCCCAACATCGGTGATTTCACAGATCTTGTCTTCCTGAGTTTGCAGTGAAACAGATTGAAAACACTAGTCTGCCATTCCTGAGTTTGCAGTGGAGCAGACCGAATATTACAGATCTTGTCTCCCTAAGCAGTAGTGGAGCAGATCGAAGACGGCGAATCTCATCTCCATGAAGCAGCGGAGTAGATTTAAACCATCAGCCTTATCTCCCTAAAGCGGCAGTGGAGTAGACTGAAGATTACAGATCTTATCTCCCTAAGCAGTAGTGGAGTAGATAAAAAATGGCGAATCTCATCTCCATGAAGCAGCGGAGTAGATTTAAGCCATCAGCCTTATCTCCCTGAAGCGGCAGTGGAGTAGACTGAAGATTACAAATCTTATCTTCCTAAGCAGTAGTGGAGCAGATCGAAGACGACGAATCTCATCTCCATGAAGCAGCAAAGTAGATTTAAGCCATCAGCCTTATCTCCCTCAAGCGGCAGTGGAGTAGACTGAAGATTATAGATCTTGTCTCCTTAAGCAGTAGTGGAGCAGATCGAAGACGGCAAATCTCATCTCCATGAAGCAGCGGAGTAGATTTAAGCCATTAACCTTATCTCCCTGAAGCGGCAGTGGAGTAGACTAAAGATTACAAATCTTGTCTCCCTAAGCAATAATGGAGCAGATCGAAGACGGCGAATCTTATCTCCATGAAGCAGCAGAGTAGATTTAAGCCATCAGCCTTATCTCCCTGAAGCAGCAGTGGAGTAGACTGAAGATTACAGATCTTGTCTCCCTAAGCAGTAGTGGAGCAGATAAAAAACGACGAATCTTATCTCCATGAAGCAGTGGAGTAGAATTAAGCCACCAACCTCGTCTCCTTGAAGATACAGCGAAGCAGGTTGAAATTACCAAGTTTTTCATTTCCTTAAAGTTTCAGTAGAGAAGATCGAAGCTACAAATCTTTTCTCTCTGAATTTTTATCCCTTTGAGGTTTTAACAAAGTAGGTCCCTTCTCCCTGAAATCCTCATTTCCTTAAAGTTTCAGTAGAGAAGATCAAAGCTACAAATCTCTTTTCCCTGAATTCTTATCCCTGTGAGATTCCAACGGAGTAGGTCGAAGCTACAAATTCCTTATCCCTGAAATCCTCATTTCCTTGAAGTTTCAATAGAGAAGATTGAAACTACAAATCTCTTCTCTCTGAATTCTTATTTACTTGAAGTTTCAGTAGAGAAGATCAAAACTACAAATCTCTTCTCCCTGAATTCTTATATCCTTGAAGTTTCAGTAGAGAAGATCGAAGCTACAAATCTCTTCTCCCTGAATTCTTATCTCGTTGAAACTTCATTGCAGTAGGTCGAAGCTACAAATCCCTTCCCCTGGGATTACATTGGAGCCACAATTCTTACTTCTTTGAAGTTCCAGTAGAGTAGGTCGAAGCTACAAATCCCTCATCTCTGAAATTTCATTGGAGCCACAAACCTTATCTCCCTGAAGTTGCAGTGGAGCAGGTTGAAGTTTAAGTCTTATCCCCCTGAAATTGCAGTGGAGCAGACTGAAGATAGTGAATCTTATTTCCTTGAAGTTGCAGTGGAACAGATTGAAGCTATAAATTACAGATCTTATCTCTCTGAAGTTACAGTAGAGCAGATCATAGCAAACCTTATCTTCCTGAAGTTACAGTAGAGCAGGATTAAAATAAAACACAAATCTTATCCCCTTGAAGTTGTAGTAGCGGAACAGATTGAAGCTACAAGTTTTTGTCTCTTTGAAGTTATGATGGAGTGGATTAAAGCAGCAAGATGCGGTGGACTGGAATGAAGCTACTTGAAAGAGAAACACCAAAAACAAGTAGATGCTCGGCAAGACCGGGCAAAATCAGCCCTTCTTCTTATCTTTGCTCTATTCTTGTTGCACGACAATGAGCAAAGAGGGGCAGCTGTTGTGGGCCAATTCTGCCCGGAGCCCAAATCAATAACAGTCTAAATTACAAAGGGCCCAATATGGCCCGAATGAATAAAGACTAAACCCTAAGTAGCCCAATGCCCCAAAATAATATGAGAAAAAAAAAACCTAGCTAGCCGCCCCTAGCCTCTAGGTCTACCCCACTTGCACTGCCATGCCAGCCTTCTGACGCCACCACTGGCCACCACTGCAAGCACCGCCCTCGCCACCGCCCAACTGCCCCTGCAATGGAAATGACAACAAAAAATAGATTAAAAGTCTTGTAAAATGGCTATATAAGCCATATTAAAACCAAATGTAAATGGGGGATTTTCTTGAATAAAAATAGAAATTATTGAATACACACACAAATACCAGAATAGAGCAAACGAACAGATTTCAAGTGAAAAAAAAGAGGTTGTTTTCAATTTGTTTTTTTTTATTTTTTTTTCGTTTCATTTTCTACTTTTAATCAAAATAAACAAACAAAGGGAGGGAATACTTACCTCACCAGCGGCCAGTAGGGTGAAGACCGAAAAGGTTCGGTCATTCTTTCAAACTTCGAGGTCGTCGTTGGGCGTTTTAGAGGTAGATCCTGGCCCTACGTTAGACGGGGTGTTAAAAGGGCCTTCTTTTGCCTTTCCGGCCACCGCGCATAGCGGTCACCGGCGGTGGTCTGGCGCCGGTATCCTGGCCGGGGTTTGACCGGACGGAGAGGAGGTGAGAGTGTCTTGAGAGAGTGTTGGAAGTTTTTTTTTGAAAGAAGAAAAAATGAAATTTTTTGAAAAATTTTGGGCTTAAATAGAAAGGCAAAACGACGCCGTTTCATTAGGCCTCCCAGACGCCCAAAACGACGTCGTTTTGGGGGGCCGACCTGAATCTGACCCGTACCGGCTAGGGTCCGCGTGTTTCTGCTGTGAATGGGCTATTTGCGCACGCGGTTCCTCCTCTTTTGCGGCGCTTTGCAATTTGATTCTTTTTTTGTTTTGTTTTCTTTTAAATTTACCCTATAATTTTACTTGTGCGTCATTATAGTCCTCGTATGAAACGCTGCGCACAGAGGGCCAGGGATATTTTCCCTTTTTCCCCCTAATGTTCTTAGCGCATTACAAATTAGTCCTTTTCCTTTCTTTTATTATTGATTTTTCCCCAGACTTTTGTTTTAAGTGTAATTCTTCTTCTTCTTCTTCTTCTTCTTCTTCTTATTATTATTATTATTATTATTATTATTATTATTATTATTATTATTATTATTATTATTATTATTATTATTATTATTATTATTATTAATGTTACTCTTATTCTTATTATACTATTATTACTATTATTAGCACTATTATTATTACTGTTATAACTACTAGTATTATTATTTTCATTATCACTTTTACTATCATTATTATTTATCTCATCACTATTATTATTATTGTTAATATTATTCATTTATTTTTATTTTTATTCCTTTTACTATTATTTGTTTATTATTATAATTAGTTATTATTACCATTATTATTATTGTTATTACTATCACTATCATTTTTTTCCTTACTATTATTATTATTATTATTATTATCATTATTATTATTATTATTATTATTATTATTATTATTAATAATTTTGGTATTACTATTGTTATTATTACTATTATTTATTATCGTTAAACTATATACATAATATGTATCTATTTGTTGAGTTGTTATTAGCTTTTATTTTGTTCTCTTATCTTATTCGTTTGTTTATTTATTTGCTATTTTTTTATTATCTCATGTGAATTGTTTGTTTCGGCCTTTATCTTATTGCATTTTATTCTTGCCTTTATTATTATTTACATTATTGTCCTCGCTTTTATTCTATTTTGCATATCACACTATAATTCATTTTCCATTTTATTACGATCGCATTACATTTTATCCGATTTTTGAACTAAGCAAACACTCCGCGTTCTAAGGTTCGAAACAAATTGTACCCTAACTTACTGGGTTTCAATTTTTTCTCATCGAGGACCTATTACTTTCTTTTTAAAATCAAAGCATAAAAATTAAATAAAAACTTATTATCGATAATTCAAAATTATTGTGTCCTAACTCATTGGACGTGACGTTTTGTTATCTCGGGATAAGGATTTCTAAAAAACAAAGGCAATATTCTATATTTAGAATTTCGAGATATCGTGCCCTAACTTACTGGGTTCCGGTTTTTCATTTGACCCAAATATCCGAATATTGTCCTCAGGCTTAAATACGAGTTTTAAAAGTCGAAAGACAAGCTTAGTTTTGGGAACTCGAAATGTCGTACCCTAACTTACTGGGTGTGACATTTTACTTCTTCGAAATAAGAAGGTCTTAGCATCCATTTTAATTTATTCAAGTTTTCTTTTAAATAAAGAGGATCGTATTTTAAAATCTTTTCAAAATTTCGACATAAAGACATCAAATAATCAATTAGGTACCAATTTTGGGCGTCACGAGGGTGCTAATCCTTCCTCGTGCGTAACCGACTCCCAAACCCGTTTTCTGGATTTCGTAGATAAAAAAATCGTCGTTTTACTAAATCAAAATTTTATTAAAATGATTGAATTACGAGGTGACCCGATCACACCTCATCAAAAAAGGATTGGTGGTGACTCCCGTTTTTCGTTTTCGTTTTCATTTTCAAAACCAAAGTCGATCCGTTTTAAAAAAAAATGGTTTCGTCAATAAAAAGAAGTAAAATCTTTACCACAATAAAACAAACATAAAAAGAAGTAAAATACTAACATTCTAGATAGTGATAAAGATTCAAAGGTAAAACACTTCTTAATAGCTGAAGAAGAAAACCATAGAACTCTAAAGTTTTAGAAATTTGGAATATGAGCAGTTAAAAAAATGTCCCAATTTGAATGCACTGGACCTCCGATCATAGTTTCCTAAGTAGAATGATTCATTGTTTGCTAACATGAAAATCTCCGAAATGGAAGGAAAAGTAAAATAACAAAATGTGTATCAAAATACTAGGTGACCGGCAGGTCCAAAAATTCAACAGCTTATGGTTTTATTATTATTATTATTATTCAAATATTAGGAGGCATGAGGATGAGGATCCTGATTTCAAATAGCCAAAGCTGTCTTTTTGCATATGGGGCATGAATTCTTCTGCACCAGCCACTGCTTAATGCAACTGAAGTGAAAGTCATGACCACAGTCCAGCTTACCAAGCTCTTCGCCATTAGCATAATCCTCCTGTGAATCGTTTTCAAGCATAGAGAAATGGAAATTATTTTCAATAATCAAAACATGTCTTATTCATGGAAATAACAAGAAATGAAGGATCACATTCACCTACATACCTGACAAATACAGCAGGGTTCAGTTTCTGCTGGGGGTCCCATTGTTATGGACTGATATTTTTGCCTTCCCAGATTCCCCAGAATAGCTTCCTCGCTTAGCCCAGTGCCAAAGTTCCCAATTTTCTCCTCCAGATTCTGTAGTTCCTGTAAAATAAACAAACAGGAGCTTCATCCCGAGCAGTTTGCTAACATTTTATAAAGTTTGAAATAATATCCATTGGATTAAAGATATTTAAATGTTACCTCATTAGACATATTATCAACATGAAGGCGCATCTGCTCAAGAATAACAGGCACCTCAGGTATGTCATAAAAAAAACATGAACAACCGATTACCATTACATCCTAACATACATGCCATGTTTGTGGAAACCCAAAGAAAAAAATTGATATAGCAGCAATTTCCTTTGTATTGAAACTAGAGAAACAAATATGTTACAATATATATGAACAACCACTGCTACCTAACTAAAACTTTATAAAATAAATAATACTTTAGTCTTACCTCAGGTCGTAAGCCACCATGCCTACGTTCATGTCCCAAGGCAATGCGAACCTGTTATGGAAAAGGCAGGTAGTTTAGTTGGAGCTAGTAAGACAATACACTTCTGCAAAACATATTAGCTTATGGAACAACATACCTCAGATATCGGCCAACTTCTTTGAGCAGCAGTTTGAGATTGTTCTGTCGATGAGAGCCTATAATTATGACCAGCTTGTCCCTCAGCTCTTGGTCCCAACCTCAGAGGAAGCTGAGCACGCCTAGGATTGCCATCTCTCACTGAAACGTCCATGTCTTGAACAACTAGGGAAGCACCAGAATGTATCGGATTGTTATTCCCCTGCCTCCAGGGGTCTGATGGATTGGAAATATGTTGCAATCTTTGTCTGTATTGTTCAACCATATTTGGATGAGGGGACCTTATGGATGAATACGGTAGATGCATGCCAGGGCCGGATTGGATCCTGGAAGAGGAGGCAACGTTTCCAATGAAGTTTGAGTTCTCATTGGCCAAGTTGAGGTTTGCTTGCATGTTCGCCAAAGAAATCATCATATTCCTTCTATTGTTTCTTAAGTTGTCTTCCTGTCGCAATAAGGTCTGATAACGAGAGATGGAAGGACCAACCCTTGACATGGTTGTCCTGTTCCAATATCGAGAAGGTAGCGGAGCTTGCAACGAGTTGGAGACTTGCACAGTCTGCTGCTGCATGGCTGGATTTGCTAGAACTGGCGCTGGTGCTAAGCTTGTAAGTGTAACGGGGTATTGACTTGTAGGTTGTACATTAGAATTGCTTGAGTTCCACGCCTGCAAGTTTGCTGATGTGGGAACCGGTTGACTTGCAGTCCTTCTCAAACGAGTATTTCTTCCAAAGTTGTCAGCTTGCCTAACTTCTGTTGGAACTTGATAGAAGTTAGAGGGTATCGGCAAAGCAGCCCCATGTCTTGAATGACCACTATTGGAGGAATTAACTGCACTCAAGTAGTTTCTAGCATTATGTTGGGCAAAATTAGTCCCTGGTTGGTGAGAATTGGCAGCTTGCCGTGCGGAGCTTGAACTTCCACCAGTAGCATATTCAAGTGCCTTTCTTTTGCATAAAAGCCTTGTTTGACCATTGGCTGGAAGGCCATCTCTGATTCTATTTTCTTCTAGAATATATCTCGCTATTCCTGAGTAAATCATGGCTGGGTTAGAAGAAGAACCGCCGAAGGTCTGAATGCGATCATGATCTCCTGCCGTGGTTGTTGTTCCAGCTCTAAAAAGGTCTAATGATAAGTATGGTCCATTACCGTGACCTGCATCGAATCTTCTTCCTTCATGTACCATAGCATTCAGGTCTAAGTTACGTTGTTGTTGTAGAAGACCAGAACCAGCCTCTCGCCTTGGAAATAACGATGAGCCGATCGAACCATTTTCACTACTGATATGACCATTACCGGCGATACCGCTATTATTTTCTAGAAAAGCGTTGATGGTTGGCTCAGACCTTTGGTTCATACCAACTTGATCACCTAGAGGAGAAAACCCAAAGTCATCACCCAAGAATTGACTAAAGCCAGCATGATTTTGGGTATCAAGACTAGAATTGGGTTGACCAATCCATCTCATGGAAGTATGTCCGTCTCTGTCATGAACTAAAGCATCTGGAACCACATTACGATGACCAGATCTAAGATGACCATTGGAGTAAAAGTTTCCGGAAGGGAAAGAATTGGAGCCGCTGCCTTGACCTTGCATTTTGTCCCGGAAGACCTGAAAACAAATGCAGCAAAATTGTCTTAGTAATAAGTAATTACTTGATTTTACCATAGTCCAAGTGCAAGATAACAATGTAAGATATGCATGATATCAGTAGAGGCAATAGGTGTCAGTTGCTGAATGTCAAAAAGTGAAATAGCATATAGTAATTAACACATATTTATATGCTAGTTTTATCAACTTTAATGATCTCCCATGTGCATTAAGTTCTTTCTTTCTTTCCTTGTTCTTCTTAAAACATTCCAGCATTTTAATTTAACCTACTTCAACCTAACCAGTTTCCAGCTTTAGCATAGATACTCTGGTCACTCCATATTAATTATTACTTTTATGTTTATGAACTAAAATGAACAGGATTTGCATGCTCTTTTAAATGAAACGATTACATGATATATCGTCAGGTCTAAAACCAGAAAAAAATGATTGGTTATAATCAGGTAAAAACTTATTCTATTTTATGAAACAATGATCATAATGCACGCAACGTCTGGACGTCCTATCTAATTCCATAAAAAAGATGATAACAATTTTCGTTAGGTTCAGTTTTTATGATGAAAATTTTATTCCATAAAATATATATACACAAACCTATGAGTATGGCGGAATAAACGTGGATGAAGTACTTAAAAGGCTTGTGTTTGCGACCTTCAAACTATACCGTTAATAACAGTCTAAATAAAAAAAGCTTAAATGCAAAATAGGCCCTTCAACTATATTATTTTTCTCACTTAGGTACTTACAGTTTTTTTTTTTTGTCAAAAGTGGCACTTAAACAATTAATTCATCTCATTTTACCCCCAAACACAATATCAGTCAATAAGAAAGTCCCATGTGTCACATTCTTATTAGATTACATTCAATTGAGGTAAAATGAGACAGATTTGATAGTTCAAGTGTCACTTTTAATTAAAAAGAACTTAGGTACTTAAGTGAGAAAAATAGTATTATTTGAGGCCAATTTTATAATTAAACCTTAAAAAATGTTTGCAAGAATGAAAAGTTCTTGCCAGAATTCCTAAAAACACAGATTAAACAACCAACTAGTCAATCTAAACTCTAGATTTATAAACATGATTGTCTATTTCAAGAGGAATAGCAGCATAGAAAAGCAAAGGGAATACATATAATATTGAAATATTAATACTATCGAAGTTTATGTGGCAAACTCACTGTAATTTTAACTATCTTGTTAGCTTAAATTATGGTACATATGCAAGCAGGCTATAAAATTACAGGTACATATAAAATCCTTGAAGTCACAAACTTAATTACCAGACGAAATTTTCATTATGCAGAAATTTATAACATAAGAAAAAATACCATAAGAATATGTATATAATATAAAATAACTATATGAAAAAAATATATTAACATCAGGAACGTTCTTTTACAATACTAGGGATCGGGGATGAGGTAACACTTAGGGGCGAAGCTAGAACAAATTTTTAGGGGGGCCGAATGAAAACTTAATTTTTATAGTATATATCTTTATAATTTTTAAAGAATTAAATTGAATTTCTATAATTTTAGGTGGGGCAAAGTAAAATTTTACCTTTACTAATTTAAAATTTTAAAAAAATTTAAGGGCCTAAATATAAATTTTCCATTTTAGGGGGGGCCAGGGCCATTGCCTGCCCCCTTGTATCCGCCTCTGGTAACACTGTTTGAACCCATGCTAAACGGTATATGATACGAATTTTAATTACCATTTCTTCCAAGTAAAAACAACATCAAAAAAGTTTGAATCTCAAATTCTAAAGAATATCAAAATAAAGTGAAAATTAAAAACTAATGAGGCGGGCTTTTGTGTGTGAATATTTAAACAAACTAATTTAATAAATTTCAATTAACCCCAAATTATAGAAAAAAAATAAAGATTAGAATAAAGAATTAAAAATTAAGCAAAAAAGTCTAAGATTAATGAAGGAAAATAAAAACAATGTACCCCAAAAATTGGACTTGAAGATTTAGCCAACTTGAACCAC
Organism: Gossypium australe; assembly: GCA_005393395.2. NCBI lineage: Eukaryota > Viridiplantae > Streptophyta > Magnoliopsida > Malvales > Malvaceae > Gossypium > Gossypium australe. The sequence goes on from CM016624.1 coordinate 44,097,295, forward strand.
ACAATCACCTAATAAGGATGGGATTAAGAGACAAAAGATAATCAGAAACTTAATCATTAAACTATCAAGCGTTGTTTTATATATATATATACACACACACACACTAACTTGTTTCAAAGGATTTGGATGGGCAAAACGCAAGGCTGAAAATTTGAAAACAATACCAAAATGAGTTATTCACTATGTTATAACAATAGGCTAATAAAACATCAACCCCCATTTTGTTTTTGTTTTATTTTTTCCACCATTGATTAAAATTTATCAACTTGCACTAGTAAGTGAATTTATTAATTCAAACTAATATAAGGATGAAAAAGTGCAGATGAAACCAAATAAAATCGAACAAAACACAATTTAAAACTTCTGTATCCTATATAAAATCAAGCCTATCAATGAGTTAAGTCATAGAATTCTAAAAAAAAAAAAGCATGTAAAAAGAAAATTTCATATAGACACCATAAAATCAAATCTAAATTCGTTAAACAACTCAAACTTAACACAAAAGAAGATCAAAGAAAAGGGTTTATACCGAAAGTGAGGATGAAAACAGGGAGTGAAGCCTTTAAGGGAAATAAACACGATTATATAAGCACCCCCAAACTCTTTTTATGTTTTGTTTCCCCCTCTTTTTTTTTTCACTCGGCGCGTATCTGAAACTTGAATTGTGGTGAAATTTGACAAGGCAAAATAAGTGATTATATAATGTTCAAAAATAAAAGAGAAACGCATGTTTTTGGAGATATTTAAGTGAACTTTCCTATGAAAGATTATAGTCATAATTACAATGGAAACAACGGACAAATATGGTAAGAAGCAGGTATCATGGCTGGCCTCTAACCAATTGGATACTCTGCATTTTCAGACTCTTTAAATGGGTTAGCCTCGATTTTGTCTTCACCTCTCTTTTTATTTATTTTCCCCCTTCAATATTGCTATATGTTGCAATGCAATTACTCTCTATTTATTTATATGGATATTCTAGAAAAATATAGAAACTTGGCACTTTTACTGTAAGTCGTTGATAAGCCATAAAAGTAACATATTTTAATCTCATTCTTGAAGCGTTTTTGGATGATTTATTATATAATTTAGTGAATTTGATGCTCTTAATCCTTTAATTTCATATTTCTATACTTAAGAGAGCATAGGGGAACAAAAGGAGCAGAAAATGGGCCAAAATCGGACAAAATGAGCTACTTTCAAGATCCAAACGGCCTGGCCATTCCCACACGGGCTGAGCACACGCTGGTATGAGACACACGGGCTGGCCACTCGCTCATGTGCCAGCCCATGTCAATATTGCTCCCTGTTTCTCTTTTAAGGGAAAAAAGTCAATTTTTAGGGTTTCTCAGCAGTCTAAAGTTTATAAATACACCCTAGAAGAAGATCTAAAGTAACACGCAGAATAGAATGAAGAAATTACTCAAAGAACGTCGTCAAAATCAACTCAGAAGTAGGATCTCCTTCAAGATTGAAGATCTCCATTCAATTTCTCTAGAAGTTTTTTGGGTTCTTTATGTCTTGTTGTTTTCCTAATTTTGAGATGTTTTCTTCCCAAATTATGAACTAAATTCCCTAGACACCTAGGGAAGATGAAACCTATGATGGATATTATTATTTGATTTTTCTGAGTTACATGATAAATATTTGTTCTTGATCTCAATTATGTGTACTTACTTCATGTGTTAATGTTTTCAGAATATTAATTCATGATTATTGTGCTTATTTCAGTGGAGCAGAAGTCCTTATTTAAGAGTAGATTTGGCATAATTGAGTGGAGTTGCATGCAATCCTAGAAATAGGACAACATAAATCTACCGGATTTGAGTCAAATTTAATAGGGGAATCCATAGATCAACTTAATGCGACAATAGGGGTTTTAATTAGAAAGAGATTTCAATTAATCAACCTAAAGTCAATTATTTTTACTCTCGAAAGAGATATTAATATAATTTATGGATTTCTACGTATCAAGGCAAGTGAATAAATCATTTAACTCAGATTTAGAATAATAAGTGAAGTCTAGGTAGATTCTTTCTTGGGTATCATCTTTATCATTGGTTTTCTTCGAATATTTTTCCAATTCATTCTCTGTCGAGTCTTTAGTAATTAGTTTAATTTTAGATTAAAAACAACCCTTCAATTTATAAGCTAGATAATAGAAAGATAGTAAGTACTAGTACTTTTAGTCATCATGGATACAATATTCCCGACTCACCAGCTATACTATTATTCGATAGGTGCGCTTGCCTTTGTCATGATTTTAGTTAGTTAAGAGAATCACATCATCAAGTTTTTGACGTCGTTGCCGGGGACTAATGAAACGCCCCGTTTCTCCTTAAATTCAGCTTTTGTAATTTTGACAAGTAGGAGTGTTTGCTTCAGTGGTTATGGGTTCTAGGTGTGTGTGGGAGGTCCCAAGTTCAAGTCTGAACTTGGGTAAATTTTGGTATTTTTATGAATTAAGCCCTATCTCTGGTTAATAGGCTTATAAATTAGAAAGTGTAAGTAATTAACAGAATGTGCCTGCTGGTCTAGTGGTTAGGTGGAGTGTTGAAAGTGTGGGTGGCCTTGTGTTCGAATCTCGGCGTGAGCATTATTATTGGCTATCACGCCCAAAGAGTTTGTGTTTGATTGAAAATCTGACAGTAATGAGAGATTTGGGGAGATGATAGGGGGAATATCAGAAAATCTGTTTAGTTTTCCCTTCCCAACAAAAACAAAATTTTGGCATTCTCCTTTTTCCCAAATTCCTCTATCGTTTCCCTTCCTTTTCCCTAGCTTGCTGCCATTTTTTTCCCTTTTCCCATAGACACCGCACATCCCTGTGGTTAGTGTGTATTCGGTAGGTCAAGAGGTACGTTATGATTCGTTTTGGGTATAGTAATGGAGTATTAAAGGTTTACTTTTCTGATTAGAGGACAATCAAGGAACTGTGGACTGCTTTTTAGGGTTTTAGCAGTGGGAAACCATTGTCGTTCATTAAAGGTAAGGTTGTCGGTAAGTTTCGGGAAATTTCCTGTCATAACAACTTGGATTAAGTGACTAAAATTGGGTTTTCAATTGTCGAATATAGGTTTTGGAGTGCTCGGGAGTGGTTACGCATTGAAATCGAACCAGGTGTGTACCCGAAAACGCAGAACATGAGGTTTCGGTGAAAGCCGAAAACCATTCTGTCGACGCCACACGGGTGTGTGGTCGCTCGTGTGGTAGGCCGTATGCAGGACAGTAAGTCACCACATGGCTGTGTGATCGACGGGCCCAGCCGTGCGAGGCCGTGTACGAGACACGAGCTCGGCCAATTGGGCCGTGTGGGCCACACGGGTATGTGGGCCCACACGGACGTGTGGGATTCTGGGCCAGGCCGTGTGATCTACATGGCTAAGGCCAATTTGGGCCATGTGGGCCACACGAGCGTGTGGGCCTATATGGGCAGGCCACATGGGTGTGTGGGCCCACACGGGCAGGCCACATGGGTGTGTGAACCCATTTTTCTGAAAACTTTATAAGGTTGCACAGGTCACCCAAGTCGACTGTGGACCTACCGTAGGGTCGGTAAGCAATACTTAGACCCCAAAATGGATGATTTGTCTGTCTGGTTTCTGTAATAAGCATGTATGTTGATCTGAATATATATATTTGTATGAGTTTAAATTGCATAATAGCATGTCATTCTTGTATGTTGTATTGCATCGGGGTGGGTTGATTATGATTGGAGGAAGTATCTGAAAGGTTCTTAAGCCTGTTATCTGGCAGCTCAGCTACAAATCTTTGATTATGTGCCGCATTTGGTACAATATGGTGTGTAGTGTAACAACCCAAAATAGGGTCTAGTCGGAACAGTGGTTTCGAGACCACAAACCCGAAGTAAAAAAATATTTAATTTATGATTGTTTTAGAGTCTATGATATGTTTGGGTGACGGTGTGCAAATTTTGTTAAGTAATTTTTATCGACAAAGTGCCCAATTTTATTATTGGGATTAAATTGCATTAATTGCAAAATATGAGTTTTAGAACATAAGTACTTGATTTAAATGGGGCTTTAAACTAGAGGTCTTTCAATGGAAAATAGACCATCATATTTTGTTATGGACAAAACTAGGCATGGAAGGGTAAAAATTGAAGGTTTAGTAAAACGGGCATTTTTGTCATTTGGGTGTTTTAAGACATAAAAGACAAAATTGAAACCCAAAAATCTGCTCATTCTCTTCTCCATGCTGCCGAAATTTTCAAGAAGCCATGGATAGGGTTTCAAGCTTTTTCAAAGCTCAATTGTAAGTGCATTTGAGCCCCGTTTTTAATGTTCTTCGTATTCTTCAGATCTTAGAAGTTTAACCTTTCTATTTTTACCATTAATTTGCATGAAAAATGAAGTTTAAAAATTGACCGATGCTAGATATTTGTGCATTTTGATGTTTAATGGTAGAATAAGGGTGCACGAGGTTAGGAGAATGATTTTTGCTAAGTGATTTTTTGTTGAAAATGGTTAAAACGGGTTAATTAGTAAAAGTTGTAAATGCTCCTAAAAATGTGAAATAATAAGAATTTGAGGTTTCTTTGGAGAGAAAAAGGTTCGGCTGACCTTGAATTTTATAGAAATTGAATAAAAATCATATTACAATCCTAGGGGCAAAATCGTAATTATGAGAAAGTTTAGGGGCAAAATTATAAATTTGCCGTAGTATGATTTTTGTATTAAAATGAGTAATGTGAGTCATAATTAAGTGAAATGTGACATTTTAGATCAAAGAAATCGAGATTTGGACCAAGTACGAGGAAATGTCAATCAAAATGATCGATTTGTGTCGAGGTAAGTTCATATGGTTAGTCTATAGTGAACGATTATTAAATTTGAATTGAGATGATGTATTATTTTATATATGTTTGTTATCTAATCATGACTTTATGCAAGTATGAGATTGGATTGAAGGATCAATCGTGAGAAATGCAAGGTCAAGCACATTCGTACTACGACTCGTGATGAATTGACGGAAAAGACCATGGCTGGACCATGGCAGTAGGTGTGCCAGTGTAAGACCATGTCTGGGACATGGAATTGGCCTCAAGTTGTGTTAGTGTAAGACCATGCCAGGGCCATGGCATCGGCATAGACATAGGAGAGTCAGTGTAAGACCATGTCTAGGACATGGCATCGGCTCAAGATGAATGCCAGTGTAAGACCATGTTTGGGACATGGCATCGGCATTAATATGTGATCCCATGTAAGACCATATCTGGGATATGACATTGGCATCCTACCAGGTGTACAAGATATCCCGAACATCCCTAATATTACAAGTAGTTAAATGGGAAATTCAAGGAGTATGCTCAAGATAAGTAAGAGTAGGATATGTGAGTATTATGACTAAGCACAGGTATGTATACGAGACTTATAAATAATGTGCTCGAATTATGATGCATTATTGATAAGGGTGCAAATGAGTAAGATGTGTCTATGATCACTTGGTTTTTATGTGCCAAGTTATAATATGCTTTGGTGTAAGTGTGTATAAATGAAAGTGAACACAAAGAATTAATGAATGAGTGAAATTTACATTAAAATAGTTGTGGGCAGCAACATTAGTATAACTTTGAAAAATCACCAAAAATGGTGGAAATTGAATTAAAGGCTAAGTGAGATATGAAATTAAAGCTTAATGAGTCTATTTTGTTATAAAAGAAAAATATAAGCGAAAGAAGTGTGAATAATGAGATAATTGAATTTTTGTGAGATAGGGTCAGAATGAGTTTCAAAATCCCCTGTTCCAACTTTGGAAAATCAGTAAAAATTTACAAATATAATTATAAAGTATAACTCATATGATTGAAATGCTTAATAAGTCTATTTTTCAAGTGAAATAAACAAGAACCTCATATGAATTTTATACAAGGAGAAAATTGATTCGTATTGAAGAAGTGTCAGAACTGTTGGATAGCGAAACAAGGGTAAACTTAATGAATAAACTGCACTAATTGGCTAGACCAAAAATTTTGAAATTTCTATGGTAAGAATGTATGTGAGTCTAGTCTCAGGGAAAATTAATGGTTCTTCATTCGGAGCTCTGTAGCTCGAGAAATAAATAATTTAGTGACAGTGACTCAATTAGACATATTAATGTGAACATGAGTAATAAGGTGAAAGCAGGTGATATAATGATTATATCATCTTAAGAAATTGTTGTGAGGATTTATCCACACAAGTTTATTAATTTCTTATTATTTGCATATGAACTTACTAAGTGATAAATCATAATTTACACATATTTTAACCCATAATTTTGGATGATTTTCCATTGGATTTGATGAATTCGATGCTCCTAATCCCTTAATTTCATGTTTTATACTCAGGGGAGCTTAGGAAGTCGAGAAGAATAAGAAACGGGCCAAAAAGGGGCAAAATGGGCCTACCTAGGAAATCAACACGGCCTGGACCATTGGACATGGTCGTAAGTTACGAGCAAGATCAAACACGGCCTGGTATGTCGCACACGGGCAAACCACACGGCCATGTATGGCGAGCAGAAGCGAGCACGGCCTAAGGCCATCAAACACGGGTGTGTCACACGGGTATGTCCCTACCGAATCCAGGTTTAATCCTATTCGGAAAAGCTTACTTGTGGGCCAAGAAAGGCATCTCAAAGCCTATATAAACACCCTAGGGGCAACCTAAAAAGGGAGACACCGAGTAGAAGGCAAAAAATACTCTAAGACAGCCGTCGGGAGCAGCTTAGGAGAAGGATCTCCACCAAGACTGAAGATTTCTCATCAAGTTCTTTAGAAGTTTTTGGGTTTTCTAATGTTTTGCTGTTTCCCTTATTTTAATATGTTTCCTTCTATCAGTATGGACTAAACCTCTCAAATACCTGAGGGGATGAAACCTAAGACGAATCTTATTATTATTTGATTTATAAGATAAATACTTGTTCTTATTCTTAATTGTGAGTTCTTATTCTTGTTTCGATAATTCAGGTTATTGATTCAAGTCGAATGTGCTTATTTAGTGGAGCAAAAGCCCCTACTTAAGAGTTTATCAACACAATTAAGCGGAGTTGATTGCAACCCTAGAAATAGGGCAACAAAAATCTGCCGAATTAGAGTCAAATCTAATTCCATAGATGGAGTTAATGCGACAATAGGGTTTTTAATTAGAAAGAGATTTCAATTAATCAACCTAGAGTTAGTTTATTTTTAGTCTTGAAAGAGATATTAACATAAATCAGGGATTTCTACGGATTAAGTCAAGTGAATAAATCGTATGAATCAAAAGTAATAAGTGAAGTCTAGGTGGATTCTTCCTTAGGAATTGCCTATCTCATAAAGTTGTCTAAAAAGTTTTTTTGTCAATTCTTTCTTTTTCGTGTTTTTAATTAAGCTTTAGTTTAAAAGAAGCCATTCTAATTGTTAGGCTAGATAATAAAAAGATAGTAATTACTAGTACTCTTGGTCCTTGAGGATACAATATTTCGGGCTCACCACAACTATACTACTGTTCGATAGGTGCGCTTGCCTTTGTCAAAATATTAGTTAGTTTCAAGCCCATCACTAAGCATTTATGCTTACTTCCCCTCTCTTTTCCCTCGCCTTGTAGTATCGCCAAGTTAACTCGGGGATCAGTGGACGTCAGAGATTCACTCACACTATCAATTGGAATACTTGGTATATCTAGATACATTAATTTTTGGGTTATGCCATGTATAGTAGGCTTGGTCGTTTTGTCATATTTGTCATATTTCTTATGGCCTAAAATGTTGGCCCTTATTTAATAAATGTTCATTTTGATTAAGGCTATTTGGAGATGGCCAATATTGATGGTTGTTATACGCCTATGATGTGGGTATTCATGTAGGCGGTAATTGCATAATTCAGATGTTGCGGATGTGATTTACAAATAATTTCATGAATGATGATGTGTATGGGAATGTGTATGCAAAATTGGATATTCGGATGTCCAATTATAGCATGATACATGTTGATAAAATGGATACAAGAGAGTTTGTGTTTTATCTGGGGAACTGGCTTGGAAAATAACCAACTTCCTGGCCACACGGGCCATGTGTCTCAGCCATGGGACAGACACAGTCTAAGGGCAGGGGCGTGTGCCAAGGCCGTTTGACCCTATTTTGATGATGATGTCATAAACAAAGAGTTACATGGGTTAGGTACACGGGCATGTCCCAGACCACACGGGCGTGTGTCCTCTGTTTTGACAAAATCTTCTAAATTTTTTCAAAAGTTTCCAAAGTTCTCGGTTTAGTCCCGAACCATCCTAAAGGATGTTTTGAGCTTTATGAGCCCATATAAGGAACAAAATGCATGTGTTAGAAAAGTTTTAAATTTGACGAAATTTTATGACCCGATTTTACATGTTCAAGAAATTTTAAGTCCGGTAACGCCTCGTACCCTGTTTCGGTGTTGGATACAGGTAAGGGGTGTTACATGTAGGACTGGGTGGGTTGATTTTATCCCCACATGGTGTCTAGGGTTGGACAGAGTTGGTGTGTAGAGGTTGGTGTATTCTGTCTGGAAAGGGCCAAGGCCCTATAATCCGTCTGTTTTTGTATCTAAGTGGGTTAAAGTCCACACCGTTTCTGTAATAGGCTTAGACCCGACTGTGTGAGGACCGAGCGAGGTCGTGTGCGACATACCGGCTCGACCAATTGGGCTGTGTGGGCCACACGGGCAGGCCATATGGCCGTGTGAGCCTATTTTTCTGAAAACTCTGTAAGGTTGCACCAGTAGCCCAAATCGACTGTGGACCTACCGTAGGGTCAGTAAGCAATACTTAGACCCCTAAATGAATGATTTGTTTGTCTGATTTCTGTACTAAGCATGTATGCTATTTTGAATATATATGTATGAGTTTAAATTGCATAATAGCATGTCATTCTTGTATGTTACATTGCATCGGGGTGGGTTGATTATGATTGGAGGAAGTATCTGAAAGGCTCTTAAGCCTGTTATCTGGTAGCTCAGCTGCAAATCTCTGATTATGTGTCGCATTCGGTACAACATGGTGTGTAGGGCTGGGTGGGTTGATTTTATCTCCATATGGTGTGTAGGATTGGACGGAGTTGGTGTTAGAGGCTGGTGGGTAGGACTCTATTTTCTGCATATTCTATCTAGAAAGGGCCAAGGCTCTATAATCCGTCGGTTTCTATATCTGAGTGGGCTAAAGTCCACACATTTCTGTAATGGGCTCAGACCCGAACTGTGAATGCACGATTGTTTTCTGATATGATATTGTGTGCATGTTGTCTATAGGGATTACACACTGAGTTTGCAAAAACACATCCATTTCTATTTAATCTGTATAGGTAATCCCCAGCAGTAGACGGATCGGTGCAGTGGAGGACTCGATGGTGACCACAGTTCTGGACACTTATTTACGATTTATTAATTATGATTTGGTTATAGTTGGGTAAATTTCATGTAATAAGGCCTTTACGGATTTTCACTTAAATTTGGGATTATTATTTTATGAACTGCTAGTAGTAGGACAAGACTCGAGTTTCCAAAGTAGACAAATGTTTTATCAAAAACACATGAATTCGCAAATTACTTTTAAAAAGCTTCCGCAACGTATAATGTTTTGAAAATGGTCAATAAATGATTAAATGACACGTTTTGACGAAAGCCTAAGATATTTACAAATGGTTTTAACGTAGTTAAGTTTTCCAAAGCACTATCATGTGACGTCACCAGATTCAGCTGTAACGTCTAGGCCGCGTTTGGGGTGTTACAACTAAAATATTAGGAACACTTAATTTTTATTACTTTAGCCACCTTTATTTTTATTGCATTTTATTTTTTTATTTTAATTTACTAATTCTTTTATTTACTTCTGGCAGGTTCCTTTAGTTTATGAGTAGAAAAAACCTGCCAGGACCTTTAGTTTTCAATAGTGAAATTGAAAGCACAGCTCACAAAAGCCATAGAGAAGCAAGGTAGAGTCGACAAAGTATAATAGAAGAGCAAGAGGACGTTATTGTTATTATTGAGGAGATGATAGAAAATCATAATAATTCGCTACCTCTTGTGGTTGCTGCAAATCCTGCTCCTCGTACTATGTATGGTTACGCCAAACCCAATTTAACTGGGGTTGAATTGAGTATTGTTAAACCTGTTATTGCTGCAAATAATTTTGAACTGAAACCTAACACTATTCAAATGATTCAACATTTTGTTCAGTTTGATGGTTTGCAGGACGAAGACCTAAATACTCATTTGGCTAATTTCTTGGAATTCTACGACACTTTTAAAATTAATGGTGTTTCTGACGATGCCATTTTCCTTCGGTTGTTTCCGTTCTCATTAAGAAATAAGGCTAAATAGTGGTTGAACTCCCTACCATGAGGATCTATCACTACATGGGACCAAATGACCAAAAAATTTTGTTGAAGTACTTTCCACGTGCTAAAATAGCCAAGCTGAGGAATGATATCTCTTCCTTTGTACAGATGGATTTAGAAACCCTATATGATGCATGGGAAAGATATAAGGACTTATTGAGAAGGTGCCCTCATCATGGGTTATCTCTATGGCTACAGGTTCAAACTTTTCACAATGGTTTGAACCTTTCAACTAGGCAAATAATCGATGCAGTTGCAGGTGGTACTATAAATAATAAAAAACCTGAGGATGCTTATGAATTTATAGAGGAGATGTCACTGAATAATTATCAGTGGCAAGTCATGAGGACGAAGCCAAAAAAAGCAGCCGGTGTTTTCAACTTAGATGCGGCCACCATGTTATCAAACCAGGTAGAACTTTTGAATAAAAAGATTGATGGTTTATGTGTTTCAATACAGGTACATCCGGTGATGCAATGCGACACAAATAGAGGTGGAATGAAAAACTCAGAATATTTATCCTACAATCCTAAACCTCAAAATAATCCTTACAGTAACACTTACAATGCAAGATGAAGGAACCACCCAAACTTCTCATGGGGAGGCCAAGGAAATCAAAGACCACAACCCCCTCCAGGTTTTCAATAACAACCTTATCGACAAGAAAAGAAACCGAACCTTGAAGAGATATTGGAAAAATTTATTTTGGTGTCAGAAACTCGTTTTCAAAACACCGAGATGGCTTTGAAAAATTAGCAAGAGTCGATTCATGGTCTCAAAAATCAAATTGGACAACTTGCTAAATTAGTTTCAGAAAGGCAGCAAGATAGTTTACCTAGTAACACCGAACCCAACCCAAAAGAGCATGTGAAAGTAGTTACACTAAGGAATGGGAAAGTGTTAACTAAACCTAAAAAGAAGCTACAATAGGAATCTGATAAACCTAAAAAGAAGCTACAATAGGAATCTGATAAGGAACAGGACAAGGGAGTAAAACCCGAAGTGAGCAAGACGCCGGTACTTAAGGAATATAAACCACCAATCCCATATCTGACAAAGTTGAAGAAAGACCGCATGGATGCACAATTCGGTAAATTTCTTGAACTTTTTAAATAGTTGCATATTAACTTACCTTTTTTTGAAGCTATTTTGCAAATGCCTAAATATGCAAAATTTTTGAAAGAGCTTTTAAAAAATAAAAGGAAGTTTGAAGAGCTATCTACTGTGGAGCTCAACGAGGAATGTTCAGCTATTCTTCAAAGTAAACTACCAACCAAGCTGAAAGATCCAGGAAGTTTTACTATTCCCAGTTTAATTGGTAGTTTAAATATTGAGAAAGCATTAGCTGATTTAAGTGCTAGTATTAATTTGATGTCTTATAAAATGTTCGAGCAACTTGGTCTTGGGGAACCAAAACCCACTAGGATGAGTATTCAATTAGCTGATAGATCTGTTAAATATCCTAGGGGTATTATTGAAGATATGCTTGTAAAAGTAGATAAAATCATATTCCCTATTGATTTTGTTGTGCTTGACATGGATGAGGATGTTGAAGTACCTTTAATTTTAGGTCACCCATTTTTATCCACTGCTAAGGCTGTTATTGATGTGGGTGACGGTAAACTTGTGCTGAGGGTAGGTGACGAAGAGATTAGTTTTAAAATCTATGATGCCATGAGATTCTCTAAAGAAAAAGATGATTCCTGTTATTTTATTGATTCCATTGATCATGTTATTCAGGATTCTTTACAGGAAATTGTTCATAAGGACACATCGGAACTGTGTCTTGCTCAATGAGATGAGGTAGGTGACGATGATACTGTGATAGGTAAGAAAAAAGTTGATTTAGATTTTAATGAGTCTTCACTAAGACAGAAGAATTATGAGGGTATTGAGGTAAACGGTGAATTAAAACTAAAATCCTCTATTGAAGAACCTCCTAAATTGGAACTGAAGCAATTACCAAATCATTTAAAATATGCATTCCTTAGAAATAATTCTATATTACCAGTGATTATTGCTTCAGATTTTTAGCCAAATTAGAAGGATGAGCTATTACAAGTATTGGAGGAGCATAAAAGAGCCATAGCTTGGAAAATTTATAACATTAGAGGGATCACTCCTTCTTTTTGCACTTATAAAATTTTAATCGAGGATGAATACAAACCATGTGTGCAAGCTCAAAGACGACTGAATCCTAATATGAAAGAAGTTGTTAAGGCTGAGGTAATTAACTTCTTGATGCTGAAGTTATTTATCCTATTTCTGACAGTACTTGGTGAGTTCTGTGCAGGTTATTCCTAAGAAGGAAGGCATGACTGTTGTAGCCAACGAGAAGAATGAGTTGATTCCAACGAGAAGAATGAGTTGATTCCAACGAGAACAGTCACGGGATGGAGAGTTTGTATTGACTATAGGAAGTTGAACGATGCCACGAGAAAAGATCACTTTCCTTTGCCATTCATTGATCAAATGTCGGAAAGATTATGTGGACATATGTATTATTTTTTCCTAGATGGACTCTCTGGCTACTTTCAAATCCTGATAGCTCCCGAGGACCAAGAAAAAATGACATTTACATGTCCATATGGTATGTTTGCTTACCAAATAATGCCTTTTGGATTATGTAATGCTCCTGCTACTTTTCAGCGCTGTATGTTAGCCATTTTTGATGAACTCGTAGAAGACATTATGTAGGTATTCATGGACGACTTCTCGATATTCGGTAACTCTTTCCATCTTTGTCTTAAAAACTTAAAACGAGGTCTAATGAGATGTGAGGAAACGAACGTTGTACTTAATTAGGAAAAATGTCACTTCATGGTTTGAGAAGGGATTGTGCTAGGCCATAAAATTTCTAGTAAAGGGATTGAGGTTGATACAGCAAAAATTGAAACCATTGAAAAATTACCTCCCCCTATTTCAGTTAAGGCTATTCGAAGCTTTTTAGGACATGCTGGGTTCTATAGAAGATTTATTAAAGATTTTTCTAAAATAGCTAAGCCTTTGAAAAATTTGCTAGAAAAAGATGTGCCTTTCGATTTCAGTCAGGAATGTTTAGAAGCATTTAATACTCTTAAAGATAAATTAATTAATGCTCCAATTGTAGTTGCACCTGATTGGAACTTACCTTTTGAACTAATGTGTGATGTGAGTGATGCAGTAGGTGCAGTTCTTGGACAACGAAGAGACAAGCATTTTCAGCCAATTTATTAATATCAAGACATTGACAACTGCACAAGAAAACTACACTACTACAGAAAAAGAATTGCTAGCTGTGGTTTTTGTATTCGATAAATTTAGGCCATATTTAATATTATCTAAAGTTGTCGTTTACACTAACCATTCGTCTCTTTGTTATCCCCTCACTAAATCAGATGCAAAACCTTGACTCATAAGATGGATTTTATTATTGCAGGAATTCAATTTAGAAATCCAGGACAAGAAGGGAGCTGAAAATCTCACAGCAGATCACCTTTCCAGGTTAGAAAATTCACATATAAAGGAACTTGATGAGAATGAGATAAATGACTCGTTTCTTGAGGAACAACTTTTGGTTATAACTGACTCTGAAGTCCCTTGGTTTGCAGATATTGTGAACTACCAAGCTGTTAACATCCTACCAAAAGGGTTGACACATCATCAAAAGAAGCGATTCTTTGCCGATGTGAAAAATTATTTTTCGGAAGTTCCTTTTTTTTCGTGTATGTGTAGATCAAGTAATTCGGAGGTGTGTTACAAAATCAAAAGCGAGTAAAAGCTTGGAGCACTATCACTCAAGACCAACAGGAGGACATTATAGTGGGACTAGGACTAGGACAACACATAAAACGCCTGAATCAGGTTTTTATTGGCCCATACTGTTCAAAGACGCTAACAGGTATGTTACTTCTTATGATGATGCCAGAGACAAGGTAATATCTCTAAACATAATGAAATGCCTCAAACTTATTTGCTCTCATATGAAATATTTGATGTCTGGGGTATTGATTTTATAGGCCCATTTCCTAGTTCGTTTGGTAATAAATATATCTTAGTAGTGGTCGATTATATGTCAAAATGGGTAGAAGCTCAAGCTTTACCTACTAATGATGCTAGAGTGGTAGCCGGATTTCTCAAGAAGCTCTTTTCAGGATTCGGAACACCTAGAGCAATTATTAGTGATAGGGGTACACATTTTTGTAACACTCAATTTGATAAAGTTCTTAAGAAGTATGTAGTGCATCATAGGACAGCTACCCCTTATCACTCTTAAACTAGTGGACAAGTTGAAGTCACAAATCGAGAGCTTAAATGCATCCTAGAGAAAATCGTAGAATCAAATAAGAAGGATTGGGCGATGAAAGTAGATGACGCTTTATGGGCCTATAGAACTGCTTTTAAAACACCCATAGGAACATCTCCTTACAAACTTGTTTATAGGAAAAGCTGTCATCCACCATTTGAATTAGATCACAAAGCATTCTGGGCTATAAAATTCCTAAACTATGACCTTAAACTTGTAGGTGAGAAGAGATTGATGCAACTGAACGAGTTAGATGAGTGGTGAACGAATGCTTACGAGAACTCACGATTATATAAAGAAGCAACAAAGTGACGCCATGGTGCTCGTTTGAAGTGGCCAAACAATTTGTAGCTGGAGATCTTGTCCTTTTATATAACTCAAAGCTTAGGTTGTTTCCCGGAAAGCTAAAATCAAGATGGTCAGGTCCATTCGTAGTACAAACTGTTTTCCCATACGGTACGATAGAGGTAACTCATCCAGAATATGGCACATTTAAGGTAAACGATCATCGACTTAAACTTTATAATGGCGAGGAATTTAGAAATGATAGAGAGGAGATTTAGCTCCGCAAACTTTCATAATTGTGCGCACAAGGTAAGTCTGGCTAGACTTTAACTAAGCGCTTCTTAGGAGGCAACCGAGTGTTAACATTACTAATTTCCTTATTTTTATTTCATATTATTTCTTTAAAATTAATTAAATATTAAAATGAAGGTTTTTGACTCACACAGCCTGGACACACGGGCGTGTCCTAGGCCTGTGACCTAACAGAGGTGTGATTGTGAGTTACATGACCTGGCGACATGGCCATGTAACCCACACGACCTAGACACATGAGCGTGCCCTTGGCCGTGTGGATCATATGACTTACTTTTTAAAATTGAAGAAAATCGACAGTGAGTTACACGTCCTGGCGACATGGCTGTGTAATTCACACAGTCTGGACACACGGGCGTGTCCTTGGCCGTGTAGAGCCTGGGACTGAATTTTTCCAAAAATCAAAAGAAACATGGCCTAAAACAGTCCACACAGCCTGGACACACGGGTGTTTCCTAGGCCGTGTGAAACCTGGAGCTTAATTTTTCAAATTTAAAACAAGTCAGAGAGTTACACGGGAAAGGCACAAGCCGTGTGCGAGACACGGCCGCACTGCATGGGTGTATGGAAAGTCACACGGGCGTGTGGAAGGCCACACGGGTGTGGGAGAGGTGAAGGAGTTCCACACAACTGTGCAACACGATCGAGTGAAGACTAGGCATGAATTTTTAATGCACACGAGCTAAAACAGAGCCATGCAGCCATGTGACCCAACACGGGACTCACACGATCGTGTCTCCCAGTTAAACCCTAATCCCCTTTCTTTTCATCTATTTTTGTCTTCTTCCTAAGCACCAAACCCTAGCCGTTGCAACCCCTTTAACCCTATTTTTCAGCCACCGTTCACCACTCTATAACCCCCAATCCAGATCTTCCCCTTTCCCCCTCCCTCATTCCCAGCGCAACCATCCCTTACCTTTCTCGTTTCCTCTTTTCCTTTACCCCCTCCCCTCGCCGAACCCACCCTCCCTTTTCCCAGCCGTCGAACCAACAACCACCATACCCAAACCACCCACCAAGCCGTCTGAACCTTACCATCTCCTTCTCCCTTTCCCCTCCAAACCCACGTGCACAAACCTTTCGTCCCTCCTTATCTTCTTCCCCGACTCCCTTTCCCTTTCCCACTCCAACATGCTTGCACCAGTCCCATCCTTTGCACCGATCTGAACCACTTGACCACCAAGCCCCCTCACAGCTCCGTCGCCCACCCCCTGACCTTCCTACCGGTCACCGCCCTACACTGACGGTTTTCCCCTTTTTGCCCTTATTTTATTTTATTAATAATTCTTTATTTATTTATTTTATTCTTCTTCTTATTATTTTATTCCATTTTATTTTTAATTAGGTTTATTGATTTAATTCTTGCTTTATTTATGCTTATTGACTATTGAGGTTATGCTTTTTCTTGAGTACTAAACATTCTTCTTGTTTGAATTGATGATTCCATTTCTTTAACTTTTATTTTCTTTTCTTCTGCAATATTGTGTCTGTCTTTTATTTAGTTGATTTTATTGGTGTTTTAATTTTAATCTTACTAATCTGCTTCTTCATGTGTACTATTATTGGGTTTTTGTTTGGTAATAGCTTGCTGTCACTAAGCTTTATTATATTCCATTCTCTATTAGGCAAATCGTTGAGCTTTATTGAGATTTTTCCAATCTTATTAGCATGCCTTTATTAAGTTGGTTCGTCCATTTAATATTGTTTGATTGCGTTATTGCAGATCCACCATGACAAATACTCGTGGCAAGACTAAGACCATCATCCTCACTTCGAAAAAGCAGAAGGGTTCTGGTGGGACCTCCTCCTCGAGCGCATCTGCCGATGCTCGCCACCCTTAACTCCGATTTACGGCGGGGCCCTAGAAGGATTTATATCAGGTCCTTCACGTACAACCACTCGGCCTAGGCCGCTGCATTGATTGGGACGCATTGGAGCAGGTCCGACTCGCTGATGATGTGTGCACCATTATCGCCACAGCTCCGTGGGATAGATTTTTTTCTATCATCGAGCCCACCTACATGGAGCTGACGTTGGAGTTTTGCTTGACGTTTCTTGTACAGTAGGTCATGACGGTTCATGATGAGCCAAGGACCATCAGTTTTTGACTTGGTGGTTTAGTACGACATATGAGCGTCCCTGAGTTTGGTGTGGCTATGGGACTCTATACAGAGGAATTTATGAGTGCAGAGGACTTCCTTCAGCTTCATCAGCACATTCAATACTCACCATCGCATTATTGGACCAATCTTAAAGCAAGTCAGATACCATATGACGTGAGTCGCTTGATGTCAACTTCTCTCTCTCTAGCCTTATGGTACATTCATGCACTCTTAGCACACACTTTGGCAGGTCAGAGAGAGAGCACCAGAGTTGTTAGCACTCACGACACTTATTTTTTATGGAGCATGGTGCACGGGCATATATTTGACTTGGCATACTTCATCGCTCTAGCCTTCTGCCATCAGGCTGACCACCACAGGAAGGGCCTAATCTGTCTAGGCCCTTACATCACTCGCCTCGCTCGACACTTCGGTCTCCTCGACACATTGGAGTAGTCCTCCACATTCACACTTGTCAGCCAGATGTCCCTTCAGGGCATCTCGAGCATGATACACATGAGGATGATCGAGCAGCTTCGTGGTTTGATCCTCATCAATATAGATTGTTTCGTTCTGATGCTTAGAATGAGCCTGAGGACTTTGCTGCTGATATTCCTCCCTATCATGAGGACCCACCACAGCCTCCACCTTCGAGTCACCGACCTGTTCCTTCTGTTGCTAGCTTCCGAAGAGTATCCACAGAGGAGTTCACTAGCTTCCATCAATACTGCGTTCAGAGGTTCGACAATATTGATGGGACATTGTAATAGATTTGTCAACATTTTCATATTTCTCCTCTAGCGCCGATGACTCACGATGCTGATGCGTCTGATGATGAGACCATTGAGTCCATTTATTTTTATTATCTTTTATTATTATTATTATTTTTTTTTATTTTTCTGTTTATTTGTATTTTCCTAGACCTTTTACGCTTTTATATTTTGAACTATATTTTATTATGGTTGTTTCTAATTGAGTAACCCTTTAATCTTCTTCAACATTCTGTTTATTTTCTTATCAGTTGCTAGAATCATGCATTACATCTCCATTTATCTACAATTCCGCTTTTCACTATTTTTGGAATTTCATCCAATATTCAAGGCAGTTTCAATTCTCTCCCTCTTTTATGATATTCTATTTTTTCTGTGATTATTTTTGTTTGTACATTGCAGACAATGTACATCATAAGTGTGGGAAGGTTATTTATATGATTATTAGAAAATCCCTGAATTATGCTTTATGCTTAAGTACTTTTTTCATATTACTATTAGAATGAATTCTTATTGATTTGTGATAATATTGATATGTTTTAGATTAAAGTCATAGATAATTGTGCGTTGATTGTTTAAACTTTAAGACATAAGAGAATCAAGCATGATAAGTCTATTTTCAGAATTAAAATTTGTTAGGTTGTTTCCCTAAATTTAGGTATTACCTTGAAGTTTGAGATTTGCAAGATTGACATCAAAAACCATAATTTTTGTGAGATTTTGAGCTTTTAGAGCATATATTCTTCTTGCTCACTTTATTATTGGTTATGAGTGTGTCAATACTGATTGGTTATTCTAGAACTTGCTTTGATTATAATGTAACATCCTAAAATTGGGCCTAGTAGAA
This sequence comes from Gossypium australe, assembly GCA_005393395.2. Classification (NCBI taxonomy): domain Eukaryota; kingdom Viridiplantae; phylum Streptophyta; class Magnoliopsida; order Malvales; family Malvaceae; genus Gossypium; species Gossypium australe. Next base: position 44,116,246 of record CM016624.1, read on the forward strand.
TTGGGCCCAATGGGCCTTGAGCGTAGTAGCGTTTAAATTTTCGAAGAACAAGAGATTGGCTTAAATGCAAGTTGGACCTATTAGATAGGTGATTTTGGAAGGTTAGAGGCTTCTATGAAGTCACGAGATCAAACTTTGGCTTTGGGGAAATTTTGGTTTTTGGTGAAAAAAACCCTGGAAGTTGGCAGGTAGGCCTTAAGAATAAAATGTGGAGGAAAATGACACAAGTGGAGTGTGTGGTGTAGTGGCAAAGTGACGCCACATAAGAGACAATGGGGTGACGCCACAAGGAAGGAAGGAGGTCTAAGGTTCAAGTCTTGGCTTTTGCATTTTGGTTTTCTTTTTACTTGGACCCTAGAATTTGGCTGTAGGTTTATATTTAGTTGCGCATGGTTTAAGACACAAGAGGAGCTTGTGACCAAGTGGTTAGCGGCATGGATTATGTTGCAGGGGAGCCTGGGTTCGAATCTCGTGAGAAGCAAGGGAGTATTTATTTTGCGGATTGGACGGCAAGAGTTTTAGTTGGATTTAAACTCTACTGACGAAGGGATCCCACATCGAAAAGATACAAAGAAGGAAGGTGAAGAGCTAGCTATATAAAGAGCATTCCAGGAGGAGAGTTAACATACCTTGGAGGGCGTTTGGGCGCAGGAGTGGTCGCAGCGCGGTTTAACACCAGATTCCTATCAGGTGTGTAACTCTCTCTACCCTAGTTGTAGAGCGGCAAATGCCGAAGTGCCGGTCACGGCAATAGTAGCCACACGAGCGTGCGAGCGCACGTGTAGGGCTTTGACGCGATAGTTGAGGCCATCAGTAGTATTCTTGTGGATCGAGGCTAATTGGGCCGCGATGGGCCAAAGTGGGCCCAATGGGCCCGTGGGCCCAATTGGATAAATTGTATGATGATGTAGTATATAGTGAACTAGACTAGGTGGAACTTATATACGTGGCTAGATTTGTGTTAGGTGGGCCACACGAGCGTGTGGGCCCAAATGGGCCAAAATTGGGTTTTAGGCCCAATAGTCCATTTCGACCAGAAATGGTAGTTGAGTAGCTCGGGGAGACATTGGGCCTTCGGAAAGGCCATTCTAGGTATGAAATTACTGAAATACCCTTAGTGGGTAAATTACCAAAATACCCCTAGAAGGCAAATTACTGTTATACCCTTAGAGGTTGATTAGCTTGGTTATGCCGTATTTGTTATTCTGATTATGATGGTAATTCGTTTCATGCGTTATCTTTGATATATGATTTGCATCCATGTCATACTGCATACACGAATTATTATGACTGATGATCATGGCATGGACATGGGTATGATGAGAGGAGGGGGAAGATATGTTATTTGTGACTTTGGGTCACCAGTGGTTTGGCACCACCAGTGGTTTGGTACCACATATGTTATCTTTGTGACTTGTCCCAGTGGTTTGGTACCACAGTGGGTTGGCCCCACATATTATATTAAAAGGGATCGCCACCAGTAGTTTGGTACTACAAAGTGGGTTGGCCCCACATATGTTTATTTGTGACTTTGGTTCACCAGTGGTTTGGCACCACCAGTGGTTTGGTACCACATATATATTTATTTCTGACTTTGGGTCACTAGTGGTTTGGTACCATACGGGGTAGAATCGGGAGTTTCGAATGGTTAGGTTTTGGGTTGCATGGCATGTATATTTGCATATAAATCTGTGTATGAGCTTATCATCTTTGGGATGGGGATTTATGCACTGAGTCTCGATGACTCACCCCTTAGTTAATTTTGTAGGTAATCATTAGATCGCGGATTTGGGAGCCGAGGCAGACTTGTGGTGGCCATACAATGTTTTTCTCGTAAACTCGTTCTCTTAGTTAAACTTATTTGTAACTGGGATTTTGCTATGTAATAGGGCCACTTTAACTGTATTTTTGGTATTTTATTTGGTTTAGCTTTTAATATGATTACTGCCTATTGTTATCAAATGTTCAATACATGAATTTCCTAAACCCTTAATAACCATTTTCCAAAATGTTAACAAAAGGATAACAAGCGAATAAATATTTACACTCGAAATTTTTGACAAACGCGCAGTTTTTAAACAACCCTTTTATGTGACATGCCAGATCCGGTCGTAATGTTTAGGCCGGGTTTGGGGTGTTACAATTATGGTATCAGAGCCTAGGTTCAAAAACTCAGCTGTGGAATGGGTTCAAAAATGTTTTTCAAAATTTGTTTGAAATATGGTTTAGAAAATATATATATATATATCTCTTTTCTGGAAGTATGGCACCCGAGTCTCCAGCACCAATCCGTACTATAAGTTTTCTGATACTTTTTGTTGCTATATGCTGTATTACGGGTATCTATTCTGTGTGTTTGGTTTGGATGTGATGTTCAGAGATAGTGTTGGTTGCGTATGAAATATCCGTCTGTTTTAATGGCTAGGTGTTTTGAGTATGTGTAGGAGTTCTAAATTCTAGTTAAAAGTATATTAGTTTTATTAAGATCAGAGTGCGCAGCAAGAGCATAGTGTGGTAGGACTGTTAGTTAGTTGGAAATTACGAGGACGAAATTTCTTTAAGGAGGGTAGATTTGTAACATCCTAAAATTGGGCCTAGTAGGATTGGGCCCAATGGGCCTTGAGCGTAGTAGCGTTTAAATTTTCAAAGAACAAGAGATTGGCTTAAATGCAAGTTGGACCTATTAGATAGGTGATTTTGGAAGGTTAGAGGGCTTCTATGAAGTCACGGGATCAAACTTTGGCTTTGGGGAAATTTTGGTTTTTGGTGAAAAAAACCTTGGAAGTTGGCAGGTAGGCCCTAAGAATAAAATGTGGAGGAAAATGACACAAGTGGAGTGTGTGGTGTAGTGGCAAAGTGACGCCACATAATAGACAAGTGGATGACGCCACAAGGAAGGAAGGAGGTCCAAGGTTCAAGTCTTGGCTTTTGCATTTTGGTTTTCTTTTTACTTGGACCCTAGAATTTGGCTGTAGGTTTATATTTAGTTGCGCATGGTTTAAGATACAAGAGGAGCTTGTGGCCAAGTGGTTAGCGGCATGGATTATCTTGCAGGGGAGCCTGGGTTCGAATCTCGTGAGAAGCAAGGGAGTATTTATTTTGCGGATTGGACGGCAAGAGTTTTAATTGGATTTAAACTCTACTGACGAAGGGATCCCACATCGAAAAGATACAAAGAAGGAAGGTGAAGAGCTAGCTATATAAAGAGCATTCCAGGAGGAGAGTTAACATACCTTGGAGGGCGTTTGGGCGCAGGAGTGGTCGCAGCGCGGTTTAACACCAGATTCCTATCAGGTGTGTAACTCTCTCTACCCTAGTTGTAGAGCGGCAAATGCCGAAGTGCCGGTCACGGCAATAGTAGCCACACGAGCTTGCGAGCGCACGTGTGGGGCTTTGACGCGATAGTTGAGGCCATCAGTAGTATTCTTGTGGATCGAGGCTAATTGGGCCGCGATGGGCCAAAGTGGGCCTAATGGGCCCGTGGGCCCAATTGGATAAATTGTATGATGATGTAGTATATAGTGAACTAGACTAGGTGGAACTTATATACGTGGCTAGATTTGTGTTAGGTGGGCCACACGAGCGTGTGGGCCCAAATGGGCCAAAATCGGGTTTTAGGCCCAATAGTCCATTTCGACCAGAAATGGTAGTTGAGTAGCTCGGGGAGACATTGGGCCTTCGAAAAGGCCATTCTAGGTACGAAATTACTGAAATACCCTTAGTGGGTAAATTACCAAAATACCCCTAGAAGGCAAATTACTATTATACCCTTAGAGGTTGATTAGCTTGGTTATGCCGTATTTGTTATTCTGATTATGATGGTAATTCGTTTCATGCGTTATCTTTGATATATGATTTGCATACATGTCATACTGCATACAGGAATTATTATGACTGATGATCATGGCATGGACATGGGTATGATGAGAGGAGGGGGAAGATATGTTATTTGTGACTTTGGGTCACCAGTGGTTTGGCACCACCAGTGGTTTGGTACCATATATGTTATCTTTGTGATTTGTCCCAGTGGTTTGGTACCACAGTGGGTTGGCCCCACATATTATATTAAAAGGGATCGTCACCAGTAGTTTGGTACTACAAAGTGGGTTGGCCCCACATATGTTTATTTGTGACTTTGGTTCACCAGTGGTTTGGCACCACCAGTGGTTTGGTACCACATATATATATTTTGTGACTTTGGGTCACCAGTGGTTTGGCACCACCAGTGGTTTGGTACCACATATATATTTATTTCTGACTTTGGGTCACCAGTGGTTTGGTACCATACGGGGTAGAATCGGGAGTTTTGAATGGTTAGGTTTTGGGTTGCATGGCATGTATATTTGCATATGAATCTGTGTATGAGCTTATCATCTTCGGGATGGGGATTTATGCACTGAGTCTCGATGACTCACCCCTTAGTTAATTTTGCAGGTAATCATTAAATCGCGGATTTGGGAGTCGAGGCAGACTTGTGGTGGCCATACAATGTTTTTCTCGTAAACTCATTCTCTTAGTTAAACTTATTTGTAATTGGGATTTTGCTATGTAATAGGGCCACTTTAACTGTATTTTTGGTATTTTATTTGGTTTAGCTTTTAATATGATTACTGCCTATTGTTATCAAATGTTCAATACGGGAATTTCCTAAACCCTTAATAACCGTTTTCCAAAATGTTAACAAAAGGATAACAAGCGAATAAATATTTACAGTCGAAATTTTTGACAAACGCGCAGTTTTTAAACAACCTTTTATGTGACATGCCAGATCCAGTCATAATGTTTAGGCCGAATTTGGGGTGTTACAATACATGTCGAGACCACACCTTTGATTTAATATACTGAGATGATAAAGGCACTTAGGTTTTAACCCACTTATACCAAAAAGCCTACCTTCATAATTAACCCTTAGTGAACCCCTTTGAGCCTAACAAATTGTTTTTAGATCTACCCTCAATATTAACCCATAACGTATTCTTTTTGATTCATTGAGAATTTTTCCTATTTTATTGACTCCCTTTTTATTGAGATTTGATTTGGTTAGTTGCCAACTATGTTCTTAGTTCAGTTGTTAAATTATCTCTTATTATCTTTATAAAAATAAAAAAAAAACAGAATGAAAAAAGTTATTATTATATTCATTTATCTTTATCTTTATTGATTATTACATAGTTATATGTCGATTGAGCTTGAGCAGTTATATTCATATTTTAAGAAGAAGCTCATGTATTCTTTAGATATTTTGATTGATGCAATATTCTGCATTAGTTTATTTTTCTAGTTAGGTAATTTGTCAATTCGATCTCGATTCTAACCCTCTATTTTAGCCTTTTTCCACACCTTTAACCCAAGCCCCATTACAACCCTTTAAAGACCTTTTGATTTGTCTATCATCTCATTTTATAGTGGTGGAAATTTGATTTTCATGCAAGCTTATGGTAATGGCTTTTCATCTTTGGCTTTACAGTGCTTAATTTTTGAACCTTAAACACTTTGAGTGATTTGAGTGAATCCTTAGTGAGGATGTCAATTCTTTTCGATTTTGAATTAAAGGGAATTACTTAGATAAGGGGAAATACCTATATTTTCATGCTTTAAAAATGTGTGACTTGGATTGTTTGAATCTTTAGTGCTCTTTTAGTTGAATTATCAATGTATGATTATTTGTGAATTATGACAACATTATTGATGAGAATTATGTATTGAGAAAGTTTAATTTTTAATTGTGAGTTGAGGATTTTGCTTGAAGACGAGCAAACACTTACGTGTGGGGATACTTGATAAGCCATAAAAGTAACATATTTTAATCCCATTCTTGGCGTTTTTTTTGATGACTTATTATATAATTTAGTGAATTTGATTCTCTTAATCCTTTAATTTCATGTTTCTATACTTACGAGAGCATAAGGGAGCAAAAGGAGCAGAAAACAGGCCAAAATCAGACAAAACGAGCTACTTTCAGGATCCACACGGCCTGGCCATTCCCACATGGGCTGAGCACACGCCTGTGTGAGACAAACGGGCTAGCCACACACCCATGTGCCAGCCCGTGTCGATATTGCTCCCTGTTTCTCTTTTATGTGAAAAAAGCCATTTTTTAGGGTTTCTGAGCATTCTAAAGTTTATAAATACACCCTAGAAGAAGATCTGAAGAAATACGCAGAATAAAACGAAGAAATTACTCGAAGAACACCGTAGGAATCAACTCAGAAGTAGGATCTCCTTCAAGATTGAATATCTCTATTCAATTTCTCTAGAAGTTTTTTTGGGTTCTTTGTGTCTTGTTGTTTTTCTAATTTTGAGATGTTTTCTTCCCAAATTATTAACTAAATTCCCTAGATACCTAGGGAAGATGAAACCTATGATGAATATTATTATTTGATTTTTCTGAGTTCCATGATAAATATTTGTTCTTGATCTCAATTATGTGTACTTACTTCATGTGTTAATGTTTTCAGAATATTAATTCATGATTGATGTACTTATTTTAATGGAGCAAAAGTCCCTGTTTAAGAGTAGATCTGGCATAATTGAGTGGAGTTGCATGCAATCCTAGAAATAAGACGACATAAATCTACCGGATTGGAGTCAAATCTAATAGGGGGATCCATAGATTAAGTTAATGCGACAATAGAGGTTTTAATTAGAAAGATATTCAATTAATCAACCTAGAGTCAGTTATTTTTACTCTCTAAAAAGATATTAATATAATTTATGGATTTCTACGGATCAAGGCAAGTGAATAAATCATTTAACTCAGATTCAGAAAAATAAGTGAAGTCTAGGTGGATTCTTTCCTAGGTATCGTCTTTATCATTGGTTTTCTTCGAATATTTTCCCAATTCATTCTCTGTCGAGTCTTTAGTAATTAGTTTAATTTTGGATTAAAAACAACCCTTCAATTTATAGGCTAGATAATAGAAAGATAGTAAGTACTAGTACTTTTAGTCCTCGCGGATACAATATTCTCGACTCACCAGCTATACTATTATTCGATAGGTGCGCTTACCTTTGTCGTGATTTTAGTTAGTTAAGTGAATCACATCATCAGCCATCAATTTCTTCTTGAGATTTTTTTAAACAATTTTCTTCTTAATTCTCATTTATCCTCTCTTTCTTCATTTTCAGTTTCTCTCTCTGTAACGCCCCGAATTTGGGCCTAGTAGAATTGGGCCCATTGGGCCTGTGGCGTGGGAGCGTTTAAAATTTTTGAGAACAAGAGAATGACATTAATGCAAGTTGGACCTATTAAGTGAGTGATTTTGGAAGGTTAGGGGGCTTCTATGAAGTCCCAGGATCAAACTTGGGCTTTAGGAAAATTTTGTTTTAGGTGAATAAAACCCTGGGAGTTAGTAGGTAGGCTTTAAGAATAAAATGTTGAGAAAATGACACAAAAGGAGTTATGGTCTATTGGCAAATTATGCCAGATGAGAGATAAGGAAGTGACGCCTTAGAGGAAGCAATGGGTCCAAGGTTCAAGCCTTGGTGCTTGCATTTCATTTTGATTTATTTTTAAGTGAACTTGGACTTTGGCCCATAGATTTATATTTAGTATCGTATGATTTTAGACACAAGAGGAGCTTATGGCTTAGTGGCAAGTGGCGTGAATTGGCTGATGGGAGAGCTTGGGTTCGAATCTCATGACAAGCAAGGGGTATTTATTTTGAGGATTGGACGGCCAGAGTTGTGTTGGATTTAAACTCTACTGAAGGAGGGATCCAACATCGGAAAGCTAGCAAGAGGGAAGGTGTGAAACTGGCAATAAATGGAGTTGTCTATGAGGAGAGGAAGCATACCTCGGTGGGTGTTTGGGCATAGGAGCATTCGGAGCCCAGATTAGCTTCAGACTCCTATCAGGTGTGTATTTCGCCCTACTCTAGCTGTAGAGCGGCAAATGCCAAAATGCCGGTCACACGACAATGGTAGCCACACGAGCGTGCGAGCGCACGTGTGGGAGCTTCGACGTGATAGTTGAGGCTACCATGAGTATTCTTGTGGGTTGATGTTGTTTGGGCCACGATGGGCCAAAAGGGGCTAAATGGGCCCGTATGAATAAGTTGATGATTGTGTAGTAGATGTTGGATTAGACTATGGGAATCTCGTATCTGTGGCTAGATTTGGGCTAAGTGGGCCACACGAGCCTGTGGGCCTATTTAGGCTAAGATGGGCCCTAGGCCCAATCGCATCGTTATCTCGTTTCTTCTAGTTAGAGTGATTGGTTTCCTTGTGGTTGTAATTTAAGCATTCATTTTAACTCCAGTTCGGTAAGATCGTGTTTTTGATGAGCAAAGGGGATTCTAGCCATGGGGGCAACAAGGGTGCCTGTAACATCCTGAAAAGGGCCTATGCATTTTCGGTTTAATGGTACGAACTGACATGTCTTAAGTATTATGAATAAATTTTGAATATTTTTGGAAACCTGGAAATGTATGGAAAAGATGTAGAAATGAACATTTTGGAAACCTGAAAATGTATGGAAATGTTAAGTTCAAAAATGGAAAGTGAACATTTCGGGAAACTTGGAAATGTAAGCTTAAAGGAGGCAAACAAAAATTTTAGGAAACTTGGAAATGAAAGGAAATGTCAAGTTCTAAAGTTTAAAAAGAGGAAATTAAGGCAAGGTGGCCTTAAGAGAAAAAGTATGTGAAATTTGACACACAAACGGGCTTGGAAAAGTGGCCTGAAGATGCCACTTAGGGCCTCTGGAAATGGCGCCACATGCAAGGGTGTTGGGCCTGAGTTCGAGTCACATGGGTAGCAAATAAAAGAAATTTTATTTTTGCTTCCAGAAGCACAGAGGTGGACGGCAACAAGGCTCTTAAAAAGGGAGTTTTATTCTCTTTAAAATTCGGCTAAATAGGGATAAATGATGATTTATCTTAAGTATTTTCAAAGAGATAAATAAGGGATTTATTTATCATTATTCCCATGAGATAAATGTTGGATTAAACTCTTTTATTTTATGATAATTAAAGGATAAAGTTATCAAATAGAAGAGTGGTGGCCAAGTAAGGGACTCCTTAGATGATAATTTCGGCTATAAAAGGAAGGAAGGAGGGCTACTCATCAATTTTTCTCCTCTTCTCTCTCTGCTGAAATTCTTAGGGTTCTCTTCTCTTCTCTTTTCTTTTGTCTAGCCGAATTCCCTAGCCTCCTCTCTCTTTTATTCAAAACCAAAAACACAGTCCAACCTAGCCGAATTCTTCATAGCACCAAAAGCCGAAATTCTGCCAAAGCCGAATCTTTGTTGTGACAGAAGGGTGTTGCCGATTTCATCCAAAAAGGTAAGATCAACTATTATTTGATTTTCAATCTCTCTTTAGCTGAAATATAGGAATCTAACTCCTTTAGAATTCCATGGCCGAAATTTGGAAGGTTTTCTTCGGGATCTAGTAGTTGTCGACTACAAGGAGAAGCACAACGAAGTTTCGGGATTTCTAAGACTCAAGGTAAGTCATATGAATATTCGGCCATAGACCATTTAAAGATGATTAAGTGTTAGAAATCAATCTAACATGTGCTTATAAGATATTCGACAGCAGTAAGGAAGCAAGGATCTATTTCGGGATTTGAATAATCATCAAATCGGCATCAAAGGTAAGTTTTTTTTTAGAATACAAATCCTACTAGGATTTGGTATTATAGCCGAATAGGATTTATGCTAAGTAATAAGTGATAAATCAAATGTAGGGATTAAGGATCTAAGCATTAGATCAAGCTTTTCAGAATCTCAAGGAATTGCTAAGCGAATCAGGTGTGTACCCCACACTAACTTTTAATATGTTCTATGGAAAATATTTAATATATGAATGTATAAGAATGTGAATATGGCTAAGTACCCTAAGGTGGTACAAAGTACTCAGGTACGTTTCCTACTCATACTAGGATTATGAAATATGTTATATTTAAACATGTGAAAAGTGACATGAATGTGAATTTAAGTATGATATGCATGATATGAATAATATGGGGCATTCGGGTTATATGAGAAAGGGGAAGTGAATGTGGTGACTTCGGTCTCACTATCTGAATGTGGTGACTTCGGTCACATTATCTGAATGTGGTAACTTCGGTTACATTATCTGAATGTGGTAACTTCGGTGACATTATCTGAATGTGGTGTCTCATGACACAATTATCTGAATCTGGTGGCTATGCCACGAATTTTATATGGGCGATGAGCACGTCGACTGCAGCGACTGCCTTCGATGGTGTGTAGCGGAAGAAGGGTCGACTTAGTAGTCCCCACGGTGTGCAGGTTGGTACGGGGATGTGTAGCGGATGGCATCTAGGTTTGGGTATGGGTTGCATCATTATTTTATCTGTATATGAATGTGCATGTGATATGTTATGGTATGCCTGATCTATTAAATTTTAGTGTTGTGTACACATTGAGTCTGTTGACTCACCCCGTTGTGGGAACATTTTTCAGGTGATGAACAGTGATGGACCGGGACGGCAGAACTTGTGGTGGCCATGCTCAGCTTGAAGTTTTATTCAAAATGGACATTTTATTTTATTTAAGTACTTAAGAATTTTATTTTGGGATTATTTGATGTAATAAGGCCATAAGGCCATAGTTGAATTTCTTTATTTCTTTTTACTTTTATTTATTATGTTTACAAATTATTATTTATGGATCAACAAATTTATTTTAAAATAAACTCTAAGTATTTTGTCACCTGAAATAAATGGATTTCAATATAAGATAAATTGGTTTTCAACACAAGCCCAACCCAAAACATTATTTTCTTTAAAATTGCACAAGTTTTTCCTAAGGAACAAAGGAACTTTGAATCGGTTTACTTGAGGAACATACCAAATCTGGTCAAAGCTCGTGGGTCGGGTTTGGGGTGTTTCAGTGCCAGCCGAGATGGTGCACATAGCCTCCACTCCCAAGTTTAAGCGGCGTAGGGTGTCAGCAGTTTGGGACTTTTCGCCGGGCTGTGGAAGGGTGTCGACATCTGGTTTAGATAAGCAAATTGTAGTTGATCGCTCTAGTGAGGGTAAGTGTTAGTAAATCGTATAGTTAGGTGGTTGGATTAAAGGTCTCCCATTTTTATTGTATATAGTTAATTGTGTGTTATGTTTGGTATAGGTGATGACGATCGTGAGTGTATAGTACTCTACGTGATCAGGTGTGTAATCTCACACCATTGTTTGTTATGTTATGCGTTATTCTGTGAATCGGCCAAAAGCTAAATACCCTTGGTGGGTAAAATTACTGAAATACCTTTGGTGGGGTAAAATTACCAAAATACCCCTAAAGGGTAAAATTACTAAAATACCCTTGGTGGGTAAAATTACTGAAATGAAGGTAAAATTACCGAAATACCCTAGGAGGGTAAAATTATCGAAATACCCCTAGAGGGTGAACTTACTAAAATACCCTTGGAGGGTAAAATTACCAAAATACCCCTGGAGGGTAAATAACCGTTATACCCTTGATTATGGATTGGTTATCATGTTTATGCTTTATTTTCACTTTTGTACGTATGATGCATTGCATTTATAATATGTTGCATGGGTTGGGTTTGATGATCGGAGGAAGTGTATTCTGGTGGCTCTGCCACATTCTGTCTTGCGGCTATGCCACGTATATTCTGTTATTCTGGTGGCTCCCCCACAAATTTTGTGATTTGCAGCTTGTCTGCCATATTGGTGTGTAGGGTTGGGTGGGTTGACTTGGTCCCCACAGGTGTGTAGGGCTGGTACGGGGGTGTGTAGCGGATGGATTGTTGGGTTGGGCTGCATACTCTGTTTGCATTATCATGTTTGTAGGGCTAAGGCCAAGATTGTTACCAAATAGGGCTTCGGCCCAGATTGCTTTCTGTATGGGCTTCGACCCAGTCTGCTTCTATATGGGCTCGGGCCCAGTTAATGACCGGTTAGGGGATTACACATTGAGTTCTCGTAACTCACCCCTTCGCTTTAACCTTGCAGGTGATCCCCAGCATTAGAGGATTTGGAGCTACAGAGGACTCTGCGGTGGCCATACATCGGAGTATTTGTAACAGACCAATTTTGACCCTAAATTGGAATGGTGGTTTCGGAACCACGAATCCGAGCCGATAAAAATTTTATAATTTATTTTATGTTTATTATATGTGTGTTGATGCGTGTGAAAGTCTCGTAGAAAAATATGATTGATTGAGTGTTTAATTTGATGAAAAAGGATTTAATCGCGAAAAGCGAAAAATTTGCATCCTAAGGTGTAGAGTACTAAATTGCTTGTGGCTTTCTAAGTGGGTGTCCTAATAGGGCAATTAGCCCATTGACCATAGTGATGCACGGCAATGGACCAAGTTAGCTAGACTTATATATATGTTGGTTTAATTAAATTTTAATATATGCTTATGTTAGTAAATTATAAAATACTATATGTTAGTGTATAGGTTTATTTTTTTTAAAGCATAAAATAAGGTCACTATTGTCTCTTCTCTCATAGCCGATTGTAGCAATTGAAAGGAGTAAATTGAATTTGTTCTTCTTGCATGGGAGGGTTTGCATGTCAAATTCCCCAAAATATTAGTGTAGTGGACGGTAAGCATGCTTTGAATGTCATGATTTTAGTGTTTTATAACTAAAGTATAGTTTGTTTAATAAGCATGATATAAAGAAAATAGATTAATTAAAAAAAAAAAGAGAATTATTTTGTTTCTCTCCTTCTCCCTATCTTCTTCACCGAAGCTATTGAAAGAAGAAGAGAAAGTTTCAAAAACTTCATGGTTCGGCCATGCATGTAGTAGCAAGGTAGGTATTCTAGCTTGATTGAGAAAATCTTTACCTATGGGTTTTAATTGCTTTGAATGCTAATAAAATCATGTCAAAATTTTGAGATTTAGCATACTAATGTTCGGCCTAGAATGAGTACTCTTGTGTATATTTTGAGTTGAAAAAGGTCTAATAGTGATTCAAAAACAACATGAATTGCCTAAGAGTCTTAAATGAATTGAAGACTTGTGATTTCAATTATATTAGAATTATAGAAATTATTAGGGATTTGAGCATGTAAATGCTCTTACCTTTCGGCTGCAATATGTGTTCATAAATGGTGGTTAATTAGTTGTTGTTTAGTCTTGAAATAAAAAAATAGACATGGGTACATTGAGTTGGCAAAAATTCGGTCATAAGAGAAAAATGAAAATTTAGCTATTTTATTTGGTTATATATATATATATATATGTATAAAGTTAATTTACAGCCATAGATAGGAAGTTAAGTCTTGAGTTAAAGTACACTAAATAAATTATTACCAATATGTTTAATAATGTTATCTTGATATACTTGAGTAATGTTCGTGAGTTAAATTATTATAATCGCAATACATTCAAATTAATGTTCGATTTTAAACGACATTGATTGAAATGTATAAGTCATAATTATTGCTCGTATTCGGACATACATAATATACATGTTGGAAATATTCTATTTGTAATGCCGAAAGCATGGAATTAATATGTCTAAATGTTACAAATGTTAGGGGATTAATCGATAAATTATATATTATATGATTTTGATTTTAAATTAAATGAAAATGTGGTTAAATTGGTTTAATTGAACCGAATTAGATCAAGAACAAAAGGAGAAGAATTTGGAGCGAGGAAAAGCTAAATTAAACGAATAGTTGGAGAGCTCGAACCTATCGACTTCTAAGGTAAGTCCTTTAGCTAAAATATGTCAATAAATTAATTATGAATTTAGTGAATGATGAATTGTGGAAATTTAGAGTATAAATTCATGATATAGCCGAATATGAATGTATAGTATTGAAGTGAATTTATTTTGGTTAATGCAAGGTGAATAAGTAAGTTCTTGAGCTAACTTATGTTTAAAAGTTATTTACGAATCTAATGAATGATAGAATTTGTATAAGTTTGGTGTAAAACCATGAGTTGGCCGAATGTGATGATGATGGATTGGATTGATTGCAAATATATCTAATGCAATGTGAATAAATGCATATGGTTCGATATGTGACAGTGAAATGTGAAAAGCATGTAAAAATATTCTGACATTCGGGCTTCGAGCCTAGCAGGCCTTGTGCCGGTGTTATTTATCGGGCTTTTATGCCTAGCAGGCCTTGTGCCGGTGTTATTTATCGGGCTTTTATGCCTAGCAGGCCTTGTGCCGGTGTTATTTATCGGGCTTTTATGCCTAGCAGGCCTTGTGCCGGTGATGTATTTTACAAAAGTGAAATCGAATCTTTGCTCAAGACAACTTAAAGTCAAATTATTGAGTATATGGTTCACGTAAGCATGTAAGGTATGCTATGTTTAATATCGCTTGGGTCGAGTTAATATTGATGGGTGTAATATGATGGAATTCGAGTTTAATGTGCTATTATGGAACAATTGGTCTTCAAGTATAAATGTTAAGAAAGGAGATTTTCATGCGATATGCTTATATGAACTTCAAAGAAATGTAGGTTGAAGGAAATGATTCCTAATTTTACTTGGGGTTAAAGAATTTCTAGTATCTGGCTTTGCATAAATAATTTATTTAACTGCCTATGTGAAATGCCATAAGTTGATTGCTTGCATTGCATAAATAAGTAAATGTTTTATTGGTATGAGTTAGGACTTACTAAGCTAGTAAGCTTAATTTTGTGAAATGTTCTCCTTTGTTTTATAGATTTTGGTCAAGTTGCGGGCTCGTGAAGGATTTTCAAGAAGTCATCCACACTATCGCCTTCCTTCGGTATTTTAAATTTTGGTTACGATTTAGAAGGCATGTATAGGCTAGATGTAGTTTTAAAAACATACGATGTTTGACTTTGTATATAATAGCCATGCGAATATGGCTAAATATTTAGTTAAGTATGTTTTTGGAGTCTTTGTCAAAAATGTTGGTAATATTGGCACTCTTTTAAATCGATGATGTTATAATATTATGTGAATGTTTTAAGTACAAGCTAACCTTCGTAAGTGATTAAAATGCATGGATAGTATAAATTGCATGTGAGTGTATCCGGTTATAAGTTAGAGATCATATTTAGTATATAAACAGTCTTTAGTTACAGCAGGGATGTGAGTTAGAAAAATCACCAAAAATAGAATAAGTTGAATTAGATGGTAAATGAGGTATAAAATTAAACCTTATTGTGTCTATTTTTACATGAAAGAAACAGAGTAGGCAAAAAGTTTATATATTACGAGATAATTAAGTTTTAGTGAGACCTGCTCTGAATGCATTCGTGAGTCACTGTTCTGTTTTGGAAAAATTGTCAAAAATTGTACAAAAATAATTAGGAAGCATGGTTTATATGTGTAAAACCCTTATTGAGTCTATTTTTCATTGGTATAAACTATATCAGTATATGAAATTTGTGCAATGAGATAACTGCATTTTTGTAGAGACAGGTCAGAATTGTCAGACAACGTAATAAGGGTAACTTTGATGAATAAACTGTACTAATTGACCACATGAAAAATTCTGGAAAAATTACGGCGAAATGTTATATGAGTCTAGTTTCAAGGAAAATTTACGGATCTAAATTTCAAGTTTTGTAACTCGAGTTATGGTTGATTTAGTCAGCATGACACAGTTGGACAGCTTTAAAAATTTTACATCTTGAGTTAATAGTCAAGTCTAGTAATGCCACGTACTCGATTCTAGGACTACCGTAGCGTGTGTGAGTCTAGCTATACATGCCTTTATTATATGTTGATAGTGTGGTGACTTCTGATAGCCTGAACTTTGTTTTATATAGTAAATGGACACTGATCCTGAAAGAGCTGTAGCTGATGACGTGGAGAGCGTGGCGCCTGACCGTACCCACGGATCAGTGCCGATAGACTCTCGACTTGTTTCGGGTAGCCACGAAGGAGAGACTAAACAAGCCTTTTATAGGATGATGAATGAGTGGTTTGCCCAATTTGTTCAAAATAACCCGGCTGTACCCCAACCTCCACCCCCGAATAATCCAACTCCGGTTCCTTCAGCTCCCCCAATGATAGATCCGATGAGATCTAGTAGGCCCCCAGTTGATAAAATCCGAAAATATGGGGCCGAAGAATTTAAAGCTAATGACGATGATGACGCTGAGAGAGCCGAAATGTGGCTGGATAACACTATTCGGGTACTTGATGAGCTGTCTTGTACTCCGGATGAATGCTTGAAGTGTGCTATATCTTTGCTGCGGGACACTGCATATCACTGGTGGAATACACTAGTATCGGTGGTTCCGAAAGAAAAAGTGACGTGGGACTTCTTCCAGAATGAATTTCGTAAGAAGTACATCAGCCAAAGATTTATTGATCAAAAACGAAAGGAGTTCCTGGAGCTGAAACAGGGGCGAATGACTGTAACAGAATATGAAAGGAAATTTGTCAGGCTCAGCAGATATGCTAGAGAGTGTGTTTCCACTGAAGCTATTATGTGCAAAAGATTTGAAGATGGCTTGAATGAAGATATAAGGATGTTTGTTGGCATTCTCGAAATTCAAGAGTTTGTGACTTTAGTTGAGAGAGCTTGCAAAGCTGAAGAGCTCGGGAAGGAGAAAAGAAAGGCTGAGACAGAAGCTAGAGACTTTCGTAAAAGATCTTCGGGTAAGGTCTTCCATTCCACAACCAAGAAGCCCAGAGATGACTACAACCGACCTAAAGCTACTATGGATCCACCTAGACGGGATCGACCTCCTATGAGCTCTCGAGCTACCTCGATAGCCAGTGTTGGTAACGTTCCACAAAATAGAGTTGAATGCAAGCACTGTGGGAAATGGCACTCAGGGAGTTGTAGATTTCATGATCGTTCTTGTTATAAATGTGGATCGCCAGATCATTTTATTAGAGAATGTCCGAGGTTAGCTGAGCAAAATGCGGTTCAGAACACTAAGCCGAGCAACACATCAATACGAGGTAGACCACCCAGACATTCCAGCAATGTAGGTGGTAGTCAGAAAGGAACTAAGAACACTACAGTTCGATCTGAGGCTAGAGCTCCAGCTAGAGCTTATGCTGCACGAGCCAGAGAGGATGCTTCCTCCCCCGACGTCATTACCGGTACTTTCACTCTTTATGATACTACTGTGATTGCACTAATTGATCCTGGTTCGACTCATTCTTATGTGTGTGAAACTTTAAAATTTGGCAAGACTCTGCTAGTTGAGTCTACCGAGTTTGTGATTCGGGTGTCCAACCCTTTGGGTAGGTGTGTGCTTGTTAATAAAGTGTGTAGAGGTTGCCCGTTGATGATTCAAGATTATTGTTTCCCAGCTGATTTAATGTTGTTTCCCTTTGACGAATTTGATATCATTTTGGGTATGGATTGGTTAACTTCACACGAGGCAGTAGTGGATTGTAAAAGAAAGCTTATCGATTTGAAATGTCGAAACGGTGAGACCATCAGAATTAAATCTTGTGACATAAATGGGTTGCCTACAGCAATATCCTCGATGTTAGCCCAAAAGTATGTAAGAAAAGGGTGCGAAGCTTATTTGGCTTATGTACTGGACAATAAAATGTCCGAAAAACAAATTGAGTCGGTGCCGGTTGTATGTGAATACCCCGATGTGTTTCCTGAGGAGCTACCGGGCTTACCCCCAGTGCGAGAGATTGAGTTCGGCATCGAGTTAGTGCCAGGAACAACTCCGATTTCGATAGCTCCGTACCGAATGGCGCCCACTGAATTAAAAGAATTGAAAGCACAGTTGCAAGAGTTGACAGATAAGGGCTTCGCCCGATCGAGTTTATCTCCTTGGGGTGCACCGGTTTTATTTGTGAAAAAGAAGGATGGAACTATGAGAATGTGTATCGATTACCGGCAACTAAATAAGGTGACTATAAAGAATAAGTACCTGTTACCTCGGATTGATGATTTATTTGATCAGTTGAAAGGGGCTTCGGTGTTTTCGAAGATAGATTTGAGATCGAGCTATTATCAGTTGCGAGTCAGAGATTCAGATGTACCAAAGACTGCATTCCGAACGAGGTACGGACATTATGAGTTTTTAGTTATGCCATTTGGACTCACTAATGCACCTGTTGTTTTTATGGATCTAATGAACCGAGTCTTCCGACAGTTTTTGGATCGGTTTGTAGTAGTATTTATTGATGATATATTGATCTACTCCAAAAATGAAGCGGAACACGCTGAGCATTTGAGAGTAGTACTACAAACTTTGAGAAACCAACGGTTGTATGCAAAATTCAGTAAGTGTGAGTTCTGGATGAATGAAGTCAGCTTCTTGGGTCATGTGATTTCGGTGTCAGGTATTCGGGTGGATCCAAACAAAATAGCAGCCATACTTGATTGGAAACCACCAAAGAATGTTTCCGAGATCCGAAGTTTTCTGGGCCTTGCGGGATATTATAGACGATTTGTAAAAGGTTTTTCCGTAATAGCTACACCTTTGACGAGACTACTACACAAAGATGTCAAATTTGAGTGGTCAGAAAAGTGTCAGAAAAGTTTCGAAAAGTTGAAAGCCCTTTTGACCGAGGCTCCAGTGTTAACTCAGCCTGAATCGGGTAAAGAATTTACTATTTTTAGTGATGCTTCCTTGAATGGGTTGGGTTGTGTTTTAATGCAAGAAGGCAAGGTGATAGCCTACGCTTCAAGACAATTGAAGCCACATGAAAAGAATTATCCAACTCACGATCTGGAATTAGCAGCCATTGTATTCGCATTGAAAATTTGGCGTCACTATTTATTCGGTGAAAAATGTCATGTTTATTCAGATCATAAAAGTCTAAAATATTTAATGACTCAGAAAGATCTAAATTTGAGACAACGCCGATGGTTAGAATTGCTGAAAGACTATGAATTAGTGATTGACTACCATCCGGGGAAAGCTAATGTTGTTGCGGATGCGTTAAGTCGAAAATCATTATTTGCTCTTCGTGCATTAAACGCACAGGTGGCTATGTCTGATGATGGTTCGATCATAGCCGAGTTACAAGCAAGACCGATGTTTGTTCAGCAAATTTGTGATGCACAGAAAGTTGATGAAAAGTTAGTTGCTATTCGGATCCAGTGTGAAAATGCTATAGAATCAGATTTCCAGATAGATGCAAATGACTGTTTGAATTATAAAAGTCGATTGTGTGTTCCTATGAACTCAGATTTGATACATATGATTCTGAGTGAGGCCCATAATGGCCGAATGTCGATACACCCGGGTAGCACGAAAATGTATAATGATTTGAAACAGTTCTATTGGTGGCCTGGCATGAAACGAGACATATCTGAGTTTGTTTCTAAGTGCTTAATCTGTCAACAAGTGAAAGCTGAGCATCAGGTACCGTCCGGATTACTTCAACCAATCATGATACCCGAATGGAAATGGGATAGAATTACAATGGATTTTGTATCCGGTCTCCCTATGACACCAAGTAAGAAAGATGCCGTATGGGTTATCGTTGATAGATTGACTAAATCAGCTCATTTTGTGCCGGTACGTACTGACTATTCACTTGATAAGCTTGCTGAATTGTATGTGTCGCAGATTGTAAGGTTGCACGGTGTACCGAGTTCCATTGTTTCAGATAGAGACCCAAGATTCACATCGCGGTTCTGGAAGAAATTACAAGATGCTCTAGGTACTAAACTTCATTTTAGTACAGCCTTCCATCCGCAAACAGACGGTCAATCTGAGCGAACTATTTTAATACTTGAGGACATGTTGAGGTGTTGCGTTCTCGAATTTGAAGGTACGTGGGAACGATACCTACCTTTGGTTGAATTTGCTTATAATAATAGCTTTCAATCTAGTATAAAAGTGGCACCTTATGAAGCCTTATATGGTCGAAAATGTCGGACACCATTGTATTGGACTGAGCTTAGTGAGAATAAGATACACGGGGTTGATTGGATTAAAGAAACAGAACAGAAGGTGGTTGTTATTCGGAGTAATTTGAAAGCTGCTTCGGATCGTCAAAAGTCCTATGCCGATTTAAAACGTAAGGACATTGAATTTCAGGTCGGAGATCGGGTGTTCTTAAAAGTTTCTCCGTGGAAGAAAATACTCCGATTCGGTCAGAAAGGCAAGTTGATTCCGAGATTTATCGGACCGTATGAAATCATAGAGCGTATAGGGCCTGTTGCTTATAGATTGAAATTGCCCCTTGACTTAGAAAAGATACACAATGTATTTCATGTTTCGATGCTTCGCAAATATAGATCGGATCCGTCCCATGTGATTACACCGTCAGAGATTGAAATTAGATCTGATTTGACATATGATGAGGAACCGATCCGTATCTTAGCTCGGGAAATAAAAGAGTTGAGAAATAAAAGAATTCCATTAGTAAAGGTTTTATGGAATCGTCACGGAGTTGAAGAGGCTACGTGGGAGCCTGAGGAGTCAATGAGGCAACATTATCTGAACTTATTTAACGGTAAGATTTTCGGGGACGAAAATCCTTAAGGGGGGGAAGTTGTAACAGACCAATTTTGACCCTAAATTGGAATGGTGGTTTCTGAACCACGAATCCGAGCCGATAAAAATTTTATAATTTATTTTATGTTTATTATATGTGTGTTGATGCGTGTGAAAGTCTCGTAGAAAAATATGATTGATTGAGTGTTTAATTTGATGAAAAAGGATTTAATCGCGAAAAGCGAAAAATTTGCATCCTAAGGTGTAGAGTACTAAATTGCTTGTGGCTTTCTAAGTGGGTGTCCTAATAGGGCAATTAGCCCATTGACCATAGTGATGCACGGCAATGGACCAAGTTAGCTAGACTTATATATATGTTGGTTTAATTAAATTTTATTATATGCTTATGTTAGTAAATTATAAAATACTATATGTTAGTGTATAGGTTTATTTTTTTTTAAAGCATAAAATAAGGTCACTATTGTCTCTTCTCTCATAGCCGATTGTAGCAATTGAAAGGAGTAAATTGAATTTGTTCTTCTTGCATGGGAGGGTTTGCATGTCAAATTCCCCAAAATATTAGTGTAGTGGACGGTAAGCATGCTTTGAATGTCATGATTTTAGTGTTTTATAACTAAAGTATAGTTTGTTTAATAAGCATGATATAAAGAAAATAGATTAATTAAAAAAAAAAAGAGAATTATTTTGTTTCTCTCCTTCTCCCTATCTTCTTCACCGAAGCTATTGAAAGAAGAAGAGAAAGTTTCAAAAACTTCATGGTTCGGCCATGCATGTAGTAGCAAGGTAGGTATTCTAGCTTGATTGAGAAAATCTTTACCTATGGGTTTTAATTGCTTTGAATGCTAATAAAATCATGTCAAAATTTTGAGATTTAGCATACTAATGTTCGGCCTAGAATGAGTACTCTTGTGTGTATTTTGAGTTGAAAAAGGTCTAATAGTGATTCAAAAACAACATGAATTGCCTAAGAGTCTTAAATGAATTGAAGACTTGTGATTTCAATTATATTAGAATTATAGAAATTATTAGGGATTTGAGCATGTAAATGCTCTTACCTTTCGGCTGCAATATGTGTTCATAAATGGTGGTTAATTAGTTGTTGTTTAGTCTTGAAATAAAAAAATAGACATGGGTACATTGAGTTGGCAAAAATTCGGTCATAAGAGAAAAATGAAAATTTAGCTATTTATTTGGTTATATATTATATATATATATATATATGTATAAAGTTAATTTACAGCCATAGATAGGAAGTTAAGTCTTGAGTTAAAGTACACTAAATAAATTATTACCAATATGTTTAATAATGTTATCTTGATATACTTGAGCAATGTTCGTGAGTTAAATTATTATAATCGCAATACATTCAAATTAATGTTCGATTTTAAACGACATTGATTGAAATGTATAAGTCATAATTATTGCTCGTATTCGGACATACATAATATACATGTTGGAAATATTCTATTTGTAATGCCGAAAGCATGGAATTAATATGTCTAAATGTTACAAATGTTAGGGGATTAATCGATAAATTATATATTATATGATTTTGATTTTAAATTGAATGAAAATGTGGTTAAATTGGTTTAATTGAACCGAATTAGATCAAGAACAAAAGGAGAAGAATTTGGAGCGAGGAAAAGCTAAATTAAACGAATAGTTGGAGAGCTCGAACCTATCGACTTCTAAGGTAAGTCCTTTAGCTAAAATATGTCAATAAATTAATTATGAATTTAGTGAATGATGAATTGTGGAAATTTAGAGTATAAATTCATGATATAGCCGAATATGAATGTATAGTATTGAAGTGAATTTATTTTGGTTAATGCAAGGTGAATAAGTAAGTTCTTGAGCTAACTTATGTTTAAAAGTTATTTACGAATCTAATGAATGATAGAATTTGTATAAGTTTGGTGTAAAACCATGAGTTGGCCGAATGTGATGATGATGGATTGGATTGATTGCAAATATATCTAATGCAATGTGAATAAATGCATATGGTTCGATATGTGACAGTGAAATGTGAAAAGCATGTAAAAATATTCTGACATTCGGGCTTCGAGCCTAGCAGGCCTTGTGCCGGTGTTATTTATCGGGCTTTTATGCCTAGCAGGCCTTGTGCCGGTGTTATTTATCGGGCTTTTATGCCTAGCAGGCCTTGTGCCGGTGTTATTTATCGGGCTTTTATGCCTAGCAGGCCTTGTGCCGGTGATGTATTTTACAAAAGTGAAATCGAATCTTTGCTCAAGACAACTTAAAGTCAAATTATTGAGTATATGGTTCACGTAAGCATGTAAGGTATGCTATGTTTAATATCGCTTGGGTCGAGTTAATATTGATGGGTGTAATATGATGGAATTCGAGTTTAATGTGCTATTATGGAACAATTGGTCTTCAAGTATAAATGTTAAGAAAGGAGATTTTCATGCGATATGCTTATATGAACTTCAAAGAAATGTAGGTTGAAGGAAATGATTCCTAATTTTACTTGGGGTTAAAGAATTTCTAGTATCTGGCTTTGCATAAATAATTTATTTAACTGCCTATGTGAAATGCCATAAGTTGATTGCTTGCATTGCATAAATAAGTAAATGTTTTATTGGTATGAGTTAGGACTTACTAAGCTAGTAAGCTTAATTTTGTGAAATGTTCTCCTTTGTTTTATAGATTTTGGTCAAGTTGCGGGCTCGTGAAGGATTTTCAAGAAGTCATCCACACTATCGCCTTCCTTCGGTATTTTAAATTTTGGTTACGATTTAGAAGGCATGTATAGGCTAGATGTAGTTTTAAAAACATACGATGTTTGACTTTGTATATAATAGCCATGCGAATATGGCTAAATATTTAGTTAAGTATGTTTTTGGAGTCTTTGTCAAAAATGTTGGTAATATTGGCACTCTTTTAAATCGATGATGTTATAATATTATGTGAATGTTTTAAGTACAAGCTAACCTTCGTAAGTGATTAAAATGCATGGATAGTATAAATTGCATGTGAGTGTATCCGGTTATAAGTTAGAGATCATATTTAGTATATAAACAGTCTTTAGTTACAGCAGGGATGTGAGTTAGAAAAATCACCAAAAATAGAATAAGTTTAATTAGATGGTAAATGAGGTATAAAATTAAACCTTATTGTGTCTATTTTTACATGAAAGAAACAGAGTAGGCAAAAAGTTTATATATTACGAGATAATTAAGTTTTAGTGAGACCTGCTCTGAATGCATTCGTGAGTCACTGTTCTGTTTTGGAAAAATTGTCAAAAATTGTACAAAAATAATTAGGAAGCATGGTTTATATGTGTAAAACCCTTATTGAGTCTATTTTTCATTGGTATAAACTATATCAGTATATGAAATTTGTGCAATGAGATAACTGCATTTTTGTAGAGACAGGTCAGAATTGTCAGACAACGTAATAAGGGTAACTTTGATGAATAAACTGTACTAATTGACCACATGAAAAATTCTGGAAAAATTACAGCGAAATGTTATATGAGTCTAGTTTCAAGGAAAATTTACGGATCTAAATTTCGAGTTTTGTAACTCGAGTTATGGTTGATTTAGTCAGCATGACACAGTTGGACAGCTTTAAAAATTTTACATCTTGAGTTAATAGTCAAGTCTAGTAATGCCACGTACTCGATTCCGGTAAGGATTTCGAGTAAGGGGTGTTACAGTATTTCTCTCGAACTTTAGTAAATTACGATTTTGCTTCATTTTAAGATTATTTTAATTTGGGTTTGGTTTT
This sequence comes from Gossypium australe, assembly GCA_005393395.2. Taxonomy (NCBI): domain Eukaryota; kingdom Viridiplantae; phylum Streptophyta; class Magnoliopsida; order Malvales; family Malvaceae; genus Gossypium; species Gossypium australe. The sequence continues at coordinate 44,140,340 of CM016624.1, forward strand.
TTGTAATAAGGCCAGTGCACTTAATTTTCTTTTAAACTTTCATTTCATTTATATTCAAACTATAAATGACTAAACTCTGGGTTTTCTTAAAAAGTTAATAACTGTTTTCAAAATATCACGTTTCTGCAAATTACTGAATCTAATTTCTGCTATAAGCAAAGTTTTCGCAAATAACAATAATAACTTTTTTACAAGAAAACCATAAAAGCAAATCTGAATTTCACAAACAACAAAGCTCGGAGTTTCAAAAAGAATACGAAGCTTTTAACGAGCGCGCAGTTTTTAAACAACCCTTTTATGTGGCATGCCAGATCCGGTCGTAACGTCTAGGCCGGGTTTGGGGTGTTAGACTCTCGTTCTTGTATTTTTTTGTTTCAAACATTTCTTAATAGACATATTTCCTTAATGGCTAAACACAGTAAAAGTCTTATGGGGGTTCTTGTATTAGGAGTTGGATTGTATTTTGCTCCTTTACTTGAAAAATGGGAAATTTAATCCTTGTACGTCAGATCAAAGGGTAACTTGGTTCTTCTTGTTCAAATTTTCATCAATTTGTGTTGTTAAAAATTGGTCTGGCTGTCGGAATAACCAAATAGTTACACATGGCATAGCACATGTACCTTATGCTAACGTACAAGGACCAATTTTTATTAATAGAAATGGATAGAATTTTTAACATAAGGACTAGTTTTCTCTTTGATCTAATGTACAGGGATTAATTTTCCCATTCATTTTAGCAGAGAGGGGAAATGTAATCTAACTTCTAGTACAAGAGTCTCCATGGTACTTTTATCCACCAAACACTTATATATAGTTGATTTATTTTATTATTTATTTATATATTTGCTTTTTTTATCGTAAAATAGTGTAAAACATAATAAAAATGGGAATAGGATGTCACACACCAAATTTGGCAGATCCAAGAATAAGGCATATAGATGTGAAGTTGTCTATTTTGGTGCACTCTGATAGTTAGTCCGCGAATTTATAGGCTTCTGGCAAACTAATGTTTGGCACATAGAGTATCCATCCATAGAAGTATCTAAGGATTTATTCTCGTAGTATTTTCCAATTGAAGAAAGAGTGCAACAAGCAAATAGTACGCCTCATAATGTTGGATTGAGTATGACGCACCTACTAAGTGTATGTTATATCTAAAAGGGGCTAAAGTCTCCTTAAGGCCATGCCATTTACGAGTTATCGCCATAGGTGTGATACACCGAGTTTACTCAAACGATGTGCAAATTGGGTTTTGTAGTGTGATTGGTTGAAAGTCAATTGAATGGTTTGACTGTTCAAATAGGATCGACATTGGATCTTCTTTTCTCTGATTTTTGTAGGACATTAAAGGGGCAACTTCTCTATGCATTTGACACTTGTTAAGATCCATTAAGAGGTATTGAATGTATATATATATATATATATATATATATATGATAAGAAGGGAACATCGGGATGATTTTTCTTTTTTCAATATTACTTTTTCGTTCTTCTTCTTAAACTTAAATTTTCTCTTCTTCTTTATTAAGCTGAAAGCTAAGGTTTCTGAGTTGGTTATTGGTGTTCCACCTCCTAGTAAGTTTAATAACTTTGCATGCTGAGTTTTTTAATGAGTAAAGAAGTTATTAAGCATAAATAGTAAGATATGAATAAGTAACCCTTCATAGGGGTCATCTGTAATTGAGATGTTAGCAATCTGTCTGCAAATAGGTTTTAATGGTAGTTTTATGATCTTTAAGCAGTTGTTGTTACTGGTTCAAGAAGAACGTTCGGGTTTGGAACTTTGAGCTGTAATAAAGGTGAGTATTAGGTGAGTCTCTGTCCTGATTCTTGCATGTTAATTGTTTAAGTAGAGTTATATATAATGATAATTGGTAAATGTGTGAAACATAGTAAGGTTGCTACATGTTCACATTTGAGGCAAATGAATTACTTATGAATAAAATGATATGTGATGTAAACGCATGTGAAATAAGGTATGGAAATGTGAATTTTGTGAAGAGAATATGAACAAGTCAGGTATGGAAATGAATCTGGGTAAGTTTATACGGTTTTGGATAAGCCAACGTCCATTTGTGATTCCTCTGGTAGGACAATGACATTGCTAATCAGACAAATAGATCACGATGATAACAAAAACACTCACGGTGATGCCTCCTGTGAGATAAGGACTAGACTAGCATATCACAACATGAGAGTATGTATAAGACCATGTGGGAGAAACCCCATAACAACCTCTGAGATAGTTCGACAGGACAGTAAAAATGTAAAACTCTATGATGCCTTCATGGCCTGACCTGTAAGGCCTAAAAATGTAAATCTCTATGATGCCTTCATGGCCTGACCTGTAAGGCCTTTATGGTGTATTTCGATGAAGCTTGTGTGACTTATTCAATGATGTTTATGTTACGTATTCTATAAAGCCCTTATGGCAAAGTCTGATCGGAAGCTTTGGTGTTGTGATCTTGGTAAAGTTCGAGACTTCTCTACTAATTAATGTGATGATGGAGAATTGATGAGTTTAATGATATATCTACTTGGTTAATCTTAGGGCAGAATTTGAATATGATCTAAGTAAAATTTCTGAAAGAGTCTCTAGCAGTGTTATTTGAAGGGTGAATCCGCCATATTAGTCTGTCAGTACAGGAAATTGGCGTATTTGTAGTTATGAAAGGTTTAAGTGTTTGTTGGGCTTGAGTTTGACTACGCTATTCAAGGAAGTAATTTGATTTATCTGGTAACCACCAAATCTAAATAGCTTTCACGTCATGTATAGAGGCCATCAAGAATTTGAGTTGTTTTGTCAAAATGGACGCTCGTAATATAGTTGTCTGGAGTTCTTTTAAATAATTTAGAACGTTTCATTATCAATATAAGTTATGATATTATGTTGATTTGAGATACGATCTGATTGGTATTTTGATAGTTACTGGAAGCAGTATGAGACTCCGCCAAAAGTAATGTAACAGCCCAATTTTAGTGAAGTCGGAATAATGGTTTCGTAACCACAAATCCAAGTCCAAAAAAAAAATAAAATTTATTTAAATTTCATGAAATGATTGGTAATATGTTAGAAAGGTTGCATGAAAATTTTATAGAAAAATTTTATCTATTACGTGTCTAATTACAAAAGGAATAAATTGTATAAAATGTCAAAGTTGAATTCTATTAGCTATAAGGATCAAATAGCTATGGAATTTACAATGTGAGGTACTTATATGGTAATTAGACCATTGATAAAAACTATGTAGATATTTTTAATGAATCATCCATTGAAAAATTGAAAAATGTTAAGGACTAAATTGGAAATGAGGAAAATTAAAAGATGATAATTAAATTAAATGAAATATCATCTTATTTTCATGTATCTTCAACCTAAAATACATGGAAACCCTAGGAGAGAGGAGAGAGAAAATAAGCTTTCAAGGCATAAATTGGTAAATTCCTATGTCCCGTTTTTAGTAATTTTTATATTTTTTGAGATCGGGAAAGCTTAATTTCTTTATTTGGGAGGTTAATTTGAAAAGAAATCAAAGTATAGAAAATATTACATTGATGAATATGTTGAAATTTAAAATTTTATGGTAGAAAATGAAAGGTTGTTAATAGATAAACAACTTTTACAAATTAATTTTTGATGGAAACATGTTTAGGGACTAAATTGAAAAGTGATGAAATTCATGGAAAAATTCTAAATTTTATTAAACATGTGTGCTGTAAAAGTTGTATAAGAATTTTGGTTAGGCTTGGAATAAGGATTAAATTGCATGAATTTTAATTTCCGAGCCTAGGGACAAAATTGGAATTAATTAAAAGTTTAAGGGCAAAATGGTACTTTTGCCTAGAATATGAAATGGTTTCAATTGAATGTTAAATGTATGAAATTTATGATTAAATTCATTTATATAGATCCAGAAATACCAGACAAAGAGAAAGATAGAGGAAAAGGAAAAGTTTCGGATTAGTAGATGCGAACAATTATCAAGGTAAGTTCGTATAACTTAAATAAGCATGAATATGTGTTGATTTGATTATTGAGTTGTACGAAACACAATATGGGAATTATATGTACATGAAGCATGAAATATGTGTATTATGGAAAATGATTGAAAAGGGTTAAAATCCGTTTGAATATTTAATTCCGATTGGATAGGTGATTCTCGATGTGGAATGAGATCCTGCATGTTTTGCAGTAAAGATTTAGCCCAGACGGGTAACATATTGATCTCATCAAGGAAAGGATTTATCCTGGACGGGTAATCCTATGGAAATATAATGGACTCTTGAGCATATGTGTTTTCAATATGGATTTAGCCTGGGCTGGTAATCCAGATTGAACTCTATAGGGAATTCTTTGTCGTACAAGGATTTAGCCTGGACTGGTAATCCGACAAAGCCCTTAGAGTATACGTGCTATAGCTAGAATTTAGCCTGGACTGGTAATTCTACTGTATGATATGTGGCTCGAGAGTGTACCTAGACGGTACTACTGGATATGAATTGAGGGATAACGGAATTGTACACCTCAAGTGTACTACTGGAAACATCCATCGAAAATTCGATAATTCAATGGAAATAGTGAATAAGTGACATGAAAAAGATCAAATAGAATGTGAATGTGGCATGATGAGCTCATCTATGCATTTTGGAATATTTGTGACTAACATGTTGATTGAATGTTTGTGATTAGGCAAATTTGCCAAATTGATGGATATATATGCTTTACATGTTTTAAATGTTAAATATGATTGGTAAGTGTAATCTTAGTTATACGAGCTTACTAAGCATATAATGCTTACTAGGTTTATTTTCCCTATTTTATAGTTCTGAAAGCTCGTAAAGGTTGGAGATCGGTCGGAGCAATCATCACACTATCAACTCCTTGATTTTGGTATAAATGTCAATCTTATTTTGGTATAATGGCATGTATAGGCTAATATGACTAAATGATGATTTATAATGTTGGCTATAATCTAGCCATTGGAATGGCTAGAAATGGTTGTTTTTGGTATGGTATGAATTTATAATATGTTAATTATTACATGTTAAACAAGTTAAATAGGACTTTCATAAAGTATATTATATGAGATAATGTAACGGTAAGCATAAAAGTATGATATAGGAAATAATGTATCAATTTGGATGATGGAAATTGGTTGGATTTTGTTGGTTTATACTTGTGAGTTTTAGTGTAGGAAAATGGTTAAATTTGAGTGAGAAATAGGGTTAGGAAATGGCCTTATTTCATCCACACGGGTAGACACACGGCCTGAGTACATGGGCATGTGATCTGGCTGTGTGTCCCCTGCTTCTAAAAGTTGCAAAACAGAATGTCCAGAATTTAACACACGGGCAGAGACACGGGCGTGTCTCAGCCGTGTGGGTGACACGGTCTTGAACACAGGCGTATGTCATGGCCGTGTAAAACCTAAACCTAATTCGAATTAAATTAATTAAGCACACGGTCTAGTACACGGGCATGTGATATGGTCGTGTGGTGCAAGTCAGAGAGCAACCTAAATTGGATACGGCTTGAGGCATGGGCGTGTCTAAAGGTCACACGGGCGTGTGAGCCCTATACCTTGAATTTTTTTTGAAATTTTGCAAAAAATTCCTAGAGGTTCCAAATAAGTCCCGACTTATTTCTAATTTTGTATTGGGCCTTGAAGGCCCGATCAAGGGACATTATGGATGATCTCGGTAAATGAATAGTAAATTTTCATAGTTTAATAGAAAATATTTTGAATGTCTGGTAATGCTCCGAAACCCTGTTTCGGCGACGGGTACGGGTTAGGGGTGTTACAAATAGGTCAGTATAGATTTTTTCTTAAAAGATCAGTTAGATTAATTATCCACCAAGAATAGTGTCTATAAGTAACCATCCTAGGTGAAAAGTATTCAATGTTTGTTTGAAGAAGAATCCATTGAAGATAGGTTTTGTATAGATATTGTTCTGAGAAGTACATTTGCTGAGAAGGAAATGAGGTTGCTAGTGATTAATGATATCTGAAATAAGTCAAAAGGGTGATTTGTGAATAGATTAGTCAAGTCCGGAAGTTGATGAATGTGTATACGTCGATATAGCAAAGTATCCGTAAAAAACAAAGATGAAATCCAAAATCTTCAAGATTGGGAGTTCAACAGGAAATGTTTCAAGGTAATTTGGGATAAAACTCACTAAGTTTGCATGGACTTACAAATGTTTGTTCTTGTCCCAAGTTTTGTTATAAGATTGAGTTCGCCTGGAGGGACCAAGCTAGGAATGCACCAGGGTAACAACAAGTTAAGATATTATGCATACAGAGGACATTTTAGGAGTATGGCGTGTAGTTCTCTACGCAATAAAAAGTGTTTTAAAAATATATATTGTATCGATATACATTGTTTGATACTGGAATGTAATTATTGAATATCATTTTTTATATTAAAAAGCAGTTCAAAAGAAACAATATGTATGTTTAAATATAATTTTCAATAGTAGTTTTAAATTTTCTATTAAGGGTTTTGAGTTGTAACATCCAATATCCAGATCCAATAATTCGGGTTGGGTTGAGGGTGTTACAGAAGAATCATTTTAACATCTTTTTTTTCTTTATATATTATTATAAATTCATTAAAACTTTTTTTTTCTTTATCTATTGTTATAACATCATTAAAACTTAAGGGAAATATTAGGTACACTGGTAGTGGAGTTTTTAGACTCAACAAGAAAGGTCAGAGGGTTGACAAAGTGTCCTACAAAGGTATAGTAAAATATTAAAAAATAGTTATTTAAAAAAATGAGACATGTGACAAATTTTAAAGACTGTTTGTGGAATAAAAAAAGTACACTACCAGGGTATCAAATACTAGCCCAAATTTTAATTGTCACTGTATTATCCGATTAATTTGTAATTGAAATATTTATTAACATAGCTTACCCTTTATATCTTATTGGAGCCCTTGACTTTAAAAATAGTGAATGAATCATTTACACTGGATTTGATATTCATTAAAATTTTACCATAATCAATGAGGTCTTATTATCTAGTTAACTTATAATTGAAAAATTAAGTAACATTATTTGCCTTTTTGGAGTCTTATATTTTAAAAATGAGTGAATGAATCATTTAAATTCAATCTAAGATTCATATAATATATGTTTTTTTTGTCCTTACAACTTTATTAAAATTTGTACTATCAATAATGAGGTCGTGGCATTCAGTTAACTCATAATCAAAATGTTAACTAACATTGTTTACCTTATTAGAGTCTTAGATTTTAAATTGAGTGAATGAATCATTTAAATTAAATCCAAGATTCATATAAAATATATTTACTTATCCTTTCAATTTCATTTAAATTTGTATGATCCTTAATTAGTTCATATTATTTTGTTAACTATAATTGAAATATTAATTAATTGTTGTTTACCATTTATTGTTTTAATAATATCAATTTTTAAAATTAATTATAAACACTAGTATACAAAGATAATTTTTTGAGCACGTTCAGTAAACATTATAAATTAGTATAATAAATTTTAAGAGTGTGCAATAAAAGAAGAGTATCAGAGCAAACCTTGAAAAATAATTGTGATTTCTAACACATATTTTGAGTTTATATTGACCAATTTCTAACTCATATTCTAATATGTTTGACCTAGTTACTAACTCATATTTTAGTATCAAGCTTTTAGTTTTTTCCCTTCAAAGTAGAAACTTAAGAGATGTTTAATTGTAACCAAATTCTATGACTATCAAACATTTCTTGAACTTTCATCAAATAAGGCAAAGGATACAGTATAATAAGCCTTACTGATGTAATCTAGGCCTTCCAAAAATCACCATAAATAAATACAAGATTGCATGGAACATAAAAGAAAAAAAAAAGAAAACAAAAATATAATGACCTATCAATGACCTAGGCAAAATGAAACAAATGCTAGTCCAAAAAAATCCAAACCTAAAGTAGCCTCAAAGTCAATAGCCCAACAATCCTAAAAGAACAATCATCCAACCGCACAAAGTACCAACTTCTGCACCTACTCATCACTTCCATGCAAAATGGGATGCAAGGTTTGTCTACCATCGATCGTCATTGAAAAGTCTTACTTTGAATTGAGCTCAACCACCAGGAGCCTTCTGATGTGTTAACAATGCTAGGAAACGGAGGAACAAATAAAACCATCTACATTGACTACCTAATGATAGGAGATGACCCTTCCTCAAATTCTAGAACAATATTATCAATTTTAACACCAACAACAATAGGTATAGTGCCCTACCAAGACTGCAATTACCACAAAGTGGCTGTAACATCCCCAAACCCGGCCCATTCACTATGACCGAATCTGGTTATGTTAGTGAAAATATATTTTTTTTCCTTAGAATTTAAAACACGGAAATTTACTATCTTTCTGGTACAACCCGTGTACTTTTAAAACTATACTTTAAGACTTTGATATTAAATAGAAATGTCCATATTAAAACACTTGATCACTTATATATTTGTAAATCAAATATAATTTAAAAATAATAATAAAGTCATTTCCAAAATAAATGAAAAATCAAAATGGCCTTATTACATCAATATTTAAAATATCCAAAACTTAATAAAAAAATAAACTTAAAATATTTAAAATCCTCTTTCTGCATGGGCCACCTTGCAGCCTCTCCGATCCCGGTCCAACTCTACGCATCACCTGAAATGGTTAATAAGAATAGGGTGAGTCCACTGACTCAGTGCATAATCACATCACATATTTCCACACGTATGGGCTTGGCCCAATACCAAACAATTCACATCGCAAGTCATGCACGTATGCATCTCAGCCCAACCCACAAACCAACCGTACGCCAACCTTAGTAGACTCCCTGCCTAAGGCCGTGGATAAACCACCACTGATCACCTCGTGATCCAAATCATTACCTTGGCAACTCTCTGCACAAGGCCGTGGCTGAGCCACCGATCAACCAACATGATCCAACAACATATTCTGCCTACGGTGATGCACATAGCCATCAACCGCCGAGATGGGCACCAAGCCAACATCTCCCTTGATGAGGCACACAGCAACTCATCAAGCGCTAATGTAGCCTGAGCCAACATTAGTCCACGTACAACTTGTGTACTCTTCCTCCTTCCTCTAATCAAACCCCACCTCACGCAAATATGTAGATGCTACAATTTAAGTCATCAAATACCATGCGTATAAATGCATATATCATATTATTACCACATCATACATGTATATAAATACATCATAAATAACTCACCACCACCAGATACTCATCACTTAGCCATCATAAACGGCTACCACACATAATACACAGGTTTAAACACGTTAGCAATCCAAACCACAGAAATAGTGCGATGATTACGCACCTGCTTGATACAGTCGACTAAACCTCGAAGTCACACGCTGCCCCTAAAAGCCTGTCGAAACCCCCTTGATGAGTAACCGATTCAAACAGCCCCCCTAAGTGCTCCCTCACACCGGCTTAACAATAGATCCTCTTCGGCTAATAGCACTACCAACTGAGGGAAAGAAAATTCGGTGCCAAGGTGGCGTGGATTCGGCTAACAAGAAAATCAAGGAGAGGGAATAGCAATTTCGGCCACAGGTGTTTGAAAAGAGGGAAGGAAGAAGTGTGGGGTGTACTTTCGATTTAGTAAAATGAAGGAAAAGGGAGGGATGAAATGGAGTGGTTTTGGCTCAATGAAACGGGGAGAAGAGAAAAAAAAATAGCTAAATGACCTTGAAGCTTCGGCCAAAGGAAAAAGTGAAGCAATTTCGGCAAGGAGATCAAATGATGGAAAAAGGGGCCAAAAAGGTGAGCATTTCTCTATTTATAGACAAAATTTCGGCTCACCCTACCCACATGCAACAAACCAAAAATGCCCCCCCTAAGTTCCCCAAATTCGGCTACCACCTTCCTGGCTATATAATTCAAATTGATTTGAATTAATCAAATCACTTAACTCACTCCCAGCCACCCATTTGAAATCAATTCAAATTAAAAACAATATAAAACCCACCTTTATCCTACCTCCCCTCAAATTAAAATAAAAAAAAAATAAAAACAACCCAATATCACCATTATCCCACCGAATTCAAAAACAAAGCTCATCCTAATCTTCCAATTGAATCTGCATGTGCCGTCCACCTTCAATTTGCTGCCCAAAATAAATAAATAAATAACTAAAAAAACTAAAAGTCCAATTGCCATTCTCCAGGTTCGAACCTGGGACCAACTGCCGCATGCCTAACCCCCAACGCCCAGGCCACTCGGCCATCTTGATTTTTATGACAAAAACCACACCATAAAATCTTTAAGGGCTACCTACCCAAGCCCCCCAGCTGCATAAGAAAAATAAACACGCAAAAGCTGCTTCCGTTGCTCGAACCAACGCCCACACGCACCTTCAGCGCCTAAGTTCCGCACAGGCACCACCTGGACCAGCTGCTCCTTGCGACCAAACACGCCCCAAATTATTTTAAGGCCTTCTACCCTGCAACGCCATACTCCAAAAATTAAAACCCATCTGCTGCCTTCTTGGATCGAACCTAAGACCCTCACAGGCGCTACCTCCAGCCCCCAAAGCAGCGCATGAAGCCACTTTGCCAAAGCCTCTCATGTGCCAAAAATTGCCAAAAATTAATCTTAAGGCCTCCCTTGGCCCAATTCCTTTTTCACCCCAAAAATCCAAAATTTTCCAAGATCTTCCCTTTTAATCCCAACATTCTTAGAACCTCTAAAACTCATCCAAGCACTCCAAAAACCCACTAACACTTGATTAACCCAAAATGCACAGCCCCTAAACCAGGGTGTACAATTCTACCCTCCTTAAAATAATTTCGTCCCCGAAATTACTTGTCTAAACTAACAATCCAATTCCTCCCACTACGCTATGGCTGCGCACTCTGATCTTAAAGAGCTAACATACCTTCTCGGCACCGTTTCTAAGTTCATACTCAAGGTTCCGACTACTTTATGAGCAACAGATCAACCAATCACCAAAACGAACAAAACAACAAAGAATATTCCAGACTTAAGGAACTTACCAGTTGACCCATCAGGCACATCATTATCCTCTCTCCGACGAACTGCATAAACCAGTCCTGGCTGCCTTGCCTCAGTGCCACCATTACCTCGGTCTACTGCTCCCCGACCTCGGCCGGAACCATTTCCTCCATGGTTCGGACCACGACCTCTTGTCGCTTGCTGACCACCTCTGCCTGGTTGCACATAACCTTGACCTTCTGTCCAAGTCCTACTCGGGTTCTGGGGACAATCCTTAATCAGATGAGACTTGGACTTGCATCTGAAGCATTCCCGAACACGATTCCAGCACTCGCCAACATGGTACCTTCCGCATTGAGCACATAGACGATCTGGATTTCCGGCGGCTGGCTTAGCAGTATGAACAGGAGTCTCAACTCTCGGTCTTTTCTGAACCCTCTCAAACATTTCTGGCGATTCAACACTTCTCTTATCACGGTTCCTTTCTCTATTGTGCCTTTCAACCTTCTTGACCTCCTCAGCTATTCGAGCTTTCTCCACTAAAACGGCGAAGTCTCTTTCCTGATGCGGAGCAATCAAAATTCGCAGCTCATCCCGCAGACCATCTTCAAATCTGACACATCTCTCATAATCCGTTGCCACGATGCCTCGAGCATACCGGCTTAAACGTAAAAACTCAGCTTCGTACTCCGCTATCGACTTGCTACCTTGCACCAAATTGAGGAACGCCTTCCTCTGAGCGTCCACATAACTTGCTCCGACATATTTCCCTTCAAACTTGATCTTAAAGTAACCCCAATCCACTCGATCCACAGGGGTACTTTCCTTAACCGTGAGCCACCACTGGTAGGCCTCATCCCGTAGCAACGAAACAACTCCCTTAAGCTTTTCCTCAGCAGTTAAGTCTAAGTCATCCATAATCCTTTCAACAACCTCAAGCCAGTACTCTGCCACGTTTGGAGCTACCCCGAACACCCCTATGAAAACCTCGGCTCCATTCGCCCTAAGCCTTTCGGGCACTGACTTCTGAGTCCTATTACCCACATTGGCTCCTGCCACTCGTTCGAGCACTCGCAACACCGCTTGTGACACTACATCGTCTCCTCCAGTCTGATCCTGTTGTTCAACCTCCACAGCTGGTGGCGGTGCATCACTCTCTGACCCATGGCGTGACCCAACCGGTTCCGATACTGACATCCTGCCTCTACCCCGTCCACGAGTATTGCGACCACGCCCCCTAGAGCTCATATCTAGCCTCGATTTAATCTGTTTGGAAAGTTTTATGGATTAGAAATTCTTGTTTCACTGTTTTATCCACGAGCAATTTTATGCAATGAAGTTTCCGAGAGTAGTTCTTTCGAGCAATCAAGTTTCCTTCCCTACCCAGGGGTAATTCCGTCACTTTTCCTAAATAGGGGTATTTTGGTAATAACTCAGAGTCAATTTTGAAAATAGTTCTCCAACTTCAAAATTTACAAAATCTCAAGGGTCGTCTTGAAAACTTTGTTTCTCAAACAAAGTGTGTTGCAAAAATTCCAAAAAGTAGGGTCATTTTCGTAATTTTGGAAATCATGGGCATTTTCGTAAATTCTCCAAATCGGAATACCATTGTATTTCGTAAAATAGGGTTTTCTGATATTTAGTAAAACAGGAATATTCCAGTAAAAGTTGAGAGAAAATTTAGAAACCAAGGGCATTTCGGAAATTTTATCAACCAGGGTATTTTGGTAATTTTTGTCATCAGGGAAAATTTTTTTCTAAATTTCTAAAGTCGGGGTATTATTTTTGCCATACAGAAAATTGGGTACTTTTGCAAAGTAAGAAAATTTTATTAAACTTGGGGCTAAATTGGAAATTTTGAAAGTCAAGGGCATTTTAGTAATTTTCAACATAGGGGTATTTTCGTAAATTTTCCCAAATCGAGGTATATTGCTATTTTGAAAACTAGAGATTTTAATATTTGCAAAGTAAAAATCATTTTAACAAGAGTTGAGGGTAGTGTGGTAATTTTATAATACAGGGGCATTTTTTGTAATTTTGCCACTAGGGGCAATTTGGTAATTTTGGTAAATCGAGAAAATGTTTTCCAAAACCAGATTTAGGGTTTACAAACCAAAGGGGTAAGTTTGAAAATTTTAAAACTAAGGATTTTAAAACAATAAGGCTAATCCCTTCCGGGTTTTTAATAATTGGTTTAGCCCATGAACAAGTCCTCTTGGTTAAGGTGAACCGTAGCTACGCACCAGGTAGGATTCGAGTGGAGAGGAGGTGAGTCACGCGGACTGCTTAAGTACCAAGCTCCCACCGAATACCAATCCTAGACATGCGCACACAGGTTGCCACACCTTAACTCGGCGACTTACTTCATAGGTTTGTTTATTAGGCACTTTAAATCTTATGCACGTGTTTGAGGAGACTAGTCTTAGGGTCCAACAGATCCTATTATTCTATTCTACGAGCCCAACTAAGCCCAAATCAATTCATACAAGCAATCACTTCAAGAAAGTCCGAAGTACTTACCTGGTGGACTTCGGGTCGGAGGTACAGGTGCCATGCCAGAATAACCTGAAAAAGTTTCTTAAAAGCCCACATTTTTGAAAAGTCCATTTGAAAATGTTTTTGGGCCCAAAACCCTCAAAGCCGAGTTTTGAACCTGGCTCTGATACCAAACTGTAACATCCCCAAACCCGGCCCATTCACTATGACCGAATCTGGTTATGTTAGTGAAAAAATATATTTTTTTCCTTAGAATTTAAAACACGGAAATTTACTATCTTTCTGGTACAACCCGTGTACTTTTAAAACTATACTTTAAGACTTTGATATTAAATAGAAATGTCCATATTAAAACACTTGATCACTTATATATTTGTAAATCAAATATAATTTAAAAATAATAATAAAGTCATTTCCAAAATAAATGAAAAATCAAAATGGCCTTATTACATCAATATTTAAAATATCCAAAACTTAATAAAAAAAAATAAACTTAAAATATTTAAAATCCTCTTTCTGCATGGGCCACCTTGCAGCCTCTCCGATCCCGGTCCAACTCTACGCATCACCTGAAATGGTTAATAAGAATAGGGTGAGTCCACTGACTCAGTGCATAATCACATCACACATTTCCATACGTATTGGCTTGGCCCAATACCAAACAATTCACATCGCAAGTCATGCACATATGCATCTCAGCCCAACCCACAAACCAACCGTACGCCAACCTTAGCAGACTCCCTGCCTAAGGCCGTGGATAAACCACCACTGATCACCTCGTGATCCAAATCATTACCTTGGCAACTCTCTGCACAAGGCCGTGGCTGAGCCACCGATCAACCAACATGATCCAACAACATATTCTGCCTACGGTGATGCACATAGCCATCAACCGCCGAGATGGGCACCAAGCCAACATCTCCCTTGATGAGGCACACAGCAACTCATCAAGCGCTAATGTAGCCTGAGCTAACATTAGTCCACGTACAACTTGTGTACTCTTCCTCCTTCCTCGAATCAAACCCCACCTCACGCAAATATGTAGATGCTACAATTTAAGTCATCAAATACCATGCGTATAAATGCATATATCATATTATTACCACATCATACATGTATATAAATACATCATAAATAACTCACCACCACCAGATACTCATCACTTAGCCATCATAAACGGCTACCACACATAATACACAGGTTTAAACACGTTAGCAATCCAAACCACATAAATAGTGCGATGATTACGCACCTGCTTGATACAGTCGACTAAACCTCGAAGTCACACGCTGCCCCTAAAAGCCTGTCGAAACCCCCTTGATGAGTAACCAATTCAAACAGCACCCCCTAAGTGCTCCCTCACACTGGCTTAACAATAGATCCTCTTCGGCTAATAGCACTACCAACTGAGGGAAAGAAAATTCGGTGCCAAGGTGGTGTGGATTCGGCTAACAAGAAAATCAAGGAGAGGGAATAGCAATTTCGGCCAAAGGTGTTTGAAAAGAGGGAAGGAAGAAGTGTGGGGTGTACTTTCGGTTTAGTAAAATGAAGGAAAAGAGAGGGATGAAATGGAGATGTTTTGGCTCAATGAAACGGGGAGAAGAGAAAAAAATAGCTAAATGACCTTGAAGCTTCGGCCAAAGGAAAAAGTGAAGCAATTTCGGCAAGGAGATCAAATGATGGAAAAAGGGACCAAAAAGGTGAGCATTTCTCTATTTATAGACAAAATTTCGGCTCACCCCACCCACATGCAACAAACCGAAAATGCCCCCCTAAGTTCCCCAAATTCGGCTACCACCTTCCTGGCTATATAATTCAAATTGATTTGAATTAATCAAATCACTTAACTCACTCCCAGCCACCCATTTGAAATCAATTCAAATTAAAAACAATATAAAACCCACCTTTATCCTACCTCCCCTCAAATTAAAATAAAAAAAAAATAAAAACAACCCAATATCACCATTATCCCACCGAATTCAAAAACAAAGCTCATCCTAATCTTCCAATTTAATTTGCATGTGCCGTCCACCTTCAATTTGCTGCCCAAAATAAATAAATAAATAACTAAAAAAACTAAAAGTCCAATTGCCATTCTCCAGGTTCGAACCTGGGACCAACTGCCGCACGCCTAACCCCCAACGCCCAGGCCACTCGGCCATCTTGATTTTTATGACAAAAACCACACCATAAAATCTTTAAGGGCTACCTACCCAAGCCCCCCAGCCGCATAAGAAAAATAAACACGCAAAAGCTGCTTCCGTTGCTCGAACCAACGCCCACACGCACCTTCAGCGCCTAAGTTCCGCCCAGGCACCACCTGGACCAGCTGCTCCTTGCGACCAAACACGCCCCAAATTATTTTAAGGCCTTCTACCCTGCAACGCCATACTCCAAAAATTAAAACCCATCTGCTGCCTTCTTGGATCGAACCTAAGACCCTCACAGGCGCTACCTCCAGCCCCCAAAGCAGTGCATGAAGCCACTTTACCAAAGTCTCTCATGTGCCAAAAATTGCCAAAAATTAATCTTAAGGCCTCCCTTGGCCCAATTCCTTTTTCACCCCAAAAATCCAAAATTTTCCAAGATCTTCCCTTTTAATCCCAACATTCTTAGAACCTCTAAAACTCATCCAAGCACTCCAAAAACCCACTAACACTTGATTAACCCAAAATGCACAGCCCCTAAACCAGGGTGTTACAGTGGCAAGGATGATTGTACTGTCCCTATTCTTTGGAGAGGTGAAAAGAGTTAAAAAGCTTACAAAAACAATGGTAATGTCAGATATTGTCCCATTCAAAGGTACAAATAAGATAAGGTTTCCTCCTTTAGTTGGAGAAAAAAACTCATGAGCTCATAAACTTAGATGGGTCCCAGATCCTTCTAGAATTTAATGACATTATTTCTATGTAAATCCATCTTAAGTAAAACTTCTCACTTTAGGTAAGACTAAAAGTACTTCTAAACAATTCCCTATCCTTTTTCTTTCCCATCTAGTTCAACCTCTCATAACGGTGTAATGTGAAGGAAACTCTTAAAATGTTTGTATTTTATTCATTCTTCTATGCAAACCTTGCTTATAGTTTTGTATTCTTTTGTTATTGTGGGGTCTTTGAAGAGCATACTAGCAAACTCATATAATTTTCCAACCTAGTAACTAGTTTTCTAATTCCAAAATATTATTTATTTAAATCAACTAAAATAAATAGAACTAATTCTTTCAATTAAATTATTCTCTCAACTCAATTTTAATTTTATTAAAGTCATGATACATAATCACGTTTCTTTTCCATCAACCATGCAATGTCAATGAGATATTGTTTACTCTTTATTGGGTAATGAATTACACTACTGTAAGTAAAGTTATTTCATACATAAGTTGTATACCCAATGTACCAGCTTTTGGCTCTATTACCAATTGAACTCAGGCTTTTAATATATCAAATTATACGAGTTACATACACATAGTCAATCAGTTACTCAAGATTGAAGTAAGTCACACCATGAACGTCAAAAGTAAATAAATTCAACTTGGGTCTTATCTAATGTATTGTCAATCTAGACAATCACCAGATAACTACATTTACATTTCTATCTTTTTGGGAGCCATCTGCTTCGATGCCCTAGATAAGATATCTCCCCAATTACACTTGATAGACAACATAATAGTCTCTTGAATCAATTTGTTTAATTTTGATTCTTCAAACTACGAGTCATTTAAATTACCTACTAATATAAGTTATTTTCTCACATCACGATCCAACCACATGCTACAACTTAATATTAGTTAAACCTTAGATAATCAGTGAGCCAAAGCAAGCAAATAAAAATAAAAAATTCATACTACATCTTGAGTGTCTATTCTCTTTACCATATTTAGATTATCTTCAACATACAGATGAATATATATATATATATATATAAGAAAAATAAATTTGGAATTCTAAATTTCCATTAATGAAACACCCCAAACACTATAATCGGATCTAGTATGTCACTAAAGTAATTTTTATAAAACATGTCGCATTTTGGAAAATATTCAAGTTTAAACACTTATACCAAATAAACTTAATAATTTATTAAAGGCATATAAGATATAAAGTTATAAATTACCTTGGTGAATTTTAAATAAAAACCAAAATTTTATACATGTCTTAACTTAAATATAAAATTTAAATACCCAATAATAAAAGCCCAACATAAAACTAATACATAAATTATAGTCTAGTGGCCCATGGCCTTATTACATTGAAACTTAAAATCCACTAATAAAAGAAACATTAAAGTAACTAAATAATGAAGAGTCCTTTGCTGAATCCAAATAATCTCTCACATGGCTATCTTGCGCTCCTCTCCAGCCCGGTCCGATGCACTAGGTGCTCCTTGAAATTTTTAAATAATAGGTTGAGTCGCGAGACTCAGTGTGCAACTCTCTTGCACCATTAGATTTGGACCTTAACCCCACAGAACATAATAACAGATTATATATATATATATATATATATATATATATATAACTAACAAAAATTATGCAAGCCCAACCCAAATCCTAGGTTTCCATCCGCTACACGCCACCCGTACCAGCCATTCACACCATTGGGGATTTCTACAATCAACCCACACCGCTACACGCCATTGATGGCAGTCTTGCTGCTCATCGTCAGATCATGGCCGTAGCCACTACAACACGTCATGACAAAAGCCACTACAACAGGTCACGGCAAAAACTGCTACAACAGGTCACGGCAAATGCCGCTACAATAGGTCACGGCAAAAGCCGCTACAACAGAACACTTCCCCTTTCATCAAACCCAACCCCATGCAATCACAGAAAATCGGCATATTCATATCATTTAATCAGAACATTCACTTAGAATGACAGGGATCACTAACCTGGTGAGTTGCTTTTACCCTCTTTGGGTTTCAATCATTATGCCGAGATTTCAGCATTAACCAAAATATAACAGATTAATAAACATATTTTAACAGGCAATCTATATGGTGTGGAAGTGTTACACACCTGATATCGCGTAGTTTTACTCCCTTAGTTAATTCCTTACTATCTGGGTCTACAACCCTTAGTATAAAACCTTGCTCAAAAGCCGGAAGAATACGAAGATTTGGGTTCCCCTACATTCGGCCAAGGATTAGTAAATACCCGAATTTACATGCTAAAAACAATAGATCTCCTTACCTTAAAATCCCGAAAGTAACACGATTCGAGTTTTACTGAACTCTAACTTAGAGATCTAAGCAAATGAATCCCCTTCAAATCCCAGAAGGCCGCAAATGAGAGAAAACACGAGATTAGCCAACTATTTAACCATTCGGCTATAGTCTCAAAAAGTCGGAAACGATCAAAAGAAAACCTAAATCGATACTTACCTCTATAGAAGGTTTCGACTATCCCTTGTAGAAAGATTCAGCAATCACAGAAGAAGATTGAAGCGTAGAAGATTAAAGATCTAGGAGTTTTCAGCTTTTTAAGGAAATCCCGAAAAGATGAACTAGATGTGTATTTCGGCTTTTAGAAGAATTGAATGAGGAGTTTCGACTTTTAGTGAATGGGAGAAGAATAACAATGGAGATCAGAAGATTTAGCTAAAAGGAAATTTCAAAGAAAAAGAAAGAAAAGGTGAGAAAACAATGGTGATTTTCAGCTTTTGGAAGAGAAAAGATGAGAAAAGAAAACAAGTGAGATGGCCTTCAAAATTTCGGCACAAGAAGAGAAGAAAGAGTAGGGTTCCAATGCCAGAATTGATTAGCTATCCCCTCTAATTATAGAAATTTCGGCACTTACCCAACCTTGTAGATAAATCCTATCTTTTCTCCTTTTTCTTAATCTACTAACTCATCTAAAAGAGACTTAATTATCTCTAACTCTTCCTTCCTTTATCAGCTTAATTATCCATATATTAAAACATGAAATAAATCCCTAAATAATAGCCTTGTGCCGTCCCCCCTAGCTCCTCTTTAAATGCTGGATTTGGCCCAAAAACATGGGCTCCAAGTGGCCAAAACTTGGGCCTCCTCCTTTACCAGTGACTCCAACTCCCTTCCCTCTTAGTGGCGCCATTTTGCCACTGGGCCACAAGCCCAATCTTGATATTTTTAACATAGATAACTATCTTTAAAACTTATAATGCCCAAACAGAACATTTTAACTAAGGTCTCAGCCCATTCCTGAGCCCAATTAATACCTCAATTCTTAATTTAACATATTTAAGCATTCATTACACAAAATGCACAGGCCCTAAAATTCAGGATGTTACAGTTCTACCCTCCTTAAAGAAATTTCGTCCTCGGAATTTCCAACTAACTACTAATTGTACTACCCAAGTCTCACCACTATGCTTTCGCTGCGCACTCTAATTCTAGAGCCAAAATAAACACTTAGAATACTATGGTAGAGTACGCACCAGTATTCGCATCCAAATCATCCTCGTCCCCCTGGCGACGTGCTGCATAGACTAAAGCTGGCTGCCTCGCCTCAGCATAACCTGCACCTCCACGACCATGTCCCGTGCCATTGCCACCATTGACTTGACCACGGCCCCTTGGTGGTTGTTGACCTCCTCTGCCAACCTGATCAGAACCTCGTCCAGTTGGCTGTACCTGATCCTTCTGTGGACAGTCCTTTATCATATGCTCCAGGGATCCACACCTGAAGCATCCACCGGTTTTCCTTCTGCACTCCCCATAATGTGCCTTCCCACATGAAGGACATGATCGATTCTGACCCTCAGTAGCAGTTGTCGGAGCACGAGCTGGCCTATCAGACTTAGGCCTTTTTTGAAAATTTCCAGATGATCCCGACGGCCCAACATCCTCTTATCTCTATTCCTATCCTTATCCTTATCCCTTTCTTGTCTTTCAGTTCGCTTCACTTCCTCAGCTATCTTAACTTTCTCAACTAGGACAGCAAAATCTCTTTCTCGCTGCGATGCTATCAAAACCCTTAACTCATTCCGCAGTCCATCCTCGAACCGCACACAACGTTCATATTCATTTGCTACCATTCCTCGAGCGCAGCGGCTCAAACACAGAAACTCCGCCTCATATTCAGCCACAGATTTACTTCCCTGCAGCAAATTTAGAAATGCCTTCCTCTGGCCGTCCACATAGCTAGCCCCAATATACTTTCCCTGAAATGACTCCTTAAAGAAGTCCCAGTCAATCCGATCTGCGGCAGTACCCTCCTTCACCATGAGCCACCATTGGTAGGCCTCGTCTCGAAGAAGAGACACGACCCCTTTCAACTTCCCCTCCGCCATGAAATCCAAATCATCCATTATACGCTCAGTTGCTTCCAACCAATACTCAGCTGTGTTAGGGGCTACGCCAGAAACACCCCTAAACACTTTCGCTCCGTTGGCTTGGAGTCGTTTAGATACCGATTTTTGAGCTCCTGAACCCGTGCCTACCCCAGCAACTCTTTCGAGTACCCGCAACATCGCTTGAGATACCACATCATCTCCGGCCGCCTGATCCCGTAACTCTCCCTCCACAGTTGGAGGATCCGGCATTTCGTTTCCTGACACGTGGCCAGACCCTACTGGCTCAGACAAGGTCATCCTACCCCTACCGTGTCCCCGCGGCAGACGTCCACGACCCCTTGTACTCATTCTTCCGATTCACGTTTATCTGATTAAAAATTTTATGAATTATTAACTCTTTCCACTGATTATCCACGAACAATCTTATGAAAAGAAATTTTAAGAGTGATTCTTTCGAATTCGAACCTATCTATAGTTTTAGTCTCAAGTTTACCTCCTAATTCTAAAGGCCACATACATTCAACAATCAACATACAGACAACATCCATGCACCCACATTCAACACATAGGGGTATTTTTGTCATTCCACTACCCAGGGGTATTTTCATAATTTTATCCTACAGGGGTATTTTCGTAATTTTCAAAATAGAGTTTCTTGTTGATTTCATGAAATAAGGGTATTTTGGTAATTTTGCAATCCGAGGGTATTTCGGTAATTTTGAAGTCCAAGGGTATTTCGGTAATTTTGCAATCCAGGGGTATTTCGGAAATTTTGAAATCCGGGGGTATTTCGGTAATTTTAAGATCAGGGGTACTTTGGTCATTTTACAAATTAGGGGCAATTTAGTAATTTTTACAAATCAAGGATATTTTGGGAAATTTTACAAATCAAGGGTATTTTCAAAAAAATTTACGAAACTAAGAAGATTTGTTTTTCAAAGGAAAAGTTTTGTTGACTTTGTAAATCGGGGTATGTTTGCAACTCATGGGTATCTTAGTAATAATAATTTTTTTTTGTAAAAATAAGGTGGCTGGTCCCTTTCGGGTTTTAATTATAGAGTTAGGCCCGTCAACAAATCCTCGTGGCTAGGGTGAACAGTCACTACGCACCAGGTAGGATTCCAGCGAAGAGGAGGTGAGTCACTCAGACTGCTTAAGTACCAGGCTCTTCCGGATCCAATCCTAGACATGCGCATGCCTGTTGCCAGACCCTAGTCTTGCGACTTGTTCACGGGTTTTGTTTAGTGAAGTTAAGTCTTATGAGATTTAAGGAGTTATTTAAGCTAAGCCTAGACTCCATCAAGTTCTAATCTAAATAATCTACGTCCCATATAGCCCATCAAGCCCATCAAGCCCACATCTATATATATATATTTATATATATTATATATATATATATATATATATATCACACAATGGTTCAGAATACTTACCTACTGGCTCAGACAAGGTCATCCTACCCCTACCGTGTCCACCAACGGACGTCCACGACCCATTGTACTCATTCTTCCGATTCATGTTTATCTGATTAAAAATTTTATGAATTATTAACTCTTTCCACTGATTATCCACGAACAATCTTATGAAAAGAAATTTTAAGAGTGATTCTTTCGAATTCGAACCTATCTACAGTTTCAGTCTCAAGTTTACCTCCTAATTCTAAAGGCCACATACATTCAACAATCAACATACAGACAACATCCATGCACCCACATTCAACACATAGGGGTATTTTTGTCATTCCACTACCCAGGGGTATTTTCGTAATTTTATCATACAGGGGTATTTTCGTAATTTTTAAAATAGAGTTCCTTGTTGATTTCATAAAATAAGGGTATTTTGGTAATTTTGCAATCCGGGGGTGTTTCGGTAATTTTGAAGTCCAAGGGTATTTCGATAATTTTACAATCCAGGGGTATTTCAGAAATTTTAAAATCTGGGGGTATTTCAGTAATTTTAAGACCAGGGGTACTTTGGTCATTTTACAACTTAGGGGCAATTTAGTAATTTTTGCAAATCAGGGATATTTTGGGAAATTTTACAAATCAAGGGTATTTTCAAAAAAAATTACGAAACTAAGAAGATTTTTTTTTGTATGGAAAAGTTTTGTTGACTTTGTAAATCGGGGTATGTTTGCAAATCATGGGTATCTTAGTAATAATAATTTTTTTCAAAATAAGGTGGCTGGTCTCTTTCGGGTTTTAGTTATAGAGTTAGGCCCGTCAACAAATCCTCGTGGCTAGGGTGAACAGTCACTACGCACCAGGTAGGATTCCAGTGAAGAGGAGGTGAGTCATTCGGACTGCTTAAGTACCAGGCTCTTCCGGATCCAATCCTAGACATGTGCATGCCTGTTGCCACACCCTAGTCTTACGACTTGTTCACGGGTTTTGTTTAGTGAAGTTAAGTCTTATGAGATTTAAGGAGTTGTTTAAGCTAAGCCTAGAGTCCATCAAGTTCTAATCTAAATAATCTACGTCCCATATAGCCCATCAAGCCCACATATATATATATATATATATATATATATATATCACACAATGGTTCAGAATACTTACCTGGCGGACTTGGGCCGGAGACGCAGGTGCCATGCCGAGCTAACAGACCTGTATCATTTATAAATATGCATGTTTCAAAAACCCAACTTTAGAAAACGTTTTGAGCCCAAAAACCCCCAGAGCCGAGTTTTGAACCGGGCTCTGATACCAATTTGTAACACCCCAAACCCGACCCAAACACTATAACCGGATCTGGTATGCCACTAAAGTAATTTTTATAAAACATGACGCATTTTGGAAAGTATTCAAGTTTAAACACTTATACCAAATAAACTTAATAATTTATTAAAGTCATATAAGATAGAAAGTTATAAATTACCTTGGTGAATTTTAAATAAAAACCGAAATTTTATAAATGTCTTAACTTAAATATAAAATTTAAATGCCCAATAATAAAAGCCCAACATAAAACCAATACATAAGTTATAGTCTAGTGGCCCATGGCCTTATTACATTGAAACTTAAAATCCACTAATAAAAGAAACATTAAAGTAACTAAATAATGAAGAGTCCTTTGCTGAATCCAAATAATCTCTCGCATGGCCACCTTGCGCTCCTCTCCAGCCCGGTCCGATGCACTAGGTGCTCCTTGAAATTTTTAAATAATAGGTTAAGTCGCGAGACTCAGTGTGCAACCCTCTTGCACCATTAGATTTGGGCCTTAACCCCACAGAACATAATAACAGATTATATATATATATATATATATATATATATATATATATATATAGCAAAACTTATGCAAGCCCAACCCAAATCCTAGGTTTCCATCTGTAATATCCCGAATTATGGCCTATGCATAATTGCTTAATTGAATGTGAAAGCATGACTTTGTATGTATGAATGTGTATTTATGAATGCTGGTGAAATTTTAGAGTAGTAAGAAATGCCTTAGGAAAATATCGTATCTTAAGATTAAAAAGGGAACTAAGCCTAACAGGGCCTTAAGAGAAAATGAGGGTGAAATATGACACACAGTTGGGCTTGGAAAAGTGGCTTGGAGGTGCCACTTAGGGCTCTGGAAATGACGCCACATGCTAGGGGAAGGACTTGAGTTCGAGTCACAAGGGAAGCAACATTTTGGAGTTTTATTTTCGGCAAGGAAAGGGAGGTAGTGGACGGCACAAGGCTATATTTTAGGAGTTTTATTCTCTTTAAAATTCGGCTAAATAAGAGATAAAGGGGAGGGATAATTCTTTTTATCAATTCGAATAAAGTGATAATTAAGAGATAATAAGAGAGAGTTGGCCGAATAGGGGGAACTAAGTGTAGTATTTTCGGCCAAAAGAATGAAGAAAGGCCATTTGTTTCTTTTTCTTTTCTTTTGAAAGTCTCTGCCGAAATTCTCTTGGCATCTTCTCCATTTTCTTTTGTTGACAAAACCGCAAGCTCCCTCTCAAAGACTCACCATTGCCGAATCCTCCATCTCTATTCTTCTTCTTCTTTGTTTCAATTCATCAAAAGCAGAAACCCCAAAGACAACCCCTAGCCGATTCCGTCACACCATTCAAAAGCCGAAAGTAAGCCTTTTTAAGACCATAGCCGATTATTCAAGGAAGCCGAAATCAAGTTCTTTCTAGCCTATAGCCGAATATCTCAAGGGGTATCAAGAAGAAGTGTTGTCGACTTCTGTATTAAGGGTAAGAGCTAGTATCATTCGATTTCCATTCTTTTCATTTAGACTTGCCGAAAACAATGTACTAATCTCCTTAGTGTGCTTTGCCGAAACTATGAAGGATCTCTCGGGATCTAGCAAGTGTCGACTTCTAGGAAGGATATTCCGGGATTTACAAAGATCAAAGGTAAGTTATGTAGTTGGCCAAGGGCCATTCATTAGTATTTTAATGTTAGAAGTGGATTTAACATATACCCTGTAGGTTTCGACAACTTCATAACCAAGAAGCAACTTTCGGGATTTGAGGATTTCAAGGTAAGGGTACTCACACATTCGGCCAAGGGCCTATTTTAGTATTTAGACCTGTTTCTTATTTATTTTAAAAGCCAAAAACTAACCTATGTAGAGATCTAGTGCTTGGCAGGAATACAAGGAGGAGCATAGCATAGATTTCGAGATTTGATTAGTATTAAATCGGCACCAAGGTAGGTTTTAAGTGTACTAATCCTATTTGGATTTGGTTTTTTTTAGCCGAATGGCTTTGTACTAATGTGATTGGGGTTGGCCGAATATAGGCATCAAAGGTCTAAAGCAGTAGATTGAATTTTCGGGATTTGGATTGAAAGCATTGAGCGAATCAGGTGTGTACCCCACACTATCTTTCAATACGATTTATGGCAATATTTAACATGAGCATGTTTATAAGAATGTGAATGTGGCTAAGTACCATGCTATGGTACAAAGTACTCAGGTACATTTCCTACTCCTACTGTGAGTATGATAAATAATGGTTAGGGCACCTAAGTGCAGTTATAAGAATATGAATAAAGTATGAAACATAATTTTGCATGATATGACATGGGGCATATGGGATATTATGAAAGGGGAAGTGAAAGTGGTGACCTAAGACCACGATAAGTGAATGTGGTGACCTAAAACCACGATATCTGAATATGGTGTCTCATGACACGAACTATGTATCTGGTGGCTATGCCACGAATTTTATAAGGGCGATGAGCACGTCGACTGCAGCGACTGCCTTCGATGGTGTGTAGCGGATGGAGGGTTGACTTAGTAGTCCCCACGGTGCGCAGGATGGTACGGGTGATGTGTAGCGGAGGGCCTATAGGTTTGGGTTCGGGTTGCATCATTATTCCCTATCTGTTATATGAATGTGTATGTGATATGATAATTATGCCTCAATTGTTAAATTTTGGTGTTGGTTACACATTGAGTCTGTTTGACTCACCCCGTTGGGGAACATTTTTCAGGTGATGATCAATAATGGACCGGGTCGGCAGGAGCTTAAAGGTGGCCATGCTCAGCAAGGAAATTTTTATGATTTGGACATTTTTATTTTAAGTACTTTAAATTTATTTGGGATTGTTTTGATGTAATAAGGCCATAGTGATAAACTGTTTATGCATGCATTTTATTAATTTCAACATGTTATGAAATTTATCAGATTAAAGATCAAATGTTTTATTTAAAACTAAACCCTAAATGATTTAACACTTAAATTCATATGATTTCTAATTAAAGAAGGAATTCAGCAAATCTTCTAACTTAATGTTTTTGAAACTTGACAATGAGATTTCATAAAACTTATATTTCAAAAATAAATTGGTTTTCCAACTTGAGCCCAACCCAAATCGAGTTTTTTCGAAATCACTTAAAGATTTTCAAAGGGACCCATGAATTTGAACTGTTTTTACTCGAGGAACATACCAGATCTGGTCGAGACTCGTGGGCCGGGTTTGGGGTGTTTCAACTTGGTATCAGAGCCCAGTTTTAAACTCTCGGCCTTGGGTTTAAGGTCCAAAACGTTTTCAAAATTAATCCCAAAATAAATTTTTGAGAAAATTTTGTGAAAAGCAGGTTTTTCTGGCATGGCACCTAAGTCTCCGACCCGAAGTCCACTAGGTAAGTACCTCTAACCTTTGTGTGATTTATATTGTGATCTGTAGAAGGGTAGAAATGGAATGGAACGTAGACTAGCATGATAAGTACTTGAACCCTAGGACTAGGTTACCCCAACCATTACATAAGACTTAATTGCCTAATTAAACACACCTGTGTCTAAGTCGCCGAGTTAGGGTGTGGCAACCATTGTGCGCATGTCTAGGATTGGTATTCGGTGGGAGCTTGGTATTTAAGCAGTCCGCGTGACTCACCTCCTCTCCACTCGAATCCTACCTGGTGCGTAGCTTCGGTTCACCCTAACCAAGAGGACTTATTCATAGGCTAAACCCCTAACTAAAACCCGAAAGGGACTAGCCGTATTTTTATGGAAACCCTACTTTAAAAAAATTACTAAATTACCCTTTTGATTTATAAAAGCTATTCCATAAAATTTTTCTGAAGTATTCTTGATTTATGAAAATTTCTAAAATACCCCTATTTGCAAAATTACGAAAATGCCCTTGGTTTTAAAAGTTACCATATCACCCCCGATTTCAATAAAATTTCCTTATTTTGTAAAAGTATTTAAAAATCCTATTTTTGGAAAGTCCAAAATACCCCGATTTGAAAAAAAATTTACGAAATTACCCCTGGTTTACCAAAATTACCAAAATGACCCTATTTTCCGAAATTTTGAGCATACCTTTGATTTGGAAAATCTTTCTTCCAAAATACCCATGAGTTTGGAAAATTTTGAAATGACTTTTGTAATTTTCAAATTGACCCCGATTATTTACCAAAATACCCCTGTAGGACAAATGACGAAAATACCCCTGGGGTAGGAACGGACAGAAATGTCCGAAGAGTGAATGTGTATGGGAGATACTATGGAATGGATGTGCTTTTCTGTGAATTAGGATAGAAAACTTGAGACTTTGAATGATCGAAAGAATCTCTATTAAGCTTTGGACATAAAACTCCTTCGCGAATAATCAGTGGAATAAAAGCTAATTCATAAAATTTCTTAATCAGATTAAAGCACGATCGTAGAAATGAGTTCTAGAGGACGTGGTCGTAACATGCGAGGACGCGGTAGAGGCAGAATGGCCGTGTCGGAACCCATTAGATCGGGTCAAGGGTCTGACAATGAGGTACCACCGCCACCACCATCCCCAGCTGTTGGTGTCGAGCAGCAAGATCAGACGGGGGATGATGCTGTGTCGCAGGATGTGCTGCGAGTTTTGGAAATGGTGGCTGGAGCAGGTGGGAATATGGGAGCTCGAAAATCTGTACCCGAGCGACTCCGAGCCAATGGGGCTGAAATGTTTCGTGGAGTATCTGGTGTGGCACCCAGTACAGCTGAATATTGGTTGGAAGCAACGGAACGGATTATGGATGAGATAGATCTGACCCCTGAGGAGAAGTTGAAAGGAATGGTGGCGCTGCTACGCGATGAAGCGTATCAGTGGTGGCTCACAGTTCGGGATGGTGCCACAGCTGAGGATCTGACCTGGGAGTATGATAAGACGGCGTATCAGAAGAAGTATGTGGGAACCAGCTATACTGATGCGCAGAGGAAAGCTTTTCTGGGGCTGGTTCAAGGGAACAAGTTAGTGACTGAGTACGAAGCTGAATTTCTGAGGTTAAGCCGGTATGCTCGAGGAGTAGTGGCTACTGAGCATGAGCGTTGTGTTCAGTTTGAGGACGGATTAAGGGATGACCTGAGGTTGTTAGCCGCTCCACATCAGGAACGGGAATTTTCTGCGTTAGTGGAGAAAGCTAAGATAGCTGAAGGGATCAAGGACTCTGTGAGACAGCACTATAAACGGAACAAGCAGAAAAGAGGATTTGGGCCGTCAGGATCATCTGGGAATGTTCAGAAAAGGCCTAGAGTTGATGGGCCGCGAGGTCAGCAAGCTGGTACTGGAGGCCAATATCGTACCTGTGATCAGTGTGAGAAGAAACACTTAGGAAAGTGTTGGAAAAAGACTGGAGGATGCTTTAGGTGTAGGTCCAAGGACCACATGATTAAGGATTGTCCTATGAGGCCAGATGGAAATCGACCAGTGGCTCAGAATGTTAATCAGGCTGGTAGAGGTGGTAAGCAGCCTCAGCAAGGTCGTGGTCCGAATGGCCGAGGAAATGGCGCTGGAAGAGGACGTGGAACACCTGGCAGAGGTGCTAATAATAATACTGAAGCGAGACAGCCGGGCTTGGTATATGCAATTCACCGTAGGGAAGATGGAGACGCGCCGGACGTCATAACCGGTACGTTCCTTATTTTTGGCAAGCCCTATTTTGCTTTGATTGATGTGGGCTTGACCCATTCCTATGTTGCATGTAGTGTAGTTGAAACTCTAGACATAGCCTCTGAACTTTCTGATAGGGAGATGACTGTAGCAAGCCCACTAGGTCAAACTGTAGTGGTGAATAAGATCTTTCGGAAAGTGCCTTTAGAAATTCAAGGAATAGTATTTTCTGCCAACTTGATGGAACTTCCCTTTGGAGAATTCGATCTCATACTTGGTATGGACTGGCTAGTGGAGCATCGGGTTGTGTTGGACTGTGTAGCTAAGCGAATGGAATTAAGGACCCCGGAGGATGAGGTGGTCATTATGGTAGGAGAAAGAAGAAACTACTTGTCTAATGTAGTTTAGGCGCTAAAGGCTGAAAAGATGGTTCGTAAAGGGCACAAGGCGTTCTTGGCCTTTGTTAGTGCGATGGATAAGAAGGAAGAAGGTGTTAGTGGAGTTCGAACGGTAATGGATTTTGAGGATGTGTTTCCGGAGGAATTACCAGGAATACCCCCAGATAGGGAGGTAGAGTTTGGAATTGATCTACTACCGGGAACAGCTCCTGTGTCAATCGCTTCGTATAGAATGGCACCAAAGGAGTTGGTTGAGCTCAAGGCTCAAATTCAAGAATTGCTGGATCGTGGGTTTATTCGACCCAGTGTGTCTCCATGGGGAGCACCGGTCTTGTTTGTGAAGAAGAAGGACGGAACTATGCGCATGTGCATAGACTATCGTCAGTTGAATAAGCTGACCATCAAGAACAAGTACCCCTTGCCAAGGATAGATGACTTGTTCGATCAACTTAAAGGAGCAACGGTTTTCTCAAAGATCGATCTAAGGTCTGAGTATCATCAGCTTAAGGTGAAGGAAGGGGATGTCCATAAGACAGCTTTTCGGACAAGGTATGGGCATTTTGAGTTCGTAGTAATGCCGTTTGGTTTGACGAACGCCCCAGCTGCGTTCATGGATATGATGAACCGGGTTTTTCAACCTTACTTGGATAGGTTCGTCGTGGTGTTCATCGACAACATCTTGGTGTACTCTAAGTCCGAAGAGGAGCATGATGAGCATCTCCGAGTTGTGCTACAAGTGTTAAGGGAGAAGAAGCTATATGCCAAATTCAGCAAGTGTGAATTTTGACTTAAGGAAGTTGCGTTCTTAGGACATGTGGTGTCTACAGAAGGAATAAGGGTGGATCCTAGGAAAATTGAAGCAGTGTTAGATTGGAAACCACCTAGGTCGGTGGCAGAGATTCGTAGTTTCTTGGGATTAGCAGGCTACTACAGAAGGTTTGTGGAAGGGTTTTCGTCAATAGCCGCGCCTTTGACAAAGTTGTTAAGGAAGGAAGTACCCTTTGCATGGACGGATAAGCAGCAGGAGAGCTTTGAGAAGCTTAAGAAAGTGTTAACTGAAGCTCCGGTCTTGATTCAGTCGGAGGCAGGAAAGGATTTTACTGTGTATTGTGATGCTTCTCACACGGGATTAGGATGCGTACTGATGCAGGATGGTAAAGTAGTCGCTTATGCGTCTCGACAGTTAAGGCCACACGAGGTTAAATACCCGACTCATGATTTGGAACTAGCGGCAGTGGTCTTTGCTCTTAAGGTGTGGAGACACTATCTTTATGGGGAAAAGTCGGTAATCTACACAGACCACAAGAGTCTTAAGTATTTGTTGACTCAGAAGGAGTTGAACCTGAGACAGTGAAGGTGGGTGGAATTGCTGAAGGACTATGACTGTTCGATAGAGTATCATCCGGGCAAGGCGAACGTGGTGGCTGATGCCCTAAGTCAGAAAGTAGTGTCAGATCTAAGGGCGATGTTCGCACACCTAAGTTTGTATGATGATGGAAGCCTGTTGGCAGAGCTGCAAGTTAAGCCGACATGGTTGAATGAAGTGAAGGAGGGACATATGGTTGATGATGAGTTAAATGCTAAGCTACAGCAAGTACAGAATGGGGAATTGGAAGATTATGGCATTAATGGCGAAGGAGTGTTGTGTTTCAAGAGAAAGGTCTGTATGCCTAAGGATAAGGAACTTAGACGGAAACTTCTTCAGGAATCGCATAGTAGCCCCTACGCTATGCATCCTGGAGGAAGCAAGTTGTACAGAGACCTAAGAGAACAGTTTTGGTGGCCTGGTCTGAAGAAAGAAGTTACGGAATTCGTGGGAAAGTGTCTAACGTGTCAACAAGTTAGGGCTGAACACCAAGTTCCGTCAAGATTGCTTCAGCCAATCATGATTCTGCAGTGGAAGTGGGAGAGAATTACCATGGACTTCGTTAGTGGGCTTCCCCTTACGCCTACCAAGAAGGACTCGGTATGGGTAATAGTGGACCGTTTGACCAAGTCCGCGCACTTTATTCCAGTGAGAGTTGACTATTCTTTGCAGAGGTTGGCAAAGTTATATGTGGCGGAGATTGTAAGGTTGCATGGAGTTCCGATATCGATTATCTCAGATAGGGACCCAAGGTTTACTTCTCGGTTCTGGAAAGCGTTACATCAGGCTTTAGGCACTAAGTTGGATTTTTCTACGGCTTTTCATCCACAGTCTGACGGGCAGTCTGAATGGGTAATCCAAGTTTTAGAGGATATGTTGAGGGGCTGTGTGATGGATTTCAGAGGAAGTTGGGAGGAATATTTACCTCTAGCAGAATTTGCCTACAACAACAGCTATCAGGCTAGTATTCGGATGGCACCGTATGAAGCGCTGTATGGACGGAAGTGTCGAACTCCTACGTGTTGGACAGAGTTAGGAGAACGTCGAGTTTTGGGTCCAGAATTAGTGGCAGAATCTGAAGAGAAGGTTGAGATAATTCGTGCACGGTTGAAGGAAATAGACAGAAGTCGTACGCAGATCTTAAACGGAAAGAAATCGGATTTGATGTGGGAGACCAAGTATTCCTTATGGTTTCACCTTGGAAGAAGGTGATGAGATTCGGTCGGAAAGGGAAGTTAAGCCCAAGGTTTATAGGACCTTATCGAGTATTGAAGCGAGTTGGACCAGTGGCATATCAATTGGAGTTGCCACCGGAGTTGAAGCAGATGCACGACGTATTCCATGTGTCCATGCTACGTCGCTATCGATCGGATCCATCTCATGTGGTACTAGTCGAGGAGGTGGAGCTAAGACCAGACTTATCCTACGAGGAAGAGCCGACTCAGATTCTAGCACGTGATGTGAAAGTGTTAAGGAGGAAGTCAGTTCCTCTAGTCAAAGTATTATGGAGAAACCATGGATCAGGGGAAGCTTCGTGGGAGCCGGAAGAAGCAATGCGACAGCAATACCCTCACCTATTTCGGCCAGGTAATTTCGAGGACGAAATTATTTTAAGGGGGGTAGAACTGTAATATCCCGAATTATGGCCTATGCATAATTACTTAATTGAATGTGAAAGCATGACTTTGTATGTATGAATGTGTATTTATGAATGCTGGTGAAATTTTAGAGTAGTAAGAAATGCCTTAGGAAAATATCGTATCTTAAGATTAAAAAGGGAACTAAGCCTAACAGGGCCTTAAGAGAAAATGTGGGTGAAATATGACACACAGTTGGGCTTGGAAAAGTGGCTTGGAGGTGCCACTTAGGGCTCTGGAAATGACGCCACATGCTAGGGGAAGGACTTGAGTTCGAGTCACAAGGGAAGCAAAATTTTAGAGTTTTATTTTTGGCAAGGAAAGGGAGGTAGTGGACGGCACAAGGCTATATTTTAGGAGTTTTATTCTCTTTAAAATTCGGCTAAATAAGAGATAAAGGGGGGATAATTCTTTTTATCAATTCGAATAAAGTGATAATTAAGAGATAAACTTTATCAAAATAAGAGAGAGTTGGCCGAATAGGGGGAACTAAGTGTAGTATTTTTGGCCAAAAGAATGAAGAAAGGCCATTTGTTTCTTTTTCTTTTCTTTTGAAAGTCTCTGCCGAAATTCTCTTGGCATCTTCTCTATTTTCTTTTGTTGACAAAACTGCAAGCTCCCTCTCAAAGACTCACCATTGCCGAATCCTCCATCTCTATTCTTCTTCTTCTTTATTTCAATTCATCAAAAGCCGAAACCCCAAAGACAACCCCTAGCCGATTCCCTTACACCATTCAAAAGCCGAAAGTAAGCCTTTTTAAGACCATAGCCGATTATTCAAGGAAGCCGAAATCAAGTTCTTTCTAGCCTATAGCCGAATATCTCAAGGGGTATCAAGAAGAAGTGTTGTCGTCTGTATTAAGGGTAAAAGCTAGTATCATTCGATTTCCATTCTTTTCATTTAGACTTGCCGAAAACAATGTACTAATCTCCTTAGTGTGCTTTGCCGAAACTATGAAGGATCTCTCGAGATCTAGCAAGTGTCGACTTCTAGGAAGGATATTCCGGGATTTACAAAGATCAAAGGTAAGTTATGTAGTTGGCCAAGGGCCATTCATTAGTATTTTAATGTTAGAAGTGGATCTAACATATACCCTGTAGGTTTCGACAACTTCATAACCAAGAAGCAACTTTCGGGATTTGAGGATTTCAAGGTAAGGGTGCTCACACATTCGGCCAAGGGCCTATTTTAGTATTTAGACCTGTTTCTTATTTATTTTAAAAGCCAAAACTAACCTATGTAGAGATCTAGTGCTTGGCAGGAATACAAGGAGGAGCATAGCATAGGTTTCGGGATTTGATTAGTATTAAATCGGCACCAAGGTAGGTTTTAAGTGTACTAATCCTATTTGGATTTGGTTTTTTTAGCCGAATGGCTTTGTACTAATGTGATTGGGGTTGGCCGAATATAGGCATCAAAGGTCTAAAGCAGTAGATTGAATTTTCGGGATTTGGATTGAAAGCATTGAGCGAATCAGGTGTGTACCCCACACTATCTTTCAATACGATTTATGGCAATATTTAACATGAGCATGTTTATAAGAATGTGAATGTGGCTAAGTACCATGCTATGGTACAAAGTACTCAGGTACGTTTCCTACTCCTACTATGAGTATGATAAATAATGGTTAGGGCACCTAAGTGCAGTTATAAGAATATGAATAAAGTATGAAACATAATTTTGCATGATATGACATGGGGCATATGGGATATTATGAAAGGGGAAGTGAAAGTGGTGACCTAAGACCACGATAAGTGAATGTGGTGACCTAAAACCACGATATCTGAATATGGTGTCTCATGACACGAACTATGTATCTGGTGGCTATGCCACGAATTTTATAAGGGCGATGAGCACGTCGACTGCAGCGACTGCCTTCGATGGTGTGTAGCGGATGGAGGGTTGACTTAGTAGTCCCCACGGTGCGCAGGATGGTACGGGTGATGTGTAGCGGAGGGCCTATAGGTTTGGGTTCGGGTTGCATCATTATTCCCTATCTGTTATATGAATGTGTATGTGATATGATAATTATGCCTCAATTGTTAAATTTTGGTGTTGGTTACACATTGAGTCTGTTTGACTCACCCCGTTGGGGAACATTTTTCAGGTGATGATCAATAATGGACCGGGTCGGCAGGAGCTTAAAGGTGGCCATGCTCAGCAAGGAAATTTTTATGATTTGGACATTTTTATTTTAAGTACTTTAAATTTATTTGGGATTGTTTTGATGTAATAAGGCCATAGTGATAAACTGTTTATGCATGCATTTTATTAATTTCAACATGTTATGAAATTTATCAGATTAAAGATCAAATGTTTTATTTAAAACTAAACCCTAAATGATTTAACACTTAAATTCATATGATTTCTAATTAAAGAAGGAATTCAGCAAATCTTCTAACTTAATGTTTTTGAAACTTGACAATGAGATTTCATAAAACTTATATTTCAAAAATAAATTGGTTTTCCAACTTGAGCCCAACCCAAATCGAGTTTTTTCGAAATCACTTAAAGATTTTCAAAGGGACCCATGAATTTGAACTGTTTTTACTCGAGGAACATACCAGATCTGGTCGAGACTCGTGGGCCGGGTTTGGGGTGTTTCAACTTGGTATCAGAGCCCAGTTTTAAACTCTCGGCCTTGGGTTTAAGGTCCAAAACGTTTTCAAAATTAATCCCAAAATAAATTTTTGAGAAAATTTTGTGAAAAGCAGGTTTTTCTGGCATGGCACCTAAGTCTCCGACCCGAAGTCCACTAGGTAAGTACCTCTAACCTTTGTGTGATTTATATTGTGATCTGTAGAAGGGTAGAAATGGAATGGAACGTAGACTAGCATGATAAGTACTTGAACCCTAGGACTAGGTTACCCCAACCATTACATAAGACTTAATTGCCTAATTAAACACACCTGTGTCTAAGTCGCCGAGTTAGGGTGTGGCAACCATTGTGCGCATGTCTAGGATTGGTATTCGGTGGGAGCTTGGTATTTAAGCAGTCCGCGTGACTCACCTCCTCTCCACTCGAATCCTACCTGGTGCGTAGCTTCGGTTCACCCTAACCAAGAGGACTTATTCATAGGCTAAACCCCTAACTAAAACCCGAAAGGGACTAGCCGTATTTTTATGGAAACCCTACTTTAAAAAAATTACTAAATTACCCTTTTGATTTATAAAAGCTATTCCATAAAATTTTTCTGAAGTATTCTTGATTTATGAAAATTTCTAAAATACCCCTATTTGCAAAATTACGAAAATGCCCTTGGTTTTAAAAGTTACCATATCACCCCCGATTTCAATAAAATTTCCTTATTTTGTAAAAGTATTTAAAAATCCTATTTTTGGAAAGTCCAAAATACCCCGATTTGAAAAAAAATTTACGAAATTACCCCTGGTTTACCAAAATTACCAAAATGACCCTATTTTCCGAAATTTTGAGCATACCTTTGATTTGGAAAATCTTTCTTCCAAAATACCCATGAGTTTGGAAAATTTTGAAATGACTTTTGTAATTTTCAAATTGACCCCGATTATTTACCAAAATACCCCTGTAGGACAAATGACGAAAATACCCCTGGGGTAGGAACGGACAGAAATGTCCGAAGAGTGAATGTGTATGGGAGATACTATGGAATGGATGTGCTTTTCTGTGAATTAGGATAGAAAACTTGAGACTTTGAATGATCGAAAGAATCTCTATTAAGCTTTGGACATAAAACTCCTTCGCGAATAATCAGTGGAATAAAAGCTAATTCATAAAATTTCTTAATCAGATTAAAGCACGATCGTAGAAATGAGTTCTAGAGGACGTGGTCGTAACATGCGAGGACGCGGTAGAGGCAGAATGGCCGTGTCGGAACCCATTAGATCGGGTCAAGGGTCTGACAATGAGGTACCACCGCCACCACCATCCCCAGCTGTTGGTGTCGAGCAGCAAGCTCAGACGGGGGATGATGCTGTGTCGCAGGATGTGCTGCGAGTTTTGGAAATGGTGGCTGGAGCAGGTGGGAATATGGGAGCTCGAAAATCTGTACCCGAGCGACTCCGAGCCAATGGGGCTGAAATGTTTCGTGGAGTATCTGGTGTGGCACCCAGTACAGCTGAATATTGGTTGGAAGCAACGGAACGGATTATGGATGAGATAGATCTGACCCCTGAGGAGAAGTTGAAAGGAATGGTGGCGCTGCTACGCGATGAAGCGTATCAGTGGTGGCTCACAGTTCGGGATGGTGCCACAGCTGAGGATCTGACCTGGGAGTATGATAAGACGGCGTATCAGAAGAAGTATGTGGGAACCAGCTATACTGATGCGCAGAGGAAAGCTTTTCTGGGGCTGGTTCAAGGGAACAAGTTAGTGACTGAGTACGAAGCTGAATTTCTGAGGTTAAGCCGGTATGCTCGAGGAGTAGTGGCTACTGAGCATGAGCGTTGTGTTCAGTTTGAGGACGGATTAAGGGATGACCTGAGGTTGTTAGCCGCTCCACATCAGGAACGGGAATTTTCTGCGTTAGTGGAGAAAGCTAAGATAGCTGAAGGGATCAAGGACTCTGTGAGACAGCACTATAAATGGAACAAGCAGAAAAGAGGATTTGGGCCGTCAGGATCATCTGGGAATGTTCAGAAAAGGCCTAGAGTTGATGGGCCGCGAGGTCAGCAAGCTGGTACTGGAGGCCAATATCGTACCTGTGATCAGTGTGAGAAGAAACACTTAGGAAAGTGTTGGAAAAAGACTGGAGGATGCTTTAGGTGTAGGTCCAAGGACCACATGATTAAGGATTGTCCTATGAGGCCAGATGGAAATCGACCAGTGGCTCAGAATGTTAATCAGGCTGGTAGAGGTGGTAAGCAGCCTCAGCAAGGTCGTGGTCCGAATGGCCGAGGAAATGGCGCTGGAAGAGGACGTGGAACACCTGGCAGAGATGCTAATAATAATACTGAAGCGAGACAGCCGGGCTTGGTATATGCAGTTCGCCGTAGGGAAGATGGAGACGCGCCGGACGTCATAACCGGTACGTTCCTTATTTTTGGCAAGCCCTATTTTGCTTTGATTGATGTGGGCTTGACCCATTCCTATGTTGCATGTAGTGTAGTTGAAACTCTAGACATAGCCTCTGAACTTTCTGATAGGGAGATGACTGTAGCAAGCCCACTAGGTCAAACTGTAGTGGTGAATAAGATCTTTCGGAAAGTGCCTTTAGAAATTCAAGGAATAGTATTTTCTGCCAACTTGATGGAACTTCCCTTTGGAGAATTCGATCTCATACTTGGTATGGACTGGCTAGTGGAGCATCGGGTTGTGTTGGACTGTGTAGCTAAGCGAATGGAATTAAGGACCCCGGAGGATGAGGTGGTCATTATGGTAGGAGAAAGAAGAAACTACTTGTCTAATGTAGTTTAGGCGCTAAAGGCTGAAAAGATGGTTCGTAAAGGGCACAAGGCGTTCTTGGCCTTTGTTAGTGCGATGGATAAGAAGGAAGAAGGTGTTAGTGGAGTTCGAACGGTAATGGATTTTGAGGATGTGTTTCCGGAGGAATTACCAGGAATACCCCCAGATAGGGAGGTAGAGTTTGGAATTGATCTACTACCGGGAACAGCTCCTGTGTCAATCGCTTCGTATAGAATGGCACCAAAGGAGTTGGTTGAGCTCAAGGCTCAAATTCAAGAATTGCTGGATCGTGGGTTTATTCGACCCAGTGTGTCTCCATGGGGAGCACCGGTCTTGTTTGTGAAGAAGAAGGACGGAACTATGCGCATGTGCATAGACTATCGTCAGTTGAATAAGCTGACCATCAAGAACAAGTACCCCTTGCCAAGGATAGATGACTTGTTCGATCAACTTAAAGGAGCAACGGTTTTCTCAAAGATCGATCTAAGGTCTGAGTATCATCAGCTTAAGGTGAAGGAAGGGGATGTCCATAAGACAGCTTTTCGGACAAGGTATGGGCATTTTGAGTTCGTAGTAATGCCGTTTGGTTTGACGAACGCCCCAGCTGCGTTCATGGATATGATGAACCGGGTTTTTCAACCTTACTTGGATAGGTTCGTCGTGGTGTTCATCGACAACATCTTGGTGTACTCTAAGTCCGAAGAGGAGCATGATGAGCATCTCCGAGTTGTGCTACAAGTGTTAAGGGAGAA
Organism: Gossypium australe; assembly: GCA_005393395.2. Taxonomy (NCBI): domain Eukaryota; kingdom Viridiplantae; phylum Streptophyta; class Magnoliopsida; order Malvales; family Malvaceae; genus Gossypium; species Gossypium australe. The sequence continues at coordinate 44,178,980 of CM016624.1, forward strand.
GAAGCTATATGCCAAATTCAGCAAGTGTGAATTTTGACTTAAGGAAGTTGCGTTCTTAGGACATGTGGTGTCTACAGAAGGAATAAGGGTGGATCCTAGGAAAATTGAAGCAGTGTTAGATTGGAAACCACCTAGGTCGGTGGCAGAGATTCGTAGTTTCTTGGGATTAGCAGGCTACTACAGAAGGTTTGTGGAAGGGTTTTCGTCAATAGCCGCGCCTTTGACAAAGTTGTTAAGGAAGGAAGTACCCTTTGCATGGACGGATAAGCAGCAGGAGAGCTTTGAGAAGCTTAAGAAAGTGTTAACTGAAGCTCCGGTCTTGATTCAGTCGGAGGCAGGAAAGGATTTTACTGTGTATTGTGATGCTTCTCACACGGGATTAGGATGCGTACTGATGCAGGATGGTAAAGTAGTCGCTTATGCGTCTCGACAGTTAAGGCCACACGAGGTTAAATACCCGACTCATGATTTGGAACTAGCGGCAGTGGTCTTTGCTCTTAAGGTGTGGAGACACTATCTTTATGGGGAAAAGTCGGTAATCTACACAGACCACAAGAGTCTTAAGTATTTGTTGACTCAGAAGGAGTTGAACCTGAGACAGTGAAGGTGGGTGGAATTGCTGAAGGACTATGACTGTTCGATAGAGTATCATCCGGGCAAGGCGAACGTGGTGGCTGATGCCCTAAGTCAGAAAGTAGTGTCAGATCTAAGGGCGATGTTCGCACACCTAAGTTTGTATGATGATGGAAGCCTGTTGGCAGAGCTGCAAGTTAAGCCGACATGGTTGAATGAAGTGAAGGAGGGACATATGGTTGATGATGAGTTAAATGCTAAGCTACAGCAAGTACAGAATGGGGAATTGGAAGATTATGGCATTAATGGCGAAGGAGTGTTGTGTTTCAAGAGAAAGGTCTGTATGCCTAAGGATAAGGAACTTAGACGGAAACTTCTTCAGGAATCGCATAGTAGCCCCTACGCTATGCATCCTGGAGGAAGCAAGTTGTACAGAGACCTAAGAGAACAGTTTTGGTGGCCTGGTCTGAAGAAAGAAGTTACGGAATTCGTGGGAAAGTGTCTAACGTGTCAACAAGTTAGGGCTGAACACCAAGTTCCGTCAAGATTGCTTCAGCCAATCATGATTCTGCAGTGGAAGTGGGAGAGAATTACCATGGACTTCGTTAGTGGGCTTCCCCTTACGCCTACCAAGAAGGACTCGGTATGGGTAATAGTGGACCGTTTGACCAAGTCCGCGCACTTTATTCCAGTGAGAGTTGACTATTCTTTGCAGAGGTTGGCAAAGTTATATGTGGCGGAGATTGTAAGGTTGCATGGAGTTCCGATATCGATTATCTCAGATAGGGACCCAAGGTTTACTTCTCGGTTCTGGAAAGCGTTACATCAGGCTTTAGGCACTAAGTTGGATTTTTCTACGGCTTTTCATCCACAGTCTGACGGGCAGTCTGAATGGGTAATCCAAGTTTTAGAGGATATGTTGAGGGGCTGTGTGATGGATTTCAGAGGAAGTTGGGAGGAATATTTACCTCTAGCAGAATTTGCCTACAACAACAGCTATCAGGCTAGTATTCGGATGGCACCGTATGAAGCGCTGTATGGACGGAAGTGTCGAACTCCTACGTGTTGGACAGAGTTAGGAGAACGTCGAGTTTTGGGTCCAGAATTAGTGGCAGAATCTGAAGAGAAGGTTGAGATAATTCGTGCACGGTTGAAGGAAATAGACAGAAGTCGTACGCAGATCTTAAACGGAAAGAAATCGGATTTGATGTGGGAGACCAAGTATTCCTTATGGTTTCACCTTGGAAGAAGGTGATGAGATTCGGTCGGAAAGGGAAGTTAAGCCCAAGGTTTATAGGACCTTATCGAGTATTGAAGCGAGTTGGACCAGTGGCATATCAATTGGAGTTGCCACCGGAGTTGAAGCAGATGCACGACGTATTCCATGTGTCCATGCTACGTCGCTATCGATCGGATCCATCTCATGTGGTACTAGTCGAGGAGGTGGAGCTAAGACCAGACTTATCCTACGAGGAAGAGCCGACTCAGATTCTAGCACGTGATGTGAAAGTGTTAAGGAGGAAGTCAGTTCCTCTAGTCAAAGTATTATGGAGAAACCATGGATCAGGGGAAGCTTCGTGGGAGCCGGAAGAAGCAATGCGACAGCAATACCCTCACCTATTTCGGCCAGGTAATTTCGAGGACGAAATTATTTTAAGGGGGGTAGAACTGTAATATCCCGAATTATGGCCTATGCATAATTACTTAATTGAATGTGAAAGCATGACTTTGTATGTATGAATGTGTATTTATGAATGCTGGTGAAATTTTAGAGTAGTAAGAAATGCCTTAGGAAAATATCGTATCTTAAGATTAAAAAGGGAACTAAGCCTAACAGGGCCTTAAGAGAAAATGTGGGTGAAATATGACACACAGTTGGGCTTGGAAAAGTGGCTTGGAGGTGCCACTTAGGGCTCTGGAAATGACGCCACATGCTAGGGGAAGGACTTGAGTTCGAGTCACAAGGGAAGCAAAATTTTAGAGTTTTATTTTTGGCAAGGAAAGGGAGGTAGTGGACGGCACAAGGCTATATTTTAGGAGTTTTATTCTCTTTAAAATTCGGCTAAATAAGAGATAAAGGGGGGATAATTCTTTTTATCAATTCGAATAAAGTGATAATTAAGAGATAAACTTTATCAAAATAAGAGAGAGTTGGCCGAATAGGGGGAACTAAGTGTAGTATTTTTGGCCAAAAGAATAAAGAAAGGCCATTTGTTTCTTTTTCTTTTCTTTTGAAAGTCTCTGCCGAAATTCTCTTGGCATCTTCTCTATTTTCTTTTGTTGACAAAACTGCAAGCTCCCTCTCAAAGACTCACCATTGCCGAATCCTCCATCTCTATTCTTCTTCTTCTTTATTTCAATTCATCAAAAGCCGAAACCCCAAAGACAACCCCTAGCCGATTCCCTTACACCATTCAAAAGCCGAAAGTAAGCCTTTTTAAGACCATAGCCGATTATTCAAGGAAGCCGAAATCAAGTTCTTTCTAGCCTATAGCCGAATATCTCAAGGGGTATCAAGAAGAAGTGTTGTCGTCTGTATTAAGGGTAAAAGCTAGTATCATTCGATTTCCATTCTTTTCATTTAGACTTGCCGAAAACAATGTACTAATCTCCTTAGTGTGCTTTGCCGAAACTATGAAGGATCTCTCGGGATCTAGCAAGTGTCGACTTCTAGGAAGGATATTCCGGGATTTACAAAGATCAAAGGTAAGTTATGTAGTTGGCCAAGGGCCATTCATTAGTATTTTAATGTTAGAAGTGGATCTAACATATACCCTGTAGGTTTCGACAACTTCATAACCAAGAAGCAACTTTCGGGATTTGAGGATTTCAAGGTAAGGGTGCTCACACATTCGGCCAAGGGCCTATTTTAGTATTTAGACCTGTTTCTTATTTATTTTAAAAGCCAAAAACTAACCTATGTAGAGATCTAGTGCTTGGCAGGAATACAAGGAGGAGCATAGCATAGGTTTCGGGATTTGATTAGTATTAAATCGGCACCAAGGTAGGTTTTAAGTGTACTAATCCTATTTGGATTTGGTTTTTTTTAGCCGAATGGCTTTGTACTAATGTGATTGGGGTTGGCCGAATATAGGCATCAAAGGTCTAAAGCAGTAGATTGAATTTTCGGGATTTGGATTGAAAGCATTGAGCGAATCAGGTGTGTACCCCACACTATCTTTCAATACGATTTATGGCAATATTTAACATGAGCATGTTTATAAGAATGTGAATGTGGCTAAGTACCATGCTATGGTACAAAGTACTCAGGTACGTTTCCTACTCCTACTATGAGTATGATAAATAATGGTTAGGGCACCTAAGTGCAGTTATAAGAATATGAATAAAGTATGAAACATAATTTTGCATGATATGACATGGGGCATATGGGATATTATGAAAGGGGAAGTGAAAGTGGTGACCTAAGACCACGATAAGTGAATGTGGTGACCTAAAACCACGATATCTGAATATGGTGTCTCATGACACGAACTATGTATCTGGTGGCTATGCCACGAATTTTATAAGGGCGATGAGCACGTCGACTGCAGCGACTGCCTTCGATGGTGTGTAGCGGATGGAGGGTTGACTTAGTAGTCCCCACGGTGCGCAGGATGGTACGGGTGATGTGTAGCGGATGGCATATAGGTTTGGGTTCGAGTTGCATCATTATTCCCTATCTGTTATATGAATGTGTATGTGATATGATAATGTATGCCTGAATTGTTAAATTTTGGTGTTGGTTACACATTGAGTCTGTCTGACTCACCCCGTTGGGGAACATTTTTCAGGTGATGATCAGTAATGGACCGGGTCGGCAGGAGCTTAAAGGTGGCCATGCTCAGCAAGGAAATTTTTATGATTTGGACATTTTTATTTTAAGTACTTTAAATTTATTTGGGATTGTTTTGATGTAATAAGGCCATAGTGATAAACTGTTTATGCATGCATTTTATTAATTTCAACATGTTATGAAATTTATCAGATTAAAGATCAAATGTTTTATTTAAAACTAAACCCTAAATGATTTAACACTTAAATTCATATGATTTCTAATTAAAGAAGGAATTCGGCAAATATTCTAACTTAATGTTTTTGAAACTTGACAATGAGATTTCATAAAACTTATATTTCAAAAATAAATTGGTTTTCCAACTTGAGCCCAACCCAAATCGAGTTTTTCCGAAATCACTTAAAGATTTTCAAAGGGACCCATGAATTTGAACTGTTTTTACTCGAGGAACATACCAGATCTGGTCGAGACTCGTGGGCCGGGTTTGGGGTGTTTCACCATCCGCTACACGCCACCCGTACCAGCCATTCACACCATTGGGGATTTCTACAATCAACCCACACCGCTACACGCCATTGATGGCAGTCTTGCTGCTCATCGTCAGATCATGGCCGTAGCCACTACAACAGGTCATGGCAAAAGCCACTACAACAGGTCACAACAAAAACCGCTACAACAGGTCACGGCAAATGCCGCTACAACAGGTCACGGCAAAAGCCGCTACAATAGAACACTTCCCCTTTCATCAAACCCAACCCCATGCAATCACAGAAAATCGGCATATTCATATCATTTAATCAGAACATTCACTTAGAATGACAGGGATCACTAACCTGGTGAGTTGCTTTTACCCTCTTTGGGTTTCAATCGTTATGCTAGAATTTCGGCATTAACCAGAATATAACAGATTAATAAACATATTTTAACAGGCAATCTATATGGTGTGGAAGTGTTACACACCTGATATCGCGTAGTTTTACTCCCTTAGTTAAATCCTTACTATCTAGATCTACAATCCTTAGTCTAAAACCTTGCTCAAAAGTCGGAAGAATACGAAGATTTGGGTTCCCCTACATTCAGCCAAGGATTAATAAATACCCGAATTTACATGCTAAAAACAATAGATCTCCTTACCTTAAAATCCCGAAAGTAACACGATTCGAGTGTTACTGAACTCTGACTTAGAGATCTAAGCAAATGAATCCCCTTCAAATCCCGGAATGCCGGAAATGAGAGAAAACACGAGATTAGCCAACTATTTAACCATTCGGCTATAGTCTCCAAAAGCCGGAAAAGATCAAAAGAAAACCTAAATCGATACTTACCTCTATAGAAGGTTTCGGCTATCCCTTGTAGAAAGATTCGGCAATCACAGAAGAAGATTGAAGCGTAGAAGATTAAAGATCTAGGAGTTTTTGACTTTTTAAGGAAATCCCGAAAAGATGAACTAGATGTGTTTTTCGGCTTTTAGAAGAACTGAATGAGGAGTTTCGGCTTTTAGTGAATGGGAGAAGAATACCAATAGAGATCAGAAGATTCGGCTAAAAGGAAATTTCAAATAAAAGGAAAGAAAAGGTGAGAAAATAATGGTGATTTTCGGCTTTTGGAAGAGAAAAGATGAGAAAAGAAAACAAGTGAGATGACCTTCAAATTTTCGGCACAGGAAGAGAAGAAAGAGTAGGGTTCCAATGCCAGAATTGATTAGCTATCCCCTCTATTTATAGAAATTTCGGCACTTACCTAACCTTGTAGATAAATCCTATCTTTTCTCCTTTATCTTAATCTACTAACTCATCTAAAAGAGACTTAATTATCTCTAACTCTTCCTTCCTTTATCAGCTTAATTATCCATATATTAAAACATGAAATAAATCCCTAAATAATAGCCTTGTGCCGTCCCCCCTAGCTCCTCTTTAAATGCCGGATTTGGCCCAAAAACATGGGCTCCAAGTGGCCAAAACTTGGGCCTCCTCCTTTACCAGTGACGCCAACTCCCTTCCCTCTTAGTGGCGCCATTTTGCCACTGGGCCACAAGCCCAATCTTGATATTTTTAACATAGATAACTATCTTTAAAACTTATAATGCCCAAACAGAATATTTTAACTAAGGTCTCAGCCCATTCCTGAGCCCAATTAATACCTCAATTCTCAATTTAACATATTTAAGCATTCATTACACAAAATGCACAGGCCCTAAAATTCAGGATGTTACAATTAAAGTATTTAAAAATAATTTAAATTAGATAAAAATTGAATAATATAAATGGTATGGGAGAAAATAAAGGATTGTAGTATTTCTTATAGGACAAAAAGATTATTCATTAAACATTTATAGCATCACACACAAAAAAGTCACAGATAACATCTGAATGATAAAAAAACAAAATGCAAAACATTTACACAACTGCATACCCAACTAGCAAAGTGGTGCACAACAAAATTATTGATATGATTAACATACACAAAAGAAATAGAAGTAAAAGTACTTATAATATTATCAGCCACCGGAAAGTGCACACCAAGTAATGATAAATATGTGCCTTTCAGACTGAGTCTATTGATCACAACCTTGGAATCGCTAAGGATTGTAATGAATATATTTACGAGAGAAAAGAAGAAGAAGTATGAGAACGTGCAATATTGAAACACACATGCAAACATGCATTCGTATATGAGACAATGAGCGAAGCATTTACCTCCACTCCTATATATATATATATATGCTAACTTACATTATGAAAGGAAGATGACCTCTTGAGGACAACTGGACAGGTTTGGAATCTTGTTTAATTACTAGCAAACAATAAATCAATAAATATTTCAACTTTCAACACAATATTTAGACATACAAGTGGTTGCTCTCTCATGCTTGGGAGAAATTTGCTTGAGTCTAACAACATCTTTTCCATATGTGTATTCGTTCGGAAATTTTAGCTACCAAAAATTGATCAAGAGTCAACACCTCTTGTATCTCTCCTATAGTGGACACAATAATTGTTAGAATGTTAAAATATCCTCCAAGTATTTGTATTTTTTTGTATATTTGAAATTTATTCCTCATACTTTTATTTCAAATAATTTAGTCATTCTACTTTTTCAATTTAAAATGTGAGTTCAATTAATAATATTATTAAAAAAATTTGTTGAACAGAGGTTTATTACAATACTTTTTTTGCTACATAATTATCAAGTAAGTTTTTTATTTCAAAATATCAAACCAACAAATTTGACAGAAGGATTTTAACAGAGTTAATAGTTATACCAAAATTTTAAAATCTAAAAAGTAAGGCGACTAAAAAAACAAAAGAATTAAATTCCAAATATATGAAGAGTATAGGGGGTTGGAGCATATTTTAACCTTGTTAGAAATTCATAGTTTTTTTATTATCATTTTAAAGTCTTAATAGGTGAGTTTTACATTATAATTTTTTTTATTTATAATTTTTAATTAATCATTGATGTTGCATATAAGATAAAATAATCACATTAACAATGAATACATATGAATTATCAAGTGTCATTCACATCATCAAGTTAACGATACTTGTAGACGAAGAAATTTCCAAACCTATTACAAAGTGCCACATGTCAATCTAAAATTATCATTGGTCAAGCCAAAAATCACCACATCATATATTGTGTCATATTTATTTTATCTAATTAATTTAAATTAATTAAGAGATAAATAATAAAATATTATGTAATGCCCTTCGCCTGACTTGATCATAGGATCCGAGCTGTAGGAAGCTACAACCGTTGTTGGAGAAAATTTAGACAATTTTACAACATTTGACGAACCACATATGTGAATAGGCATTATTCACGTTCTAAATATGCATTCCAATCATTTTCGAGCTCTCCTCTTTTGTTAAATCATACATGAATTAGGGCCAAATTGTAAAATTTTAAAAATTCAGGATTAACATCGTGACTTCGCAATCTCCACGTCGTGACATCGCCAACTCATTAGGTCACGTTGTGATGTCATGCATACCGATGTTGTAACGTCACTCACTTCCGGCATCATGTTGCAATGTTGGAAGTTAGTGGTCATGACAATGCCCCTATTTTTGGCTCAAAGCACATCTGGTACCTAATCCAAACTTTCAAGCAACCACCTAAATTCTTCCTACATCTTCATACCATTAAATAATGTAGATTCATGCCAAATCTAAACTAAACAATGCTCATGTTCATTCAAAACCAAACAACAACATAATACCCCAAGTATTTAACATATAAACATAATCAATGCTTGATATTAAATCAACGACAACAACTAACTTCATTTCCAGTTCAAATACTTCACATCTGTGCAATATAATAACTAAACAATCAATGAACTTGACCTATAATTTAAAAAACATACAACAAGCTACATTTCATGCTTAGCATTCAAAACTTACCATTTATTTCAATAAGAAAGTCTTAGCATATATAAATTTCATGTGCAAGCTTGAAATCATCAACTAAATAGTAACACTTAGTATATACACTAAACTTCACATGCAACTTAACCACTAATAATAATTCAAACTTATCATTCTCTCAAGAAAATGACCATTCTATAACGCCTTATCCTTATATACATGCCACTGTTGGGAAAAGTGTTCATATTGTTGTAAACATATAATTGTTTTCTATGTATTTGAACAATGAATAAACAAATAAAGTTAATTTCAAATTTCACTGTTATATATTTTGTGTTTATGTATTTCATGTTTTGCATACATAACAAAATTGTGACAAGCAAATATTAGCTCATTGATTGTCTAAGTTCAAATTGATTATAAATGGCACTGTAAGAACATTTACATTACGAGAATGACAACATAATTCAATAGATAATCTAAACAAGCTCATAATCCCATAAAAGAATCAAAGTGAGCATTTGATACAAATACTTAGAAGGATTATTTTGTCGTCTACAATTCCAATTGGGGAGACGTCTAGTCTTGGCTATCAGAGCATTTGATTTTACGAGTAGAGACATGGATGTACTCATTAGAAGAATGATACATTGGGTTGGAACTAAGTTGAATTAATTCTAAATTCATTTGTGACGTTCATGGTGTAATTTACCTAAATCCTATGTTAGTCACTAACCATGCGTATGTAACTCATGTGTTTTAACATAAGTGGAGGCTTATGCTCTAAAGATGATCGAGCCTATTGCCGATATGTTAGGTACATGACTTGTGTATGACATGGCTTTACTAGCAACAATGTAAATCATAGCTCGTTTAAAGAGTTAACGATATTCTCCCATTGACATTGTGTGGATTGATAAATATGGAATGTGGTTTATCATAGTCATTTATTGACAGTGATCATATTAATTATTAAGAAGACACAATGGTGATAATAAGATAAAATATGATTATGTTGAGTTAACAGATTTAACTCAAAGGAATCAAGGATATCATATGAAGGTAACACACACGTGACGAGGTCATTGGACAAAATTGTTGGATGAATTACTTTTGTAAAGAGTATCCAATAAGGAGTTTTCAATCATGGTACTTCTTGTGGACTGACTCCATGAATAAGTAAATTGTGAATTATCGGAGCAATACTTCTGGACATAATTGTAATTACTAGAGTCTAATTGTATATGTCTAATTGGTCACTCCGCTAGCTTAACAAAACCTTAATCAGACTGTATTTGAATCTAAAAAAAATTCTATGACTTTTGAAATAATTTAATTGATCCAATTTATTCGATGTGGAATTAAATTAGGTAGTAGTGAGAATTGTTGAACTAGAAAATTTGATTAAAGAATTTTCTTGAAAATTTGATTAAAGAATTTTCTTGGAAATTTAATTTGAATGATAAAGTAAAATTAAATTAATCAAATTAATTAAAATAAGGATGATATTTTTGGAAGTTAATTTTCAAGTTAGATAGTTGTCTCAATGAATAATCTAACTTGAAAATTAGACTTGATATAAAAAATTGGGCACAAGGATCAAAAATCGAGATCGAGACCCAAAACTAGTCGAACCGAACCTGATATGTGAAATCAAGCATACGGTTGAGCCATCACTAGGTCCGGACTGATTCAACAATAGTCGAACAAGCTTGGGGTGCTGTGAGGGTATCGCACCTACGATGACACCACTGGACACAATGGTGCTGGGAATGGCGCCATTCCGGTGACCGCCAGGTGGTCCTTTGGCAGTTGAGTAGTGGAAGAATCACACTCCTACTGGGGCTTTACTGAATAATTTGATTTCAGATTAACTATTCAAAAAATAATGTTATTTTAATGGTTTTAATATTAAATTTAATTCAGTACTTATCTTTGTAACACCTTGAATTTTGGGGTTAGAAGTTTTGGGGTTTTGCGGTTAGGGTCATAGGGAAGGCCGTGCTATTGTGTTGGTCACGTGTTTAAGCATCAGAATGGGCTTGCTGGTCTGATGGTAGAGTGTGTGTTAGTTTGTCTCAGGGTTCTGGGTTCGAGTCTTGGGGTGCGTTTTTTTGGAGAGCCTTTTTATTTTGTTTTATTTTTAATTGGTAATAATAATTATTTATTATGGTTTTATCAAATTAATTTTAGCATTTTTACTTTTTTTTTTGGGCACGTTCTTCCCCTCCTCTCCCTCTCTCGGTTTTCTTTTCTTCTTTTTCTTTATGGAAAAGGGTTGTGTGGTGACTTTGGTAGAGCTTCATTTTTCCTTGTCTTCGAGTTGGGTTCCGGACGTTCTCGTTCACGAAACAGGTGTGGGTTTCAAAACTTTTCTATATTATTTGTGAATTGTAAAATTGATTTTGATAGAATGTGGCAATCTTGGTGACTCTTGGAAATTGGTTGTTAAAGCACGGTAGTACTATCGATTAGCATGGAAATTCACTTTGGTGAGTGCAGTTCTGAGTTCCACTAATTGAGGGTCGACTTAGTGACCGGAAAAGTCATTTTCAAGCTGTTTTAGGGTTGTTTCGTGACCATATGGGTGGCCACACAGGCGTGTGCTTGTTCACACGGCCATGTGGAATTAAGAATTAGGGTTTCCGGGCAGGTTTTGGTGCCACACAACCGTATGGCCGATTTGGGGAAATTAGTCGATTTTCACACGGTAGTGTCCCCCGAGCACATGGGCATGTGTGTTTAGGGATTAGTGTTTGAGTTATTTGGTGCCACACGACCGTGTGGCTAATTTGGGGATTTAGGGATCCAAAACACACGCATGTGTCTAGTGGGCACACAGGCGTGTGAGACCCTCACATGGCCGTGTCTGCCTTATACTCTTTTTTAGTGCAAATGGATAGAGAGTTACACAGCCTGTTACCAAGGCCATGTCTGTAACATCCTAAAATTGGGGCTATTTGTGATTGAATTATTTTTGTTATGTGGTTGAGCTGCTGTGTTATTAATTATGGTGTAGTAAGGCTTAATTATGGATTTTTAGTGGGCTCGAGTTGTGGGAAAATATTATTTTTAAGCTTTAAAGGTGAGGAGCCTTAGCAAGTAGGGGTTACAAGAATAAATAAGGGAATTATTGTCATAAAATGAGCCTAGAATAAGTGGCAAAAGGAGGGCCACTTGGGAGCTACATGTGACGCCAATGTGAGCAAGGGAGAGCCTTGGTTCGAGTCACAAAATTCTCTTTTTTGCACCTTGATATGGACGGCATAGGGAGGGAGAGATTTTCTCTCTTTAAACTCTTTTTACTTATTTATTTAGATAATAAGATGATAGGAGATAATCAAGGTTTTTATTTGATTAAAAGGGATATTATTTGGATATTAAGGATATTAGTGGATTACTTGATTATTAATTGGGATTAATTCAAATTATTTGAATTAAATCAAATTAGTGGCCATGAGAAAAACAAGGAGTTGGCTAAAGTTTGAACTCCTTGTTGAAAGGGGTGGACGGCAAGCTTAAGGGGGGGTGCCGAATGCCTATAAAAACCTCAACCTACCACCTTGTTTTCTTTTTTAGCTATTAGCCGAAATTCCCAACCTCTTCCTTCTTTATTTCCTTTTATTTTTCCATTCTCTCAAGACCTTGGCCGAAACACTCTCTACTTCTCCTTGCCGAATCTCCATCTCCTCAATTCCCCTTTTCGTTTATTTATTTCTTTGCTGGCCGAACATCCACTCCTTATTGCCGAAACTCTAACAACCTTTTTCTTCCATTATTTTTCCTCTAGCCGAATTTCCCTATTACCTCCTTAGTAGCCTTGGCCGAATATTAAGTGGGATAGATCTCTTCAAATTTCGTTGACAATCGAGTTAGCAGAGGTAAGTGGTTTTAGCCGAATGTTATTTTTCCTTCTCTTCTGTCTCTGTCGATTTTTACAAGAAGTAGGGGCCGACTTCAGTATTTGATGGCAAGGGTATTAAGACTCTTTTGGAACCGATATGTTGTAGGGTCTCTGGGAGATTTGGAATCAGACGATCTAGGCTCCATTTTCTGTCAACTGAATTTGGTAAGTGGTGGTAAGGGCCTATTGTTAATGGATTATTATTTTAAGTGATTAAAAGCCGAAGGCTATTGACATTGTCCAATGACCAATTATAGTTTGTGAATCAGATTCGTGATTCTGGTACTGAGGCTAGTATTCAAAGCGAGTAGGTAAGATTCGGGTTCAAAAGATGACCCCTTTAAATTATTTTGGATTGGCCGAATAGGCCATAGTACTAATCCTAAGGTTGGCCGAATATAGGTGCAGAGAGATCTAGGGAGGCCGACTTCTCTTCTCGGGATTTAGGACTTTCATCGACATCAGGTGTGTACATACACATGTTATGACTTATTAACTGTATTAAATGTTGTGAATGCTAACTCTGATGGATGTAGCATTGGATTTAATACCCTATTGGTATAAGTGACGATTCAGGTAAGTACCTGTTAATGTGAATTACTATTAATGCCTTTGGGAAGCATGGCATGACTTTTAGTTGTAACGTAAATATCTGATGGCATGAGATTTATTGTATAATGATGTGATATGCGTTGATGAGTGGAGGGGGCAGAGATATTGTGTCGACGGACACCAGTGTTTTGGTAACACACTATGACTACGGTCACCAGAGGTTTGGCACCTCATCGCGTCTTGTCCCAGTGGCTTAGCACCACAGTGGGTTGGCCCCACAGATGATAATACGGGATCGACGCCAGTGATTTGGCATCACACGATGGGTTGGCCCCATCAACCGATTTGTGTCTTCGGACACTAGAGGTTTGGCACCTCCAGTGATTTGGCATCACATCTGTGACTTTAAGTCACCAGTGGTTTGGCACCACCAGTGGTTTGGTACCACACGGGGTAGAGAAAGGTGATATGGATGGTTAGGTTGGGTATATGATTTGATGCATGTTAATTGTTATACATTGTGTATGAAATTGCTTAAACCGGGGGAAGGGTTACATACTGAGTCTTGGTGACTCACCTTCTCCTTTATATTTTTCAGGTGACATGTAGAACGCGGATGTGGACCGGATGGACTCGAGGTGGCCATGCAGTGGGATTTAAATTTAATAGACTTGAATTTTCGTTTATTTATTCTTTTCGGTTGTTGGTTTAAATTTTAATTGGGTTGTAATAAGGCCTCCAATAACTACTTTTGTTATTTTGTTACCTGCTTTGGAATATTTGTTTAACTTATTCAACTATGTTAACAACGATTTCACATGTTTTCCAAATCAAACGAAAAATGTTTTTAAAGTACCATCGGGTACATCCAAAATATGTTTAATAACTTGACTTAATAAATATTTTCGAAATCAATCAAAGTATGGGTTTATACACCTCAACTGTTTTTTTTATGATGCTGTCTTTTATCGAAAACTTAAATCGGTTTTTAAATAGGTTTCAAAATGTTTTCTCTGTAACAAACCAAATTCGGTCGTAGTGTTTGGGCCGGGTTTGGGTTGTTACAATGTCCCTGGTCCACACGGGTGTGTGCTTCAGTCACACGGCTGTGTGCCTCTCTTCACACTGGCGTGTGCCTCAGCCACACAGCTGTGTGCCCCTCTATACACGGGCGTTTGACCTCCCACACGGCCTAGACAGTTCTACACAGCCAAAGCACACGGCCGTGTGGTCCTAAGTCACTTATATTGGTTTTGTGTGTGTTATTGATCTAAAAAGGTGACTGTGTGTTTCAACCCTTGGCTAAGCCTTAGTAAGGGTAATTAAGACTTTGATTTGGGCTGCGGCTTATGTGATATTTGTAATTGTTGTGTGAGATGTCTAACTCTGAACTCGTTTAGCTGGGTGTGTGTGCATATTTGTTTCTGCTTGACTATCTGTGGATGTGCTCATTGTTTTCTGTGATAATGTATACATACATACACTTACATAATGTTAAGTTTTGGGCGAGATTGCGAAGAAAAGGGAGTCTGATTCTAATATGGTCTACCAGTTCTACTGCAATTTACTCGTACAACGATTTATCGCACTGTATCACATGTGCGTCAGTTTTGTTGCGTACTATTATCTGATCTGGCAGTTAAACTGCAACATGTTTGTACAGCGGATTACCGCATTGCACTGTACTGCAAATACGCCAGCTCTGCTGTGTATTAACATTTAAGTGGCTTAGTCCATGTACATGGTGTGTAGGGTTGGATGGGCCTTTCGAGGTCCTTTGTGGTGTGTTTCGGTTGGATGAGCTTAAACAGCTCTTATAGGGTGCGATCAGGGAACAGAGAGGTGTGTTAGCTGGATGGGTGGGTTTTATCACTTGACTGCGTTTCATATGCATCTGATTGTGTGTTCTGGATGCTAGACCATCTGACTATATTCTGATCGTTTGTGTGTGATTGGTATGCTTGAGTGTTATATTCTGTTGGGACGTTAGTTCCAAGGTTTCTTTCTGTCTCTGTGAATATTCGTAAGTTTGTTGATTTAAATTCTACGATTCCATTCTCGATTTGAACTCACACTAAGCTCGAGTAGCTCACCCCTTCTTAGTGTTTCCCTTTCAGGTACCTTTTCTAAATTCTGATGCTGGGCTCGGTATGCGGAGGTCTCGGGCAGTCTTGGTGAAAAATAAATTATCAGTTTGTATTTCCAGTTTCTATTTGTTATTCGTTTTTTTTGGACTGTAAGATTTTATAAAACTGTGGTACAAGCTCCATTTCAAATTTTTATTCGTTTATTTAATTCCGGTTTTATAATAAACTTAATTGTATTTTTACTGACTGAATTTAAACGATTAAATGTTTCGGTTTGACGTGATAACTTGTTTTGTAAAAATTTACCTACGATTACTTCGATGATCAATGTAACATCTGGGATTCGGTCTAAACTTCTAGGTCGGGTCTAGGGTGTTACAATCTTGATAGTGTTTATATTAATTTAATATTAAAGTGATTATCTTACTATTAAATTTAATTTAATATTTATCTTGTAGATAAGTGTTCTATTAAATTAATAGATTTAATATTAAATTTAATCTAATATTTATCTAAGTATTATATTAATTTAATATTAAAGTGATCAAGTTTAATCATTATGAACTCTCTAAACTCTTCCTATATAAAAAGAGCCTTGAGACATTATTTTTCACACACTTGAATTCAAGAGAAAGTTGTAGAGAGAAAATTCTCTGAAGAAATTATTTTAATAGATTTCTAGAGATATTTTTCTTATTTACAACTTGACTCAAAAGTTTAGAGAAGTCGTAAATTACCCCATGACCACCTCTGAACATACTAACGTCTAGAGTAATTTCCTGCATCCAAATATGAATGTTAGGCGATTCTCGCAAGTATACGGGTCAGGTTGTAATATAGTTTGTACAACAAAGTAGGTGAGTACTCCGAGGATCATACCCAAGGGAGGCAAGTGTAACACCCCTCACCCGTATCCAACTCCGAGACAGGGTTCGAGGCGTTACCGGACTTAAACATTCACAATAATACAAAACCAGGTTACCAAATTTCGCCAAAATTAAATCTTTTCAAACACATGCATTTGAACTTGTCATCTATTTAATCACTTATACCACATAACAAAACATTAACACATACCATGAACAAATAGGCTTACAAGCCAAAATCATTATATGCCACATCTCATGGCTATAATCAACAAATTAATATAAGTCAATACATTTGGCTAATCACAACAACATCCATCATAGACATCTCATGGCTATAATCAACAAATTAATATAAGTCAATACATTTGGCTAATCACAACAACATCCATCATAGAAAAACTAAGTGCCTATACATGCCACTCACTTGTAAACATTTAATATACACATGCCAATATTCCAAGGATAATGGCTCGATAGTGTGATGCTACCTCCGGCGATCTCCAACCCTGAGCTGACCTGACAAAACTAAAAGAAATGGAAAGGAGGGAGTAAGCTTTACGCTTAGTAAACTCACATGAAAATAATAAGCAATGCCATAACATGCTATTTTCATTTTTTTTCTATTTATTCAAATTCCAGTTAAGTTGTTTTCTCGAGTCATAGTCATTAAATAATTTATATCTGGAGATACGAAACTCCAAATTAAGATCCATTAATTTTCCTTGAAACTAGACTCATTTATCTTCTTACCATAAAAGTTTCAGAATTTTTGGCTTATCCAATTAGTACAGTTTATT
The DNA here is from genome assembly GCA_005393395.2 of Gossypium australe. Lineage (NCBI taxonomy): Eukaryota > Viridiplantae > Streptophyta > Magnoliopsida > Malvales > Malvaceae > Gossypium > Gossypium australe. The sequence goes on from CM016624.1 coordinate 44,195,925, forward strand.
CATTAAAGTTTCCCCTGTTTCACTGTTCGACTATTCTGACCTCTCTTCGCTAGAAATATGTTTTATCCTTGTACAGAATTTAGATGGCCTTCTTATTTAGTTCATTTGAAACTAGGCTCATTCAGGATTTTAGGAATATAAATTATATCTCATAATTATTTTTGTACAATTTTTAATGATTTTTCCAATTCAGAATAGGGGATCACATAATCATTCTAAATCAGTCACACAAAAATATAAATATCTTAAAATACAGAATTTCTTTGCTTTAATTTCATATCTTATTCAACCTTTAATTTAATTTACACCATTTTTGGTGATTTTTCAAAATCAGACAACTGCTTCTGTCCAAAACTGTTTTGTTGCTAAATTTACTCTTGCATAATTTTACTTGAGTATATTGTTCATAAATTTTCACACTTATACCTATACTTATCCACCACTTAGTCATATTGAATTACACTTAGTCATTACACGATCACATTTATTTACACTTAGTCAATTTTCTGTTGAACTCATCGGAATAATAACAGATACACGGTGGCCTGCACATAGTATCACCCTTGTAGCTGAAGCTATCTGGTGCACATAGTAGCCTACACTTAGTACTACACATGTGACCAAAACCATCACTTACACATAGTGGCCTGCACTTAGTACCACACATGTGATCGAAACTATCGGGTACGCATAGTAGCCTGCACTTAGTACTACACATGCGACCTATCCGTCTGGTACACGTAGTAGCCTGCACTTAGTACTACACACGTGACCTAAAACCCTATCGTAGCTCTCTTGTACACATAGTGGCCTACACTTAGTACCACACATGTGACCTAGCTACCTCATTCGTATCTTTTCTATTCCGAAGGTTCAATCGGGAATTCTCACTTTTCAACACTTTACCAATTCATTCATAATCAATCACAATTCATAATTTACACATATAAATTATAACATTATTGCATTATTAATATCAGACCAACTTACTTATCGAAATCTCATCAGGTATAACTGTGTAGCAACTCACACAACCCATGTAATATTAATTTGCCATTCAATTTCACATGGCACAACAAACATCACATTTTCCATACCATACATACCATCCATCAACTTCTCCTAAACATATTAAATCATACAATTTATGCCATATCAATAGAGAATTACAATTCAAGCATGCTATTGCATTATTATTAACACACGAACTTACCTCGGATCCAGAAACGGCAGTTTACCAACTTTCTCGATTTTCAATTTTCCTCTTGTTTTAGGTCCAAATCTCATTTTTCGGGGTTATGGAGCTTGGAAGCTTGAAACAAAGCCTAGATATGGAGAACCCTTGTAATTTCATCCTAATGAAGAAGATGGACATATTTGGCGTTTAAATTTTGTTTTTAATTCATTTAATTCACTAAATTACCAAAATGCCCCTTAAAAAATCTTTTGAAACATTCCCCTCCATGTCCATTTTTGTCCACCAACTTAAACAATGGTCTAATTATCATTTAAGGGCCTCCAATTTAAAATTTCATAACAATTGGACACCTCTAACATGTAGAACTCAACTTTTGCACTTTTTACAATTTAGTCCTTTTGACTAAATTGAGTGCCCAAACGTCAAAATTTTCGAATGAGATTTTCACGAAATCATTCCGTGAAATTGTAGAACATAAAAATATAAATAAAATAAATTTATCAACATTAGATTTGTGGTCCCGAAACCACTATTTTGTTTAGGCCTTATTTCGGGATGTTACATTTCTCCCCCTAGGAATTTTCGTCCCCGAAAATCTTAACAGAATGAGGTTTAATATATTTCTCAAAATTTCCAACATCACTAAATAATCTTTTTCAAGACGATATTTTCAGAAACACTTTGTCATCGATCTGAATCCTAATAGAACTCAGTGAATTCAATCAAACAAAAAATCGATACATATTGAAATTATTATGCTAATTCCATCAAACGTTCGAAAACAACACACTAGCATTTCTCTTGGCTCCCCACAGATCAATCGATGATCGCTCACAATCTTTCAATAGTTTAATTCACCACCACTGTCTTAAACTCAAATTTTGCTATGCCACCAGATATATTGAACTCTCGAAACCAGGAAACATATGACAATCCTCGTTAAACAAACAGTGTCATCAAATTTTTCAATACAGACATAATAATAACCATTTCTAAATTACTAATCGAACAGCTCTTTTTAATGTAATATTAACTGTCTGAAAACATGAACCATTACTTTACATTCTAGAGAATATACACATTAAAATCCGTTCACTGGTGCGTCACTAAAAAATCATAATTCCATTGTGTTCCAAAGTCGATTACAACAAAGATAAAACATATTCTATACAGATATAAACAGAACAATAGCCAAAAGAAACAGTAGAATCATTTCATATAAGTTCACTGTCAATTCTTATCTCAGATGTAATGGAATTGAATTTCAATAAAAGATAGTGGAATACCAATCATAGATCAATCAAACTGACGATTCTTTACTCAGAAAAGAAGCAATCATAATTGTCTCTGAAAAGATACGAACACATAAAATGCCCAGAAGAGATAGTCGTAAACTGTTCAACTATGACTGTCATATTTAAACATCTTCACATGTCAACCATCATTCTTCTGACTAATTCTGCCCTCACTAATTTCCACATTATTTCTTTCACTAAAGAAAATCAGTTCAGAAAAATTTCAGTTAATACTTCCTTTTAGTATCTTATCTGAATAAGTCGATTTATCAAAGTTAAAATTTTTACTAATTATGATATTGTATAAACCAAATAATTCCTGAGTCAATATGATATTTCTCTAATTCTGTCCTTCATTTGTCAACCATCCTCAGTCTTTGATCATATCTATAGTTATTCTATAACTGAACTCTTTGATTCCACACTTAGGAACTTAATCAACATGATTCTCATGAATTTCCGTTATAAACACCTCATTGGTAAGGGGGCGAGGTCGTACATCCTCTAACTCGATTCTCACACATATATATACATATGACACATCTTTCATTATCAACATATGTCATTATAACTATACTACCTACTTCGAACAATTTATCATTGTAACATCCAGGATTTAGGGGCTTCGCATTTGTTGTGTTTCTGTGTCTGGATATGCTTTACTTGTTGTGTGAGTGTGTTTGGGGGCTCCGAGAAGGCCCGGGGTTAAGCTGAAGCCTTGGTGGAAATTTCACTTTTCGGACACTTTAGAGGGGAGCTAGCTGGGACAGGCTTTAAGGATTATTTTCTGTGGTTGTTGACACAACAAGTGAAGTGGTGGAGTGGCAAAGTGGCGCCTAGGGGGCAAGGGGAGATGACGCCATAGGGGAGCAGAGAGGGAGCAGGTTCGAGTCGCATAGTTTGTTTTTAGGAGTTCTTTTTGGTGTCAGGATGAGAGGTGGTGGATTCGGTTAGGGACCTTGAAGAGTTGGAGTGGACTAATTCAAATATTTTTGAATGGGTGGCCAAGAGTGAAATGGGGAGTTTGAATCATTCTAACTGATTAAAACTGGTGATCAAGAGTGAATGTAGGTAATGGGAAGGGGAGTGGCCTAATTTTTGGTTAGTGTTGGGGGAAAATTCGGTCAAAGTAGAGTTCCTTGGTTGTGGAAGGCATTCGGTTTTGGTGAGGGTGTGGGTGCTGAAACTTTAAGGTGTGTATAGCAAATTTTGGGGCTGAGAGTTCTCCTTGTCGGTATTTGGTGTTTCTCAACTTGTCAGTTTACATTCTTTTCTCTGTTGGTCGAAACTTCTAAAGTCTTTTGTTGCTCATCTCCTATGTGGTAAAAATCGAAACCTCTTAGGCACTCTTTTTCCCTTCAATTTTTCTTTCCTTCTCCTCTCATTTATTTCATTTTCAAGCTTTCTTCTCTCTTGCAGAACTCTCTTAGCTTCCATCTCCCTTTTCGTTTCATCTCACACTTCAGTCTTGTGTGCCGAATCCTTATCTACTCCCGAACCCTTCCTTTTTCCTTTTTTACGTAGTCACTACACATCTCTGTGGCTGATTGTTGGAAGGGAGCCGAACCATTCTTCTCTTTGCGTTAGTGGGTGATATTTGTAAGGTAAATACTTTGTTTTCCCTATCAGTGAATTCTCTCTTTTCTCTTACCTTCTTTGATCTAATAGCCGAATCTCCCTACTCAATTGCCAGTTGTTCTCTTTCAAAGCCGAATCTTGAAGGCACACCTTTTCTGTTGATTTTGCTGATTGCCGAACATAAATCTTCCATTCGGTACATTCTAGTTTCGATAAGGGATCCTCTACACTTTTCTGTTCATTTTCTCTTTTTCTCTCTTTGGTTTGGCTAACCAAAGGTGTTAACTTGCTGCCTTGGCAAAATTTAGGAGGGGTTTCTCTTCCGTACTCTCGTCTGCATCTGGCCAACGGTTGGAAGATTTTGGTAAGTAGTGTTGGCTGAATGGTGGTAAGAGATTCCTATTTGCTTGTTTGGCCGAAAGGTCATTATTGTAATTCTTGTGGAGGATCAGTTCTAACATAGTAAACGTTTTAGGGATTCAATCAATTCTTAATCTAAGCTTGAAGCTTTCGGTTCCTGTCGATTAAGGTAAGAAACCCATTTGTTTGAGCGTATGTTCTTACTTTCATCATCTTCAATGTCTTAACCCGGTCTTCTGACCAAGATCTCTTTCATGAAATCGAATACCAGCCAAGTAAGGGAGGGGGTTGGACTAGCAGTCCCTACCCCTAAGTTCAAGAAGCGTGCAGTGTCAGCCATTCGAGACTTTCCACCGGGTTGTGGGCCGACATCGGAAAGGGATAAGCAGATCACTGTGATCACTGCGAGTGAAGGTGTTAACGAGATCGATAGTGTAATTCTTCGTGTTTACAGGTGTGTAATCTCCACACCATTTCTTGTTGTTTCTGTTAATTTATGTATGCATCATTACATGCCGAAACTTCGGTATTGGTTGTTGGGTCACCCAGGGAGGGTAAAAATGAGATCTTAGGTTAGTGACTTCTGACTATGCTATGTAAGTGACTATGTTGACATGATTACATGTACACTCTAAATATTTTATACATGCATGCTGGAATCTGTTGCATCCATACCACATGAGTTTATGTTGCATGGGGATGGGCATATACTAATAATGAAAGGGGAAGCGTTCTGGTGGCTTTGCCACAATCTGTCCTGGTGGCTCTACCACATTCTGTTCTGGTGGCCATGCCACATAATCTGGTGACCCTGTCACAATTCTGACGATGAGCAGCTAACTGCAGCATGACTGCCATCGATGGTGTGTAGCAATGAGGGTCGATTGTAGAAATCCCCATTGGTGTGATTGGCAGGTACAGGTGGTGTGTAGTGGATGGAATTTAGGTTGGAATGGGTTCTGCATCATTTTGCATATGCTATTTGCTATTCTGTATTGTGGGCTAAGGCCCAATCTGATTTCGAATGGGCTTCGCCCAATGTGATTATGAAAAGGGGGCTAAGGCCCAAACGGTAAGTGGATGGGCTTGAGCCCAATGATGGTGCTTGGAAATTGCACACTGAGTCTTTTGACTCACCCTATTTGCTTAACACTTTTGCAGGTAATACCTAGTGCAGTGGGTTTGAGCCGGAGAGGACTACGAGGTGGCCATGCACAGTTTCTTTCTTTTAAAATAGAACATTAATTTACTTTTAATTTTAAGGATTCTGTGTTGTAATAAGGCCGCTATTAATTTGATTTAAAATTTCAGTTTTTAAGTTTTAGATGTTTTAAATTTAAGATAATTGATGAGATGTTTGATACACCGAAATGCAAATAAAGTTTTTCTTACAACTTAATTAATGATTTTTACAAACAGATTACTTTTACAACACACCTCTTACTTAATCAAATGTAATATCGGGTATTTACAAATGTCATCTAAACACAAGGTTTTAACTAATTAAATTTTACCTTAAATGAATAACGGGCTTCCAACTGAACTACTAAACTTGGGGTTTTTTAAAATTGCTTAAAAGTTTTACGAAGATCGCGATACTTTGTAAATTCTTTCCTAGTGACATGCCAGATCCAGTCGTGGTGTTTGGGGTGTTACAATTTTGGTATCAGAGCTTAGTTTAAAAGCTCGGTCATGGGTTTTCTTGGGTTCAAAACATTTTCCAAATTTTGGGTTTAAGATGGTTACATAAGTACCTATTTTCTATAAGCATGGCACCCGAGTCTCCGGCCCAAGTCTGCAAGGTAAGTCTTCTGATTGTTAGGTGATGTGCATGAGGTAGTTATATTATATGGATGTTAGAATTTAGAAACTTTACTGTAGAGATGAAAACCTTTAGGTATACATGTGCTTTGCGGGAAAACTACTTATAACTCTATCTTCATAAAACTACTCATTAATCAACAGTGGAAGGAAATGCTAATTCATAAAATTTGTAATCAGATTAAGATGAAACGATAGACATGAGTGCTAGAGGGCGTGGACGTGTTGCACGCGGTCGTGAGAGAGGCCGGGGTGCTGAGGTTGAGTTCTCGGAAGTAAGGCATGAGCCTGAAGGTGAAGTGCCAGCATCCTTGTGCCAGAAGCGGAATCGCAAAATAGAACTGGTGGGAATGATGCCCTATCTCAAGCAATGCTGCGTGTGTTGGAGCGAGTGGCTGGGGCAAGCACTGGAACAGCATCTCGGAAGTCTATTCCTGAGCGACTTCGGGCCAACGAAGCTGAAACATTTAGGGGTATTTCTGGAGTGGCTCCAAATGTGGTTGGTTAGAGGCAGTTGAAAGGATTAAGGATGATTTAGACTGCACGGTAGACGAGAAGCTGAAAGGAGCAATGTCTATTCTTCGGGATGAGGCATATCAGTGGTGGCTCAACATAAGAGAGGGTACTCAGGCGGATCGAATTGACTGGGATTTCTTTAAGACGACATTTCAAGAGAAGTACGTTGGGGCCAGTTATGTGGATGCTCAGAGGAAAGCATTCTTGAATTTGGTACAAGGGGGCAAATCTGTGGCGAGGCGAAATTTCTGCGCTTGAGACGTTAGGCTCGAGGAATAGTGGCAACTGACTATGAGCGCTGTGTGCGGTTCGAGGATGGGCTGCGGGATGAGTTGAGGGTGTTTATAGCTCCTCAGCGAGAGAGGGACTTTGCCGTCTTGGTTGAGAAAGTTAAAATAGCCGAGGAGGTAAAGCGGACTGAGAGACAGAATAGGGATAGGGATCGGGGTAAGAACAAGAGAAGTTTTGGGTCATCGGGATCATCTGGGGGTTTTTAGAAAAGGCCTAGGTTTGATGGGCCAGCTCGTGTTTCGACGCCTGCTGCGGGGGGTCAGTTTCGATCATGTACTCTGTGTGGGAAAATGCATTTTGGTGAGTGTAGGAAGAGAACTAGTGGATGTTTCAGGTGTGGATCTATGGACCATATGGTTAAAGATTGTCCACAAGTGGACTAGGTGCGGCGGCCAGCTGGACAGGGTTTTAATTAGTTCAGGAGGGGTGGTCAGCAACCGCCGTGGGGTCGTGGCCCAGCTAGAGGAGGAAATGGTTTTGGTCGGGGTCGTGGAGCACCCGGCAGGAGTGACGATAGTGCAGATGCAAGATAGTCAGGTTTAGTCTACGCAGCTCATCGATGAGAGGATGGTGATGCACTGGACATCATAACCGGTACGTTTCTTATAGCTGATAAGCCATTTCTTGCTTTGATTGATATTGGATCGACCCACTCTTATGTTGCATGTACTGTATCTGAGACTTTAAGCATAGAATCTGAAATAGCTACTAGGAAGATGACTGTGGTTAGCCCTTTAGGACAATCCATGGTAGTGAATAAACTATTTAGGGATGTGCCTTTCGAGATTCAAGAAGTAGTGTTTCTGGCAGACTTAATGGAATTACCATTCGGGGAGTTTGATCTTATCTTAGGCATGGATTGGTTGGTTAAACATCGAGCTAAGTTGGATTGTGCGACTAAGTGAATGATGTTGAGTACCCCAGAGGACGAAGAGGTGGTGGTGATAGGGGAAAGGAGGAGTTATTTCTCTAACGTGGTTTCCGCGCTAAGGACTGTTAAGATGGTTCAGAAAGGGTGTAATGACTTCCTAGCTTTTGTCAGTGCATTAGATGCAAAGGAAGTGACTATTAATGGGGTTAGAACAGTAAAGGAATTCGTGGATGTCTTTCCTGAGGAGCTTCCAGGGTTACCTCCGGATCGTAAGGTGGAGTTTGGAATTGAACTATTTCCCGGTACGGCTCCGGTGTCCATCGCCCCTTATAGGATGGCGTCGAAAGAGCTAGTAGAAGTTTATGCTCAGATCCAGGAGCTGTTAGATCGTGGTTTCATTCGACCAAATGTATCTCCGTGGGGAGTGCCGGTGCTGTTTGTGAAAAAGAAGGACGGGTCGATGCGTATGTGCATTGATTATCGCCAATTAAGTAAGTTGACAATTACGAATAAGTACTCGCTGTCGAGGATCGACGATTTGTTTGATCAGCTTAAAAGGGCATCAGTCTTCTCGAAGATAGATTTGAGGTCAGGATACCATCAGCTCAAGGTCAAGGAAGCGAATATTCATAAGACGGCGTTTTGAACTCGTTATGGTCACTATGAGTTTTTAGTGATGCCATTCGGGTTGACGAATGTGCCAGCTGCGTTCATGGATATGATGAACTGGGTATTCCAACCCTATCTGGACCGAAAGAAGAGCACGATTTGCATCTTCGGGTGGTTCTGTAGATTTTGAGGGAGAAGCAGTTGTACGCCAAATTCAGCAAGTGTGAATTTTGGTTGAAAGAAGTTACCTTTCTGGGTCATGTTGTATCTGCAGAGGGGATTAGGGTTGATCCCCGGAAGATTGAAGCTGTGTTGGACTGGAAGCCGCCTAAGTCCGTGGCGGAGATTTGAAGTTTCTTGGGATTGGCAGGTTACTACAGAAGGTTTGTTGAGGGATTCTCCTTAATTGCGGCACCCTTAACTAAGTTGTTGAGGAAAGGGGTATCATTTGTTTGGACTGAGAAGCAGCAGGAAAGCTTTGAGAAGCTGAAGAGGATCTTAATAGAGGCTCCGGTATTGATTCAGCCTGAGGCTGGGAAAGAGTTCGTGGTTTATTGTGATGCTTCACACATAGGGTTAGGGTGTGTGCTAATGCAAGATGGGAAGGTTGTTGCATATGTGTCTCGGCAGTTAAGACCGCATGAGATAAACTATCCCATGTATGATCTAGAGTTGACTGCGGTAATGTTCGCTCTGAAGATCTGGAGACATTACTTGTATGGGGAGAAGTCCGTTATCTACACCGACCACAAGAGTTTGAAATACCTTCTTACTCAGAAGAAGTTGAATTTAAGACAACGAAGGTGGATTGAGCTATTGAAGGACTATGACTGCTCGATCGAGTACCACCCGGGTAAAGCTAATGTGGTGGCAGATGCGTTAAGTCAAAAGGTAATATCGGATTTGAGGGCAATGTTTGCCCATCTCAGCCTGTACGATGATGGAAGTTTGTTAGCTAAACTCCAAGTGAAGCCGACGTGGGTAAGTCAGATTAAAGAGAAGCAGTTATCGGACAAGGTCTTGAGTGCTCGGTTTCTGCAAGTGCAGAATGGTGGAGTAGAGAATTATTGTTTGAACAGTGATGGGGTTTTGTGTTTCCGTAAAAGGGTTTGCGTGCCACAGGATGTGGAGTTGAGACAGATGATTATTCAGGAAGCGCATAGTAGTCCATTCGCTATGCATTCTGGAGGGAATAAGATGTATCGGGATCTGTGTGAACAGTTTTGGTGGCCTGGATTGAAGCGGAAAATTACTGAGTTTGTGGGTAAATGTTTGATGTGTCAGCAGGTGAAAGCAGATCATCAGTTGCCTTCGGGGTTGTTATAGCCGGTGAAGATTCCATAGTGGAAATGGGAAAGAATCACGATGGACTTTGTTAGTGGGCTACCTCTTACGCCTACTAAGAAAGATTCGGTATGGGTGATTGTTGATCGGTTGACGAAGTCCGCCCATTTCATACATGTTCGTGTCGACTATTCTCTGCAAAAGTTGGCTAAGTTGTATGTGGCAGAGATTGTGAGGCTACATGGGGTACCAGTGTTGATCATATCGGATAGAGACCTGAGGTTTACGTCGCATTTTTGGAAGGCATTGCATCAGGCATTGGGTACAAGACTAGACTTCAGCACAGCTTTTCATCCACAGACTGATGGTCAGTCAGAGAGAGTAATTCAGACCTTGGAAGATATGTTGAGAGGTTGTGTCATTGACTTCAAGGGTAGTTGAGAGGAGTTTTTATCGTTGGTAGAATTTGCATACAACAACAACTACCAGTCCAGTATTCAGATTGCGCCCTATGAAGCGTTGTATGGACGGAGGTGTCGTACTCCTACCTGTTGGACAGAATTGGGTGAGCGTTAGGTATTGGGTCCAGAATTGGTTTCGGAGACAGAGGAGAAAGTCAAGTTGATTCGGACTAGGTTGAAGGAAGTGTCCGACAGAGAGAAATCCTATGCAGATCTGATGCGTAAGGATATAGAGTTTGCAGTGGGTGATCAAGTCTTTCTGAAGGTTTCACCGTGGAAGAAGGTAATGAGGTTTGGACGGAAGGGCAAGCTAAGTCCCAGGTTCATCGGGCCTTATCGGGTATTAAAACGTGTGGGATCAGTGGCGTATCAACTGGAGTTGCCTTCAGAATTGAAACAGATACATGATGTGTTACATGTCTCGATGTTGAGGCGTTATCGGTCAGATCTGTCGTACATTGTGCCAGTGGAGGAGATTGAGATAAGACCAGACCTGTCCTTTGAGGAGGAACCAATGCAGATCTTAGAGCGAGACGTTAAGGTGCTGAGAAGGAAATTAGTCCCGTTGGTCAAAGTCTTGTGGCGAAATCACGGTGTGTAAGAGGCGACGTGGGAGCCAAAGGATGTTATGCGATAGCAGTACCGCCATCTATTTTGACCAGGTAATTTCGAGGCCGAAATTTCTTTAAGGGGGTAGAACTGTAACATCCGGGATTTAGAAGCATCACATTTGTTGTGTTTCTGTGTCTGGATATGCTTTACTTGTTGTGTGAGTTTGTTTGGGGGCCCCGAGAAGGCCCAGGGTTAAGCTGAAGCCTTGGTTGAAATTTCAATTTTTGGGTACTTTATAGGGGAGCTAGCTGGGACAGGCTTTAAGGATTATTGTCTGTGGTTGTTGACACAACAAGTGAAGTGGTGGAGTGGCAAAGTGGCGCCTAGTGGGCAGGGGAGATGACGCCATAGGGGAGCAGAGAGGGAGCAGGTTCGAGTCGCATAGTTTGTTTTTGGGAGTTCTTTTTGGCGTCAGGATGAGAGGTGGTGGATCCGGTTAGGGACTTTGAAGAGTGGGAGTGGACTAATTCAAATATTTTTGAATGGGTGGCCAAGAGTGAAATGGGGAGTTTGAATCATTCAAACTGATTCAAACGGGTGATCAAGAGTGAATGTAGTTAATGGGAAGGGGAGTGGTCGAATTTTTGGTTAGTGTTGGGGGAAAATTCGGTCAAAGTAGAGTTCCTTGGTTGTGGAAGGCATTCGGTTTTGGTGAGGGTGTGGGTGCCGAAACTTTGAGGTGTGTATAGCAAATTTTGGTCCTGAGAGTTCTCCTTGTTGGTATTTAGTGTTTCTCAACTTGTCAGTTTACATTCTTTTCTTTGTTGGCTGAAACTTCTAAAGTTTTTTGTTGCTCATCTCCTATTTGGTAAAAATCGAAACCTCTTAGGCACTCTTTTCCCTTCAATTCTTCTTTCCTTCTCCTCTCATTTATTTCATTCTAAAGCTTTCTTCTCTCTTGCCGAATTCTCTTAGCTTCCATCTCCCTTTTCGTTTCATCTCACACTTGAGTCTTGTGTGCCGAATCCTTATCTACTCCCTAACCCTTCCTTTTTCCTTTGTTACGTAGTCACTACACATCTCTGTGGCCGATCGTTGGAGGGGAGCCAAACCATTCTTCTCTTTGCGTTAGTGGGTGTTATTTGTAAGGTAAATCCTTTGTTTTCCCTGTCAGTGAATTCTTTCTTTTCTCTTACCTTCTTTGATCTAATAGCCGAATCTACCGACTCAATTGCCAGTTATTCTCTTGCAAAGCCGAATCTTGAAGGCACCCTTTCTGTCGATTTTGCTGATTGCCGAACATAAATCTTCCATTCGGTACATTCTAGTTTTGGTAAGGGATTCTCTACACTTTTCTGTTCGTTTTCTCTTTTTCTCCCTTTGGTTTGGCTAACCAATGGTGTTAACTTGGTGCTTTGGGTGCCTTGGCCAAATTTAGGAGGGGTTTCGCTTCCGTACTCTCATCTGCGTCTGGCCAACGGTTGGAAGATTTTGGTAAGTAGTGTTGGCCGAATGGTGGTAAGAGATTCCTATTTGCTTGTTTGGCCGAAAGGCCATTCTTGTAATTCTTGTGGAGGATCAGTTCTAACATAGTAAACGTTTTAGGGATTCAATCAATTCTTAATCTAAGCTTGAAGCTTTCGGTTCCTGTCGATTAAGGTAAGAAACCCCTTCATTTGAGCGTATGTTCTTACTTTCATCATCTTCAATGTCTTAACCCGGTCTTCTGACCAAGATCTCTCTCATGAAATCGAATACCAGCCAAGTAAGGGAGGGGGTTGGACTTGCAGTCCCTACCCCTAAGTTCAAGAAGCGTGCAGTGTCAGCCGTTCGAGACTTTCCACCGGGTTGTAGGCCGACATCGGAGAGGGATAAGCAGATCGCTATGATCCCTGCAAGTGAAGGTGTTAACGAGATCGATAGTGTAATTCCTCGTGTTTACAGGTGTGTAATCTCCACACAATTTCTTGTTGTTTCTATTAATTTATGTATGCATCGTTACATGCCGAAACTTCGGTATTGGCTGCTGGGTTACCCATGGAGGGTAAAAACGAGATCTCAGGTTAGTGACTTCTGACTATGCTATGTAAGTGACTATGTTGACATGATTATATGTACACTCTGGATATTTTATACATGCATGCTGGAATCTGTTGCATCCATACTACATGACTTTATGTTGCATGGGGATGGGCATATACTAATAATGAAAGGGGAAGCGTTCTGGTGGCTTTGCCACAATCTGTTCTGGTGGCTCTGCCACATTCTGTTCTGGTGGCCATGCCACATAATCTAGTGACCCTGTCACAATTTTGACGATGAACAGCTAACTGCAGCATGACTGCCATCGATGGTGTGTAGCGGTGAGGGTCGATTGTAGAAATCCCCACTGGTGTGATTGGCAGGTACGGGTGGTGTGCAGCGGATGGAAATTTAGGTTGGGATGGGTTCTGCATCATTTTGCATATGCTATTTGCTATTCTGTATTGTGTGCTAAGGCCTAATCTAATTTCGAATGGGCTTCGCCCAATGTGATTATGAAAAGGGGGCTAAGGCCCAAACGGTAAGTGGATGGGCTTGAGCCCAATGATGGTGCTTGGAAATTGCACACTGAGTCTTTTGACTCACCCTATTGGCTTAACACTTTTGCAGGTAATACCTAGTGCAGTGGGCTTGAGCCGGAAAGGATTACGAGGTGGCCATGCACGGTTTCTTTCTTTTAAAATAGAACATTAATTTACCTTTAATTTTTGGGATTCTATGTTGTAATAAGGCCACTATTAATTTGATTTAAAATTACGGTTTTTAAGTTTTAGACGTTTTAAATTTAAGATAATCGATGAGATGTTTGATACACCGAAATGCAAATAAAGTTTTTCTTACAACTTAATGAACGATTTTTACAAACGGATTATTTTTACAACACACCTCTTACTTAATCAAATGTATTATCGGGTATTTACAAATGTCATCTAAACACAAGGTTTTAACTAATTAAATTTTACCTTAAATGAATAACGGGCTTCCAACTGAACCACTAAACTTGGGGTTTTTTAAAATTGCTTAAAAGTTTTCCGAAGATCGCGATACTTTGTAAATTCTTTCCTAGTGACATGCCAGATCCGGTCGTGGTGTTTGGGCCGGGTTTGGGGTGTTACAATCATTCATATTTGCCTGACATGAAATTTTCAATTATCTCATTCAAACAAGTGCTCTCATTCATACATTCTACAAAATTTGAATAACTTACTTATCACATTCACTAATCATTTTTTATCAAGCATGCTACAGTATGTGAAGGTCAGAAAAATATGAATAAGCATATTACTGTATAAACTTTCATTTCACACATTATCACATATACACATTACGAATTCTTATTCATACTTCTCCGAGTTTAACTCATCATAGCTACACTTTATTCAAATAATTCAGTATCACTATCAAATGGTCTGATACAGCTTAATTGGAGAGGCCTTCTCTTTTAATAAGATTATCCTCAATCACGTCGAAAGGCATCACACTATCACTAATTGGTGGCATGTATAACTAGACTCTCACACTTTCTATGTTAGTCCGAGAACCGACTAAACCATAGCTCTGATACCTCTAAATGTAACACCCCTTACCCGTATCCAACTCCGAGACAGGGTTCAAGGCATTACCGGACTTAAACATTCATAATAATACAAAACCGAGTTACCAAATTTCGCCAAAATTAAATCTTTTCAAACACATGCATTTGACCTTGTCATCTATTTAATCACTTATACCACATAACAAAACATTAACACATACCATGAACAAATAGGCTTACAAGCCAAAATCATTATATGCCACATCTCATGGCTATAATCAACAAATCAATATGAGCCAATACATTTGGCTAATCACAACAACATCCATCATAGAAAAACTAAGTCCCTATACATGCCACTCACTTGTAAACATTTAATATACACATGCCAATATTCCAAGGATAATGGCTCGATAGTGTGATGCTACCTCCGGCGATCTCCAACCCTGAGCTGACCTGACAAAACTAAAAGAAATGGAAAGGAGGGAGTAAGCTTTACGCTTAGTAAACTCACATGAAAATAATAAGCAATGCCATGACATGCTATTTTCATTTTTTTTTCTATTTATTCAAATTCCAGTTAAGTTGTTTTCTCGAGTCATAGTCATTAAATAATTTATATCTGGAGATACGAAACTCCAAATTAAGATCCATTAATTTTCCATGAAACTAGACTCATTTATCTTCTTACCATAAAAGTTTCAAAATTTTTGGCTTATCCAATTAGTACAGTTTATTCATTAAAGTTTCCCCTGTTTCACTGTTCGACTATTCTGACCTCTCTTCGCTACAAATATATTTTATCCTTGTACAGAATTAAGATGGCCTCCTTGTTTAGTTCAGTTGAAACTAGACTCATTCAGTATTTCAAGCATATAAATTATATCTCATAATTATGTTTGTACAATTTTTAATGAGTTTTCCAATGCAAAACAAGGGATCACGTAATTATTCTGAACCAGTCTCACAAAAATCTAAATATCTCAAAATACAGAATTTCTTTGCTTTCTTTGTTTCTTTCATATGAAAATAGACTCAATAATATTTAATTTCATATCTTATTCAACCTCTAATTCAATTTTCACCATTTTTGGTGATTTTTCAAAGTCAGACAACTGCTTCTGTCCAAAACTGTTTTGTTGCAAAATTTACTCTTGCATAATTTTACTTACTCCATTTCATCTTATATAAGGTTCGATCAGAAATCGAGTATATTGTTCATAAATTTTCACACTTATACCTATACGTATCCATCACTTAGTCATATTCAATTACACTTAGTCATTACACGATCACATGTATTTTCACTTAGTCCATCACTTAGTCATATTCAATTACACTTAGTCATTACACGATCACATGTATTTTCACTTAGTCAATTTTCCGTTGAACTCATCAGAATAATAACAGATACACGGTGGCCTGCACATAGTACCACCCTTGTAGCCGAAGCTATCTGGTGCACATAGTAGCCTGCACTTAGTACTACACATGTGACCAAAACCATCACTTACACATAGTGGCCTGCACTTAGTACCACACGTGATCGAAACTATCGGGTACGCATAGTAGCCTGCACTTAGTACTACACATGCGACCTATCCGTCTGGTACACGTAGTAGCCTGCACTTAGTACTACACACGTGACCTAAAACCCTATCGTAGCTCTCTTGTACACATAGTGGCCTACACTTAGTACCACACATGTGACCTAGCTACCTCATTCGTATCTTTTCTATTCCGAAGGTTCAACCGGGTATTCTCACTTTTCAACACTTTACCAATTCATCCATAATCAATCACAATTCATAATTTACACATATAAATTATAACATTATTGCATTATTAATATCAGACCAACATACTTATCGAAATCTCATCAGGTATAACCGTGTAGCAACTCACACAACCCATGTAATATTAATTTGCCATTCAATTTCACATGGCACAACAAACATCACATTTTCCATACCATACATACCATCCATCAACTTCTCCTAAACATATTAAATCATACAATTTATGCCATATCAATAGAGAATTACAGTTCAAGCATGTTATTGCATTATTATTAACACATGAACTTACCTCGGATCCAGAAACGGCAATTTACCAACTTTCTCGATTTTCGATTTTCCTCCCGTTCTAGGTCCAAATCTCGTTTTTTGGGGTTATAGAGCTTGGAAGCTTGAAACAAACACTAGCTATGGAGAACCCTTGTAATTTCGTCCTAATGAAGAAAATGGACATATTTGGCATTTAAATTTTGTTTTTAATTCATTTAATTCACTAAATTACCAAAATACCCCTTAAAAATTTTTTTTGAAACATACCCATCCATGTCCATTTTTGTCCACCAACTGAACCAATGGTCTAATTATCATTCAAGGGCCGCCAATTTAAAATTTCATAGCAATTGGACACCTCTTACATGTAGAACTCAACTTTTGCACTTTTTACAATTTAGTTCTTTTGACTAAATTGAGTGCCCAAACGTCAAAATTTTCGAATGAGATTTTCACGAAATCATTCTGTGAAATTGTAGAACATAAAAATATAAATAAAATAAATTTATCAACATCGGATTTGTGGTCCCGAAACCACTATTCCGTTTAGGCCTTATTTCGGGATGTTACAGCAAGTACTAAATTAATAATAATCTAAACTTTAATAGATCTAATTAGTTTTTTAATTAAATTATAGTACAATAAAATATAAAGTGAAAAGATTTTGTTTTTATAAGAAAAGAAATAAATTTGCATAAAATAAAAACAGATAACTAATATGTTGACTCAATCAAATCTAAGCATAAGAGAGTAACTCGCTTTGGTGATCATAACTAATTCTTACTTCAGGTTTTACTCAATCAACTAGTCGCTAACCTAGCAGGATCTCTTGATCTTCTACTAAACTAATGAGTTGAGAAGAACTACTTACCTCTCGACCTCATAGTCCATACTGGATTGGGGTAAGGGATTCATGGATTGGTAATATCAATTTTAAATTAATTCCCACCTAGATGACTTACTAGGGTTGTTAGGCGTAGGGTTTAGGTTCTTCCTATCCCAAATAGCTGATCCGATAAGAAAACCTACATAAAAATTAATAACCCCCACGTCTATTCGCTAATCCCCCATAAGAGGATTAGTTTCTCATGGATCTCATAAACAATATAAACCTGATGAAGAGAATGAACATGAAAAACAAATCAAGAGTAAAAGTTTAGAGAAATCATAATTTGTATTGAATAATTGAAGTTCATAAATCCACAAAGAGTTTGTTGAATCCACAAGTCAGATTCTCTAAAGAACACTAATGAAAATAAATTGAAAAGAAATCCTAAGTACAAAAGAAACTAAAAACTAAAACATAATCTAAGATATAGAAAAGATGTCTCTCAAGTGTTTAGTGAGGCCTATTTATAATATTAGGGTTGGCCTTCATCCCTAGCCCTAGTTCAGCTAACGTTTCTACATCAAATTTCATTTTGCGGACCAAAACACCCTCAGTTCATTAATTCTTCACGTACAGGGCTAGTACCGCGACATCATCTGCTCTATGTCATTAAACTGATGGCAGTTTGCTTAGCTACAGCATGGATTCAACTCTGTGTCGTGACATTCTGTCACGCCCTAGATTTTAAATATTTGTTTATGCTAGTTTATGTCACAAGGGAATTAATGGTCTAGTGGTTAAGTGTGATAGTTGTTTTCACAATGTCCCAAGTTCAAGCACCCCCTTTTTAATTAAATTTTTTGACAATTTTGAGCTAGTGTGAACACTCTTGCCGTCCAACCCATCTTGCGTCGTATGGAGGATTTCTTTCCCTTTTTGTTAGGTCAACATGCCTTTCACAACCCCCTTTTCACTCCTTTATTCTCTCATGATCCACCTTTCACTCCCCTTGTCCCCAAACCTACCTTTTCTTCCCCATAGACCACCTTGGCCGCCCATTGAACCTAGACACTCCCCATTTCATTTTTATTTTCTCTTTTTTGCTCTCCTCCTCTTCTTAAGCCTCTCATTCACCTTGTACCTTTATTTTGTCATCTTTTTCTTCCTTTTCACCACATTTGACATCCCTTTTTCCTTATTTCTCTTCCACTCCACCATCACACAAGGCTATTGCACTTCCACCACACCACCACCTCCCATTTGCCCCCATCGTCTGCTACCACCAAAATTCTCCAGTTTTCTTCTTTCCTCCTCTTTTCGAAACTCATCTCTGTAATCCCTTAATTTTTATTTTTTATTTATTAAAGATCACTTCTCATCCTAGTTTTCTAACTCGTCATTTTATGCATTATAGTGTTGAATCCTCCTCTATAGTCAACTTTTCGAGTAATATTGTTGAGCCTTTTCCTCCGTCATTACGTAAGTATGGAAGATCCTTCGTTCATGACTTTCTTTCGTACTATTATTTCGATTAGAATGCTACTAACAATGTAACACCCATATCCCTTCTCCGTTACCGAATTAAAGTTATAAAGTATTACCAATCAAAACAGAATAAATCACATTATTTCAGAACAATTAAACAAATAATTTATATACATATAACAAAAAATATCAATTCATGGTATGAATACAATTATGGGCCTTAAATTGGGCTTACGGGGCCCTAAAAATATTTTTAAAATAATCCAAGATCAAATCGAAACAAAATAGGAAATTTTAGAAAAACTTGAAAATTTGCAAAACAGGGGTCACATGGTCGTGTGACATAGCCCATACCGTGTGAACATTCAAAGTTAGGACACACGACCGTGTCCCAGCCCGTGTGTCCACCCGTGTGAGTATTTGAAATAAGGCCACACAGTTGTGTTCAATATTGACACATGGCTGTGTGTGTTGACCATGTGTGGCACACGGTCGTATGGCAGCCTGTGTCCCAAGCTGTGTGCACCAAAGTGTACCGTCAATTCAAGTTTACCAAAATGTGCTTACTTTCAAGTTCAAGTTTACCAAAACGTGCTTACTTAGTCATCAAGCAACCCGATTTCCATCAATTAAACTCATTCAAAACATGATTAAATCAGCTCAAAACATGTCAAAACATCTATCCTAAGTGCCTAACCAATGTGCCCTCATTGACACCGCAATTCAATAATCACATCAATATCACATTGCAAACCAAAATATATGGAGTCAAGCACTCAATTATTAATAACATTTCATACCAAAACACTAGTCCTTTCAATCCATAACTCAATTTGCCAAATTCACACTCTTTTATAATACTTATACCATATTTATATAACCAAAAAGTTCCATACTTACATATATACCAAATTCAATAAAACATATTCACATGTATTTAAAACTATCTAAAGACAAGCACCATTCTAGTCAATAAACTTCACAAATAACCAACATAAAACATATAAAGAAAAATCTATCCAGTGTACCAAAAACCATCTAAACCACAAGACATTCACAAGTGACCAAAACCCATACTTACATATATACATTTATATGCTGACACCTAGTCATTTAGGCAATTAAACTTAAACCACATCACATTTATAAAAAGCACAAAATAAACCCCTATTACATGCCATTTATAACTGATAACTAGAACTAGGAACTACCAATTTAACGAATGGATAGTGCGATGGTGCTTTGACGATATTCCAACCAATCGAGCTTTCTGATAATCTACAGGAAAAGAAAACAACTAACCTAAGCAATAATGATTAGCAAGTTTGTACAAAGGCAACTTAACATATCGAACATTTTAAGTTAAACAACCAAGCCTAATTTCATTATATCATAAGCTAACTTTCATTTCCTATACACACCACTTTATATGATTAATTAGTGTAACATTGCATATCTATAAAAAATTCAAATACTCATTTCAGACATCCCTTTTTCCATATTTATAATCTTATGAATATCTGAATATAAATAATTCATATAACGATTTCATATATATAAATGTTTCTATAAAAGCATTTCGTATAACAATTTCACTTAAACATTTCATCTTACTATATCATTTTCACATTTAACACATAATCATTCTGTAAATCACATTTCGTTTCAAACATTCATATAGACATATCATCCCCAAATCACTTACTTCCATTAAACAATGTGAAAACTAAATAAATAGATTAATCATACTTGTCAATCATTACCAGACACCTATAGGATTAGTACTGAAAATGGTTCATCATATGCTTCATGTACTATTTAATTCAATCCAAACTAAACCATATTTATATATAAATATCTATCTTTAACCACATAATCATCAATATGAAACATATTATAAGATCATTCATGATACAATATCCAAATGGTATTCATCAATATTTCAACATTAGACACATATTTTCATAGCTCGATGAACTATAGCAACATGACTCGGATACTCAAGTAACTACACCACACCAAAGGCATCAAAGATGCATAACAAAGGCACCGAAGTGTAGACAAAGGAAAAAATGTGCAATCAGAGGCACCAGAGTGCAAATAGAAACACCGAAGTGTATACAGAGGCACCAAAGTGCAGACAGAGGCACTGTAGTGAAATCCCATTCAAGTGTGCAAACTGACCTTATTGTCATGCCAATTATACCTTAATCGTTTACCATGTTCAAATGGGCATTTTTAACAGAATTCATATCACTTATAAATCAAAGCATTCCTACTTTATCTGTACACAAATTGTAATAAAATCATGTCCATTCATAAATACGTATATATCATATTTCACTTGTATTTAGCAATTCTCAATTTAATCCTCTCTCACCTTAGCAATCATTTGTAGTATGTCAATGTCAATTCATAAAATCACCAATATATGTATATATATAAAAATAATTTAGCAGTAAGCAGTACTATGAACTTACCTCAACAAATACAATTGTTAACGTAAAGCCGATGACTAACCCGAAATCTTAGCTTTTCTTCGATTCAAGTCCAATTGATTCGTTTCTTTATCTAAAAAATAATTTTCATTCAATTAAACCATTTAAATAAATAAATATTATTAATTCAACTTATAACCCTTATTAATGGGAAAGTTACAAAATTACCCTCAATGTTTTACTTTTATGCAATTTAGTCCCTAAACTCGAAACATGCAATTTAATCATTTTTTCATTAAAATTCATGCTAGCTGATTTTCCCTTAGTCTTATAACAGCCCATACTTTTCCTTCTTTCACACAATTTACATTGAATTTCACTATTTCTACTAGTTAATCCCTAAACATTAAAATCATCAAAAATCACTTAACAAAATACTTATATCTAGCTATTAACTTTAATAATTCATCAACTAAATTCATCAAAATATCAAAATAATTAATGGAAAGTCCCTAAACTTTTAAAAAATTTACAAATTGACCCCCGGGCTAGCTAGGTTAAGCTAATACAAGCTTAAAAACATAAAAATTACAAGAAACGGGTGAAAATGGTTTACCATGCATGAGAATATTAATGGCCGAACATTGTTTCTTCTTGCCATGGTGTTTCAATTGCTAAATTCTTAATTAAGAAGATGATGGTTTTAATTTTATTATCATTTATGCCCTTATTAATTAAATTACCATTTATTCACTAATTAAATTTCATGAAATTTTCCATCAAAAATGTCTACTATAATGCTAAATGGCACATTTTCCATTTAAGTCCCCTTATTAATTCTTCCCTAGCCATTTGAAACCATTATCTAATAGCAACTTACTTTTACAACGTTTACAATTTAGTCCTTTCTGTGTAATTAACTATCTAAACATTAAAATTTATTAACCAAAATTTAATAAAACCCTAATAACACTCTGTAAATATTTTATTAAATTTATGGGTTCGATTTATAAAAACAAGGTCTCGATGCCTCATTTTCTAAAACCACTTGACTTTTAAGAATTAACCACTTGAACTTGATTATACAACTATTTAACAAAATTTATTAAATTAGAACTTCAATAATATTATACATGACTCATAAATATTAATTAATAATATTTACGAGCTCGCTCGTCGAATTTGTGGTTCTGAAACCATTATGCCCGATACCACTAAAAAATAGGTTGTTACAAACAATTTGTTTATCGTACCTTCATGAAGTGCCACTCAAAAATCTCGGAATCGTATCCCACTTGTAAAAGTGTGCGAATTGAAAATCATTTGCGTAAGTTTCACTGAATCACAATCATTTTTAATCAAGAGTTGTTAATTGATTAATCTGTACTAACATGAGTTTTGGTCGAAATTGTAGTGACTTAATAATCGAACTCTCCCATTTTGAAGTTGGAATCGAATTTGTACAATCGGTTATACAAGGTGTGGGGATCTATTTTTAATAATAACGGGTGATATTTATTATGATAAAAAATAATAAAATGAATAATTTAATATTGTTTTTATTTTATTCTCTGAGTAATTAAATATTGGGAGATTATGAAAATAGTCATAAGGATCAGTAAGATTCGATAAAAGAGGATACCAAGTAAGTATTCCCAAAAACCTAAGATCCGTGATGATGATTGTGATTTGATGATTTTTGTATAATATGTTATTATGTGGTTTCCATTACTCATGTCATGTGATTTATGGCAATTGAAATATGTATGTGCAAGTGATGTGAACATATGATTTTCTATGTTCTGATTTGCATGAAATTATGTTATTATTCTGATCATTTGATTTGCATGTTAAGCATGCCATTGTAACAAATATATAGAGATCTGATTCGAATGTTAAGCATGTTATATTTCTAATTCTGATTTGCATGTAAAGCATGCCTACTGAAAATCTATTTTGTATGCCATAACAAATGCAATGGGTTGGGAAAAATATGTACAAAGGAAGTATCTGGCAATAAATCTGCATTGTCTAGAGGCTTGTCCACAATATTCTGTATCTGACAGTAAATCTGCAATATATGGTGATTCGACCACAATAATCTATTTCTGGCAGCTCGACTGCACTATATGATGGCTAGACTATAATATTGGTGTGTTATTGGATGGACAAGTTCTGGGGGACTCTTTATGGTGTGTAGCAGAGTTGGGTAGGATCTGTTTTCTGAAAATTTGCATTATTTTCTAAAAATCGTTGCATTGACATCGTTATTATGCATTCTGCCATATCTGATTCCGTGACAGAATATTTAATATGTTGTGATATGCTTAAATGATGTTGGTATTAGTTAAATTTTGTTATTACCATTATTTGTAACCCACACTAGGCTTTATAAGCTCACCCCTTTTAAATTCTAATTTTTAGATAATCAAGGTTAGGATGGACTTAACTACGGAGGCGCTTTCAGTCATTTTCAAAAAAATTATATTTATTGGTATTTGATATTTTGGGACATGTTTTATTACTTTGGACTTGGACTTTGGTATTTGGACTTTGGATTTTGGATTTGGATTCTTCTGCATGGTTTGTTTTTTTTTTTAAAAAAAAAACTATCATAACAGGGATTTGTGAAAATAACAACTTACGATGGATTTTATTTAAACTAATGTCACGAAAAGCTCAAATATGATGTTCTCCAAATTCAATACTATGCTTTCAAAACTTGACTTTATTTTCCTCTGAAACTTATACTTTACAAGGTTTATGTTTAATCTATGTTTATGAATGACAAAGTGGTTTTTAAAATAGAAATTGTCCACTACAATGTTTTAGTTGAAATATGATGTTTTCTAAAA
This sequence comes from Gossypium australe, assembly GCA_005393395.2. Taxonomy (NCBI): domain Eukaryota; kingdom Viridiplantae; phylum Streptophyta; class Magnoliopsida; order Malvales; family Malvaceae; genus Gossypium; species Gossypium australe. Next base: position 44,220,011 of record CM016624.1, read on the forward strand.
ATATCAATATTTAAGTTTCCTATCGATGTGTTTGATGTGTTTGTGGTGTTAATTGATAGATTATTAATCTTGGTTGTAAAATAAACATGTTTTGTTAAATGATTTTTTTATGAAATTGCAAATAGGGATTAAATTGTTAAAAATGTAAATCTATGGGTTTTATTGTGAAATGTTTGTAATAATGGGTTGTTTCAAGTCCCTTGTAACATTGGTTAACATGGATTTAGGTTAAAATGATTAATATTCAAGTTATGAGCTTAGAGACTAAATTGTGAAAAGTTAAAGTATTAGGGGTAATTTCACAATATTAAATAAATATCAGTTATGGATTGAATTGAATACTTGAAGTACTTAATTGAATGAAATTATTTATATAGATCAAGATAAACCAAAATCGAACCTAAATCAAGAAAAGGCTAAAGCTACAGATTAGTGTTCGACTCTACATTTACGACCCTAGTTATCAAGGTAAGTTCGTATGAATTATGATCATATTAATGTTAGTTAAATTGGATATTTGCTATTTTGTATTAATATAAATGTACTTGAAATTTGCATATATATCGATATTTGTGAAATTGACGAACAATGAATCTCATTTGAACCTTAAGAATTATTAGTATATGAATGACATGTCATTAGGGATTTCATGTTTCGAGTGCTGATCTTGAATGTCCTACCGATGGCTAAGGTCCTACATTTGTTATAGATTCTCCACAATTCGTGTGAACAACATTGTGTAGCTAACATGTCGCCCCACAGCTCGTGTGAGTAGGCTCATTTCACAACTCATATGAGCACCGTTAAAAAGGAAAGGTTATAGTTATATAGAAAGGTACACTCTGTGTGTGAGCATTCTCAAGTATCCGATGTAATTCTAGATGGTTCAGCGGGTAAGAAAATGAATGGCATGGTAAGTACATAATGGGATATTGAATCATGATCTATGGAAAGGCTAATGAAATAAATATTGTGCATATAGAAATCTACTTACATTATGGTTGAATTCATATATATCATTGATGAACTTACTAACTTGTGAGTTTGATGATGCTTGTATAGGCTTTTACTAAGCTTATGGTCTTGGTAATGACATTATACTTATTCTATAAATTGTGCTAATGAAATGGTAAGTTTTGTTTGAGTTTATACGAGCTTACTAAGCACTCGTTGCTTACATAGTTACTTTCCTTTGTTTTATAGATTATCGAAAGCTCGATCAGTTGGAAGCTTGTCGGGGATCAATCACACTATCTACCGACCATTTCGGTAGTTTTTGTGGATTTTGGCCAATGTTATATGTGGCATGTATAGGAACTTTTGTAATGGGATTTCTTGAATGTTCAAATGGTTGATTTAGTGTGTTTATGCCTTTGAAGTTTATGTTTGGTTAGATGGACTTGTAATGTCTTGTTAAATTAGGTCATTTTGACCACTTTAGGTAATTGAAATGCATGATCTTTTGGTATGTTGTGATGGCTTGGAAATGGTCATTTGTGATATGATTTGGTAGATAATTGAATTATGGTATATGCTTGTAAAGTAGCTATGTTTCTTTAGTTTAATCCATGATGGTTTGATACAGTTGTGGTGCATTTTAATGGCATATTGGTCAGATGAATTAGAATGTTTGAAATTGTATGTTTAGGTGTATTTGAATGATGTTTAAACCCCATGAATGTGTACCCAAATGGAATGATTCGTTAGGTATTGTTTGGTCTTGAATGGGTTAGATTTTAGGGTCAATTTTTGGATCACAAGGCCTGAGACACGAGCTATCACACGACCGCATGACGTACACGACCTGGTTACACAGTCATATATCATTTGTAAATTCCAAGTGTTTTAAGTCAGTGAGTGATCGTTGTTTTCACGATGTCAAAGTCTTAAAATTTATAAAAAGAATGATCGAACATGGAAACTAACTATGAGAATGATTTGAGGCAAGCGCACCTATCGAACAGTAGTATAGTTTAGGCAAGACCGGAATGTCGAACCCAAAAGAACCAAAAGTACTAATACTAACTTTCTTTTTATTATCTAGCCTAAGAATTAAGGGATATGTTTATCTAATCTAAAATTAAACTAACAACTAAACTAAAGACTCTAAGACAAAGAAGAATGAAATTGGAAAACAACTTGAGAGAAAACCAATTAATTAAGATGACACCCAAGGAAGAATCCACCTAGACTTCACTTGTTATCTAACTCTGAACCAGACGATTTATTCATTTGACTTGATCCGTAAGATTCCCTAAGTTATATTAATCCCTCTCACGAGGCAACTAACGTCTAACCCTAGGTTGATTAATTGAAATCTCTTTCTAATTAAAACCCCTAGAATAGCATTAACTCGATCTATGGACTCCCATATTAGGTTTCATCCTAATTCGGCAAAATCTCGTCACCCTATCTCTAGGCGTGTGATCAACTCCGCTTAATTATGCTAGATCTACTCTTAGGCAAGGACTTTTGCTCCTCCACCTAAGCACACCACACTTGAATCGATATTCCAAAAATATCAACACAAGAATTAAGGACACATGATTAAGAACAAGTAAAATATTTATCATATAGTTTAGCAAACGATAACAAGATTCATCTTAGGTTTTATCCCCTCATGTATCTGAGGGTTTAGTTCATAATAATAAAAGAATACATATCAAAAGAAAAGATAAAACAAAACATAAGAAATCCCTAAAACCCCCTGAAGGAATTGAAGGAGAGATCCTCCGTCTTGAGTATAACTCCGGCTTCTTGAGATCGATCAACTGGCTATCTTCGAGTAAATCTCCATAAATATACCTTCTTTGGGCTAGCTAGACGCCCCCTGACTAAAGCCCTGGGTTTCCCCCTTTTAGGTTACACTTAGGGTGTTTATATAGGCTTCGGAATATGTTTCTTTACCCCTAAGTATCCTAATCTGAGTGAAACTCTTCTTTCTCACGGCAGGGACACGCCCATGGTGCACACCCATGTAAGTCGTGGCCAGGCCATGTTCAAACATGTTGAATGAGGCACGACCGTGTGGTCTTGGGCCCAGGCCGTGGAACACCCCAAACCCAGCCCAAATGCTACAACCGGATCTGGTATGTCACTTAAGGGATTTTACAAAACATGTCACATTTTGGAAAACAATTACTATGTTTAAACCTTTATACCGAAAGCTTAATAATTCATTAACATATAAAATATAAAGTTATAAATTAACTTGGTGAATTTTAAATAAAAACTATAATTTCATACATGTCTTAACTTAATTTAAAACATAAAACTTAAAAGCCCAGTAATAAATGCCCAACATAAAACCAAAACATGAAAAATAGTCTAGTGGCCCACGGCCTTATTACAAGGAAATTTTAAACCCACTTAAAACAAATTTCTTAAAAATAAATAAACAAAATAAAGTCTTTTGCGGAATCCTCAGTACTCTATCGCATGGCCACCTTGCTCTCCTCTCCAGCCCGGTCCGATGAACTAAGTGTCACCTGAAATTGTTAAAATAATAGGGTGAGTCGCGAAACTCAGTGTGCAACTCTCGTGCACCATCAGATTGGGCCTTAGCCCACAAATCGGAATATAAACATAATATAGAAGATAACATACATAAAACCCAACCCAATCCTAGGTTTTCATCCGCTACACACCACCCTTACCTGCCAATCACACCATTGGGGATTTCTACAATCAACCCACCCGCTACACACCATCGATGGCAGTCATGCTGCAGTTAGCTGCTCATCGTCAAAGTTGTGACAGAGTCACCAGGCTGAAATGGCTAGAGCCACCAGAAACAGAGTTGTGACAGAGTCACCAGGCTGAAATGGCATAAGCCACCAGAACAGATCACTTCCCCTTTCATCAATCACCCAACCCCAAGCATACATAGAAATCAACATATAAAACATATCGTTTTTTTACTGAATCATTCACTGAGGAATGGCAAAAATCACTAACCTGATACTTAGCCTTTACCCTCCTCGGGTTTTCAAACGTTATGCCGGGATTTCGGCATTTAACAGAGTATAACAAATTTATTATATATATATAAGCATTCAATCTAATGGCGTGAGAAGTTACACACCTGATATCGCGTAGTTTTACTCCCTTAGTTAAAATCCTTACTATCTGGATCTACAACCCTTAGTCTAAAACCTTGCTCAAAAGCTGAAAGAATATGAAGATTTGGGCTCCCCTACATTCGGCCAAGGGTTAATAAATTCCCGAATTTACACGTTAAAACTAATATATCTTCTTACCTTGAAATCCCGAAAGTAACACGATTCGAGTGTTACTGAACTCTATCTTTAGAGATATAAGCGAGTGACTCCCCTTCAAAACCTGGAATGTCGCAAATAAGAGAAAAAACTTAAGATTAGCTCCTTATAGCCATTCGGCTAGAGTCCCTAAAAAGCCGAAAAAGATTGAAATCTTACGAATCAATACTTACCTTTAGTTTCCTTCGAGATTCGGCACAAGCAGATTCCCTAGAGAGAATTCGGCAAACACAGGAGATGAGATCTAAGGATTTCGGCTTTTATGGAAATCCCGAAAAAGATGAACTGATGCATTTCCGGCTTTTAGAAGATTTGAATTGAGTGTTTCGGCTTTGGCTTAGGAAGAAAGTAAAAAGAAATCAAGAGAAGGCTTAGAGATTTCGGCTAAAATATTTGAAAGGGAAGAGGAAGAAATTATCAATGAATGAAGCTTCAGAGAGTTTCGGCTAGATGGGAAAAAGAAAAGAAAATAGAGAGGGAGAATGGAGTGGTGATTTCGGCAGAGAAAGAAAAAGATGACAAGAACTTAGCCACTAATTTTCGGCACAAAGAATAAAGAAAAGAGTAGGGTTTGAATGCCAGAATTGATGAGCTACCCCCCTATTTATACAAATTTCAGCACTTACCTAACCTTGCAGATAAATCCTATCTTTTCTCCTTTATCTTAATCTACTAACTCATCTAAAAGAGACTTAATTAGCTCCAACTCCTCACTCCTTTATCAGCTTATTATCCACTAATTAAAAACATTAAAATTTTCCTAAATTATAACTGCGCCCTCTTACTGCGCCCCTTGTTTTGGGCCGCAAGCCCAACTTGATATTTTTAAACACAGATACAATATTTTTAATCCCTAAAGTGTCTAAACAAAATATTTAGCCAAGACCTCAGCCCAAGCCTAAGCCCAATTTGGACCCCTAACAGTTAAATTAACACATTACACATGTTCACCCATTAAACGCATAGGCCCAAAAATTCAGGATGTTACAGGCTGTGTAGATTTCGTGATATGGCCCATTTACTCTGTTTTGGGCCCGTTTTCCGTTCTTTTCATCATCCGGTGCTTTCTTGGGTATAAAACATGAAAACAAAGGATTAAAAGCACCAAATTACACAATTCAAGGTTTAAATCATCCAAAAGCATGCTAAATGTGGGCTTAAAATATGTTACTTTTACAGTTTATCAGTGAGTTACACGGCCTAGCACACAACCTGCAACACGGCTATGTGTGGTAACTTAGAGAGTTACACTATCTGACACACGGTCTGCGACATGGCTGTGTGATCCAACCCAGTGAGTTACACCCAGTGAGCTGGGACACAACTATGTGCCCCTTATTGGATTGTTACACAACTTAGGCATTGTCACACAACCTGGCCACACAGCCTTATGTCCCCTGTTTTCAAAATTTTCAACTTTTTCCCAAATTTCCTGTTTTGTTTCAATTTAGTCCCAAATTGTTTCTAAGCTATTTTAGGGCCTTGAAAGCTCGATTTAGGGAACAAATGCATATGTTTGATGTGATTCTGATTGAGATAATTTATTAAATGTTATTATGGTAATTTTTTTATTGTTCGATAATGCTCTGTAACCCTAATTTAAATATGTTACATTCAGTGTTGTTAGAGCTACAGTTTAGTCGGTTTTTAGGTTAAACGTAGCATGTGTAGAGTGTAGAAATACATGCCATTATATAACCTGTGATAGTGTGATATCTCTTGAATCAAAATGAATTATGTTTTCATATAGATAAAAGATGTCATCCAACCGAGCTGATTCCAATGAGGTTGAAAGTAATACGCAAGCCTCTATTCACGGAGCAACTGGCAGTGGGCCTGTAGTTGAGGGCTGGGGAAGTGAGACGGGAGAAGTCTTCTTCCAAATGATGTCTGGATTGTTCTTTAAGTTCGTTAGAACTAACCTTATGGCTCAACGACCTCCATCCCCTCCTGTACCCCAACTATCCCCTGTATTCCTCAAGGTTTGGAACAAGTACGCATAGGTATGCCTCCAGTTGATAAAATTTGTAAGTATAGGGCTGAAAAGTTTCGTGGAACAGCTGAAGACGACCCTAGAAAAGCTGAATTTCGGTTAGAATATACTATTAGGATTTTTGATGAACTATCTTGTTCCCTCGTTGAATGTTCAAAATGTGCAATATCTCTGTTAAAAGACTCAATGTTTTAGTGGTGGAATACTTTGATTTTTGTGGTACCAAAGGATCTTGTGAACTAGGATTTCTTTCAGACAAAATTCAAGAAGAAATGTGTTAGTCAACAGTATCTCAATAAAAAGCAGAAAGAGTTCCTTGAGTTAAAATGTAACGCCCCGAATTTTTGGGCCTAGAAGTGTTGGCCCTTGTGCATGGTAGCCGATAAGAGACTACACATAAAAGTTTATGCGTGCAAGAAATATCACAATTGATTATTTGCTTTAATGGTTAAGTGATTGGGTGTGTTTGGGAGTGTCTGAGAAGTCTTGGGTTCAAACCTCGGCTTTAGCAGAAATTTATGTTTTTCTCTTAAATGAGCCTTGATGTTAGAGGGTAGGCTTTAAGAATATTGTTAGGGAAATCATGACATAAGGAAGCATGTGGCCTAAAGGCAAGGCGTTATTTAGGTTGCAAGGGAGCATGGGTTCAAGTCTTGGCACTTGCAATTCATTTTGATTTCCTTTTAAATGAACTTAGACTTTGGCCCATAGGCTTATATTTAGTTGTGCTTGTTTTGTTACACAAAGAGCTAGTTGGTAAGGTGGCTAGCGGCGTGGATTAAGTTACAGGGGAGCCTGAGTTCGAAACCCCTTGCATGCGAAAGGTGACTATTTTGCTAATTTGGGACGGTTTTAGAGGACTGATGGAGGGATCCCACATCGGGAAGCTAGCATGAGAGTAGGCGAGAAGCTCGCTTTAAATAGAGCGATCTATGAGGAGAGTAAGCATACCTTGGTTGGAGTTTGGGCATAGGAGTGTTCGGAGCGCGGATTAACTCCAGCTTCCTATCAGGTGTGTATTTCGCACTACTCTAGTTGTAGAGCGGGAAATGCCGAAATGCCGGTCACACGGCGATGGTAGCCATACGAGCGTGCGAGCGCACGTGTGGGAGCTTCGACGCGATAGTTGAGGCCATCATGAGTGTTCTTGTGGGTTTAGGCTTTTGGGCCACGATGAGCCGAAAGGGGCCATGTGGGGCCAATGAGCCGTGGGCCCAATCAGATAAGTTGTTTGATTGTGTAGTAAATATTGGACTGGACTATGTGAATCTCATATCTGTGGCTAGATTTGGGCTAAATGGGCCACACGAGCGTGTGGGCCCATTTGGGCCGAGAATGGGCCCTAGGCCCATTCGCATTGTTATCTCTGTTTAGAATACCTTGGTTTACAAAATTACTGAAATACCCTTGGTTTACAATATTACTGAAATACCCTTAGTTTACAAAATTACTGAAATACCTTGGTTTACAAAATTATTAAAATACCTTGGTTTACAAAATTATTGAAATACCCTTGGTTTACAAAATTACTGAAATACCCTCAGTTTGCGAAACTACCGAAGTACCCCACTTTGTAAAATTACCAAAATACCCCTGATTTGTGAAATTACCGAAACACCCTCAGATTGCAAAATTACCGAAATACCCTTGATTTGTGAAATTACCGAAATACCCTCAAATTGCAAAATTACCAAAATACCCCTGATTTGTGAAATTACCAAAATACCCTCAGATTATAAAATTACCGAAATACCCCTAACTTGTGAAATTACCTAAATACCCCTGATTTGTGAAATTACCGAAATACCTTTAGATTGCAAAATTACCGAAATATCCTTGACTTGTAAAATTATCGAAATACCATTGGATTGTAAAATTACCGAAATACCCCTGATTTGTGAATTTATCGAAATACTCCTAATTTGTAAAATTACCAAAATACCCTCAAATTACAAAATTATCGAAGTACCCCTAATTTGTGAAATTATCGAAATACCTTCGAATTGCAAAATTGCTGAAATACCCCTGGTTTGCAAAATTACTGAAATACCCCCAGTTTGCAAAATTACTAAAATACCCTCGATTTGCAAAATTACCGAAATACCCTTGTAGGGTAGAATTATCGTAATACCCCTGAAGGGTAAGATTACCGAAATACCCTTATAGGGTAAATAACTATTTTGCCCTTGTGGGTAAATAACTGACTTGTGCTACGATTTGACTGATTTGACTGTGATCGTATGACTGTATTTTAACTTACTTGACTGTGGGCGTGTGACTGATATGCTGTTAATATGTGTTGAAATGACTGTTACTAAGCATGGCCATTTTTCATACACGTGTAACGATTGAACATGACATACACGACATATTGCATGGGGTTGGGACATTGATACGGAGGAAGTTCTGATAGGGTCACACGGGTCGCATGACGACTGTGGATCCAGTATTGATCTGATAGGGTCGCACGGGTCGCATGACGACTGTGGACCAACGGACGGCTTAAAACCAGTTATTCTGATTATGGCTGCCAACCTACATATGGTTTTGTGCCATCTTGATTATGGCTGTGTGCCAAACGTATTTGCCTAGGGCTATGTGCCGGTTATGATTATTAATGACTCTGTGTCGATCATATTTACCCAAGGTTGTGTGCCGATTCTATTACCGTCGCTGATGGCTATGTGCCAAATATAATATAGTTACTAATGGCTTTGTGCCAAATATAATACCGCTACTGAAGGCTTAGAGCGATATATATATATACTTGTAACACCCCAAACCCGGTCAATACGTTACGACCAAATCTGGTATGTTACAGGAAAGGTAGTTTTGAAATTTTAAAGGAACATCGTAATTTAGAAAACTTTTCCTTTAGTGTATCCATCTTGAAGATAATTTAAAATTTTGTTTGAAGGTTTCTTACCAACTCTTTATTAAAATGAACTAAAAGTCGTAAACAGGTTTGTTTTACGAAAGCCGAAATTGGGGAATTTCATAAACGTGACATTTGAAAACACTATTGAGGTTTTAAGAAAAATTCTGAATTATTTAATTATTCGCATGTCATCTTTTGTTAACATTTGGGACAAAATAATGATTGTTTATATTTTTATTTTAGAAAAACTCCATATTTGACCTTTCATAAAATATGTAATAACAGCATTAATCAAAACCCAAATTAAAGTTATGGAGGCCTTATTACATAGCAAAAAAACCCAAAGTGAAAGTAAGTTTAAATAAAGAAATGAAAATTTACGGAAGTAGTAATGCATGGCCACCTCATAGTCCACCTCGGCTCCAAATCTGCAACTAGGGGTTACCTGCAAAATTAAGCAGAGGGGTGAGTCACTAAGACCCAGTGTGTAATTCCCCTTACCACGCAATCTGGGCCTAAGCCCATAGAAGCACATTGGGCCTTAGCCCTCACAACATGGCATATTAAAAATGTTTGCAATGCAGCCCAGCCCAACCTAGTTTTCCATCCTCTACATCACCAGAATCAACCAAACACCCGTGGCACCAAGCCACTGTGGTTCCAAACCACTGTGACAGAGTCACTGATAAAATATATGTGGGGCCAACCCACTGTGGTACCAAACCACTGTGACAATCACTGATAAATATATGTGGGGCCAACCCACTGTGGTACTAAACCACTGAGATAGTCACTGATAAATATATATGGTGCCAAACCACTGTGGTACCAAACCACTGTGACATAGTCACTGAAGCACACTTCCCCTTTTTAATATCGTAACTCAAAGCCCATGCAACATGTTGTCATACTGAGATGAATGCAAACATATCTTCAATGTACAACAGATAATCAAATCATACATATATACATTCGAAAGTAGAATCATAGAGGTACTTACCCGGTGTCTCCAACCTTACCCACAAGGGTATCTCAACTGTTCACACAGTCGTTTCGGCTTTTAGCCAACACAATTATTAACGCTAAATAATAAAGGAAAGAGTGAGTATTACACACCTGATTACGCGAAGAACTAAACACTCTATATCGTCGACACTCTCACTAGCAGGAATAACAGCGATTTGCCTATCCCAAGTCGATGTCGGCTTTCTACACAACCTGGCAGAAAATCCCAAACTGATGACACAGCACATCGTTTGAACTTAGGAGCAGAGACTACAAGTCCATTCCCCTCCTTGGATTGGCTAGCACTCGCATCCATGAAGACAAATCTTGATCAATACAGTACTATAGTGAAACAGCAATTTCCCCAACAAGGGGTTTGATTATGGCAGAGTAAACGAATAGAGGCTGATCACCAAGAACAAAAGAGGAACTCCTTACCTTGGTTAACAAAAAGTCACACCACACCCGATTTGGCTAAAGATTCTAATCCGACGCGAACATGCCACATTAAGAGGAGAAGAGAAGAGAAGGGATTAGCCGCAAACTAACATTAAGAACAAAATAGCCATTTCGACTATGCCCATCTAAGACCGAAATATAGAGAAAGAAACGAAAGAGTTCCCATTACCTTGCACAAACTGAAACCAATTGACAAGGAGACCTTTGGCAACCAACTAGCCATTTAATTCTTGGGATTCGGCTGCATAACAAATGATGAAAGAAACAGTTACAAAGGATGGAGTAACCAACTTCGGAAGAGAAACCAAACTCGGTTTGTGATCAACAATAAGTGGCCGGTTTCCTAAGAAGAAGTAAGGAGGTAATAAGAATAAGAGAAAAGTTCTTTACCTTCAACAAGGAGAAACCGAATGGAGTCCAAGAATTCGGCACAAGCATCAAATGTCAACAGGGTTTCGGCTAAAGAGAAAAACAAGAGAGGGCGAAAAGAAAAGTGAAGAAAATGGCCACTGGGTTTCGACTAACGAAGCAAGAAATAAGGAAGGGAGTTTCGATTTTAATAAAGAAAGTAGAGAAGAAAAGGGAAGGGGTGAAGGTTCGGCTATGATGAATGGTATAGAAGAAGATAAACAAACAGAGAACGAGGAGAATTATGTTTCGGCTACGAGAATAAAACAAGAAGAAACGAAATGAAAAGAAAAGCGAAAAAGCAAGCTGAGGTTCGGCTATTGAGTTTGTTGGAGTAGAGAAGATATGAAAAAAAGGGAAAAGAAATGGGTGGTGAGTTTGGCACAGCTATATGGAAGAGAAAAGAATAGTTTGATAAAAACAAAGCAATAGCCGAAAATGAAAAAGAAACCAAATGCACTTAAAGGTTTCGGTTTTACTCTCCTTTCAAAAGGTACTTGGAAAAACGGCACCCCACTACTCCCTTATGACCGAATGTTGAAACAAAATGCCTAAATGAGCCAAAAGAAAAACGGCACACACATTCCCTAGCTCAAAACCGAAAATGCCCCCTTAGCACTACCCACATTCGGCCAAACACTCCACACACCCACACCCCACGATTCTCTCCTTGACTTGCTCCTTGCTTCACTCTCCATCCACCATTTGAATTAGTTGACCCATTCAAACTCCACAAGCTCCTCTTGTCCATCCATTCAAATGCATTTGACCCATTCAACAACCACCTTGAAGAGTCCCAGCCAAATGCCACTTCTTACTCTCCTGAAGCACAAAAATAAAGTTCCACATGCTGCAGATGAGACTCGAACTCCTTTCCCCCTCCTGCTCCCTTGTGACGCCACTCCCTTGCTTCTTAAGTGGCGTCACCTTGCCACCCCACCACACTCTTTTTTTGTGTCAACAAACACAAGTAAATATTCTTAAAGCCTGCTTCTACTAGCTCTCCCCCTTAAAGTGCCCAAAAAGCAAAATTTTTCTAAAGCTCTGGCTCGAACCCGAGCCTCCCCAGGACCCCCAAACACACCAAAATAACATGCTAAACAAGCCAAACACCTAGAATAGCATAAAATGCAAAACCCCTAATTCTAGGATGTTACAGTTCTACCCCCTTAAAGAAATTTCGGCCTCAAACTTTACCTGATCAAAAGAGGTGAGGGTATTGCTGTCGCATCATATCTTCTGGCTCCCACGTGGCTTCTTTTGCACCGTGATTACACCATAATACCTTGACTAAAGGAACCGACTTCCTTCTCAACACCTTGACATCTCGATCTAAGATCTACACTGGTTCTTCTTCAAAAGACAGATCGGGTCTTACTTCAATTTCCTCCACTGGCACTATGTGAGATGGATCCGAATGATAGCGACTTAACATTGAAACATGGAATACATCATGCATCTGACTCAACTCCAAAGGTAACTCAAGTTGATAAGCCATTGGTCCCACATGTTTCAACACCCGATAAGGCCTAATGAATCTCAGGCTCAACTTGCCTTTCCGTCCAAACCTTAGAACCTTCTTCCAAAGTGAAACTTTCAGAAAAACCTGATCACCCACTAAAAATTCTATTTCCTTACGCTTTAGATCTGCGTACAATTTCTGCCTGTCGGAAGCATCCTTCAACCGAGCCCTAATCATCTTAACCTTTTCCTCCGTCTCTGAAACCAATTCCGGACCCAACAACTGTCGCTCACCCAACTCTGTCCACCAGGTAGGAGTACGTCACTTACGACCATACAACGCTTCGTAGTGTGCCATCTGAATACTGGATTGATAGCTATTGTTGTACGCAAATTCTGCCAACGGCAAGAAATCCTCCCAACTATGTCTGAAGTCGATTACACAACCTCTCAACATGTCTTCCAGAATCTGAATTACCCTCTCTGACTGACCATCCGTCTGTGGATGAAACGCCGTGCTGAAATCCAGTCTTGTACCCAACGCTTGATGTAACGCCTTCCAGAATTGCGATGTAAACCTAGGGTCTCTGTTTGATATAATAGATACTAGTACCCCATGTAACCTCACAACCTCTGCTACATATAGCTTTGCTAACTTCTGTAGTGAGTAATCAACATGAACCGGTATGAAGTGAGCGGACTTCATCAACCGATCGACAATTACCCACACTGAATCTTTCCTAGTAGGCGTAAGAGGTAGCCCACTAACAAAATCCATCGTTATCCTCTCCCACTTCCAAAGTGGAATCTTCACTGGCTGTAGCAACCCCGAAGGCAACTGATGCTCCGCTTTCACCTGTTGACACGTCAAATACTTACTCACAAACTCGATAACTTCTTGCTTCAGACCTGGCCACCAAAATTGTTTACGCAAATCTCGATACATCTTACTCCCACCGAGATGCATAGCGTATGGGCTACTATGCGCCTCCTGCAGAATTCTCTGTCTCAACTCAGAATCCTTCGGCATACAAACCTTCCCACGAAAGCATAATACTCCATCACTGTTCATACCAAAATCTTCGGTCTCACCACCTTCCACTTACTAAAGTCGAGAACTTAACAATTCATCTAACAACTGCTTATCCTTAATCTAACTTACCCATGAAGGCTTCACTTGTAGTTCGGCTAACAAACTTCCATCTTCATACAAACTGAGATGAGCAAACATTGCCTTCAACTCCGATATCACCTTACAGCTCAACGCATCCGCCACTACATTACCCTTACCCAGGTGATACTCAATCGAGCAGTCATAATCTTTCAACAATTCAATCCACCTCCGCTACCTTAAATTCAACTCCTTCTGGGTAAGGAGATATTTTAGGCTCTTATGATAGGTGTAGATAATTGACTTTTCTCCATACAAGTAGTGTCTCCAAATCTTCAAGGCGAGCACCACCGCAGCTAACTCCAGATCATGAGTGGGATAATTCACTTCATGTGGTCTTAATTGCAGAGACGCATACGCTACTACATTCTCTACTTACATTAGCACACATCCTAACCCTGTGTGTGACGCATCACAATAGACAACGAACTCCTTCCCAGCCTCAAGCTGAATCAACACTAGTGCCTCAGTTAAGATCCTCTTTAGCTTCTCAAAGCTTTCCTGTTGCTTATCAGCCCAAACAAAATGTACCCCATTTCGTAACAACTTGGTTAATGGCGCAACAATCAGCGAAAATCCCTCAACGAACCTTCTGTAATATCCAGCTAACCTAAGGAAACTTCGAATTTCTGCTACTGACTTCGGTGGTTTCCAATCCAAAATAGCTTCAATCTTTCGGGGATCAACCCTAATCCCCTCGGCAGACACAACATGCCCCAAGAAGGTAACTTCCCTTAACCAAAATTCACACTTGCTGAATTTAGCATACAATTGTTTCTCTCTCATAATCTGCAGAACTATCCGAAGATGCGAATCATGCTCCTCTTCCGTCCTTGAATATACTAAGATATCGTCTATGAACACTATGACAAATCGATCCAGATAGGGTTGGAATACCCGGTTCATCATATCCATAAATGCAGCTGGTGCATTTATCAACCCAAACGGCATCATTAAGAACTCGTAGTGACCATAACGAGTTCGAAAAGCAGTCTTATGAATATCCGCCTCTTTGACCTTAAACTGATGATAACCTGACCTCAAGTCTATCTTCGAGAAAATCAAAACGCCTCACAGCTGATCGAACAGGTCGTCAATCCTTGGTAACGGGTACTTGTTCTTAATAGTCAACTTGTTCAATTGTCTATAGCCAATGCACATCTGCATCGACCCGTCCTTTTTCTTAACAAAGAACATCAGTGCTCCCCACGGTGACACACTTGGTCGGATAAAACCCCGGTCCAACAGTTCCTGAATCTGAGCTTTAAGTTCTACCAGCTCCTTTGACGCCATTCTATATGGGGCAACAGACACCGGAGCTGTTCCCGAAAGTAGATCAATGCCTAACTCCACCTTGCGATCCAGAGGTAACCCTGGAAGCTCTTCTGGAAAGATGTCCGAGAACTCTTTCACCATTCTAACATCCTTTACAGACAATTCTTTGGCTTTCAAAGCACTGATGAAAGCTAAGAACGCCTCACACCCTTTTCGCACCATCCTTTCAGCCTTTAATGCAGACACCACATTAGACAGGTAATTTCTTCTCTCACCTATCACCAGCACCTCCTTATCCTTAAGAGTCTTCAATATCATGCGCTTAGCAGCACAATCCAAGTTTGCTCGATACTTAACTAACCAGTCCATGCCTAAAATCAAGTTGAACTCGCCGAACGACAATTCCATCAAGTCGGCTGGGAAAACAATCCCTTACACTTCTAAGGGCACATCCCTAAATAGTTTGTTCACCACTACAGATTGTCCTAAAGGGCTAATCACTACCATTTCTCTAGAAGCAATCTCAGATTCTATAATTAAAGGTCTCAGACACAGAACTAGTAACATATGAATGTGTAGACCCAATATCTATCAAAGCTGTAAAAGGCACACCAAAAATAAGGAACGTACCGGTTATGACGTCCGGTGCATCGCCGTCCTCTCGTCGTCTAACTGCATAAACCAATCCAGGCTGTCTTGCATCTATACTCCTAGCACCTCTACCCGGTGCTCCACGCCCTCGACCAAATCCATTTTCTCCTCTGGCCGGACCACGACTTCTCGGTGGTTGCTGCCCACCTCTTCAGGACTGTGCATATCCCTGACCTACTAGCCGTGCCCTGTTTGGCTCTTGTGGACAGTCCTTTAATTGATGATCCACAGATCCACATCTAAAGCATCCTCTATTTCTTGCCCAACACTCCCCCGAATGAAAGTTCCCACATCGAGCACACGGTTGAGACCGACCAACAGTAACAGGCTCCGTAACTCGACTCGGCCCATCAAACTTAGGCCTCTTTTGGAAACCTCCAACAGATTCTGACGACCCAAAGTTCCTCTTATTCCTACCCCTATCCTTATCCCGATTCTGCCTCTCAGACCACTTCACCTCTTCGGCTATCTTTGCCTTCTCAACCATAATGGAAAACTCTCTTTCTCGTTGCAGAGCTATCAGTACCCACAACTCATCCCTCAGACCATCCTCAAACCGAACACAGCGCTCGTAATTAGTTGCGACGATACCCCGAGCATAGCGACTTAGACGTAGGAACTCTGCCTCATACTCAGTCACCGACTTATTCCCCTGGACCAAATTTAAAAATGCCTTCCTCTAAGCAACCACATAACTTGCCCCAACATACTTTCCCTGGAACGCTATCTTAAAGAAATCCCAGGTAATACGGTCCGCTGATGTACCATCCCTTACCGTGAGCCACCACTGGTATGCCTCATCTCGAAGGAGGGACACCACTCCTTTCAACTTTTCCTCTGCGGTACAGTCAAGATCATCCATGATTCATTCAACCGCTTCCAGCCAGTACTCAGCTACATTAGGAGCCACACCAGAAATACCCCTATAAATCTCGGCCCCATTTGCTCGAAGCCGCTCAGTAATAGATTTTCGAGCTACTGATCCCGTGCTTGCTCTAGCAACCCGCTCCAAACACGCAGCATAGTTTGGGACAAAGCATCGTCCCCTCCAGATCGGTCCTGAGACCCCGCTTCCGCTACTGGTGATGCTGACACTTCACCTTCCAGCCCATGCCTTGATTCCGAGGGTTCAACCTCAATACCCCGGCCTCTACCACGACCACGTAAACCACGTCCACGTCCTCTAGCGCTCATGATTATGAAATCGACTTAATCTGATTAAAATTTTATGAATTAGTATATCTTCCACTGTTTATTAGCGAATAGTCTTATGAAAATAAAATTAGTAGTTTTTCGCAAAACATATATACCTAAAGGTCTCAATCTCTAAAGTTGAATTTGTTAGCACTAACAATCACAGCACAATATAATCTCTTCATGCAAATCAACCAATAGTCAAAATACTTACCGTACGGATTTGGTGTCGGAGACTCGAGTGCCATACTTCCAGAAAATATGTATTCTAAACCATATTTCAAACCAACTTGAAAACATTTTTGAACCCATTCCACAGCCGAGTGTTGCAACCTAAACTCTAATACCATAATTGTAACACCCCAAACCCGGTCAATACGTTACAACCAAACCTGGTATGTTACAGGAAACGTAGTTTTGAAATTTTAAAGGAACATCATAATTTAGAAAACTTTTCGTTTAGTGTTTCCATCTTGAAGATAATTTAAAATTTTGTTTGAAGGTTTCTTACCAACTCTTTATTAAAATGAACTAAAAGTCGTAAACAAGTTTGTTTTACGAAAGCCAAAATTGGGGAATTTCATAAACGTGACATTTGAAAACACTATTGAGGTTTTAAGAAAAATTCTAAATTATTTAATTATTCGCATGTAATCTTTTGTTAACATTTGGGAAAAAAATGATTGTTTATATTTTTATTTTAGAAAAACTCCATATTTGACATTTTATAAAATATGTAATAACAGCATTAAATCAAAACTAAAATTAAAGTTATGGAGGCCTTATTACATAGCAAAAAAAACCAAAGTGAAAGTAAGTTTAAATAAAGAAATGAAAATTTACGTGAGTAGTAATGCATGGCCACCTCATAGTCCACCTCGACTCCAAATCCGCAACTAGGGGTTACCTGCAAAATTAAGCAGAGGGGTGAGTCACCAAGTCTCAGTGTGTAATTCCCCTTACCACGCAATCTGGGCCTAAGCCCACAGAAGCACATTGGGCCTTAGCCCTCACAACATGGCATATTAAAAATGCCTGCAATGCAGCCTAGCCCAACCTAGTTTTCCATCCTCTACATCACCAGAATCAACCAAACACCCGTGGCACCAAGCCACTCTAGTTCCAAACCACTGTGGTGCCAAACCACTTTGACAGAGTCACTAATAAAATATATGTGGGGCCAACCTACTGTGGTACCAAACCACTGTGACAATCACTGATAAATATATGTGGGGCCAACCTACTGTGGTACTAAACCACTGATAAACCGTAATTATAACATATTTTAAACCCACATTTAGCTCACTTTTCGATGATTTATTCCTTGATTTATATAAAAAGGTGCTTGTAATCCTTTCTTTTCATGTCTTATACCCAGGAAAGCACCCGAGGATGAAAAGAACTCAAAACGGGTGTAAAACGAAGTAAATGGGCCTTAGCACGAGAATGACACGGCCTAGCCCAAAGTCCACATGGTCGTGCCTTGACGATCACCTAGAGCACGGCCTCAACCCCGCCTCACACGGCCGTGCCTTAAATTAGAAGTCCGAGCACGGTCTGAAGTCGATCCACACAGGCGTGTGTCATGGTCGTGCCTCTGTCGTTGGAAAGAACAATTTCAGTCGGGAAAGGATACTTAGGGAGAAAGAATCGCATTCCAAGAGCCTATATATATCCCCTAAGTGCCACCTTTGAAAAGGCGTCAAAGCTAGGCCAAGGAGCCAAGCCGGAAAGATCAGCGTTTGGGAATAACGCGAGGATAGCCAGTTGATCCATCCCAAGAAGCCGGAATTATACGCAAGACAGCGGAATTCTCCTTCAATTCCTTAAGGGGGTTTTAGGGTTTTCTTATGTTTTGTTTTATCTTTTCTCTTGAGATGCTCTTTTTATTCATTATGAACTAAACCCCTCAGATACCTGAAGGGGATGAAACCTAGATGAATCTTGTTATTTGATTTCTGAATTATATGATAATTACTTAGTTTGTTCTTAATTATGTTGCTTAATCCAAATCTAATGTGCTTAGGTGGAGGAGGAATAGACCCTGCCTAAGAGTAGATCTAACATAATTAAGCGGAGTTGATCGAACGCTTAGAGATAGGGTTACGAGATTTTGCCGGACTAGGGTGAAACCAAATATGGGAGTCCATTGATCGATTTATTGCTATCCTAGGGGGTTATTATAAGCAAACGAGAGTTCCACTAATTAACCTAGGGTTAGACGTTATTCGCCTCGAGAGAGGGTTTAATATAGGTTAGAGAGTCTTACGGATCAAGCTAAGTAAAGAAATCGTATAATTCAGGGTTAGATAACAAGTGAAGTCTAGGTGGATTCTTCCTGAGGGTATCGTCGTGATCAATTGAGTTTTCTTCAAGTTATTTTCCAAATCGTCCTTTTTGTCTTTGTGTCCTTAGTTTAGTTCTTGTCAATTTAGTTTAAAGCAATCTTCACTCTAATTTTAAGGCTAATTAATAAAAAGAAAGTTAGTATTAATACTTTTAGTTCCTTTGGGTTCGATAATTCGGTCTTGCCTAAGCTATACTACTGTTCGATAGGTACACTTGCCTTTAATCGTTGTCAAGTTACTCTCCAGGTTCGATCATTCTTTTATAAATTTTAAAGCTCTGATTTCAGCTATCAAGTTTTTGGCGCCATTGCCGGGGAACTAAAATATTAAAAAAAACTCTATTTTTATTACTTTAGCCATAATTTTTATTTTTTTATTTTTCGCAATTTATTTTTGTTTTTATTTCTATTTTTACTTCTTGCTAAAATTTTCTTTCTTTCTTTTTCTAGCAGGTACCTCTAGTTTATAACTAGAGGAACCCGAGAGGACCTTTGGTATACGATAGTGATATTGAAGCGACCGCTCATAGGAATCATCGGGAAACCAGACGAGCCCTAAATTACATAGAAAAAGAGGAAGAAGATAGATCCACTCCTACTGAAGGGATGGACGAAAACAACCCACAACCACGAGATGTGGGGGAAAATAATGCTCCACGTACAATGTTTGATTTTGCAAAACTGCATTTAACGGGAGTAGAATCGAGTATTGTTAGGCCTGCTATAACTACTAACAATTTTGAATTAAAGCCTAACACAATACAAATGATTCAATAGTTTGTTCAATTTGATGGTTTACAGGATGAAGATCCAAACACGCATATAGCTAACTTTTTAGAGTTCTGTGACACTGTGACACGTCTTCGGTTATTTCTTTTTTCATTGAGAAATAAAGCTAAACAGTGGTTAAACTAGTTACAATGAGGGTTAATCACTACATGGGATCAAATGACCGAAAAGTTTTTAATGAAATATTTTCCATCGGCTAAAACAGCCAAATTGCGAAATGATATCTCTTCTTTTGTGCAGATGGATTTAGAGACATTATACGACGCATGGGAGAGATTCAAGGATCTCTTGAGGAGGTGCCCACACCATGGCTTACCCTTGTGGCTACAAGTCCAAACCTTTTATAACGGTGTAAATCCCTCAACGAGGCAACTGATTGATTCAGCTGCCGGTGGAACCCTGAACAACAAAACTCCAGAAGCAGCCTACGAGTTCATTGAGGAGATGTCACTGAATAATTATCAATGGCTAGCTTCAAGAACCAAACCGACAAAATCAGCAGGAGTTTTCAACGTCGATGCCATGACCATGCTATCAACGTAGCTAGAGATAATGAATAAAAAACTTGATAGTTTGTGTTCTTCGCAGGCACACCCATTCATGCAATGCGACGCAAGTGGAACCGTGGCGAATTCTGAGTACCCACCCTACCAACCGGAAGCAGAGAGCGACCAGATGAACTATAAAGGTAATAACTTCCGATCCAATAATAATCCTTATAGTAACACTTACAATCCAGGTTGGAGGAACCACCCAAATTTTTCGTGGGGAGGTCAAGGAAATCAAGGAAATCAAAGGCAACAACCTCCTCAAAATTTCCAAAATTAGCCCTACCCACAAGAGAAGAAACCAACCCTCGAGGAGATGATGGCAAAATTCTCAGCAGACACAGAGAAACGTATCCAAGAAACTGAGAGAACAATCAAAAGCAATGAGAGCCGAATCGGGGAAATTACTAAGTCAGTCAAGGAAGTCACTAATGCAGTTGAACAACTTGCAAAGCTGATGTCAGAACGACCGCAAGGACGTCTACCAAGCAACACTGAGATTAACCCTAAGGAGCAAATTCAAGCCATCACAGCTCAGGATAATAAGGGGTTAGATAAACCTGATCCAAGGCCAGAAAATAAGGTAGACGAAGGTAAAACAGAGGTAACACAAGAAAAGCCAAAACCGGTAATTAAAGAGTACCAACCTCGCATACCTTACCCCGAAGCCATAGAAAGAGGCGATTCAGAAGAACAGTTCGGTAAGTTCCTTAAACTTTTAAAGAAATTACATATTAACTTACCTCTTCTTGAAGCTCTTTTTCAGATGCCAGGCTCAAGGAAATTTTTAAGACAGCTCTTGACCAACAAACGCAAAATAGATGAAGAGCACCACGTGGAACTAAACGCAACATGCTCGACAATGTTACAAAATAGACTACCACAGAAACTAAAAGGTCCAGGGAGTTTTACAATTCCATGTTTAATTGGTAGTTTAAGTATTGATAATGCGTTAGCTGATTTAGGGGCAAGCATAAATGTCATGCCTTATTCACTGTTTAAACGACTAGGTCTAGGGAAGCCCAAACAAACTAGGATGAGTATTCAATTAGCTGATAAAACTGTTAGAATTCCTAGGGGCATCATTGAAGATGTTCTCGTAAAAATCGATAAATTTGTTTTTCCAGTAGATTTTGTTGTCTTATACATGGATGAGGATAATTCAATCCCCTTAATTTTAGGAAGACCTTTTCCAGCAACCGCCAAGACTAAAATCGATGTTGCCACAGGTGAACTCATACTTCGTGTAGGCGATGAATCGATCAATCTTCAAGCTCTCGACTCGGCCAGGACAACAGTCGATGAAGGTAAGAAAGTCACTTCAATTGAAAATCAACTTGTTCAACCTCCATCACAAGAAACATCACAAGGACAAAAACCTGAGCCAACTCATAGACCCCAAGTCAACAAAGTAGAATCACACAAGGAACAAAGCCTTAGGGTCGACCAATTAGAAGAGCAGAAAACACAAGATAAAGAAGAACCAGATCCACACGAAGTAAAACCAGAAGAACCACCAGAATAGCTCGTAGGGACATCCAACCACTTCAAAATAGGAGAACAGGTACTGTTAGACAAAATCGATCCTCACATCACTACAACAGACCTGAGGGCAAAGGGAGAAATTCTTCTTAAGGTACACGATAACTTCCCACACGGAATAGTCAAGGTAAGCAATCCAATATTCGGCAATTTCAAGGTAAAAGCTTCTCGACTTCAACTTTGTCAAGGAAATAGAAATTTAAGCATGAGGGAAGATATTCAAACCTTTAAACCTCCCTAAAATTTTGAAATACGAGGAAAGTCTAGCTTAAGACTATAAACGAGAGCTTCACGGGAGGTAACCCGAGCACTAACCCTATTTCTTTTTAAAGACATGTTTATTCCTTTTTATTTTTCTTTCTTTTTCTCCTTTTAAACTAACCAAAAGTGCAGATTCCCAGGCCACACGGCCTTACACACGGTCGTGTGGACGACCAGAATAGCCACATTGACAAAACAGAGGCCGTGTAATTCAGTCCAACCACCATCCCACGTCACGGATCCAACCACCTTTCCCGCGGGCACCGACAGAATGGAACGGCCATGCCCTTCAACCGTGTGAAGCTACTGACTTCCACACCACGGGTAGAACACACCCGTGCCTGAAAACCGTGTGAAGCTACTGACTTATCGAGCACGGGCAAGACACGCTCGTGCAACCCGACCGTGCCAACATACAACTTTACAAACACAGGCGTGGTGATTTGGTACACGGGCAGGGTATAACAATACACCTAAACACACGGCCGTGCGAGGCGGCCGTGTAAATCGACACACCCTAGGACCACGACCGTGGGGACATGGCAGATTTGAACTCCTATTTAAACCCCACAACCCGTTCCCTTCCCTCCATCTGGTTTTATCTTTATTTTCCTTTATTTTCACTCCTCCCCCTCTCAGACTTCTCACTCCATAAATCTCTAACACTCTTGAGCCACACAAAATCATGACGAAGAAGCGGAAGAAGCTAAGCGTAGTCTCCCCAAAGGAGAACAGTCAACATGAGTTCATGCCGGCAGCTTCGACTAATCACCAAGCCAAGGGTCTTTGAGACCAATTAATTTTCTCTTTTTGTCTCTCTTCTCCTTTATTTTTCTTATCTAAACTTCTCTTCTACTGCATTTGTTTAATTTTCTTTTAGTTTCTTAGTGTCAGGTTCGCCAGGCTGCTAGGGAATCACGCCAACCACCACGATAACCACCCCACTCTCACCACCGCCACCACTTCCGCAGCCCTAGAAGTCACACCCACCTTGCGAACCATCCTTCAATAAGGACTCTTCGGTCCATTTTTCGTTTCTTTTATTTTCGTTTTCCTTCTTAGTCTCCTTCCCTTTAGCTTGCTTTTCTTTAATTTTATATTTAATTTAGTTTAATTATGTCTTAATAACCCATGGCTAATCCTTCACGAGTTCCCCAATTTCTTCATCTAGCGCAGAGCTTGGGAACCAACACCACCACCATACCAACGCCTTCGCCGTATTCACCACATTCTCCACCGAACCCGCCCAAGAATTCAAGGAGTACCTCTCACCCTCACTTTTGATTTCCATAAAAATAAAAATATTATCTATCTTTGTACATTGAGGAAAATGTACATCTTAAGTGTGGGGGGTAAAAATGCCTAACTTTTTTTCATTATTCTCAAATCCCTGAGGGTAAAAGTGGAATAACAGTGCCAAACTTTTTTCATTATTCTCAATTCCCTGATTTAGTCTTATTTTAGCAAAGTTGTCATATTACTAATTAGGATGAAATTTCTGATAGTTTGTGATTATTATTGACATGTTTTAGAATAAGTCATAGTTAATTGTACACTGATGATTGAATTTGAAGAATACTAGAGAATTAAGCATGATAAGTCTCTTTTTTAAGAATTAAAATTTTGCTAGGTTGTTGACCTAAATTTGAATACTACTTTGAAATTTGAAATTTACAAGGATGATGTCAAAACACCCATAATTTTTGTGAGAATTTGAAACCTTATAAAGCACACATTCTTTTTCGTGCTCATTCTTTAATTATGAGTGTGTCAACTATGAACTGTTATTCTAGAACTTGCCTCGTTTATGCATGTTGAGACCACACTTTATGATTTGATATACAGAGATGATAAAGGCACCTAGGTTTTAACCCACTTACAACACTAAATAGCCTACCTTTACAATTAACCCCTAGTGAACCCCGTTGATCCTAACAAACCCTTTTATTGACTCACCTACTAATATTAACCCAAAGCCTCTTTGAATTTGTTATCACCCTTTCTTTGGACTACCCCTTAATCGAGATTTGATTTGATTAGTTACCGAAGTATATTATTCTGGTAGTTAAAGATATCTTGAATTACTTAGTTTGTTTTTCTAAAAAAAAATCAAAGTATTCAAATTTTAGTAGTATGAAAAGTGAGCTTACACAATCAAAATCTATTCTCAAAAGAAGAGCTCGTATTAGTAGGATTATTACTTTTTAGTTGATAATATTTCAGTATGTTTAGGTAGGTACTTGTCAATTCAATCTCGATTCTAACCCTCTAATTTCAGCCTTTAACCACACCTTTTACCCTAGCCCCATTACAACCCTAACAAAGACCTTTTTGATTTGTTTATCATCTCATATTATAGTGGTGGAGATTTGATTTTCAGGCAAGCCTATGGGATTAACTTTTCAGGTTCGACTTACGAGCGATCTTTTCCTAAACCTTAAACACTTTAGAGTGATTTGAGTGAATCTTAAGTGAGGACATCAATCCTTGTCGGTTTTGAATTGAAAAGGTAGTTATTTAAATAAGGGGAGATACCTATGTTTTCGAAGTACAGACTCATGACTTATCTCTTTTAAATCTTTAGGACTATTTGAATTGAATTATCCATGTATGAATTATCTATGAATTATGATAAGGCATTGTTGATAAGAATTGTAGATCATGGAAATTTCGTTTTCATTGTAACTTGAGAATTTTGCTTGAGGACAAGCAAAAGCTTAAGTGTGGGGGTATTTGATAAACCGTAACTATAACATATTTTAAACCCACATTTAGTTCACCTTTCAATGATTTATTCCTTGATTTATATAAAAAGGTGCTTGTAATCCTTTCTTTTCATGTCTTATACCGAGAAAAGCACCCGACGATGAAAAGAACTCAAAATGGGCCCAAAACGAAGTAAATGGGCCTTAGCACGAGAATGACAAGGCCTGGCCCAAAGTCCACATGGTCGTGCCTTGACGATCACCTAGAGCACGGCCTCAATCCCGCCTCACACGACCGTGCCTCAAATTAGAAGTCCGAGCACGGTCTAAAGTCGATCCACACGGGCGTGTGTCGTGGCCGTGCCTCTGTCGCTGAAAAGAACAATTTCAGTCGGAAAAGGATGCTTAGGGAGAAAGAATCGCATTCCAAGAGCCTATATATATCCCTTAAGTGCCACCTTTGAAAAGGCGTCAAAGCTAGGCCAAGGAGCTAAGTTGGAAAGATCAGAGTTAGGGAATAACGCGAGGATAGCCAGTTGATCGATCCCAAGAAGCCGGAAATATACACAAGACGGCGGGATTCTCCTTCAATTCCTTAAGGGGGTTTTAGGGTTTTCTTATGTTTTGTTTTATCTTTTCTCTTGAGATGTTCTTTTTATTCATTATGAACTAAACCCCTCAGATACCTGAAGGGGATGAAACCTAGATGAATCTTGTTATTTGATTTCTGAATTATATGATAATTACTTAGTTTGTGCTTAATGTGCTTAGGTGGAGGAGGAATAGACCCTGCCTAAGAGTAGATCTAACATAATTAAGCGGATTTGATCGAACGCCTAGATATAGGGTTATAAGATTTTGTCGGATTAGGGTGAAACCTAATATGGGAGTCCATTGATCGATTTAATGCTATCCTAGGGGGTTATTATAAGCGAACGAGAGTTCCACTAATTAACCTAGGGTTAGACATTATTCGCCTTGAGAGAGGGTTTAATATAGGTTAGGGAGTCTTACGGATCAAGCTAAGTAAAGAAATCGTATAATTCAGGGTTAGATAACAAGTGAAGTCTAGGTGGATTCTTCCTGAGGGTATCGTCGTGATCAATTGAGTTTTCTTCAAGTTATTTTCCAAATCGTCCTTTTTGTCTTTGTGTCCTTAGTTTAGTTCTTGTCAATTTAGTTTAAAGCAATCTTCACTCTAATTTTAAGGCTAATTAATAAAAAGAAAGTTAGTATTAATACTTTTAGTTCCTTTGGGTTCGATAATTTGGTCTTGCCTAAGCTATACTACTGTTCGATAGGTACATTTGCCTTTAATCGTTGTCAGAGTTAGTCTCCAGGTTCGATCATTCCTTTAAAATTTTAAAGCTCTGATTTCAGCGATCAACCACTGAGATAGTCACTAATAAATATATGTGGTGCCAAACCACTGTGGTACCAAACCACTGTGACATAGTCACTGAAGCACACTTCCCCTTTTAATATCGTATCCCAAAGCCCATGCAACATGTTATCATACTGATATGAATGCGAACAGATCTTCAATGTACAACAGATAATCAAATCATACATATATACATTCGAAAGTAGAATCATAGAGGTACTTACCCGGTGTCTCCAACCTTACCCACAAGGGTATCTCAACTGTTCACACAGTCGTTTTGTCTTTTAGCCAACACATTTATTAACGCTAAATAATAAAGGACAGTGTGAGTATTACACACCTGATTATGTGAAGAACTAAACACTCTATATCGTCGACACTCTCACCAGCAGGAATAACAGTGATTTGCCAATCCCAAGCCGATGTCGGCTCTCTACCACAACCCGACGAAAAATCTCGAACCGCCGACACAGCACGTCATTTGAACTTAGGAGCAGAGACTACGAGTCCACTCCCATCCTTGGATTGGCTAGCACTCGCATCCATGAAGACAAATCTTGATCAATACAGTACTATATAAACAGCGATTTCCCCAACAAGGGGTTTGATTATGGTAGAGTAAACGAATAGAGGCTGATCACCAAGAACAAAAGAGGAACTCCTTACCTTGGTTAATAAGAAGTCGCACCACACTCGATTTGGCTAAAGATTCTAATCCGACGTGAACATGCCACGTTAAGAGGAGAAGAGAAGAGATTAGTCGCAAACTAACATTAAGAATAAAATAGCCATTTTGGCTATGCCTATCTAAGACCGAAAGACAGAGAAAGAAACGAAAGAGTTCCCATTACCTTGCACAAACCGAACCCGATTGATAATGAGACCTTCGGCAACCAACTAGCCCTTTAATTCTTGGGATTCGGCTACATAACAAATGGTGAAAGAAACAGTTACAAAGGATGGTGTAACCAACTTCGCAAGAGAAACCAACTCGGTTTGTGATCAACAATAAGTGGTCAGTTTCCTAAGAAGAAGTAAGGAGGTAATAATAATAAGAGAAAAGTTCTTTACCTTCAACAAGGAGAAACTGAATGGAGTCCAAGAAGATTCGGCACAAGCAGCAAATGTCAACAGGGTTTCGGCTAAAGAGAAAAACAAGAGAGGGCGAAAAGAAAAGTGAAGAAAATGGCCACTGGGGTTCGACTAACGAAGCAAGAAATAAGGAAGAGAGTTTCGGTTTTAATAAAGAAAATAGAGAAGAAAAGGGAAGGGGTAAAGGTTCGGCTATGATGAATGGTATGGAAGAAGATAAACAAAGAGAGAATGGGGAGAATTATGCTTCGGCTACAAGAATAAAACAAGAAGAAACAAAATGAAAATAAAAGCAAATAAGCAAGCTGAGGTTCAGCTATTGAGTTTGTTGGAGTAGAGAAGATATGCAAAAAGGGAAAAGAAATGGGTGGTGAGTTCGGCACAGCTATATGGAAGAGAAGAGAATAGTTTCATAAAAACAAAGCAATAGTCGAAAATGAAAAAGAAACCAAATGCACCTAAAGGTTTCGGTTTTACTCTCCTTTCAAAAGGTACTTGGAAAAATGGCACCCCTCTACTCCCTTATGACCGAATGTTGAAACAAAATGCCTAAATGAACCAAAAGAAAAACGACACACACCTTCCCTAGCCCAAAACCAAAAATGCCCCCTTAGCACTACCCACATTCGGCCAAACACTCCACACACCCACACCCCACGATTCTCTCCTTGACTTGCTCCTTGCTTCACTCTCCATCCACCATTTGAATTAGTTGACCTATTCAAACTCCACAAGCTTCTCTTGTCTATCCATTCAAATGTATTTGACCCATTCAACAACCACCTTGAAGAGTCCCAGTCGAATGCCACTTCTTCCTCTCCTGGAGCAGAAAAATAAAGTTCCACATGCTGCAGATGAGACTCGAACTCCTTCCCCCCTCCTATTCCCTTGTGACGCTACTCCCTTGCTCCTTAAGTGGCGTCACCTTGCCACCACACCACACCCTTTTTTTTGTGTCAACAAACACAAGTAAATATTCTTAAAGCATGCTTCTACTAGATCTCTCACCTAAAGTTCCCAAAAAGCAAATTTTTTCCAAAGCTCTGGCTCGAACCCGAACCTTCCCAAGACCCCCAAACACACCAAAATAACATGCTAAACAAGCCAAACACCTAGAATAGCATAAAATGCAGAACCCTTAATTCTAGGATGTTACAATACTAGCAACTTTGCTGCGATTTCGGTTAGGGCCGTAACCGGTTCTAACATTGGTGTGCTGGCTGGGTGGGTCGCTTTTATCCCCACAGGAGTGTAGGGTTGATACGGGTGGTGTGTTGGCTGGATCGAGGTGGGATGCATCCTCATACTATTGTATATCTGTCATGAGATCTCTCATTATACTGGGCTTAGACCCTTTTGTTCTGTTATTGGTTTAGGCTAGGACCAATTGATTCTATTTTGGGCTGTGACCCAAATGATATTGTAGTGGGCTTGACTCACGTATGCTTTGAACTGACTGTTCTGTTACTCTTAAAGGGCTTTGGCCCAGACTATTTCAGTTTCTATTTCTGTATACTAATTGTTACTCTAGTAAGGGGATTACACACTGTGTTTTCATAAACTCACCCCATTTTTAACTGTACAGGTAATCCTCAGCCTTAGACAGATCGGAGCTGCGAGGGACTCGGAGAAGACCACACACTGCTTGTGCTTGCCGTTTTGATTATTCTTTTAAATATTTTGATTTTGGTTGTTATAAGGTCTCTCTATTTTTAACTTATTACTTGTGATATTTATTTATGATGTTTTCTAACTGCTAAAAGTGGAATACGATTTCCAAAATGATAACTGTCTTCAAAATACTACGTTTCCGCAACGTTTTCAAAATGCTTCTGCAACTCAATTTTTAAACATCACATTTTCGTAAATTGTTTATTTTAAATATGCTTCCGCAACAGATAAGGTTTTAAAAGTAATTATGTTTTCAAGTGGATAACAATTGCTTAAGTGTTTTGAGTTTTAACAAAGAGGCTTTAACTCTCAAACAAGTTTTAACAACAAGAAATATGGTTTTGAAAAACACTTCCATGTGACATGCCAGATTCGGGCCTAACTTCTAGGTCTAGTTTGGGGTGTTACATAAAACAGGGTCGTATAACTGTAGTTGAGTATGAAAGAAAGTTCGTGCAACTTAGCAAGTATGCTCGGGAATGTATACCATCAGAGGCTGTTATGTGTACCCGATTTGAAGATAGTTTAAATAAAGATATCAAACTGCTAATTGGGATTATAGAATTGAAATAATTTGTGGTTTTGGTATATCGAGCACATAAAGTTGAAAAACTTAGGCTAAAAAAAGGCAGGTTTCGAGGCTCGTGACATTGGTAAACGACCTATAAGAAAATCGTTTTAGTCTCTATCAAAAAAATCAAAGGAATTTCATAGTTGTACATTAGCTTCAATGGGATTTTTGAGAAGAGACAAAAGAAAGCAACATTCAAATTCGAGACCTCAGGCTACTTTGTAGCGAGTGTTGGAAGTGTTCGAAATAATAAACCTAAATGTCTATAATGCAATAGACGACATTTCGAAGAGTGCAGATTGAGAGGCGGCTCGTGCTTTAAATGTGGTTCCTATGACCATTTTCCTAGAGACTGTCTTGAAATATCTGATAGAGAAAAAGCTTAGAATACTCGATTGAGTAACACAACTGTGAGAGGGAGACCACCCATAAATAGTGGCAATGCAGGAAATAACTTTAATGGAACAAAAGATTTTATAGTTAGATCTAAGGCTCGGGCACCAACTAGGACTTATGCAATTTGAGCCTATGAGGAAACTTCAGCACCTGATGTGATTACCTGTACATTTTCTATCTTTGATACTAACGTTAATGCTTTGATTGACCACGGGTCAACACACTTTTAGATATGCATAACCTTAGTGTCAGATAAGAAAATACCTTATAAGTCAACTAAATTAGTGATCAAAGTAACGAATCCTTTAGGTCAATATGTGTTAGTTGATAAGGTTTGTAGAAACTGTCCCTTAATAATTCAGGATTGCAACTTTCCAGCTGATTTGATGCTATTACCATTTGATGAATTCGATATGATTCTTGGTATAGATTGGTTAACTATGCGTGATGCTGTTGTGAATTATAGACGAAAGTAAATTTTGTTGAAATGTCAGAATGGTGATATAGTCAAAGTTGAATCTAATAGATTTGATGGTATAGTTAATATGATTTCAGCTATGTTAGCTCAGAAATATGTCAGACAGGGTTGTGAGGCGTATCTAGCTTACATATTTGATTCTAAGGCTTCAGAATTGAAATTTGAGTCAGTTCCAACTGTTTGTGAGTTCTCGATATATTTCCAGAAGAGTTACCAGGGTTACCTCCAGTCAGAAAGGTTTAATTTTCTATTGAGCTAGTACCGGGAACTTCTCCAATACTTATAGCTCTATATAGAATGGCACCTACAAAGTTGAAGTTGAAAGTACAGTTGCAAGAATTGGCAGACAAAGGTTTTGTTCAGCCTAGTTCTCCCTAGGGTTCTCCTATTTTGTTTGTTAAGAAAAAGGACAGGTCAATGCATTATGTATCAACTATCAACAGCTTAACAAACTCATGATCAAAAACAAATATCATTTGTCACGTATCGATGATTTGTTTGACCTGTTCAAAGGTGCGACAGTGTTTTCAAAGATTGATCTCTGTTCTGGATATTATTAGTTACGAGTTAAATATTCGGATGTACCGAAGACTGCTTTTAGAACCAGGTACAGACACTATGAATTTTTAGTTATGTTGTTTGGTTTAACCAATGCACCTATTGTGTTTATGGATTTAATGAACAGAATATTCCAACCGTATCTAGACAGATTTGTAGTTATATTCATTGATGATATTTTAATCTATTCCCATGATGAAATTGAGCATGCGCAACATTTGAGAGTAATTTTGCAGACTTTGTGCAAGAACCAGTTATTTGCTAAGTCCAGCAAATATGAATTTTGGCTCCGAGAAGTTGGATTTTTAGGACACGTTGTATCGACAGATGGTATTAGAGTTAACCCAAGTAAAATATCAGCTATATTGGACTGGAAGCCTCCGAGAAATGTTTCAAAAATAAGAAGTTTCTTAGGTCTAGCTGAATATTATCGGAGATTTGTAAAAGGTTTTTTAATGATTGCTACACCGCTGACGAAGCTAATTAAGAAAGATGTCAAGTTTGAATGGTCTAAAAAGTGTCATAAAAGTTTTGATCAGTTGAAAGTCTTATTGATCGAAGCCCCTATATTCATTCAGCCTGAACCTGGCAAAGAGTTTGTGATTTATAGTGATGCTTCACTGAATGGTTTAGGCTACGTTTTGAGGAAAGAAGGCAAGGTGGTAGCTTATGCTTCCCGTCAGTTGAAACTGCACGAGAAAAAATATTTGACTTATGATTTAGAACTTGTAGCTATTGTCTTTGCTTTAAAAATCTGGTGATACTATTTGTATAGAGAAAAATTTTACATTTTCACAGATCAAAAAAGCCTAAAGTATTTGATGTCACAAAAAGAACTGAATTTGAGATAACGTAGATCGCTAATGCTGCTAAAAAATTATGATTTGATCATTGATTATCATCCAGGAAAAGCTAATGTTGTTGTTGATGCTTTGAGTTGAAAGTCCTTATTTGCTTTACGAGCTTTGAACACTTGGTTGACATTGATTAATGATAGTTCTATTGTAGCGGAACTAAAAGTTAAACCGACATTTCTGTAACATATTTGTGATGTAACAGCTCGTTTTTCAGAGGTGTCAAAAACAGTGGTTTCAGGGCCACCAAATCTGACGAGTAAGTTTGTAACTATTATTATTTGGTGACCTTGATCAAATGTTGTTTTATTTGGTTTAATAGGCATGAAAAAGGAAAAGTAAGGTATGTGCTTCAAATGAACTATGTTATGAAATTATGAAAAAGAGTTGAAACGGTAAGTTTATAATTGGGATGTAAATAGAATGGTTTGATGATTATATATTACGACTTATAAATCTCAGTATGTTATATATGAAAAGTATATGTGATCTTATTGAATATACTCAATTGTGAGTTGAATGATGTTCAATAGGTTTATACTAGGTTTAAAGTATTAGTGTTGAATCATGTTTAATCCATGTATTATAGTATTGAAGTGAAAAGTTATGTTTCATGTTCTACGAGCTTATTAAGCATTCATTACTTACGTAGTTGTCTTTCTCTTACTTTACAGATTATCGGAAGCTCGATCGGGTTAGAAGCTCGTTGGAGATCTATCATGCTATACAGTGATTATGTTGGTAGATCCTGGTGTCTTGATCAAGGTTATAATGGCATGTATAGGTGGATTTGTGTATAAATAATCTAATGGTTGTTTTGGTATGTATAAGTATCATTATGGTTAATTAAGGTATGCTTGGATATGAAATTTTGTTAATTGTGTTTGTATGAAAAATGACCAGTTGGGTATATGTTGGTGTAGTTCAATGTGGTCGGTTATGGTATAACTTGGTATGGAATGAAGCTAAATATATATGGATGAGTTATGATTAAATATGTATAAGTTTAGGTAATTATGTGTTTGAGATGCATGATAATAATGGTTCAAATGGTAAGTTATATTGACATGGTATAATTCAATTATGGTATGTTTTAAAATGGTAGCATTGTGACCAATTATGCATATGTTTGGTTAAGTTGAATGCTTACTTTTTAGGTGCCTTATATGGCATATTGGTTGAATGAAATTTGGTCATTCGAATTGGTCTTATTATGCATGTTTTAGGTATGTTTTAATGCTTGATTGTGTGTGCAAATGACTTGTAGGTGTGTACTTGAATTGGGTGAAAGAAATGCCTTTAATTTGGCCTATTTCTTATCCACACGGCCTAAGACATGGGCATGTGTCTTAGTCATGTGTGACACGACCATGCAACACGGTCATGTGTCCCCTGTAAGTTTCAAACTATAGTAAGTCAGGCAGTTACACGACCTGAGACACGGGCGTGTGTCTCAGTAGTGTGAGTCACACAGTCGTGTGACCCCTGCAAATTAAATTTTTCTAAGTTTTTCCTTAAGGTTTCATATGTTTTTGATTTAGTCTCAAATCATTTTTAAAGTGTTTCTAAAGCCTCAAGGGTTCGAATAAGGGACTATCCATGTGTTTGATTGGACTATGATATGATTTACGAAATGTTTTTGAAATGGATGATTTTAAATTATGTTTTTATGGTAACACTCTGTAACCCTATTCTGGTGATGGATACGGGTTAGGGGTGTTACATGTGAAGCTCAGAAAAGTGATTCAGAGTTGATTGCCAAACGGGAATAGATTGAAAAGGCACATGATTTAGAATTTCATGTTATTCTTACAGTAGTTTATACTTTCGAAACAGAATTTATGTTCCGAGAAATTCTGATGTCATTCAGAAGATTTTTATAGGAAGCTCACAGCAGTAAGTTTTTGATACACCCTGGTAGTAATAAAATGTATAGTGATTTGAAATAGATGTACTAGTGGTTAGGTATGAAATGAGATATTTCAGAGTTTGTATCAAAATGTTTGATTTGTCAGCAAGTCAAAGCTGAACATCAGGTACCTTTTGGGTTATTATAGCTTGTGATGATTCCAGAGTGGAAATGGGAACGGATTACGGTGGATTTTGTATCGGGATTACCTTTGTCTCCATGGAAGAAAGATGCTATATAGGTTATTGTAGATCACTTGACTAAATCTGCACATTTCATTTCGGTACGTACGGATTATTCACTTGAGAAGTTGACAAAATTGTACGTTTTTGAGATTGTTAGACTGCATGGTGTGCCTGTATCTATTATCTCTGATAGATATCCACGATTTACTTTTAGATTTTGGAGCAATTTACATGAAGCTCAGGTACTCGACTGCATTTCAGTATAGCATGCCATTCATAGACCGATGGTCAGTTAGCGAGTGATTCAGGTACTTGAAGATATGCTCCCTTGTTGTATTTTAGAGTTCTAGTGTAGCTGGGAGAAATTTCTTTCGTTGGTTGAATTTGCATAAAATAATAATTATCAAGCGAGTATTAAAATGGCACCCTATGAAGCTTTATATGGTCGAAAATGTCAAACTCCATTATACTGGACTGAACTTGTAACGCTCTGAATTTTGGGCCTAGAAGAATTGGACCTTAGGCATGGGAGCGTTTAAAATTTTTGAGAACAAGAGAATGACACAATTGCATATTATATTTGTTGGGTGAGTGATTTTGGAAGGTTAAGGGGCTTCTATGAAGTCCTGGGTTCAAGCCATGTCATATGGAAAAATTTTATTTTTAGCATTAGGAGAACCATGACTCCTGGTTTTAAGCCTTTTAAATAATTGTGATTAAAAAGAGACACAAAAGAGTCTGTGGTGTAGTCGCAAGGTGGCGACAAAGGTGTGGCAAGGAGGTGGCGTCCCAGGTGTAGAAAGGAGGTCAGAGGTTCAAGTCTCACTGCATACAATTGGGATTACTTATTTTGCTCATGCGTGGGCAAGAGTTTATGTTGGATTTGAACTCTGTGTTGGATAGTTTGAATGGGTCAAATGAGTGATTTAAGGAGTGGATCATGGAGGAAATTTGTAACACCCCAAACCTGACCCATGCGTTTCAACCGGATCTGGTATGTCACTAAAGAAATTTTTATAAAACATGTCATAGCACTTTGGAAAAAACATTTATCAGGTTTAAATATTTATACCGAAAACTTAATAATTTATTAAATCATATAAGATATAAAGTTATAAATTACCTTGGTGAGTTTTTAACTAAAAACCGAAATTTTATATATCTCTTAACTTAATTTAGACATAAAATTTAAATGCCTAGTAATAAAAGCCCAACATAAAACCGGAACATAAATAATAGTCTAGTGGCCCAAGGCCTTATTACAACGAAATTGAAAACCCTTAATCAAAAATATTAAAAACAATATTCTAAGTAAAATCTTCTGCTGGATCATGTATTCTCTCGCATGGCCACCTCGCGCTCCTCTCCAGCCCGGTCCGATACACTAGGTGTTACCTGAAATTGTTAAATAATAGGGTGAGTCGTGAGACTCAGTGTGCAACCCTCATGCACCATTAGACTTGGGCCTTAACCCCATAGAACATATAACAAAATATAATATATCAGAAAATATGCAAAGCCCAACCCAGATCCTAGGTTTCCATCCGCTACACGCCACCCTTACCTACCAGTCACACCATTTGGGGATTTCTACAATCAACCCACACCGCTACACACCATTGATGGTAGACATGCTGCTCATCGTTAGATCATGGCCGTAGCCACTACAACAGGTCATGGAAAAAGCCACTACAACAGGTCACGGCAGAAGCCGCTACAACAGGTCATGGTAGAAGCCGCTACAACAGAACACTTCCCCTTTCAATAAACCCATCCTCATGCAATCACAGAATATAGCATACTTATCACATATGTCACCTTAACAGGAACATTCACTTAGGAATGACAAAGATCACTAACCTGGTGATTCGCTTTTACCCTCATCAAGTTTCATCCATGATGCCGCGATTTTGGCATTTATCAAAATATAACAGATTTATAACATATTCTAACAGGCAATCTAAATGGTGTGGAAGTGTTACACACCTGATATCGCGTAGTTTTACTCCCTTAGTTAAATCCTTACTATTCGGATCTACAACCCTTAGTCTAAAACCTTGCTCAAAAGCCGGAAGAATACGAAGATTTGGCTCCCCTACATTCGGCCAAGGATTAATAAATACCCGAATTTACATGCTAAAAACAATAAATCTCCTTACCTTGAAATCCCGGAAGTAACACGATTCGAGTGTTACTGAACTCTATCTTAGAGATTTAAGAGATTGACTCCTCTTCAAATCCCGGAATGCCGCAAATAAGAGAAAAACTTAAGATTAGTTTCCTTATAGCCATTCGGCTAGAGTCCCTAAAAAGCCGGAAAAGATTGAAATCTTACGAATCAATACTTACCTTCAGTTTCTTTTGAGATTCAGCACAAGCAGATACCTCAAAGAGAATTCGGCAAACACAGGAGATGAGATCTAAGGATTTTGGCTTTTATGAAAATCCCAAAAAAAAAAAGATGAACTGATGCGCTTTCGGCTTTTAGAAGATCTGAATAGAGTGTTTCGACTTTGGCTTAGGAAGAAAGTAAAAAGAATCAAGGAAAGGCTTAGAATTTTGGCTAAAATATTTGAAAGAGATGAGAAAGAAGTTGTTAGAGGATTCGACCAAAAAAGAAAAGAAAATAGAGTGGGAGAATGGAGTGGTGATTTCGGCAGAGAAAGAAAAAGATGACAAGAACTTAACCACTAATTTTCGGCACAAAGAATGAAGAAAAGAGTAGGGTTTAAATGCCAGAATTGATGAGATATCCCCCCTATTTATAGAAATTTCAGCACTTACCTAACCTTGCAGATAAATCCTATCTTTTCTCCTTTATCTTAATCTACTAACTCATCCAAAAGAGACTTAATTAGCTCCAACTCCTCCCTCTTTTATCAGCTTATTATCCACAAATTAAAAACATTAAAATTTTCCTAAATTATAGCCTTGTGCCGTCCCCCCTAGCTCCTCTTTAAATGCCGAATTTGGCCCAAAAACATGGGCTCCAAGTGGCCAAAACTTGGGCCTCCTCCTTTGCCAGCGACGCCAACTCCCTTCCCTCTTAGTGGCGCCATTTTGCCACTGGGCCACAAGCCCAATCTTGATATTTTTAACATAGATAACTATCTTTAAAACTTATAATGCCCAAATAAATATTTTAACTGAGGTCTCAGCCCATTCCTGAGCCCAATTAATACCTCAATTCTCAATTTAACATATTTAAGCATTCATTACACAAAATGCACAGACCCTAAAATTCAGGATGTTACAGTTGTAACCTCCTTAAAGAAATTTCGTCCTCAAAATTTCCAACTAACTAGTAATCGTACTACCTAAGTCTCACAACTATGCTTTCGCTGCGCACACTAATTCTAGAGCCAAAATAAACACTTAGTATACTATGGTAGGGTACGCACCATTGTTCGCATCTGAAGCGTCTCCTTCCCCTTGGCAATGTGCTGCATAGACTAACGCTGGCTGCTTCACCTCGGCATATCCTGCACCTCTACCTGGTGCTCCACGACCGCGTTCATTACCATTATCGCTCCTGGCTTGTCCGCGGCCCCTTGGTGGTTGTTGATCACCTCTCCCAGCCTGATCAGAACCTCGTCCCGTGGGCTGTGCTTGATCCACCTGCGAACAGTCTTTAATCATATGCTCCATGGATCCATACCTAAAGCATCTACCGGTGCTCTTTTTGCACTCCCCATAATGCATCTTCCCACACGAAGGATATGATCGATTCTGACCCGTCGGAGCACGAGCTGGCCCATTGGACCTAGGCTTTTTTGGAAATTTCCAGATGATCCCGACTGCTCAAAGTTCCTCTTATTCCTATTCCTATCTTTATCCTTATTCTGTTTCTCAGTCCGCTTAACCTCCTCAGATATCTTAGCTTTCTCAACCAAAACCGCAAAGTCCCTTTCCCGCTGCGGTGCTACTAATACCCTCAGCTCATCCCTTAGTCCATCCTCAAACCGTACGCAACGCTCATAGTCAGTTGCCACAATCCCTCGAGCGTAACGGCTCAACTGCAGAAACTCCGCCTCATATTTAGCCACAGATTACTTCCCTGCACCAAATTCAAAAATGCCTTCCTCTGTGCATCCACATAGCTGGCCCCAACATACTTTCCTTGAAACAATTCCTTAAAGTAATCCCAGTCAATCCGGTCTGCGGCAGTACCCTCTTTTACCGTGAGCCACCACTGGTAAGCCTCGTCTCGAAGAAGAGACACGACCCCTTTTAACTTATCCTCCACCATGAAATCCA
The DNA here is from genome assembly GCA_005393395.2 of Gossypium australe. Lineage (NCBI taxonomy): Eukaryota > Viridiplantae > Streptophyta > Magnoliopsida > Malvales > Malvaceae > Gossypium > Gossypium australe. Next base: position 44,258,330 of record CM016624.1, read on the forward strand.
AGTCATCCATTATACGCTTAGTTGCTTCCAACCAATACTCAGCTGTGTTAGGGGCTACACCAGAAACACCCCTAAACACTTCCGCTCCGTTGGCTCGAAGTCATTCAGATACCGATTTCCGAGCTCTTGAATCCGTGCCTACCCCAGCAACTCTTTCGAGAACCCGTAGCATCGTCTGAGATACTACATCATCTTCGGCCGCCTGATCCCGTAACTGTCCCTCCACAGTTGGCGGATCCGGCATCTCGTTTCCTAACCCATGGCCAGACCCTACTGGCTCAGACAAGGTCATCCTACCCCTACCGCGTCCACGCGGCGGACGTCCTCGACCCCTTGTACTCATTCTTCTGATTGGCGTTTATCTAATTAAGAATTTTATGAACCATTAATTCTTTACACTAATTAACCACGGACAATCCTATGAATAGTAATTTTAAGAGTAGTTCTTTCGAATCTACAATTCAGTCTCAAGTTCACATCTCCTAGTTCTAAAAACTACATACATTCAACAATCAACATACAGACAACATCCATACATCCACATTCAATACATAGGGGTATTTTCGTTATTTCACTACCCAGGGTATTTTCGTAATTTTATCCTATAGGGGTATTTTCGTAATTTTCAAAAATAGAGTTCCTTGTTGATTTCATGAAATAAGGGTATTTTGGTAATTTTGAAATCCGGGGGTATTTAGGTAATTTTGCAATTTGGGGGTATTTCGGTAATTTTTCAATCCGGGGGTATTTCAGTAATTTTGAAATCAGGGGTACTTTGGTCATTTTACAAATCAGGGGCAATTTAGTAATTTTTACAAATTAGGGATATTTTAGTTATTTTCACAAATCAAGAGTATTTTCAAAATTTTACAAAACTAAGGAGGTATCTTGGAGAATTTGATTTCAAAAGAATAATAGTAGTGTTCAAGTGTTTGTGGGTTTTTGGTTGTTGTAGCGAGTTGTGTGTGTTTTTTTTTTCAAGGAAAAATTTTGTTGACTTTGTAAATCGGGGTATATTTGCAAATCATGGGTATCTTGGTATTTTTTTTCAAAAATAAGGGTATTTTAGCAATTTTGTAAAGACAAGGTGGCTGGTCCCTTTCGGGTTTTAGTTATAGATTTTAGCCCGTCAACAAACCCTCGTGGCTAGGGTGAACAGTCACTACGCACCAGGTAGGATTCCAGCGAAGAGGAGGTGTGACTGCTTAAGTACCAGGCTCTTCCAGATCCAATCCTAGACATGCGCATGCCTGTTACCACACCCTAGTCTTGCGACTCGTTCACGGGTTTTGTTTAGTGAAATTAAGTCTTATGAGATTTAAGGAGTTATTTCAGCTAAGCCTAAAGTCCATCAAGTTCTAATCTACTAATCTACGTCCCATAAAGCTCATCAAGCCCACATATATTTCACATAATGGTTTAGAATACTTACCTGGCGGACTTGGGCTGGAGACGCAAGTGCCATGCCGAGCTAACAGACCTGTTATCATTTAAAAACATGCATGTTTCAAAAGCCCATCTTAAGAAAACGTTTTGAGCCCAAAAACCCCCAAAGCCGAGTTTTGAACCGAGCTCTGATACCAATTTGTAACACCCCAAACCCGGCCCATGCGTTTCAATCGGATCTGGTATGTCACTAAAGAAATTTTTATAAAACATGTCGTAGCAGTTTGGAAAAAAAACATTTATCAGGTTTAAATATTTATACCGAAAACTTAATAATTTATTAAATCATATAAGATATAAAGTTATAAATTACCTTGGTGAGTTTTTAACTAAAAACCAAAATTTTATACATGTCTTAACTTAATTTAGACAAAATTTAAATGCCTAGTAATAAAAGCCAAACATAAAACCGAAACATAAATAATAGTCTAGTGGCCCAAGGCCTTATTACAACGAAATTGAAAACCCTTAATCAAAAATATTAAAAACAATATTCTAAGTAAAATCTTCTGCTGGATCAAGTATTCTCTTGCATGGCCACCTCGCGCCCCTCTCCAGCCCGGTCCGATGCACTAGGTGCTACCTGAAATTGTTAAATAATAGGGTGAGTCGTGAGACTCAGTGTGCAACCCTCATGCACCATTAGACTTGGGCCTTAATGTAACATCCTGAAAAGGGCCTATGCATTTTCAGTTTAATTGTACGAAATGACATGTCTTATGTGTTATGAATGTGTTTTGAACGTTTTTGGAAACCTGGAAATGTATGGAAATGTTAAGTGTAAAAAGAGGAAAGTGAACATTTTTGGAAACTAGGAAATGCAAGGAAATGATTTAGAAATGATTCAAAAGAGGAAAGTAAACATTTCGGGAAACTTGGAAATGTATGGAAATGTTAAGTTTAAAGGAGGCAAACGAAAATTTTTGGAAACTTGGAAATGTAAAGAAATGTCAAGTTTTAAAGGTTAAAAAGAGGAAACTAAGGCAGGGTGGCCTTAAGAAAATTAATAGGAGGAATTTGACACACAAACAGGCTTGGAAAAGTGGCCTGAAGATATCACTTAAGGCCCAGGTAAGTGACGCCACAAGCTATGCAAGTGGGCCTGAGTTCGAGTCACTTAGGGAGCAAAATAAAGTTTTTATTTTTGCTACAAGGAGTAGAGAGGTGGACGGCACAAGGCTTTTAAAAGAGGAGTTTTATTCTCTTTAAAATTCGGCTAAATGATGGATAAATAAGGGATTTATTTATCATAGTTTTCAAGAGATAATTGTTGGATTAAATTCTTTTATTTTGTGATAATTCAAAGGATAAAGCCATCAAAATAGAAGAGTGGTGGCCAAGTAAGGGACTCTAGCTAGTAATTTCGGCTACTAGAGGAAAAGAGGCTATTCATCCATTCACTTTTTCCTTTGCCGAAATTCCTTAAGCAATTCTCCTCTCTCTGCCGAAATTTTTCCCTAGCAAAATCCTCTCTTCTCTGCTATCTTGTCAAAACCGAAAACTCTAGAAAAGCAAGCCAATTTCTTCACCTTTCTCTTCTTCCTATTCCTTTTCTTTCCAATCCATCCAAAAGCCGAATCTTTGAGGGGCTCCAAGCATAGAGGCTGTTGACTTCTTCAAGAAAGGGTAAGGATCTATTGATATTATTTTCTTTTTCCAAATCAAAAGCCAAGATTCTAATGCCATATACTTGTTGGCCGAAACTTTGAAGGAAAGCTTCGGGATTCTGTGACTGACGACTACAAGAAGGAAGGTTTCGGGATTTCTAAGATTAAAGGTAAGGCATGTATTCGGCCATAGGCCATTCTAATAGATTTTTGTGTGAAGGGCCGAATCTAACTATGGATGTGTAGGGACAGTCGACAGTGGTACACAAGGTTTCAGGATTTAAGATTTGGAAGGTAAGCACATAGATATGTTCGGCCAAGGCCTGATTTGATATCTAGATCTATTTGATAATCGTTTAAAAAGCTGAAAACTAACCCCTTTGTCAATTTCATGCTTGGCCAAATACAAGGAGGAATTAAAGTAAAGATTTCGGGATTTGTTGGTGTTCCAATCGGCAACAAGGTAGGTTTTAAATGTACAAATCCTATTAGGGTTTGGTTTTATAGCCGAATAGGCTCTTTACTAACATATTATGGATGGCCCAATATAGGCATTCAAGATCTAAAGCATAGATCAAGCTTTTCGGGATTTAAGTGAACTGCTAAGCGAATCAGGTGTGTACCCACACTTCTTCTTAATAAAATTTATGGCTATAATTAGTATGTGCATGTTTATAAGAATGTGAATATGGCTAAGTACCATGTAATGGTACAAAAGTACTCAGGTACGTTTCCTACTCCTATTAGGATTATGAAATATGTTATATGTAACATGTGAATAAAGATAAGAATGTGAAATTTGGCATGATTAATGCATACTATGTATAATATGGGGCATATGGGTTATTGAAAAGGGGAAGTGAATGTGGTGACCTAAGACCACGCTATCTGAATGCAGTGACCTAAGACCGCGATATCTGAATGTGGTGACCTAAGACCACAATATCTGAACGTGGTGACCTAAGACCACGAGTCTATAAGGGCGATGAGCACGTCGACTGCAGCGACTGCCTTCGATGGAGTGTAGCGGATAGAGGGTTGACTTATTAGTCCCCACGGTGTGCAGGTTGGTACGGGGGAAGTGTAGCGGATGGTTAACTAGGTTTGGGTTTTGGGAATGCATCATAACTTGTATGCTATGATATGAATGTGTAATAATTGTTATGCCTGATTCGATTATGATTTAGTGTTGTGTACACATTGAGTCTGTTGACTCACCCCGTTGTGGGACTATTTTCAGGTGACGAACAGTAATGGACTGGGCTCGGCAGAAGCTTAGGGATGGCCATGCACAGCAAGAAATTTACGATTTGGACGTTTATTTTATTTTAAGTATTTTAAGTTTATTTTGGGAATTATTTGATGTAAAAGGCCATAAGGCCATAGTTAAATTTCTTTATTTCTTTTTACTTTTATTTATTATGTTTACAAATTATTATTTATGGATCAAACAAATTTATTTTAAAAATAAATGCCAAGTGTTTTGTCACCTTAATAAAAATAAAAGAAAAAGAGATTTAATATATTATTAATACATTTTCAACTCAAGCCCAACCCAAACAAACTTTCTTTCTAAACACACAAGTTTTTCCTAAGTAATAAAAGAGTTTTGAATTGGTTTACATCGAGGAACATACCAGATCCGGTCACGGCTCGTGGGCCGGGTTTGGGGTGTTTCAGTTTAGTATCAGAGCCCAGTTTCAAACCCTCGGCCTGGGGTTTAAGGCCCAAAACGTTTTCAAATCGAGCCCAAATGAGTTTTTGGAAATAAGCAGGTTTTTCTGGCATGGCACCTAAGTCTCCGACCCGAAGTCCACCAGGTAAGTACCCCTAACCTTTGGGTGATTTATATTGTGATCTGTAGAAGGGTAGAAATAGAATGGAACGTAGATTAGTATGATAAGTATTTGAACCCTAGGACTAGTTTACCCCAACTATTACATAAGACTTAATGACTAATTAAACAAACCTATGGCTAAGTCGCCGAGTTAGGGTATGGCAACCATTGTGCGCATGTCTAGGATTGGATCCAGAAGAGCCTGGTATTTAAGCAGTCCTAGTGACTCACCTCCTCTTCGCAGGAATCCTACCTGGTGCGTAGCTTCGGTTCACCCTAACCAAGAGGACTTATTCATAGGCTAAACCCCTAACTAAAACCCGAAAGGGATTAGCCACATTTTTATGGAAACTCTAGTTTTAAAATGACTAAATTACCCTTTTGATTTATACAAGCTATCCCATAAAATTTTTCTGAAATATTTCTTGATTTACAAAATTACAAAAATACCCCTAGTGGTAAAATTACAAAAATACCCTTGGTTTATAAAATGTCCCACTACCCAACAGTTTTACCAAAATTTCATTATTTTCTAAAGGTTCAAAAACCCTAATTTGCAAAATATCAAAAATACCTTGATTTTGGAAAATTACAAAATTGCCCCTAACTTACAAAATTACCAAAATGACCCCGAATTCCAAAATTTTTGCAACATCACTGTTTTGGAAAGTACAATTCTCAAAAAGAACTCTCAAAGTTTTGCAAAATTTGGAAATACCCCGGAAATATTAAACTTTACAAATTTACCCTGGTTTATTACCAAAATACCCCCGAGCTCCAAAATTACCGAAATACCCCCGGATTTCAAAAATTTTCCAAAATACCCCGGGAATTTAAAATTTTCAAAATACTTTTGACAAAATCACCAATGAACTCTTTCTTCTGAAAAATTACGAAAATACCCCTGTAGGACAAATTACGGAAATACCCTTGGGTAGTGAGAAAACAACAACAACAATGAAAACTACAACGTTTCTCTGAATGAACGAAAGTTCATAATTGATTGATGGATGTTTGAATGAAAAGACTGTGTCAATGTATGAATACGAAAGAACCACTTCTAAAATTCTTTTCATAAAACTTCTTCGCGGGTAATAAGTGAAACAAGGACTAATTCATAAAACTTTTTAATCAGATCGCGATGATAGAATGAGTTCTAGAGGACGTGGCCGTCGTGGATGCGGTAGAGGAAGAATGACTGTGTCGGAACCCGTTAGATCGGGTCAATGGTCTGATAATGAGGTACCACCGCCACCACCTCCCCCAGCTGTTGGTGTTGAGCAGCAGGCTGAGACGGGGGATGATGCTGTGTCGCAGGCTGTGCTGCGAGTTTTGGAAATGGTGGCTGGCGCAGGTGGAAATAAGGGAACTTAGAAATCTGTGCCTGAGCGGCTCCGAGCTAATGAAGTTGAAATGTTTAGAGGAGTATCTGGTGTGGCACCCAGTACAGCTGAATATTGGTTGGAGGCAACTGGGCGAATTATGGATGAGCTCGATCTGACCCCTGAGGAGAAGTTGAAAGGAATGGTGGCACTGCTACGGGATGAAGCGTATCAGTGGTGGTTAACTGTTCGGGATGGAGCCACGGCTGAGGATCTGACCTGGGAGTATGTTAAGGAAGCGTATCAAAAGAAGTATGTTGGAACCAGGTATACTGATGAGCAAAGGAAAGCATTTCTGGGACTGGTTCAAGGGAACAAGTCCGCTGCGAAATATGAAGCTGAATTTCTGAGGTTGAGTCGGTATGCTCGAGGAGTAGTGGCAACTGAGCATGAGCGTTGTGTCCGTTTTGAGGACGGACTAAGGGATGATCTGAGATTGTTGATAGCACCGCATCAGGAGCGGGAGTTTTCTGCTTTAGTAGAAAAGGCCAAGGTAGCCGAGGGAATTAAGGATTTTACCAAGTAGACCATGGATCGGAATAGGCCAAAAAGAGGTTTTGGATCGTCTGGGAAGTTTCAAAAGAGGCCTAGAGTGGATGGGCCGCGAGGTCAGCAAGCTGGTACAGGAGGGCAGTACCGTTCTTGTGATCTGTGTGGAAAGAAGCACTCAGGAGAGTGCTGGAAGAAGACAGGAGGATGCTTTCGGTGTGGGTCCAAGGACCATATGATCAAGGATTGTCCTAAGATACCAGATGAAAGTCGACCAGCAGCTCAGAATGTTAAACCGGCTGGTAGAGGGGGACAGCAGCCTCAACGAGGTCGTGGTTCGAATAACAGAGGTAATGGTGCTGGCAGAGGACGTAGAGGTACTGCTAATGCTGAGGCGAGGCAGCCAGGTTTGGTTTATGCGGTTCGTCGGAGGGAGGATGGAGACGTGTCAGATGTTATAACCGGTACGTTCTTTATTTATGGCAAGCCCTATTTTGCTCTGATTGATGTGGGCTCGACCCATTCTTATGTTGCATGTAGTGTAGTGGAAACACTAGGCCTAGACTCTGAACTTTCTGATAGGCAGATGACTGTAGTAAGCCCATTAGGCCAAACTGTAGTGGTGGATAAGATCTTTCGGAATGTACCCCTAGAGATTCAGGGAGTGAACTTTCGGGCTGACTTAATGGAACTACCCTTTGGAGAGTTTGAACTCATACTTGGAATGGACTGGCTAGTAGAGCACCGAGTCGTGTTGGATTGTGCGGCTAAACGTATGGAACTAAGGACCTCGGAGGATGAAGTAGTAGTAATGATCGGAGAAAGAAGAAACTACCTGTCTAACGTAGTTTCAGCGTTAAAGGCTGAGAAAATGGTTAGGAAAGGGTGCAAGGCGTTCTTAGCCTTCGTAAGTGCGTTGGGTGGAAAGGAAAAAAGTGTCAGTGGAGTTAGAACTGTAAGGGATTTTGAAGATGTGTTTCCGGAGGAATTACTAGGAATACCCCCAGATAGGGAGGTGGAGTTTGGAATAGACTTGCTACCGGGAACAGCTCCTGTGTCAATTGCCCCGTATCGTATGGCACCAAAGGAGTTGGTTGAGCTCAAGGCTCAAATCCAAGAATTGTTGGATCGTGGGTTCATTTGACCCAGTGTGTCTCCATGGGGAGCACCGGTCCTGTTTGTAAAGAAGAAGGACGGAACTATGCAGATGTGCATAGATTACCGTCAGTTGAATAAGCTGACCATTAAGAACAAGTATCCTTTGCCAAGGATCGATGACTTGTTCGATCAGTTGAAGGGGGCCGCAGTATTTTCAAAGATAGACTTAAGGTCGGGATATCATCAGTTGAAGGTAAAAGAGGCAGATATCCATAAGACAGCTTTTAGGACAAGGTATGGCCATTTTGAATTTGTAGTAATGCCGTTTGGGTTGACGAACGCCTCAGCCGCGTTCATGGATATGATGAACCAAGTTTTCCAACCCTATTTGGATAGGTTCGTTGTCGTGTTTATCGATGACATCCTGGTGTATTCGAAGTCAGAGGAGGAGCATGATGAGCATCTCCGAGTTGTGTTGGAAGTATTAAGGGAGAAGAAGCTCTATGCCAAATTCAGCAAGTGTGAATTTTGGCTTAAGGAGGTGGCATTCTTAGGGCATGTGGTATCCGTAGAGGGAACAAGAGTGGATCCTAGGAAGATCGAAGCAGTGTTGGATTGGAAACCACCTAGGTCCGTGGCTGAGATCCGAAGTTTCTTAGGTTTGGCAGGCTATTACAGAAGGTTCGTGGAAGGGTTCTCGTCAATAGCCGCGCCTTTGACAAAGTTGCTAAGGAAGGAAGTACCCTTTGAATGGACGGATAAGCAACAGGAGAGCTTTGAAAAGCTTAAGAAAGTGTTCACGGAAGCTCCAGTGTTAATTCAGCCGGAGGCAGGAAAGGATTTTGTGGTATACTGTGACGCTTCTCATACGGGATTAGGCTGTGTGCTAATGCAAGAAGGAAAAGTAGTCGCTTATGCGTCTCGACAGTTAAGGCCGCATGAGGTTAACTACCCAACTCATGACTTGGAATTGGCAGCAGTGGTTTTTGCTCTTAAGGTTTGGAGGCACTACCTTTATGGAGAAAGGTCGATAATCTACACAGACCACAAGAGCCTTAAGTATCTGTTGACTCAGAAGGAGTTGAACTTGAGGCAGCGAAGGTGGGTGGAGTTATTGAAGGATTATGATTGCTCGATAGAGTACCACCCGGGCAAGGCGAATGTGGTAGCTGATGCCCTAAGTCGGAAGGTTGTGTCGGATCTAAGGGCTATGTTCGCACACTTAAGTTTGTATGATGATGGAAGCCTGTTGGCAGAGTTGCAAGTCAAGCCCACATGGCTGAGTGAGGTAAAAAGGGGACAGTTGGCTGATAAGGACCTAAGTGCTAAGTTACGGCAAGTACAAAACGGAGAGTTAGAGGATTATGGCGTTAATGTGGAAGGAGTATTGTGCTACAAAGGAAAAGTCTGTATGCCGAGGGACGAAGAGTTAAGATAAAGGATTCTGCGGGAGGCGCATAGTAGCCCTTATGCTATGCATCCTGGAGGCACTAAGCTGTACAGAGATCTAAGGGAACAGTTTTGGTGGCCTGATCTTAAACGGGAAGTTACTGAATTCGTGGGAAAATGTCTAACGTGTCAGCAAGTTAAGGCTGAACCCCAAGTTCCATCGGGATTACTTCAGCTAATTGAGATTCCGCAGTGGAAGTGATAGAGAATTACCATGGACTTCGTTAGTGGGTTTCCCCTTACGCCTACTAAGAAGGACTCGGTATGGGTGATAGTTGATAGGTTGACTAAGTCCGCACATTTCATACTTGTTAGAGTTGATTATTCTCTACAGAAATTGGCGAAATTGTATGTGGCTGAGATTGTAAGGTTGCATGGAGTGCTGGTATCAATCATTTCGGATAGAGACCCAAGATTTACGTCTCGGTTTTGGAGAGCACTTCATCAAGCTTTAGGCACTAAGTTGGACTTCACTACGGCTTTTCATCCACAATCAGACAAGCAGTCTGAACGGGTTATACAAGTGTTGGAGGATATGTTGAGAGGCTGTGTGATGGACTTCCGAGGAAGTTGGGAAGACTATTTGCCTTTAGCAGAGTTCGCCTACAACAACAGCTATCAAGCTAGCATTCGGATGGCACCATATGAAGCGTTGTATGGTCGGAAGTGTCGAACTCCTACTTGTTGGACTGAGTTAGGAGAACGTCGAGTTTTGGGTCCAGAGTTAGTGGCAGAAACTGAAGAAAAGGTCGAGATAATCAGGGCACGGTTAAAGGAAGCCTCTGATAGGCAGAAGTCGTACGCTGATCTTAAGCGGAAGGAAATAGAGTTTGAGGTGGGAGACCAAGTGTTTCTGAAAGTCTCGCCTTGGAAGAAGGTAATGAGGTTTGGTCGCAAAGGGAAGTTGAGCCCAAGGTTTATAGGGCCCTATCGAATACTGAAGCAAGTTGGACCAGTGGCATACCAGTTAGAGTTGCCACCAGAGTTGCAGCAAATGCACGACGTATTTCATGTGTCCATGCTACGTCGATATCAATCAGACCCATCTCATGTGGTTCCAGTTGAAGAAGTGGAGATAAGACCAGACTTATCCTACGAGGAAGAGCCGATTCAGATATTGGAACGTGATGTGAAAGTGCTACGAAGGAAGTCAGTTCCTCTAGTCAAAGTGCTATGGCGCAATCATGGATCGGAGGAAGCTTCGTGGGAACCAGAAGAGGCAATGCGTCAGCAATACCCTCAATTATTTTAGCCAAGAAATTTCAAGGACGAAATTATTTTAAGGGGGGTAGAACTGTAACATCCTGAAAAGGGCCTATGCATTTTCGGTTTAATTGTACGAAATGACATGTCTTATGTGTTATGAATGTGTTTTGAACGTTTTTGGAAACCTGGAAATGTATGGAAATGTTAAGTGTAAAAAGAGGAAAGTGAACATTTTTGGAAACTAGGAAATGTAAGGAAATGATTTAGAAATGATTCAAAAGAGGAAAGTAAACATTTCGGGAAACTTGGAAATGTATGGAAATGTTAAGTTTAAAGGAGGCAAACGAAAATTTTTGGAAACTTGGAAATGTAAAGAAATGTCAAGTTTTAAAGGTTAAAAAGAGGAAACTAAGGCAGGGTGGCCTTAAGAAAATTAATAGGAGGAATTTGACACACAAACAGGCTTGGAAAAGTGGCCTGAAGATATCACTTAAGGCCCAGGTAAGTGACGCCACAAGCTATGCAAGTGGGCCTAAGTTCGAGTCACTTAGGGAGCAAAATAAAGTTTTTATTTTTGCTACAAGGAGTAGAGAGGTGGACGGCACAAGGCTTTTAAAAGAGGAGTTTTATTCTCTTTAAAATTCGGCTAAATGATGGATAAATAAGGGATTTATTTATCATAGTTTTCAAGAGATAATTGTTGGATTAAATTCTTTTATTTTGTGATAATTCAAAGGATAAAGCCATCAAAATAGAAGAGTGGTGGCCAAGTAAGGGACTCTAGCTAGTAATTTCGGCTACTAGAGGAAAAGAGGCTATTCATCCATTCACTTTTTCCTTTGCCGAAATTCCTTAAGCAATTCTCCTCTCTCTGCCGAAATTTTTCCCTAGCAAAATCCTCTCTTCTCTGCTATCTTGTCAAAATCGAAAACTCTAGCAAAGCAAGCCAATTTCTTCACCTTTCTCTTCTTCCTATTCCTTTTCTTTCCAATCCATCCAAAAGCCAAATCTTTGAGGGGCTCCAAGCATAGAGGCTGTCGACTTCTTCAAGAAAGGGTAAGGATCTATTGATATTATTTTCTATTTCCAAATCAAAAGCCAAGATTCTAATGCCATATACTTGTTGGCTGAAACTTTGAAGGAAAGCTTCGGGATTCTGTGACTGACGACTACAAGAAGGAAGGTTTTGGGATTTCTAAGATTAAAGGTAAGGCATGTATTCGACCATAGGCCATTCTAATAGATTTTTGTGTGAAGGGCCGAATCTAACTATGGATGTGTAGGGACAGTCGACAGTGGTACACAAGGTTTCGGGATTTAAGATTTGGAAGGTAAGCACATAGATATGTTTGGCCAAGGCCTGATTTGATATCTAGATCTATTTGATAATCGTTTAAAAAGCCGAAAACTAACCCCTTTGTCAATTTCATGCTTGGCCGAATACAAGGAGGAATTAAAGTAAAGATTTCAGGATTTGTTGGTGTTCCAATCGGCAACAAGGTAGGTTTTAAATGTACAAATCCTATTAGGGTTTGGTTTTATAGCCGAATAGGCTCTTTACTAACATATTATGGATGGCCCAATATAGGCATTCAAGATCTAAAGCATAGATCAAGCTTTTCGGGATTTAAGTGAACTGCTAAGCGAATCAGGTGTGTACCCACACTTCTTCTTAATAAAATTTATGGCTATAATTAGTATGTGCATGTTTATAAGAATGTGAATATGGCTAAGTACCATGTAATGGTACAAAAGTACTCAGGTACGTTTCCTACTCCTATTAGGATTATGAAATATGTTATATGTAACATGTGAATAAAGATAAGAATGTGAAATTTGGCATGATTAATGCATACTATGTATAATATGGGGCATATGGGTTATTGAAAAGGGGAAGTGAATGTGGTGACCTAAGACCACGCTATCTGAATGCGGTGACCTAAGACCGCGATATCTGAATGTGGTGACCTAAGACCACAATATCTGAACGTGGTGACCTAAGACCACGAGACTATAAGGGCGATGAGCACGTCGACTGCAGCGACTGCCTTTGATGGAGTGTAGCGGATGGAGGGTTGACTTATTAGTCCCCACGGTGTGCAGGTTGGTACGGGGGAAGTGTAGCGGATGGTTAACTAGGTTTGGGTTTTGGGAATGCATCATAACTTGTATGCTATGATATGAATGTGTAATAATTGTTATGCCTGATTCGATTATGATTTAGTGTTGTGTACACATTGAGTCTGTTGACTCACCCTGTTGTGGGACTATTTTCAGGTGACGAACAGTAATGGACCGGGCTCGGCAGAAGCTTAGGGATGGCCATGCACAGCAAGAAATTTACGATTTGGACTTTTATTTTATTTTAAGTATTTTAAGTTTATTTTGGGAATTATTTGATGTAAAAGGCCATAAGGCCATAGTTGAATTTCTTTATTTCTTTTTACTTTTATTTATTATGTTTACAAATTATTATTTATGGATCAAACAAATTTATTTTAAAAATAAACGCCAAGTGTTTTGTCACCTTAATAAAAATAAAAGAAAAAGAGATTTAATATATTATTAATACATTTTCAACTCATGCCCAACCCAAACAAACTTTCTTTCTAAACACACAAGTTTTTCCTAAGTAATAAAAGAGTTTTGAATTGGTTTACATCGAGGAACATACCAGATCCGGTCACGGCTCGTGGGCCGGGTTTGGGGTGTTTCACTTAACCCCACAGAACATATAACAAAATATAATATATCAGAAAATATGCAAAGCCCAACCCAAATCCTAGGTTTCCATCCGCTACACGCCACCCTTACCTGCCAGTCACACCATTTGGGGATTTCTACAATCAACCCACACCGCTAACACCATTGATGGCAGACATGCTGCTCATCGTCAGATCATGGTCGGAGCCACTACAACAGGTCATGGCAAAAGCCACTACAACAGGTCATGGCAGAAGCCGCTACAACAGGTCACGACAGAAGCCACTACAACAGGCCACGGCAGAAGCCGCTACAATAGAACACTTCCTAAATGGTGTGGAAGTGTTACACACCTGATATCGCGTAGTTTTACTCCCTTAGTTAAATCCTTACTATTCGGATCTACAACCCTTAGTCTAAAACCTTGCTCAAAAGCCGGAAGAATACGAAGATTTGGCTCCCCTACATTTGACCAAGGATTAATAAATACCCGAATTTACATGCTAAAAACAATAAATCTCCTTACCTTGAAATCCCGAAAGTAACACGATTCGAGTGTTACTAAACTCTATCTTAGAGATCTAAGAGATTGACTCCTCTTCAAATCCCGGAATGCTGCAAATAAGAGAAAAACTTAAGATTAGTTTCCTTATAGCCATTCGGCTAGAGTCCCTAAAAAGCCGGAAAAGATTGAAATCTTACGAATCAATACTTACCTTCAGTTTCTTTCGAGATTCGACACAAGAGATACCTCAGAGAGAATTCGGCAAACACAGGAGATGAGATCTAAGGGTTTCGGCTTTTATGAAAATTCCAAAAAAAAAGATGAACTGATGCGCTTTCGGCTTTTAGAAGATCTGAATAGAGTGTTTCGGCTTTGGCTTAGGAAGAAAGTAAAAAGAATCATGGAAAGGCTTAGAATTTCGGCTAAAATATTTGAAAGAGATGAGAAAGAAGTTGTCAGAGGATTCGGCCAAAAAAGAAAAGAAAATAGAGAGGGAGAATGGAGTGGTGATTTCGGCAGAGAAAGAAAAAGATGACAAGAACTTAGCCACTAATTTTCGGCACAAAGAATGAAGAAAAGAGTAGGGTTTAAATGCCAGAATTGATGAGATATCCCCCTATTTATAGAAATTTCGGCACTTACCTAACCTTGCAGATAAATCCTATCTTGTCTCCTTTATCTTAATCTACTAACTCATCCGAAAGAGACTTAATTAGCTCCAACTCCTCCCTCCTTTATCAGCTTATTATCCACAAATTAAAAACATTAAAATTTTCCTAAATTATAGCCTTGTGCCGTCCCCCCTAGCTCCTCTTTAAATGCCGAATTTGGCCCAAAAACATGGGCTCCAAGTGGCCAAAACTTGGGCCTCCTCCTTTGCCAGTGACGCCAACTCCCTTCCCTCTTAGTGGCGCCATTTTGCCACTGGGCCACAAGCCCAATCTTGATATTTTTAACATAGATAACTATCTTTAAAACTTATAATGCCCAAACAGAATATTTTAATTGAGGTCTCAGCCCATTCCTAAGCCCAATTAATACCTCAATTCTCAATTTAACATATTTAAGCATTCATTACACAAAATGCACAGGCCCTAAAATTCAGGATTTTACAAAATTAAGGAGGGGATCATGGAGAGGAAAGGGGAAGAAATCAAGGAGATTTATGGTTGGAGAAGAGTTGGTGCCGAATGGGATTTGTGGCACTCAAGACTTTTGATTTTGGGGAGTTTAGCCACTCTATTTTTCGAGAGCTATGAGCATATTGGCTCTATATTTTTCTGTGGAGGTCGAATAATGCTAGGGAGGTTTGGGTAGTATCATTCGTTTTGCTGGCACTGGTTTGGCACTTCCCCTGAGGTCTCTCATTTTTTTTAACTCTTTTTCCTTCCTTCTTAGCCGAATTCTCTCCTTCCTCTCTCTCTCAGTTCTTTTGACTCCACCAATCCTTCTCTTCTGCATCTTGTGATTGGCCGATATCCCCTATTTCGTCCTCTTTCAAATTTTCCTTTTTCTTCCAGTGATAGCTGAATACCCTTTTTCCATTTTCTCTCTTTTCCTTCGACTCTTTTCGAGTGTCCCTCCTTGTATTGCTAAAACTGAATACTCTTTCTCTCATTTTGTTGTGTCGGTTTTCTATGTTTTGTGTTAGCCGAACATTTCATCTCAGGGGTGCGATTATTCCATTTTGCCTCTATCATTCTCTGTACTTTCGGCTTTTGTGTGGGTGTGGCGATTATTCTTTTCTTATAATCTATACTCTGCATTTTCGGTAAGTGACTTCTCGTCTAGTTCAAACTGTTCAATTGTTTGATGGTTGAAAAGTTTTGGTTGGAATGCATAAAACCCCTAAGGCGTATTGATCAATCTCTTGCAACGGTTTAAGTGAGTGATCATCAATCGTTCGATCAAGGCAGGTAATAAATCATATCTTGGATAGTGGTATAGAAAGGGATTGTTTAATCATGCTGTTAAAGGACTGATGGTGTATCGTGTTGGATATAGGTTCTACACTCGTGGGCTACTGCGTTTTTCTCCAACAAGGTGTGTACACACACCACTCCAATTGTAGATCGGCAAATGCCGAAAAGCCGAAAGTACGGCAACAATTACCATACGAGCGCACGAACGCTCGTGTGGGAAAGTCGATACAATGACGGAAGCCACCATGAGCGGTCTCATGGTCTTGGACCGCTTTTGGGTTAAATGGGCTGTGTGGGCCCAATGGGCTGCGGGCCCCACATGGGCCGCATAATGGGCTTTGGGCCCATTTGCACTGTTGACTGTAAGGTAAAATAACTGAAATACCCCCACAGGGTAAATAACCGTAATACCCCTGTAGGGTAAAATTATCGTAATACCCCTGTAGGGTAAAATGACCGTTATGACCTTAAAAGGAAAAATGTCCAAAATACCCCTATATGATACATGACTGATCTTGTATGCCATTTGATGATATGTTTGCATTCATGTGATATTATGTTGCATGGGGGATGGGATCATTGATTTGGAGGAAGTATATGATTTGTGAGGGTTGCATGGTCGCTTGATGACTGTAGATCCACCGATGGCTTTAAGCCGATTATGAGATTTGCAGCTCTGCTGCAATATTCGTTAGTGCCACAACCAGTGCTACATAAGGAGTGTAGGGATGGGTGGGTCGATTTAATCCCCACAAGAGTGTAGGGTCGGACGGGATTCGGAGTGCAAGGTTGGTTGGGTATTTGTGCATTGCATGATCTGATTTGATTGAAATATGGGCTAAGGCCCAAATGCTACTGTTACTGTAGTGGGCTTAGGCTCGGATTGATGTGATGCATGCTTTATGATCGACGTGGGTTGTACACACTGAGTGTTCGTAAGCTCACACCCTCTTTTTAATTTTTCAGGTAATCCTCAGTAAGCGATTCGACATACTGGAGGACTCGGAGGTGGCCATACTACGAACAGCTTTAAATTTTAGTATTCTATTTTACCTTGCTTAACCGCTTTCTTATTGGGTTGTAATAAGGCCTCTTTTAATTTCTGGATTTTAAATTTTGGGATTTTAATGATTGGGATTTATATCTGCTAGAAGTAGAACACAGTTTTCCAAAACAATAACATTTTCAAATACTATGTTTCCGCAACTTAACTTTAAATATCACGTTTTTGTAAATCATTTGTTTTAAATTAAGCTTCCGCAACAAATAAGGTTTTAAAGGCAATAACAGGGAATATCTTTTTAATAAACCACGATAGGAAATAAACAAATGCAAACTGAGGTTTTGTACAAGTTTTAAATTTCAAGAAGGGTTTTCAATGAAAACATGGTTTTCAAAAAACACTTCAATGTGACACGCCAGATTCGACCCTAACGTCTAGGCTGGGTTTGGGGTGTTACAGAACTGAGTGAGAAAAAGCTACTCGGTGTTGATTTAATTCGAGAAACTTAAGAAAAGGTCAAAGTAATACGTGATAATTTAAAAGCTACTTCTGATTTTTAGAAATCTTATGCGGATTTGAAAAGAAAAGGCATTGAATTTCCAGTTGGCGACAAAGTGTTCTTAAGAGAATCGTCATGGAGAAAAGTTCTCCATTTTGGCCAAAAAAAAAAAGCTTAGTCCACGATTCATCGGGCTGTATGAGATCATTGAGAGAATTGGGCCAGTGGCTTATCGTTTGGTTTTACCATCTGAATTAGAGAAAATACATGACGTATTTCATGTAACGATGTTACGGAAGTATCGATCAAACCCTTCACACATGATTTCACCTGTTGATGTTGAGATTTAACCAGATATGTCTTATAGTGAATAACCGATTAGAATTTCAGCTCGGGAAGTTAAAGAGCTAAGCAAATGAATAGCTTTAGTTAAAGTTCTCTAGCAACGTCACAGAGTCGAGGAAGCTACCTAAGAACCGAAAGAAGCTATGAAAGTGCAATACCCAAACCTATTTTCTGGTAAGATTTTCGGGGATGAAAATTCCTTTAGGGGATTGTAACAGCCCATTTTCAGTGTGTTGAAAATAACGGTTTCGAGACCACAATTCTAACGAGTGAGTTATTATTTTATTATTTATTTAATGTTTACAAGATTATTTTAAGGTTGTATTAAAATTCCGTTAAGAAATTTAATGTTTAAATGGTTAATTAGGTAAAAAGGACTAAATCATAAAAGGTGTAAAAGTTGAATTCTATTAGTTAAAGGGGTTAAATGGCTATGAAATTTTAAATTAATAGACCAAGATAGTAATTATACCATTTAAAAAGTTAGTGGACAAATATGGACATGGTTTACTTGAAATTTTTTATTATTAATAAGGGTAAAGTGGTAATTTAGTAAATAAACCTAAAATAAACTAAGTGAAAGTTATCATCTTCTCCCATTTTCACTTGCTATTACCGAAAATCACCATTGTTAGGTAGAGAACATTCAACCAAGCTTTCTTTGATGCATGGTAGGTTTTCTAGACCCGTTTTTAATGATTTTTATGTTTTTGAGTTCATTTTAGCTTAATTTAGCTAGCCCGGGGGTTAATTTGCAAAAATGTTAAAGGTTGAAGGACTTTCCATGAATGAGTTTGGTGTGTTTGTGATGTTCATTGATAGATTATTAATCTTGGTTGTAAAATAAACATGTTTTGTTAAATGATTTTTGATGAAATTGTAAATAGGGATTAAATTGTTGAAAATGTAAATATATGGGTTTTATTATGAAATGTTGGTAATAATGGGTTGTTTCAAGGTCCCTTGTAACATAGGTTAATATGGATTTAGGTTAAAATGATTAATGTTCAAGTTATGAGCTTAGGGACTAAATTGTGAAAAGTTAAAGTATTACAGGTAATTTCACAATTTTAAATACATATGAGTTATGTATTGAATTGAATCCTTGAAGTACTAAATTGAATGAAATTATTTATATAGATCAAGATAAACCAGAACCAGACTTAAATCGAGAAAAAGGCTAAAGTTACGGATTAATGTTCGACTCTACATTTACGACCCTAGTTATCGAGGTAAGTTCGTATGAATTATGATTATATTAATGTTAGTTAAATTGAATATTTTCTATGTTGTATTAATATAAACGTACTTGAAATTTTCATATATATATCGATGTTTGAGAAAATGACGAATAAGGAGTCCTGTTTGAATCTTAAGAATTCTTAGGATACGAATGACATGTCATTAGGGATTTCATGTTTTAGGTGTTAGTCTTGAATGTCCTACCGGTGGCTGAGGTCCTGCATTTGTTACGGATTCTCTATAGCTCGTGTAAGCAGTATCTTATAGCTAACATTCTGACCACAATTCGTGTGAGCACTATTGAAAAGGAAAGGTTACAGTTATATGGAAAGGCACACTATGTGTGTGAGCATTCCTGAGTATCCTATGTAATTCTAGATGGTTCAACGGGTAAGCAAAGGAATGGCATGGTAAGTACATAATGGGATATTGAATCATGATCTATGGAAAGGCTAATGAAATAAATGTTGTTCATGTGGAAATCTACTTAAATTATGGTTGAATTCATATATATCATTGATGAACTTACTAACTTGTGAGTTTGATAATGCTTGTATAGGCTTTTACTAAGCTTATGGTCTTGGTAATGACATTATACTTATTCTATAAATTGTGCTTGTAATAGCCCAATTTAGGGGTTAGTCAGAACAATGGTGTCGGGACCACTAGTCCGAGGTCAAAGAAAATCATTTTTATAAATATTTTATATGTTATAGCATGATTTCAAGAGTGCATGAAAATTTTAGTACTTTAATTTTAGCGATTGCATGCTTAATTGAGAAAAAGGACTAAATCGCATAAAATACGAAAGTTCTATTTTACAAGCTAAAGGTGTCTAATAGCTAAGGAATATTAATTGGAAGTCCCTAATGGGCAATTAGGCCTTGTTTTAAGAGGTTTCTGGCCATAGGGACAAAGAAAAGACCTTGTCATTTGGTTAGGTGAAAATTTGGTGATGAAATTGATTTTTAATCATAAAATAAAGAAAAGAAAAATATCATCTTTCCTTCTCTTCTTCACCACCGAAAATGAGCAGCAAATAGGGGTTTGAAAGCTCAAAAATTTCAGCAAACTCTTCTCCTTACAAGTAAGTGTTTTGATGATCATTTCTTGATAATAATTGTACTTTTGGAACCCCTAAAGCTTAAGCTAGCTAAAGAGGGGACTATTTTGCAAAAAGGTTGAAAGTTTAGAGTTTTTCCATGAGAGCATTTATGTTTTTTGCTGTATTTTTATGGAAGAAAATGAGTCTTAGTTGTTAGATAAACAACTTTTGTGAAAGGTGTTACCATGAAAACACCTAAAATGACCTTTTTCTAAAGGTTGTAAATATGTGGTAAATGTATGAAATAATGAATATTGAAAGTTTCCATAGGAGTAATAAATGTTCATCTAGGCTTGTAAAAGGAGGTAATTCAATTGGAATCGATTTACGAGCCTAGGGGTGAAATAGTCATTTTGTGAAAGTACAAGGGCAAAATTGTAATTTTACCAAAGTATGATTAATGAAATGTGTTTATTAATGTGACAACTAAATGAGCTAAATTGTTATTCTAGATCAAGAAGAACGAAGAATTAACCTCGACCGAGGAGAGGGCAAGGTATTGGACTAGATCGACAATTTAGCCTATTTGGAAATCAAGGTAAGTTTGTGTGCAATAAATTCAACATCATGTTATTAAGTTTCTAAATGTTTGATATTAGTGATGTATAATATTTCTATGAATTTGAGAAATGATGTTGAATGAGAAAATGATGTGAATTGTGATGTGGAAGTCCCGGTTGGACTTTAATAAATGAGAGAATAATATCATCGAGACTTGAGATGGGTAAGGTCCCGTATAAGACCATATTTGGACATGGGCTCGACACTGAATTGAGATCCCGTATAAGACCATATCTGGGATATGGCATCGGAAACGAATATGAGAATCGTATAAGACCATATCCGGGATATGGCATCGACAATCGATATGAGATCTCATGTAAGATCATATCGGGAATAAGGCATCGGCATCTAGAGGTGACCCCATGTAAGACCATATCTGGGATATGGCATTGGCGTCGTATTTATGTGAATGATGATGATTATGTATCTTCGAGTATCCTAAATGATTCAATGGGGTGATAGTTAAGCTTGTAAAAAAATGAAATTAGTGCTAAAGTTGTGTGATGAAGTGATACAGGTGCATGTGAGTAATTCACGAGATAAGTTTATGATATGTGATATGATATATAATTGGTAAGAGTAAGCATGAGTAAGTTATGGCAATGTGCCTAAGACTTTGTGTTTTTTTTATTCAATGCAATGGAAGGATGACATTATGAACTTTATGTTGCTATTTATTTCATGCAAACTTACTAAGCTTTATGCTTACCCCTCTCATTTCCTTTTTCCTTGTAGCATTACCAAGTTAGCTCGAGAATTCATAGAACGTCGGAGTTCGGAAATCACATTATCGACTTCTCTTCGGTATAGAAAATTTAGAATTCTTTTTTAGTATGGCATGTATAGGACTTGGTCTCTTTTGTTATGTTATATTTGTTAGCCAAAGTCTTGGCTATTAATATTATCAAATTCATTTTGTAAGTGGTCATTGGAATTGGACCAATACTTGACAAGTTTATATATATTTAATGATGATGAAATTCATTAAGTGTATGATAGTATGGATGTCTTGATTTTGAGTCTCTAGAAGTGCTTTATAGATATTATACATGTTGGGTTGAATTGGTATAAGTATGGTTGTTGTGTAAGGTGGCATTTGGCTTGGTAGATAGCCTTTCAAATGTCCACACGGGCGTGTGTCTAGGTCGTGTGTGACACACGACCAGCCCATGGGCGTGTTGATTGGCCGTATGTCCTCTTGCATGCTAGGTTTACAAGTCATTATGCTCAGTAGTAAACACACGGGCAAAGACACAGCTGTGTAGGAGGCACGGCTATGGACATGGGCGTGTGCTCAGGTTATATGAAGTCTACACCTGAAATTAGGGATTTAATTCGACCCACGGTCTAAGGACAAGGGCGTGTGCCTTGGCCGTGTGACCTTAGTGAGGTGATGATGACATAAACAGAATGCCACGATTTTTGGCACACGGTTAAGACACGAGCGTGCTGAGGCCGTGTGAGGGACACAGGCCAGGGACTCGGGCGTGTTTCTAGCCGTATGAAAACCCCTGTAGGTTCGAATTGAGAAATAATTCCACACTGGTATGGAACACGGCCATGTGATATGCCACACGGGCGTGTCCCTTCCTCCACACGGGCGTGTGGTCCTATTTTAAGTAAAAATTTTCTAAGTGTACGAAAGTTTCTGGCTTAGTCCCGAACCATTCCGTATGTACATTTAGGGTCTGGTAGGCCCATAATAGGGACATTATGAGTATGAATGAAAAATTTTAAGTTGAAACGAAATTTTATGGCCCAATGTTGTATGTTTAAGCAAGTTAAGTTCGGTAATGTCTCGTATCCGGTTCCGGCCTTAAACACGGGTAAGGGGTGTTACAGTGCTAATGAAATGGTAAGTTTTGTTTGAGTTTATATGAGCTTACTAAGCACTCGTTGCATACGTAGTTACTTTCATTTATTTTATAGATTATTGGAAGCTTGATTGGTTAGAATCTTGTTGGGGGATCAATCACACTATCTAGCAACCATTTCAGTAGTTTTTGTGTATTTTGGCCAATGTTATATGTGCTGTGTATAGGACCTTTTGTAATGGTATTTCTTGAATGTTCAAACGGTTGATTTAGTATGTTTATGACTTTGAAGTTTATGTTCGGCTTAGATGGAATTGTAATATCTTGTTAAATTAGGTCATTTTGACAACTTTTAGGTAATTGAAATGCATGATCTTTTGTATGTTGTGATGGCTTGGAAATGATCATTTTTGATATGATTTGGTAGATAATTTAATTAGGGTATATGCTTGAAAAGTAGCTATGTTGCTTTAGTTTGATCCATGATGGTTTGATACAATTGTTGTGCCTTTTAATGGCATATTGGTTAGATGAAGTAGGATGTTTGAAATGGTATGTTTAGGTGTATTTGAATGATGTTTAAATCCCTTGAATGTGTGCCCAAATGGAATGATTGGTTAGGTATGGTTTGGTCTTGAAAGGGCTTGATTTTAGGGTCAATTTTTGGACCACACAGCCTGGGATACGGGCTGTCACACGGTTGTGTGAAGCACACAGCCTATCTACACGGTCGTGTGTCATTTGCAAATTCTAAGTCAATAAGTTACACAGTCTAGCACTCGGTCTGCGACACTGTCGTGTGTGGCAACTCATAGAGTTACACGATCTGCGACATGGCCGTGTGACCCAACTCAGTGAGTTACACGAGTGAGGACACGGGCTGGGACATGACCGTGTGTCCCTTATTCGATTGGTACACGGCTTGGGCTATGTCACACGGCCTTGTGTCCCCTGTTTTCAAAATTTTCAACTTTTTCCCAAATTTCCTATTTTGTTTCAATTTAGTCCCGAATTGCATCTAAGCTATTTTAGGGCCTCGAAAGCTCGATTTAGGGACCAAATGCATATGTTTGGTGTGATTCTGATTAAAACTAATTTATTAAATGTTATGATGGTAAATGTTTTTAGATTGTTTGATAATGCTCTGTAACCCTAATCTGACGACGGAGACGGGTTAGGGGTGTTACACTCTCCCTTAATAACCTTCACCCACTCATCGCCTTGTTTCTCCTTCTCTCACCTTCCTTATTTCTCCATGTAGGAAGTCATTACGTAATAAAGTAACTATGGTCATCTCACAAGTTTTTGTGCACTAATGACTGATGCTTCTAATTTTGTGACTTTTATTTTTGGAGTCACTTTTGATTTTTTCCAACAATTCTCACTCACAATGCTTTTGTTTTTCATTACGCAAGTACTTTTTCTACTTGTTTTGACTTTTTTCTGGATGTTACTTTTATTTCGCAAATTTTTTGCTAGACCTATAATTACTTATCACACTGCTTCTTCCTATTTCACTCTCATTTTTACAAAACCACCATGATGTATCTACCTATCCCTCAATACGTATGGCCAGGCGTCTAAATTTGTGCATTTCTTGGACCAAAGAAAAAGGGTAAGTACAAATTTATATTTTGGCTTGGGTTTTGTATGAGGGTTCATCAAGAAGCATTTTCTAGCTCAAATATGGGTCCTAAAGATTGATGAATAAGGTTAGCTTTTTTGCACTGGTTATACCAAACAATGCCTTAGGTCATCCCTAGGTATCTCAATATTCATAAATCTAATCAATCAAGCAATCACAATATTAACTATTCATCATACATACTAGCATGCTCGTTTCCCTATATTTTTTATGTTATTTGGTATATTCAATTACTTAATGCCTATTTACAATGTAATATATAGAACTTAGTAGTCTAATAATTGAAAATTTAAAATCATTTACTATCATGTCAAATTTGTAGTAAGTACAATCAACCTATATACGTGCTCCTAATCAATCACTTGTATTTCTACAAGCTCAAGCATATTTTTTACAAGAAAAATAAAACAAAATTTTCTATGTTACCCCCACACTTTAGATAGCACATTTTCCCTAATGTGCAACCCCTAAATAAATAAATAAAGAAGTTACTCGATTGATCATGACGTTGCTGTAATCTTATTGTGGGTGCTCCCTTCCTTGTTCATTGAAAGCTCATAAATGACGTGCTCCTTTAATGTGAGTTCCTACAAAGAAAATTTAAAAATAGAAAATATATATAAATCTACTGTTAATCCTACTACTAAAACAATAAAATAATAAAAATCATCCTAATTATCCAAAGTACCTAGGTAAGAGTGTTTGATGATGCCATATGAGATATAAATCTTATAGATGGCCGTAGAAACATGAATGCTTGAATTGATTATTATTCTTTCGGTTTATTTCGAAGAATGAAATAAATTGTGTATAGTGGGAATATTAGTACCAAGACGATGCTTCCATTCACCCCTACCTTCTGTATGATGGTTTATAATGTTACCCATATTAAAAATTTGAAATTATTTTAAGTCGCTTACTTCCAAAAAATCGAATTCATAATACGAGGCATTATAAAATTCACAAATTTCTCTAGGAGTGACGAACATCTCTTTCCCTTGTACTGGTATTGTTTCCAAAAAGCCGCATACAGTTTCCTTGACTCTTGGTCCCTAAAAGATGTATAAAATTCTTGTACTATTGAGACTATAGTGGGGTATTTAGGGGTTACGCAAAAGCGTTCCCACCTATGGCATTGAACCAACGACCAAATTTCCTTATACAAAATCATTGATGGTTCAAACCCCTGTTCTTGTATAAACGTCTTCCCATGAAGATCCAAAAAGAGTTCTTCGACGTTTGGGTTTGGAAATTTTGAGGGGTTTGCAACCACCAATGGTTCGGGTTCGCTAATTCTTTTAGATGTCCCAGGAAGTATTTTCAATGATATTCTAACTAAAAGAATTAACCCAAGATCAAGCAATAAATTTCAAAATCAACAAGAAAAATGTAATGGAGCAATAAAAATCTAAGTTATAACCCATAACCTTTACTGAAAGCTCGTGATTTCTCTTGAAGATTCATTGTACCTCCTTGTTGATGTGATGCTTTTGTCCCTGCACAATACAAGAAAAGGAAGAAAAAGTGCAGTAAAATAGAAAGAGAAAAAAGAAGCAGGTTTTGAGTTTGAAGAGTTTGAGAGGTTTTAGAATTAGACGGAGGTTAGAAATAGGTTAAAAGTATTTAAGTTTTTAAAAAAATAGTGTTTTTAGGTTAACAACCTTGTAAAATAAGGGTTAAAATCGGTGGGTTACACAATAGGTCTGGTTGACCTTGTAGAAAATTGCAGTGATGTCGCAACATAAGGATTCCATGTCACAACACCCTTGGCAAGATAATGATGTCGCGACATCAGGGTTCAATGTCGTGAATCACCTTGAAATTTTTACACTTTCGGGTAAACTGGCTGTTTTTTTCATGACACTGAAGTATTTTGTCATGACAATGAGTTGAATTGCTCAATTCTATGAACATGTGATTGGTGTTATGACACAGAGGTTTCGTGTTATGACATCAACTCTGGTTCGGCCCTCCCTCCTGAATTTCAAAGCACTCGGAATAAAATTAATTCCTAAACTATACGTAAGTCTATTAAAAATACAATAATATACAAAAGTTTAACTCAGTTGAAAATATCAAGTATTGCTGTCAGGTTCGTCCGTCAACTCTGTGCGTATTGGTCCAGCATCCATCATGCCACTTCATCTTACTCCGTTTGTCCTGCTATTTAAATCTGCTCTTTCAGCCTGCACTTGTCACAAAAAATACCTTTTTTGGCTCAAGGTAATTAGGGATTTTTACAAATATTTTGAAACATGTTTTCTCTAACTTTTCCCTACTTTCCCTCATTCTGTTGGTGACCACATTTAAATATTTCACTTTTATCCCTTAACACAGACGCCTCCTTAATATAGTAGAATATCATGAAATCAAATTCTTACTAACCCAAGTGGCGGTTACCATACGCTTACACATATACGCCAAAATTATCATTTGAGTGGATACTACTTCCCTATAGACTATTTTGAAACTACGCACCATAACCTGGAATCCACCAAAACTGAGGTGATACAGTGAAGCTCTTATAGCTAACAGTGGTGAATGACTGAACGATGTAGCACTTCTTGCTGTTGAATTAAAGGCTTCTTGGGGTTTTTTTTTTTTTGCTTTTTGGGTGGGTAGGGGGGACATGTTTAGAAATTTAGCAAATGTTGGGGGGTTGTTGAGAAAATAGGGTTAAACTTTTATTTTTTTTACTTGGGTTATGTTTTATTAGATTTATGGTTAGTTTAGTATGGTTTAAGAAGTATTTTTGGGACAAAAAATACTTTTTGAAATACAAAATATTGCTAAACAAGATGCTTTTAAGCTTTTCAAAAGTGTTTTTGAACAAAAAAATACTTTACAAAAACACTCTTTTAGTTAAAAGCAGAAACAAAAAATTTTAACTTTTGTTCAAAAGTACTTTTTAACCCAAGAACACTTGAAAAATAATGTTAAACTTTAATGGTTAATGGCTTGGATTTTATAAGTGATTTATTCATTACATAATATAAAAAGTAAATATATTTTAAATAATTAAAAAATGATATAATATAAATTAATTTTTTCGATTGGTTGAATTTGTAAGATTAAAAAAAAACAACAAAATCATCTAAATCAATTATAAAACTGTCAAAATTAACTAAACCGAAACTGAAGAAAATGACTGTTTTGCTCACCCCTGCCCTAAAGTGCCTAAAGCAACACAAATCAGAGCAAAAAAAAAAAAATTAACCCCCCTGTTCCCTAAGGTTTTTGGCCCGTCATTCACCCACCCCTCTGCTGCTCCTGCCTCCTGTTTCGCCTTTTGTGACCATCTTCTACTGAGCTCTGTTACTTCTGCCCCTACTGTCATCGACCACGGTGGAGTTTTTTCTTATGGATTATTATTTGTTAATGTTACTTTTTCTTTTTGGGTACAAAATTTGTAACATTCTGAATTTTTGGGCCTATGCGTTTAATGGGTGAACATGTGTAATGAGTTAATTTAAGTGTTAGGGGTCCAAATTGGGCTCAGGCTTAGGTAGAGGCCTTGGTTAAAATTATCTGTTTGGGGATTATAGGGTTTAAAAGGTAGTATATGTGTTTAAAACATCAAAATGGGCTTGTGGCCCAGTGGTCAGTGGCGCCACTTAGGGAGCAAGGAGGTGACACCACACAAGGGAAAAAGGGGCCCAAATTTAAGTTTCATGGAGCCTAATTCTTTTAGTTTAAGTTAGCTAAATTTCGGCATTTGGGTTAGGTGGAGTGGATGGCAACAAGGCTCAAAAATAGGAGGATTTATATGAATAAGATAATGTAGATATTATAGTTGATAATATGGAAGATAAAAGGAGAAAAGATAGGAGCTATCTATAAGGCTAGGAGTTAGCCGAAATTTTTATAAATAGGGAGGGTTCTCTTCTTATTTTGCGACATTTAGGGTTTCCACCTTTTCTTTCTCTTCTTTCTTCTAAAAGCCGAAAACTCCGTTATTCTTTTCTCTTCTTTCTTCTAAAAGTCGAAAACTCCATTACTCTCTTCTTTCTTCTAAAAGCCGAAAACTCCATTATTCTCTTCTTTCTTTTAAATGCCAAAAACTCCATTATCCTCTTCTTTCTTCTAAAAGCCGAAAACTCCATTACTCTCTTCTTTCTTCTAAAAGCCGAAAACTCCATTATTCTCTTCTTTCTTCTAAAAGTCGAAAACTCCATTATTCTATTCTTTCTTCTAAAAGTCGAAAACTCCATTACTCTCTTCTTTCTTCTAAAAGCCGAAAACTCCATTATTCTCTTCTTTCTTCTAAAAGCCGAAAACTCCATTATTCTCTTCTTTCTTCTAAAAGCCGAAAACTCCATCATTCTCTTCTTTCTTCTAAAAGCCAAAAACTCCATTATTCTCTTCTATTTTTTCTTCTAAAAGCCGGAATCCTCTGGGAGTAGCCGAATCTTCTCTAGTAAGTAGATCTCTTAGATCTAAAAGCTGGAAACACTAGTCCCTGAATCTCATATCTCTTTTCGGGATTTCAAGGCAGATAGCGATGGTGTTGGCTACAGATAGCATCGACTTAGAGGGTCTCGTTATAACGGTAATCAGGTGTGTAGATCCTTATCACATAAGTTTTATTTTTTATTATACCTATTAGGGGCTGAAAAGCCGGAAAATGAGGTTGTATGAACAATCGTGTGTAGATCCTTATCACATAAGTTCTATTTTGTATTATACCTGTTAAAGGGCTGAAAAGTCGGAAAATGAGGCTGTATGAACAGTCGTGTGTAGATCTTTATCACATAAGTTTTATTTTGTATTATACCTATTAGGGGCTGAAAAGTCAGAAAATGAGGGTGTATGAACAGTAGTGTGTAGATCCTTATCACATAAGTTTTATTTTGTATTATACCTGTTAGGGGCTGAAAAGCCGGAAAATGAGGCTGTATGAACAGTCGTGTGTAGATCCTTATCACATAAGTTTTATTTTGTATTATATCTGTTAGGGGCTGAAAAGCCGGAAAATGAGGTTGTATGAACAGTCGTGTGTAGATCTCTAACACACTAATAATCTGTATGAATATATGTATGTTTATGTTATGGGCTAAAAAGCCGGAAAGTGGCTGTGTAGACAGTCGAATGAAACCCAAAAAAGGTTAGGCAAGGAATACCAAGTATGTAATCATAGGACTTCTCTATGTGTATCGATGTATGCGAAAGACTGTAATCTCTTAGGTAGTAGATTGTTTGATTTTGCATGAATGTATGCATGGGATGGGTTTGATATGAAAAAGGGAAAAGCATGATTGGTCATATGGTGATCGGTGGTAGAAAACCTACTTAATGAAATGTTAGATCACGTGGTGATCGGTGATAGAAAACCCACCTAATGAAATGTTAGATCACATGGTGATCGGTGGTAGAAAACCCACCTAATGAAATGTTAGATCACATGGTGATCGGTGGTAGAAAACCCACGAAATGAAATGTTAGGTCACTTGGTGATCGGTGGTAGAAAACCCACGTTAAAATTCCTAATTAATAGGAATAGGCAGTACGGCTGTCGTTTTGGTGTGTAGCGGATGGAAGGTTGATTGTAGAAATCCCCAAGGTGTGATGGTTGGTACGGGTTGGTGTGTAGAGGATGGAATTCTAGGATGGGTTGGGCTTTGCATCATTTATTATCTGTCATGTGATTATGATTGTTTCCATTGTGTATGGGCCAGGGCTCATAATGTGTTTGTAGGCCCAAGCCTTTTATGTGTTTTCGGGATTTACACACTGAGTCTTGGTAACTCACCCTATTATTTTTCCCTAACTTTTCAGATGAGCAGTAGATCGTGGACATGGGAGCCGAGACGGACTCGAGGGGCCATCAAGTTTTTATTTCTATAGACTATTTTCAGTTTTTCCTTTAAGTTTTATTTTGGGAATATTTAGGTAATAAGGCCCCATAGTTTATATTCGCCTAAGTAGTTTTTTTTAATATTTGCAACTTATGAATTTATGTCAGGGGTTTATTTATACCTAATAATAATAATACAAGGTTTCTTTTCAAATGTCACCTATTTATTCAAATATTTTCTAATTAACTTACGATTTCCAAAACCAACTTAGCAAAAGATCTGGTCGAAACGTATGGGCCGGGTTTGGGGTGTTACAATTTGGTATCAGAGCCCAGTTCAAAACTCGGGCTGTGAAATGGGTCTAGTAATGTTTTGTAAAGTTAATGTGAATCTGGAAAAAAAAATTTTGGAAGAAGATATGGCCTTCGAGTCTACCGGCACCCGATCCACGCAGATAAGTATTCTAACTCTTGATGTGATATATTTGTTGGGTTGATGGGCTTTATGGATGTAGACTAGTATGATAGTATTGATGGACTTTAGGCTTAGTTTAAACAACTCTTTAAATTCATAAGACTTAATCAATCCAAACAAACCCGTGAACAAGTCGCTGGGTTAGGGTGTGGCAACAGGCATACGCATGTCTAGGATTGGATTCAGGGAGAGCTTGGTACTTAAGCAGCCCTAGTGACTCACCTCCTCTTCACTGGAATCCTACCTGGTGCGTAGTGACTGTTCACCTTAGCCATGAGGATTTGTTGACAGGCCAAAATCTATAATTAAAATCCGAAAGGGACCAGCCACCCTATTTCACAATCAAAATACCCCTAAGTTTTGTAAAATTTCCAAAATACACTTGATTTGTGAAAATTTCCCAGAATACCCCAGAATTATAAAACTACCAAAATTTATGAAATTACCGAAACACTCCGGTTGGCAAAATTTTCAAAATACCCTTGGTTTGTGAAAATTTCAAAATAACCGTGATTTTATAAAATACCCATGTTTTCCTAATTTACCCCAAAACCCCTAGATTTACAAAAGTAACCTGGTTTGCAAAATTAAATTTTCCAAAGTACCCCTGCTTCAAAAAAAAACAACAACAACATCAAAATATCTCTATTTCAAAAAAAAAAAAAACTTGTTTTCCAAAATACCCTTGCTTTAAAAAAAAAGTGTACCAAAGTACCTCTAATTCAAAGAAAATTACCAAGATACTTTATTTGGAAAAAAATACCTTGTAGGGCAAAACTACGGAAAAAACCCCTGGGTAGTGAAATAATAAAGATACCCTTATGCAATGAATGTGTGTGCATGGATGCTACTTGTGTGATTGATGTATGCTGGTTGAATGTATGTGGTTTCTAGAAGTAGGGGATAAACTTGAGACTGAAACTCGTAGATATAATTTAGAATTCGAAAGAACTACTTTTAAACTACTGTTCATAAGATTATTCGTGGTTAATCAGTTAAAGAAATTAATAATTCATCAGATAAACACGAATCGGTAGATTGAGTATAAGGGGACGAGGGCGCTCTAGATGCGAATAACGGTGCGTACTCTACCATAGTATACTAAGTGTTTCTTTTGGCTTTAGAATTAGAGTGCGCAGTGAAAGCATAGTGGTGAGACTTGGGTAGTACGGTTAATAGTTAGTTGGAAATTTCGAGGACGAAATTTCCTTAAGGGGGTAGAACTGTAACATCCTGAATTTTTGGGCCTATGCGTTTAATGGGTGAACATGTGTAATGTGTTAATTTAAGTGTTAGGGGTCCAAATTAGGCTCAGGCTTAGGCAGAGGCCTTGGTTAAAATTATCTGTTTGGGCATTATAGGGTTTAAAAGGTAGTATCTGTGTTTAAAACATCAAAATGGGCTTGTGGCCCAGTGGTCAGTGGCGCCACTTAAGGAGCAAGGAGGTGACGCCACACAAGGGAATAAGGGGCCCAAATTTAAGTTTCATGGAGCCCAATTCTTTTAGTTTAAGTTAGCTAATTTTCGGCATTTGGGTTAAGTGGAGTGGATGGAAACAAGGCTCAAAAATAGGAGGATTTATATGAATAAGATAATGTAGGTATTATAGTTGATAATATGGAAGATAAAAGGAGAAAAGATAGGAGCTATCTACAAGGCTAGGAGTTGGCCGAAATTTCTATAAATAGTGAGGATTCTCTTCTTTATTTTGTGACATTTAGGGTTTCCACCTTTTCTTTCTCTTCTTTCTTCTAAAAGCCGAAAACTCCATTATTCTTTTCTCTTCTTTCTTCTAAAAGCCGAAAACTCCATTACTCTCTTCTTTCTTCTAAAAGCCGAAAACTCCATTATCCTCTTCTTTCTTCTAAAAGCAGAAAACTCCATTATTCTCTTCTTTCTTCTAAAAGCCGAAAACTCCATTACTCTCTTCTTTCTTCTAAAAGCCGAAAACTCCATTATTCTCTTCTTTCTTCTAAAAGCCGAAAACTCCATTATTCTCTTCTTTCTTCTAAAAGTCAAAAACTCCATTACTCTCTTCTTTCTTTTAAAAGCCGAAAACTCCATTATTCTCTTCTTTCTTCTAAAAGCCGAAAACTCCATTATTCTCTTCTTTCTTCTAAAAGCCGAAAACTCCATCATTCTCTTCATTCTTCTAAAACCCAAAAACTTCATTATTCTCTTCTCTTCTTTCTTCTAAAAGCTGGAATCCTCTGGGAGTAGCCGAATCTTCTCTAGTAAGTAGATCTCTTAGATCTAAAAGCCGGAAACACTAGTCCCTGAATCTTAAATCTTTTTTCGGGATTTCAAGGCAGATAGCGGTGGTGTTGGCTACGGATAGCGTCGACTTAGAGGGTCTCGTTATAACGGTAATCAGGTGTGTAGATCCTTATCACATAAGTTTTATTTTGTATTATACCTGTTAGGGGCTGAAAAGCCAAAAAATGAGGCTGTATGAACAGTCATGTGTAGATCCTTATCACATAAGTTCTATTTTGTATTATACTTGTTAGGGGCTGAAAAGCCGGAAAATGAGGTTGTATGAACAGTCGTGTGTAGATCCTTATCACATAAGTTTTATTTTGTATTATACCTGTTAGGGGCTGAAAAGCCAGAAAATGAGGCTGTATGAACAGTCGTGTGTAGATCCTTATCACATAAGTTTTATTTTTGTATTATACCTGTTAGGGGCTGAAAAGCCGGAAAATGAGGCTATATGAACAGTCGTGTGTAGATCCTTATCACATAAGTTTTATTTTGTATTATACCTGTTAGGGGCTAAAAAGCCGAAAAATGAGGCTATATGAACAGTCGTGTGTAGATCCTTATCACATAAGTTTTATTTTGTATTATACCTGTTAGGGGCTGAAAAGCCAGAAAATGAGGCTGTACGAACAGTCGTGTGTAGATCCTTATCACATAAGTTTTATTTTGTATTATACCTGTTAGGGGCTGAAAAGCCGAAAAATGAGGCTGTATGAACAGTCGTGTGTAGATCTCTAACACACTAATAATCTGTATGAATATATGTATGTTTATGTTATAGGCTAAAAAACCGGAAAGTGCTATGTAGACAGTCGAATGAAACCCAAAAAAGGTTAGGCAAGGAATGCCAAGTACGTAATCATAGAACTTCTCTATGTGTATCGATGTATGCGAAAGGCTGTAATCTCTTAGGTAGTAGACTGTTTGATTTTGCATGAATGTATGCATGGGATGGATTTGATATGAAAAGGGGAAGAGCATGATTGGTCACATGGTGATCGGTGGTAGAAAACCCACCTAATGAAATGTTAGATCACGTGGTGATCGGTGGTAGAAAATCGACCTAATGAAATGTTAGATCACATGGTGATCGATGGTAGAAAACCCACCTAATGAAATGTTAGATCACATGGTGATCGGTGGTAGAAAACCCACCTAATGAAATGTTAGATCACATGGTGATCGGTGGTAGAAAACCCACCTAATGAAATGTTAGATCACATGGTGATCGATGGTAGAAAACCCACGTTAAAATTCCTAATTAATAGGAATAGGCAGTACGGCTGTCGTTTTGGTGTGTAGCGGATGGAGGGTTGATTGTAGAAATCCCCAATGTGTGATGGTTGGTACGGGTTGGTGTGTAGAGGATGGAATTCTAGGATGGGTTGGGCTTTGCATCATTTATTATCTGTCATGTTATTATGATTGTTGCCATTGTGTATGGGCCAGGGCTCATAATGTGTTTGTGGGCCCAAGCCTTTTATGTGTTTTCGGGATTTACACACTGAGTCTTGGTGATTCACCCTATTATTTTTCCCTAACTTTTCAGATGAGCAGTAGATCATGGACATGGGAGCCGAGACGGACTCGAGGGGCCATCAAGTCTTTATTTCTATAGATTATTTGTGGTTTTTCCTTTAAGTTTTATTTTGGGAATATTTAGGTAATAAGGCCCCATAGTTTATATTCGCCTAAGTAGTTTTTTTTATTTTTTGCAACTTATGAATTTATATCAGGGGTTTATTTATACCTAATAATAATAATACAAGGTTTCTTTTCAAATGTCACTTATTTATTCAAATATTTTCTAATTAACTTACGATTTCCAAAACCAACTTAGCAAAAGATTTTAACGTTCAACTTGTAGCATACCAGATCTGGTCGAAACGTATGGGCTGGTTTTAGGGTGTTACAAAATTTGTTAATGTTATTAATATTATGTTAGTTTGTTAAAAAAATGTTAGTGTTGGAAAATAAATGTGTTTATGATTCTTTTTACGATTTTTTCCAAATTTTTATTTTTTTAATTTTCTTGATTTTGCATACTTATCTCTCTTTTTTTTAATTTCTTTATTTTTTATAACAGTAAACGAGTTGAACTCAGCGATCAAACCATTTAATCGAGAGCCGGTGGTCTAAGTAATCCGACCATAATCCAATTTTAAACAGTGTGTTTGATAGATAATAAAAAATTTCTAGAAAATGTTTTTAAACATTTCAGGTATTTGATAAGGGTTAGGGAAACAGTCAAAGGAAAATGTTGGGCAAGTCAAAGGGTAAAAGGGGTGTTTTCCTGTAAAACAACTTACAACTTTTTTTGGTTAGTCATTTTACAGCAGCTGGCCCCTAAAACCCAAAAGTTACCTCTGTCAATATTTATTCTCCTCACTCAATTGTCACTGACCCTAAACCCTCACTGGCGACCAAATCAGCAAGCTCACCAGTGGTCTAAATCCAGTCAAGTAAGCTCTGTTCCTTATTTTTACTCTTGTTGTTTTGCATCAGTACAGAGGTTGTTAATCTGTGGAAACTCCATCACCGGCAACCTTGTTTATTCGTCATCTTCTTATAGTATAGTGTTTCTGTTTTGGGTTTAGCAAGATCTCTGAAAGTTATTTCTAGTTAATCTCGAAAGACGGTGGAACTTGTCCATACACCATTTCACAACTCATGTCTCCAAAATCTGAAGATCACTAGCAATAACATTGGTAGCGAATCTAGTCATCCCAGCTCGTAAGAGTTCTACATCTTTGGTATATTTTTTCATATAATCAATTGTCCAAGTATGATTGTATATGGAAGAAGTTATCTTTTTTGCCTCATCTAATTCTTTTTTCACATTTTTTCTATTACCAATTTCATCTAAAATAAAATCCAATGAGCAGACACTACAGCAAAACAGACTTTTAGTGGCATTTTTTTGGCTTTTAGCGGCGTTTATAAGCGCCACTAATAAAAGCGCCGCAAAAAATACCGCTAAAACAAACGCCGCAAACTTTAGCGGCGTTTATTAGAAAAAAACGCCGCTAAAGGTCATGACTTTTAGCGGCGCCTTTTCTACAAACGCCGCTAAAGGTGATGACTTTTAGCGATGCTTTTTCTACAAACGGCGCTGTTCTCGCAAATGCCGCTAAAGGTCCTGACTTTTAACAGCGCTTTTTCCACAAACGCCGCTAAAGGTGCTGATTTTTAGCGGCGTTTTTTTCACAAACGCCACTAATTTGTACAGATTTGTAATACACAATTTGTCCAATATCATACCCTTCCTGCATCAAACCCAACCAAAAACAGCAAATGCAGCATATAATTCCAGCCAAAAAATAGCAAATGTAGCATAAAAATCTCACCAAAAGCAATTAATTCTAAATGATACTTCAAATTCAATAAAAGATATATGATATAAAAATTAATAAATGAATTCTTACAATAATGTTAAATGTAACAATGTTAAAAATGATCTTAGAACGAGAAAATAAATGTCTAAGATGGCGGCCTCTGCGACTGCTGGAACATCTTTATCATAGTCTGAAGCTGTAGCTGGAGTTTATCATACTTTCTGTTTTGCTCTGCCTCCCTCGCTGCTGCCTCTGTCTCCCTCGCTGCTGCCTCTGCTCTAAGTTGAGAAATTTACTCAACTGTGCTCGCTTGTATCTCATCTATCTGGTCTTTCAACCTCTGAACTTCAGCTCGAGATTGACTCCCAGAAGGCATATATTGCCGGGAGCCGGATCCAAAATATTGGGTCGGGGTAACACCAGATCCTTGAAATCGAACCCGACCATACCTTTCAGGACCCAAAACATCAGTAATAAAAAACAGCAAATGTAGCATATAATTCCAGCCAAAAAACAGCAAATGTAGCATAAAAATTCTGACCATATCTTTTAGGACCCAAAACATCAGTAATAATTCTGTTATCGATATCCTCAAGATTAATAGAACTATTAGTCGAAGCAACCGCTTCATACTCTGCCTTCTTCTCTTTTAGTTTCTCCTAATAAATCAATTAAACAGTTAGAAACGAAATATACAATAAGAAAGAATGCAACATAACTTAACATTATTAATTTAAAACTACTAACGAAGAATTAAACTATTATAATTAAACATTATAAATATTTATAATAAATCAAATTTTATTAAGTAAATATACCATAATCTCTTCAGCTTCGGATGTCATCGGAGACCCATCCTTCTTCCTATGCGTAATGTCAAAAAGCTGAACGCGTCCAACTTTTTGACCAGACGAGGCTTCCTACAGTGTAGTAGTAAAAATATAATTTAATAGTATGAAGTTATTAATATTTGACAGAATTAATAAATTTAAGTACCTCGGCCTCAGCTACAAAAGCAAAACTTCTCGACCCTGCCGTGTGCGTGAATTTTTGTTTCTACCTACTGCTCGTTCCAACACACTCACGGTCCTACATAATGAAATTATTATTATGTATATAGTAAATACTATAAACCGAAAAATTTATAAGAGTTTAGAACTAGGTAATACCTCTCCTTTCTTTGAGTTCCAAAATCTAACCACATTTTCCCATTGATACCTCAACATTCCCGGTGGGACATTTCACAATTTATACTCGAGGCTTATTTCTTTTTTAAAATATTCTTTTTTCAATGTGCTTTTATGGTCTCTCCATTTTTTTCCCAATGTCTTCTTTATATAGTCATCAGAGACCTCCAAAGCAAATCTCTCCTAAAAAAAC
The DNA here is from genome assembly GCA_005393395.2 of Gossypium australe. Lineage (NCBI taxonomy): Eukaryota > Viridiplantae > Streptophyta > Magnoliopsida > Malvales > Malvaceae > Gossypium > Gossypium australe. The sequence goes on from CM016624.1 coordinate 44,295,437, forward strand.
ATAAGTTTAGAAAGTAAATATGAATAAAACTTCAACCAAAGTATTATAAATTACATTCACGTTTTGTTACCTTAATGTTATCAAGAGCTTGATTTTTGTTTCCATCGGGCATGTGATGCCATGACTCGTAATTGATGGGCAACATATTGGCATTTCGTGCAATAATGCCCAAATAGTCTGCTAGAAGTCGAGCTTCAGGGCCAACAGGCTGGCCATGACTGTTTCTCCTTACTTTCACACGCTCGACAGAATTTAATTCGTATAAATATTTAAGCATTGTACGTCCGCGACCTTTGCGCGTCTCACCACTCTCAGCTGAACAATGATATATTATTATTATATTAAAATTGAAAAATGAATCAATAATAAAAGTCAACATGCATGTAAAATAAACTTAACATTACTTTGTAATTCTGTAGGCTCATCATCTATGTCAGGCACACTCGAGGATCCAACAACTGTTTGCTGTTCACTATTACCCTCTTTCGAATTTACAATATTTAAATCTCGTAATCTTCTTCTACTCATTTTTCCTGCAGTACACATAAAATAGTTGAAATTTTAGTAACAAATAACCACAATAATGGTACATATAAAATAGTTAAATTATATAAAATGACTAAGATTAAAATTATAATATTACATATAAATAAAAAATCGTAAAATCTTACTACATCATAATTTGTAAATATCTTCGTCCACGTCCTGACGAACCCATTGAAATTGTGTACTAGTACTAGGGATATTTTCATCTAAGTTTTGTTTTGAAAAAGGCAAAGTTTCTGATCTTTAGACGATGTCATCTCTACTTCCATTGCCCATGTCGAACAAGTCTCTAGGGGTGTTTCAAAGTACAACGTACCAACCCTCATCAGTTGGATCTTTCGAGTAAAAAACTTGTTTCACTTGAGAAGAAAATACATACGGCTCGTCTATCAGTTGTTCTCCAGTGTGAATCAATCGAGAGAAATTCACCATTGTAAAACCATATTGATCGTTTTTAATTCCGCGAGCCGTATTCACATCAGCCTAATCACCTCGAAATAAGACAACTTTCCATTTTCCGTAATAATCCAACTCAATTATGTCAGTAAGAAGTCCGTAATACTCCAGATTCCCCTCGACAGGATTACAGTCCCTAGCACTAGCATAACTTGTAATTGAAGAATTAACAACAATTCCACAATTTTGGGTTCTCCTTAATCTCTCGCGATACCTTGTATGAAATTTGTATCCATTGATGAGGAAGGCACTATATCTTTTCACTATTCTATTTGGACCTTGTGAAAGCCATTTAACTTCGTCATTTACTTCATTGCAACTCCAAACCTATTGAATCGAAAGTAAATTGAGTAATTATAAATGTTATGAGATAACATTATTACTTGCCAATGATAACTTCAATTGCATACCGTTTGGCTTAACCATTCATGAAATGATTCTGTGAACAACTTATTAATTTCTCGTAGATGTAATCTTCGGGACCGTGAATGAGCTCTAAATATTTGTTTGTACTCACTATGTTAAAAAAAAGGTTTACTTTGTTAGAAGACAAACAAATTAGAATTGGTGAATATGTATCAAATTCTAAAACTTACTTGCGTAATGGTTCCATTGAATCGTGATGAAAAAGAACGTATCGATGTGCTTGGACCCACGATCTATCGCCTAATTCTGCAATTTCGACTTTGCCGATCGGTTCTCCGAAACTTTGAAATAAATAAGTTTTGGCAAAGTTATGATCTGTGAGCCCATCATTTCTACTTGGTCTGTTCATTCTTGTTTCAACATCTTCCAAATACCTTGAACAGAAAGTCATACATTCCTCTGCCAAGTAGCCTTCGACAATTGATCCTTCCGGATAACGCTTATTGCGGCAGTAAGACTTCAATTTGGATAGGAACCTAAACACGATATACAACATTATCAAAAGTCGCAACTAAAGGCATTAAGGTGAATGAAGGAATAATTTGCAAATAAAGTAAGACCTTTCTACGGGATACATCCACCGATAGAAAACGGGTCCACCAAGTATTGCTTCACGAGGGAGATGAATTAACAAGTGCACCATAATGGTAAAGAAGGAAGGTAGGAAGATCTTCTTCAGATTGCATAAAGTCAATGCAGCTCGATCTTGTAGTGTCTCAAGTTCTTGAACATCCAAAACTTTTCCACAAATGCCTTTCATTATATTGGACAGTTCAATTACACAAGACATCACCTTTTTTGACATACAACACCGCATAGCAACTGGCAGTAAGTCTTGTATCAAGATGTGATAGTCATGCGATTTTAAGCCATATAGTCTTCGATCTTTAAGACTCACACATCGAGATATATTTGATGCATATGCATCCAGGACCTTTATATCCTTAAACACCACACAGAACACTTCTTTCTCCGTCTTCGACATTGAAAAAATAGCAGACGGTAACCGATATTTCATATTCGGAAGTGCTTGGGGATGAAGCTCACGCCAAATTCCCATGTGGACTAAATCAAGTCAACTTTGAAGATTGTCTTTTGATCTTCCATCGACATTCAAAATAGTCCCAATGATGTTTTCGCAGACATTTTTCTCAATGTGCATGATATCAAGATTATGTCGTAAAATCTGATGCTCCCAATAAGGCAACTCAAAAAAAAATACATCTTTTTTTCCACAAGTCTGCCTCATTAGGATCATCCTCTTCATCAGATTCGTCATCATATTCATCCTTTAATTTTCCTATAACCACCGACGATGCCCCCATGTAAGAGAACTTCTTCTCATTATATAACCATTGTGAACATGTTTACGCAGCACAACAAAGACAAGCATAACATCCCTTGGTACTCCAACCAGATAAATTGGCATAGGCCGGGAAGTCATTAATAGTCCACATCAAAGCCGCACGTAAATTGAAGTTCTCCTTTCTGAGTACATTGTATGTCTCAACACCAGCCCATAATTGTTTTAACTCTTCAATAAGTGGCTGCAAATATATATCAATATCATTTCCGGGCCCTTTCTCTACAGGGATAATCATAGATAAGATAAAGGATGATTGTTTCAAGCAAACCCATGGAGGCAAATTGTAAGGAACAAGCACCACAGGCCAAGTACTGTACGCAGTGCTCATGATTTTGTAAGGGTTAAATCCATCAGATGCTAGCCCTAGCCTCACACTCCGAGGATCACTTGCAAAGCTTGGAAATTTGAAGTCAAATGATTTTCAAGCTAAAGAATTTGCAGGATGCCTTAACAATCCATCATCGGTTCGTCCATCATGGTGCCACGTCATTGACTCGGCTATTTTCGACGACATGAAAAGCCTTTAAAGCCTTGGTATTAGCGGAAAATACCGCAAAACCTTATCTGGTTGTTTCCTTGACTGTGTATTGTTTTCATCCTCGTTACCATCCTCTGTATTTCCATTCATCCAACGGGATTGACCGCATATATGATAGCACTGTTAGTTTCTCCGATCACCCCAATACAACATGTAGTCATTTGGGCAACTATGAATTTTATTGTAGCCAAGGCCCAAATTTTTGATTAGTTTCTTCATGTCTTTGGAAGATTGAGGGATTTTCGCAAATGGGAACATTTCTCTCCAAAACTCTAACAACATTGTCAAAGAGTTTTCGGTCCACCCTTCCAAACATTTTAAGTGAAAAAGACGAATACAGAAAGACAGTTTTAAAAATTTAGATCCCTCATACAGTTCTTCGTTCATTTCACCAAGTAAACGTGTAGAACTTCGCCGCTTCTTCATTTGGTTGATCATCAGGTACACTTCTTCCCCTTTCGGTGAAAGTATTTCCACCAAAATTGTAATCATCGGTTGTACCCAAGTCAGGTGGAAATGATTGCAAACCATCACCGCGCATATTAAATGCATCCCGCAACATGCCATCCATGTCATCTTCTCTAACATTCTGATTGGAAGCACTATGAGGATAACCCAGATTCATCGATGAAGAGGCTCCACTAGATGTACACTCTCCATGAAAAATCTATTTTTTATACCCCCGAACAAAGCCATCAACAACTAGATGTTCGTAGACAACTTCACGATAATGCCAATTTATATTGCAACACTTCTTACACGGGCAAAGAATTATATTCTCTTGGCTTGCATTTTGAAATGCAAAATTTAGAAAAGTTTCTACTCCATATCGATAGACGTTGCTTACCCTTGACAAATTCATCCAAGTTCTATCCATTTCGCAGTTGTTGAAGTCTATATTTGACAGTAAATTACACGGGTAAGTTGTTTATCTATACAGGTATTATGTAAGTTATGTAAATTATGTAAGTTATAATCGTTTTTATATTTTAATACATGTAAATTATTTAAGAGGTTTTACATTTTACATGCAAAGTAAGGGTGTGGTTAGAAGTGTTCATGGGTTGGATAATTATTTAAATTATCACTCAGAGGTATTAATTACACTAATTCATATAATAAATATGGAATTAAAATATAGCAATTCAAACATTATAATAAACAGCAATTTGGACAGCAATTTGGACAGAAATTTTTTAAGATTCATTATACGTGGGATTGTTACACCTGGGAAGGATCCGTTATATCTTACAATGAGATATAAGGCAACCCGTTAGGTTTTCAGCCTATATACTTTGAATCTTTTTTTTTGGACAGCAGTATAATAAACAGCATATATACCAACCAAGCAGGATAATAAACAGCAATTTGGACAAATTCATCATGATATAACTATTACTGATTAGTATTTTGAACTAAAACATACCTTAATAATTTCAAGAAGATGGTCTACTCCACTCTCACCAAGAAACAGGGGCTGCAGTCAGAAATACAAACAACATTAACTCACTAATTCTTTAAATAAAAAAAATTAACATGAATGATGAAAAATTATAAATAACTATACTGGTTACCAACAATACATACATATCTCTGATTAAGCAGTATTGGTGCAAGTGTAAAAAATTAAAAACCAAATATAAGGAAAAGCTCTCTAAGAAGAAAAAGGAATTACACGACTTTGGGTATTTGGCATTTAAGGTGCATTGTTAAGAAGCAATATATCTTTCCAGATCTTAATTATCATAAAGCGAAAGAAAAAATAATTATATTTAATCAAACTTTTGCATGTTAATGCAATAAAAGGGTACTTGGAAATATCGGATGTGAATCACAAGATTAATAATCTTGACTAACAATTGGATATCTTGTAACACCCCAAACCCGGCTTAGAAGTTAGGCCCGAATCTGGCGTGTCACATGGAAGTGTTTTTTTTTTCAAAATCATCTTTGCGATTGTTAAAAACTTGTTTGAGAATTACAGCCTCTTTGTTAAAACCCAAAACACTTAAGTAATTGTTATCTACTTGAAAACGTAATTATCTTAAAAAAACCTTTTTGGTTGCGAAAATATATTTGAAATAAACAATTTACGAAAATATGACGTTTGGAAATAGAGTTGCAGAAGCATTTTGAAAACATTGCGGAAACGTAGATAAAATACAAGTATTTTTTAGAGGTTCATTGATGAGTCGAAAATCGAGGTAGTGAACTTTAACCGTGACTTTTGAAAATGTCGTCGATAATTTGAAAGAGAATTTCCGAGTTAAATCATTTTTAAAAGTTTGTTATGAAAATCATTTGTTAATCAATTTTTGGAAAACCGTTATTTATGATTTTAGAAAAATTCCCATTTAAAATAATGCAGAAAAATAATAAGTACAGCTAAACATAAAACCAAATAAAATATCCCAGAGGCCTTATTACAACTTTAAAACCCGAATAGTAAAAGCAACGAAATAAACGAAAAAGGAAATTTAATAAAGTTAGAAACACCATTTCTGAAGTATGGCCTCCACCGAGTCATCCATGGCCCAAGTCCTCGTCACTGAGCATTACCTATAAGGATTAAGAAAGAAAGGGGGTGAGTTACAAGAACTCAGTGTGAAATCCCCTTACCGTCATCCACTGGGTCTGAACCCATTTAGCAAAAACTTGGGCCTAAGCCCATAAAACAATAACTTGGGCCGAAGCCCATTTACAATAATAATGTATCAATTATATCATGTGTATGTAATGCAATTCCCAAACCAAACCTAGTAATCCATCCGCTACACACCACCCGTACCAACCAACACACCTGTGGGGATCAAGTCAACCCACCCCGCCAACACACCAATCGCAGGCATTAAGCCATTTATAACAAATTTAATTGTGGACAAACCACCAGAATAATAGAATATACGTGGCATTGCCACTATACAGATTTGTGGCAGAGCCACCAAAATATGTGGTAAAGCCACCAGAACTTCTCTTTAATATTATCCCATCCCATGCAAAATCATGTATATAATGCATAACAAATCATGATTTTTACAATATAACAACAGTAATTTATTTGGATATTCATTTCAAAAGTACAGCCCAATATAACAATTTATCAAATAGGCCCATTAAGCAAAATGTCAGATTGGCCCATTTAGCAAAATATCAGATCGGCCCATTTAGCAAAATATCAGATCGGCCCATTTAGCAAAATATCAAATTGGCCCATTAATCAATATGTCCATTCGGCCCATAAGGCAATATGTCAAATTGGCCCATTAAGTAATATATCAATTCGGCCCATTAGGGCCATTTTCGTAATTCGGTAATTTACCCACTAAGGGTAATTCGGTAATTTCGCGATCCAGACTTAACTACTAATTTGGGCATAAAAATTTAAACTGTCCATCTGCGTCGTACTAACTAAATTGACTATAACTTCAGTTAGAAAACTCGAAATCTAAATCCGTAAATTTTCCTTGAAACTAGACTCATATATCTTCTTACTACAATTTTTCCAGAATTTTTGGCTTAACCATTTAGTATATTTTATTCCTCAAAGTTTTCCTTGTTTCACTGTCCAACGATTCTGACCTCTCTTACCTTAATTTCAAATATCTCACTATACGATTTGCATATATTGCTCCCACTTGTTTCCAATGAAAATAGGCTCACTAAGGAATCTATACATATAAATTATAACCCATAATTCATTTTGTATAATTTTATATGATTTTTCCAAGACAGATCAGGGAACCACAAAGTCAATCAGAACCAGTCCCACTAAAATTAGAATATCTCAAAAAATAAAATTCCTTCAGACACAGTAAGGTTTTATTTGATATCTTATTCACTTTCTAATTCCCTTTCTGCTATTTTTCATGATTTTTCGGAATCACGTCACTGCTATTGACCAAAACTATTTCATTGCAAAAATATCGTTACCACTATAAACCTACGCACGCCCGAGTGATCACGGATGCCGGTTTTCAGTTTTCTTTGGTATTTCGACCAAATCACAGAACATTTCATGCAAATTTTCAGAGAAGTGTGAGATTACACACCATTTCAAACATGTATTCAGAAAGTACGGGATTACACACCTTAATTACGAGTTGTGCTTTCTACCAATTTCAACACCTATAATGATAGTTGACAGAAGGTTAGTCTCTACTTTGATAATCGTAACTAAAAACACTTTACTAGGCTAACTCCTCTTACCACGAATGTGATCCCCCTCAGTGCACAAAGAACCGATCCTACCCTTTGGTTACTGAAATCCCGTCCTAATAATATTTGGTGAGCGAAAGAGTTGTTAGAAATTATCCCACCTCCGGCCAAAACAAATCTTATGACAACATTCTTACCCCTCTTGCTTGACGAGTCAACGATAACGATTTGATTAATACAAATCACTTGTGCTCCTTTACCTTGTTGAAAGTCCGATTCGATTAAGAAGAGGTTTTCCCCATGATAGGGAACGAAATGATGAAGAAATAGGATGATAATGGGTTCGGCTATAGAGAAAATCGAACAAGAAGATGTGATCACAAAGTGATGTTGATTAAAGAAGAAGAAAATGTTAATGAAATTGTCAAAAGAAAAGAATGGATGGAGAAAAGTGCTTTGGTGGATTTCGGCTATCAAAGGGGGATGAGCAAAGGTGAGTGTTCGGCCAAACACAAGAAAAAGAATGCACAAATGTGTTAGGAGGTTTCGGCCAAAGCAATGAGAGACGGATTTGAAAAGAAGACACAAATGTTCAAAGAGAAAAGTGTACCTCTCATGCACCAAAAACTAACAAAATGGTCTAAAGAGAAAAGAGAAATTCGGCTCTCCCTTCCCCCCTATTTCCCTAACCAAAACCTTGTATTCATCTTTTCCAAAAAGATGAACATTGACCAAAATAAAGTCTTTCCAAAACACCTTCCATACTATATGCCAACATGTTCCCTTATCCTTCATTTTTCCTTCATTTCTTTCCTCTTTTTCCCTAGTCTTCCTCCTTACCATATTCCTTAGCCATCTTTCCCAAATTAAAAAGTCCACCTTGCCTTAATCAGTACCATGGCCGACACTTGGAAAGAAAGCACAAAAATAAATCCAAAATTGCAATAGATGGAATTTGAACCCTTTCCCTTCATGCTCTCCACTTGACACCACACCACTCCACCATGTGCTCAACTTATGCTAGCAAAATGCACACTTATTTCCTTAAGCATTGATGCCACTTACTTTCTCTCCTTTAAGTGCTTAAACACAAAATTTTCCTATAGCCCATCTTGAACCTGGAACTTCCTAGAAACCTCGTAACCTTCCAAATTCACTTAACTAATAAGTCTAGTTTGCAATAATGCCATTCTCTTGTTCTAAAAAATTTTAAACACTCCTACGCCCAAGGCCCATTAGGCCCAATTCTTCTAGACCCAATTTCGAGATGTTACATATCTAATATTTTTCTATCAAATGAATATAAATCAGCAAAATGAATATAAATAAGAATAATAATTATTTTATACCTGTTAAGTAATTACCACCAAATCCAATCCAACAGTTGCAGGAGCAGTAGGAAGTAGTAACTAAAATACAAACAACATATGAATTAACAAATGCTATTGATTAATTACAAAATGCTATTTACTAAAAACTAATACTCACATTCTTTGACTGAAAGAAAAATAGTCAATTTAGTAGTCGATCTAAGTCCTCTTCAATTCTACTCACTTTCAAAGTACGGATACCTTTCTCAATACAAATCTGTAACAAATATATTTATTATCTATACAAGGTTACTTGTTAAACATAAATTGAAAACACTAATATGAAATTTTATACAAATATATGTATATGTATTACACATATATTCAAATTAGTATTCTTATTTTATATCACTTTTTTTTTAAATACCTATTACTTTTATTATACATACACATATGTGTATTGTGTTCATATTTTGGTTTTATTATATATGTTACTAACTATTTTTACTTTTTTTATAATTTTATAATATTTACAATTTTTAATTTATATTTATAATACTCTAAATCATATATAGAAGAAACTTTATACATACAAACATCCACATTGAGTCAAACTTAGACGATCACATGTCTAGATTCATTTTATATGTAAATTTTTTTTCAAAAAATAAAATAATCTTTTAAGGATTTTAACTTTTTTTATAAATATATGTTAATAGGACATGCCATGTCAATATATTTATTTTCGTGGTGTCATGAGTTAGTTTATCACTATTTATGTTAACTACATCAACATCTATTAATAGTCAAATTAGTCAACAATTATTTTCGTTACTGAAAAAATCTAATTGATTTTTTTTTATCACTAAATGCTCATATAGGTACATTCTTCTCTAAGGTGGCAATTGATATTTTAAATTTTTTTTATAAGGAGTTTTTAAGTCAGTTTTTAAATCAGTGTATTTGTCTATATTTTTATAACTGTATTTGGATAGAGAATACAATCTTTTGACTTGTGCTTTCTGCATATTAACAAAAATGTCATAATGTCACCAGAAGCAAAGCAACCAAAAAAGAGAGTGATCTTAACCCTAACATACCAACTCGGGATCTCTAGGCCAATTCAACTTTGCAAATAATTGACCTTCAGTCCTAGCTTTTAATATGCTCTGCTTACTTGTTTGTAGAAAGCACATAAAATCTCGGAAGCATATACACAGAAACAGGTACAAAGATGTGGCACGTCAATTTCAAAAAACACAGCTGAGTTATGAAAACTATAATATAATATATATATATATATATGTGCATATATATTATGTGCTCTTATTGATTTTGAATGAATATATATGCAACAAGCCCTCAAATTTTAAACTTATTTGATAACTTTATTCTTTTTTCTGATAAGGGGAAGGGGTAAGGGGTGTCCAAGGATCAAACCCAGGACTTGGTGTCAACCAAGACTTCATTTCAACAGAAGTTTTTTGCCATTACTCCACGGGCAAAGTTGATATTTTTTTAACTGCATTTAGTATTATAAAAAAATGGCCTGAAAATCTTGTAAACTTAAAAAGTTATTATCCAATAAAATTTTAAGCCATCCAATAAAGAACCCAAGTTCCATCCACTTCAAATATTATTCTCTTGTTTCCTAACAATGTGGAAGCTGAAATCATCAGGTTGAGCAAAACAACAGCTCATCTCTTCTCACTTCTTCAATGTATTATCTTCTCCCCTGCATGGATCTAAGGCCCCCAAGAAAAAAGATGGCTTTGTTCTCAATGCTTCTTTATATTTTCTTAATTGAGGTCTTCCATTAATTTCTTGTGGAGCATTAGGGTTCACTTTTGGAGAAAAGTTAGGCAAAGAATCCATCATCCCACGCCATTCTACATTTTTCCCATATCAAAGCGTGCATACACCTTGCCCAGTTTTTCATTTGTTTGTTGTCTCCCTGAGTGTCCATTATGTATTCCAGACACTGATTCAACAATGATATGAGAAGCAAACTATGTCCATGCTTCATAGCATATTATATATCCCACACCTAAGTGCAGACTAAGATATTTGACTGACCTCAAATAGATGGCAAGGACATCATGTCGTACAACATCATATAAATCTTGAACAGCCTTAACAGCACCTTTTTCATGCTCCGGCTTTTCAGCCTAATTCTGTTTACGCCACTATCAGAACAAAGGAAAGAAATAAATATAAGAAATTCAATAACCAATCCAAAGAAAACTGAAACATAAAGAAAATTATCCAATTCCATACTACCTATTCCTATATACAGATACAGAATTTTATGAGAAACATGGAAGGTAATATATAAAGATAACGAGAAAATCCCAAAGACATGTTCATATACATATTACACTCCTACCCTTGCCAACAACTTACTGTTTAGCCTCTTCCTTTGAAATTTGTATAGAGAAAAATCATGATGCAGGCTTTTATAAACAAGTCATTTTCCCTTTGAAATTAGTATATCAAAGATGAGCAGCTGAAAGACACATTTCCGCAAGGTTTGTTTAAAAAAACAAAGAACAAATAGGAGGTCAAACCAGCAGAGCTCCAATTTAGGGTTCAAGCACCTAAACCAAGCAATTCAACTTTTTTTTAACATTTAAACATTAGATTTAATATTAAAAGATATCAAACATTGTTTATAATAAACAAAAAAATATGCATTTAGTTACCCTAAGGTCTTTAATATAATTCTATGAGGCTATCGGTTTAAATTCCATAACTCACAAAAAGATTTTTGAAATAAATTATAAAAGATCAACTAAAATTTTTCCTGGTTTTTTACAGATTGAACCAGTTTAAAGCTGGTTCAAGGAACCCTCAGTTCCTTAAATAGCACAGAACCAGACAAGTGATTGGTTCCCGGTTGAACTGTTCTGACCAACCGCTCTAAAGTCAGGTTTTTCAACCATGCTTTTCCATCATAGTAGAGGACAGAAGCATACAGACAGAAGAACCACCAAAAATGACAATAAAAACTAATGCAAATATACAACCAGAAATCGGAAGCATAAAAGACATAAAGCAAACCAAGACTAAACTACTATACTTCTGCTTGATACCACAAGTATATCAAACATAAAGGAAATAAAACCCATAAACATCATGCTAAAGACCCTGTAAAATCCTAAAAGCCGAGAAAGACCTTTTTCTACTGTCGAAGACTGAAGAAAATAAAAAACGTCTCAAAAATAACAGTATTAAAGACTTACCTGTTGATCGATGGCGACGGCGACTGGCGACGAGGCAGATGAAGGTGGACGCGATGCGGCAGAATGGACAATCGAGGGCGAAGCAGGAGATGGTCGGATTCGATTTGAGGATTCTGATTTTTTGGGAAATTAGGGATTGGAAAATTAGGTGAAGACTTAGGGATTTTGGAAATAAAACTGAATAAAACCAAACACAAAGAAACAGCGCCGTTTTGCTAAAAACGTTTTAAACTTTGCGGTGTTTTTTACATAGCGCCACTATTGCTTACTTATAGCGGCGCTTTTAACCTAGCGCCACTAATATTAAATGAGTTTTTGCTGATTTCAATTACAATATTTTCTTACAATACTTCACTTTTTTACAATTTTTTTAAATTTTATTATACATAAAGTTTACCTACTATCCCCTAAATAATTTAAAACATACTGATAATTTTAATATATTAAAATTAAAATTATCTCTTTTACCATTATATAATAAATTATTTAATATATAATTTAAAAAATAATAAGTCATATACCTAAAAAAACCTTTAAAAGTATTTTAAATAATAGTATTTTAATTTTTTTTATTTTTAACATATATTTTTTAATGTTAGTAGTTCTAAATTTTTTCTACGTGTCATTAATTTTTTTGAATTTTTTAAAATTAAATTATAAATAAATTTTATTTTAATTAATATAAAGAAATTAGCTAAATAATAGATCGAATAGGATGAAAGGGTGCATGAGTTTTCAAAAATAATACATGATGGCCACTTGGATGATGGATCAGAATGCAATGAGCAATACACCATTAGTTTGTTTAAATTCAGACCCTAAGTCAACCCCAAAACCCCTAAAACCCTAAATCTTTAAACCCTAAACCCTAAACCTTAAACTTTTAACCCTAAACACATAACCCTAAAATCTAAGTTGTAGCCCATCATAAACCTGATACCCTAAACTATAAAACCCTACAATCATATACCCTAAACACTGAACACTAAACCCTAATCCCTAAAGCCCATAAACCCTACAACCTACCTTACCCCCTACACTCTATATCCCTAAAATCTAAAACCCTAAACACATAACACTGAACTTTAAACACTACACCAACATAAATACTGAAACATTAAACCATAAACCATTATAAACCTATAAACATTAAACCCTAAACCCTACGACCTACACCTTACACCCTAAATCGTAAACGCTAAACCCTTAACACTAGGGCAAAAAACCTTAAACACTAAACGTAAATTAAAATTGAATTATTATACAGAGATCAAAACAACACTTTTTTTGTTTTGAAATAAGGTTTTAATAAAAGTAACCTTTAGTCGCGTTTTTGAAAAAAATGTCGCTAATGCTTACCTTTAGCGGCGTTAAACGCCGCAATTGTTCCATTTTCAGCAGCGTTTTTATCAAAAACGCCACCAAATTTTTACAATTTTTATATTGACAAGAAAACGATGCCATTTCGTGTTGAAAAAAATTATTTTTACGGTGTTTTTGACTAAAAACACCACTAACTTTTTACATTTTTTATACTGTAATTAAAACGAGGACGTTTTGTTTTGAAATAAAAAAATATTTTAGCCGCTATAACTTCATCTTTAGCGGCGTTTTTAATAAAAACGCCACTAATTTTTTTACAATTTTTATACTGTAATTAAAACGAGGCCGTTTTGTTTTGAAATAAAAAAATATTTTGCGGCGTTCCGCTATAAGTTCATCTTTTGCTGCGTTTTTACTAAAAACGCCACTAATTTTTTACAATTTTTATACTGTAATTAAAACGAGGACGTTTTGTTTTGAAATAAAAAAATATTTTGCGGCGCCGCTATAACTTCATCTTTTGCGGCGTTTTTATTAAAAACGCCACTAATTTTTTTACAATTTTTATACTGTAATTAAAACGAGGACGTTTTGTTTGGAAATAAAAAAAATTTTGCCATCTTTAGCGGCGTTTTTAACAAAAATGCCACTAATTTTGTTTACAATTTTTATACTGCAATTAAAACGAGGACATTTTGTTTTGAAAAAAAAAAATATTTTGCGGCGTTTTAATCCCAAACGCCGCTATTTCTGACTTTTAGCGGCGTTTCTCGCTATAACTTTATCTTTAGCGGCGCAAATTTTTTACAGTTTTTATATTGTAATTAAAACTACGTCGTTTTGTTTTGGAAATTAATTTTTTTTTTGCGGCGTTTATGGCATAGGCGCCGCTATTGCTTACCTTTAGCGGCGCCGCTATATCTCAATATTTTGTGGCGTTTTCTTGTTAGCGCCACTGAAGTCTAAATTTTGCGGCGTTTTTATTCAAAACGCCACTAAAAACGCTGCTAAAAGTCTATTTTGCTGTAGTAAGAACATGTAGACCAATACAAGTGCCTTCTCTTTTGCATCAACATATGACCGCCAATTTAGATAGCTGCTTCATTGTCTGTAACAACTTGAACAACAAAATCTTCACCGATTTCATCGACCATTTTATCCATTAAACCAAAATAATACTCAGCAGTACGGGAGCTAATACTACTAGCATCAATGGATTTTTTAAAAATAGTACCTCTTGTACTATATATCAAAGAAATTGATTATATGTTGTTTAGTTGTTCCTTTCCGCCCATCACACATAATGGTCACCCCTCTTTCTTCCCATATAGGCCTAAAGCTATTTACCTATTCATGTATCTCTTTATACTCATCTTCCAAATGCACCCATGTCAACTCATAAGCTGAAGGACCCCTAAATAATTTTCCAACTTCCGCTACAACTTGAAGTATAGGTTGGAGAAATGGTGACTTTGCGATTCTTGCAGGTAAAGTTTCATGCCATATCAGCAAATAAAGTTTAATGCAATATCAACTTGGACATTGCTTTCCCTAACTTAACTTTTGCATTTTTAAGAAAGCTCGAACTAGGTTTTGATTGCTTCAAACTTTTTGATCTTTCAAGAACAGGATCCATGGTTGCTAATCTAGCTCTAGAAGAGTCAAGATTAGTCCATTGACGTTCCCTTCCACTTCTTTCAGAATTACAGACACTAAATGATCGTTTAATTCATTGAGTTCCAGAATTACTACCTCCTCCAGTTTCAAAAACTAAATCTTGATTAGTTCTTGCTCTTCGACGTTACCTTTCTTCCCATTCAACTTGAGAACTCATACTCTCACGTCTTGCATTAGTTAACTCCTCATTATCATCATCATTATCACCACTATCACCATAGTCTACATGGTCTCCTAATCTTATTTTGTCCTCTAATTCTTCTTTCCTCCTTTACTTTGCAGCTTTTTCACTATGATATTCTTGAAGCTATTGTGTAATGGTTTTTCTAACTTCTGTCAAGACATGTGGACAAGGTGCTACATTCCTTTTTCTTTTTTTTTTTTTTTTGCAGCCAAATGCTCTTTCAACCGTGTTATTCCTCTTTAATAATTCTTCCACAAAATTTGCATTTGACATTTTTACGATTAAATTCAACAGGTTCTCCCCACCTCCAACCATAATCATCACTAGGACCTGCATCTTCTTTATTTATTGAATGTGGCATTTTTTCTTATATCTACTTGAAAATTATTATTAATCATTACTTGAGTTCAAACCAACTAGTAAAATATTCATAAAAATGAAACAAAAATTGTAGGACTTAAAACTAACAATAAAAAATATTCACCAAAATGAAACAAAAATGATAAGCCTCAAAACTAAAAAATGAAACAAAAATAATAAGACTTCAAACTCTAACAGCAGAAACACTACTAATAAGACTTAAAACAAAAAAAAAAATAAAAAAAATTATAAGACCTATAATTAATAATACAAAATATTCACAAAAATATAGAACTTATAATTAACACTACAAAATATTTACAAAAATTCAGATAAAATTCAATATAAATATAACTAATTATTAATTAAATATGTAATAATAATTACATAACAACTCTAAATTCAACTAGTAAGACAAATATATTATTTAAATTAAATAATAAACAAAATAATAACATTTTAAAAATAATAATTACATAACTTACTTGTATTTCTTGCTTTACAAATGAGTTGAGATGATGTCGATTCCTCACTATTAACTCAAGAACACAACTCTTGAAATAGAAAGGAAAAGAAATATCTCTTGAAATGTTGGATAGAATAGTTGAGAGAATTTGAAATTCAGTACTCTTGTTCTTTCACCCGAAAATGTTATTAATAGACTAGTAGTGTAAAAAAAAATGTACCTTTTATAATTTTTGCTTTATCAACTGAATTTTATGGGAAAAGGAATATATATATATATATATATATATATATATATATATATATTAGTTCCTATTGATACGCAAAGCATGTGATAGTGTCATTTCACATAGCTTTAGACAGCTTTATTTTGTAAAAATTCAAAAGAAAATTTAATACCCACATACCTAGTTTTTGCCAAAATAATTGTACAAATAGGCACAACTCTTCAATATAATAATTGATATAAAAATTTGATATACTAGGAAAAGTTCAAAACTAAAAATTTCGGTCGAACTAAAAAAAAGGTTTTGTAACTTACATAAACATGATCTAGATTTGTTTACTTTTAACAAACTATATTTATGCATTTTATGAGTTTTATTCAATTTTCAAGAACAGGAAGCCTAATAATTTTAATTGCTTTATTGTATCTTAGGGGAACTTAGTTTTCAAGTCTCTCAGAATGTCTACGAGTTTCATGCTTGCTACTGTCATACTGCTAATGATTCTTTCTGGTTCTTACTTTAAAATTCTCAAGATTCAATGTTGTTTTCATTTTGATTCTCTTATTCTTTTGATTCACAGACAAGTACCTTTAGCCATTGATTATCTTGGTCGTTGCCTACTATAGTTATCCCGTTATAGCCTAAACATTGAAAAACTCCAACATTAGTTTATAGACGCTTTAAATTTGATTATTAGATGCAATTAAGTTTGCAATTAAGCAAACAAAGCTCTAAACGACCTGTTACGGTGCTTATGCGGTGTTGCGCTGCTTTTTAATAATTGTTGTGGCGTTACATAACGGATTTTAACTGCAACAATCGTGATACAATTTCTTTGATGCGTTGCGCCAATATTACATTGCGGTAGTTTCCATTTCCGTTATGATGCGGACGCAATTTAATACTATGAATTCATTTAACCTTGCCAACATGAAGCTGAGAAGACCAACATTTTGAAGAAACATACTTGGGATCATGGCTAATGGAAGGCCGAACTCATTGGTAAAGAAACCTTGGGGTGGAATCTTGCATTTATTCACACAAATCCCAACACACCCACTGTTCTCCAGGTAATGCAGAATTAAGTAGATTTAAAAGCTTTCATGAATTCATATATGAATGAATAATCAAATTCTGCCCCTGCATTTCTTAATATGAACTCCACTTTTGGCTTCACTCCATTTACTTCCACTTCCACAACCTAATAAAAGAATTAGAGATGCAAAAATGGACAATATAGGAGGCTTTTGATGTTAAAGAATCAAGCTTATGTTGCTTGGGAAGATGACCATTTAAGATTATGATTAAAGTAATCAAAGGGATATATGCTTTTATCTTACATTGAAAAGCAGGGGAACCAATCAAATGTACACCCTGTGTTACGAAAACCGCATTTTTCTTAGCAATACTCGAATTGGTACGCAGGGCCCAACACTAGTCAAGGTTTCCATTAACATATAATTTATTATAAAATTATTGAGTAGAATTAACAATTCACAAATTTCAAATTGAATTTATTTAAACTTACATATTAGATTATAATTTTTTCTCAATCAAATAGAAATAACGAATTACGTTTTAATTTTCATTCATCATATTAGATTGATCTTCGTTCCAAGTAATTTGATTACAATTAGGTGACAAAAGAGATTACAAATCAGCACAGATTGTTCAAAGAGTACACAAAATTTACCCACAGATGGACCAACTAGCCATTTTGGCCTTGTTTCTATATGAAAACTTGCAATTGAGGAAATTAAAGTGACAAGCACGTATAGTAAAAATTGCTAATAGAAATTATTTGAGATATCAAACATTTATAAAATATCTGCGTGAGCACCTTGTCAATTTCATAACAATTATGAAAAAAAAAATTCAATGTTTTCATAATAGCATGGCAAATTTTTATGAAATTGTTTTTGTTTTCATAATTTAATGTTTATTGATTTATATTTTGTAACAGCTCAATTTTGGGGCTAGTCGGAATAGTGGTTTCGGAATCACTAATTCGAGGTCGGAGAAAATTATTTTAATATTATTTCATGGGTTATAACATGATTGTATGAGTGCATGAAAATTTTGGTGAATTAATTTTAATGATTGTATGCTTAATTGCGAAAAAGGGCTAAATCGCATAAAGTGCGAAAGTTTTATTTTACAAGCTAGAGGTGTCAAATAGCTATAGAATATTAAATTGGAGGTCTTTAATGTGCAATTAGGCCATTAGGAGAGTGTTGGCCAGCCATAGAGACAAAGATGAGACATGGTCAATGGTTAGGTAGTGTTTGGTGACTTAATTGAGTGATAAGATAAAATAAAAAGAAAATGATATCATCCTTCTTCATTTTTCCTCTACCACCGAAAATACCAATAAGAATAGGGGTTTGGAAGCTTGAAATTTTCAGCAACTTATCCTCCTTGCAAGTAAGTGATTTTGGTGGTTTTTCTTGATAATTTTTGTACTTTTTGGGCCCTTGTAGCATAATCTAGCTAATGAGGGGACTATTTTGCAAAATGGTTGAGAGTCTAGGGTTTTGCCATATGAATAGTATGTTGATTTCTGAAATTTTATGAAAGAAAATGAATCTTGGGTGTTAAATACACAACTTTTGTGAAAGGTGTTTTCCATGAAAATACCTAAAATGACCTTTTTATAAATGTTGTAAAATAGGTGGTAAATGTGTGAGATAATTGAAATCTTGAGTTGCTATAAGAGAGAGTATGAATCGGCTAGGCTTGGGTGTGTGAAAAATGAACACATCTCATTTTACGAGCCTAGGGGTAAAATCGTAATTTTGTGAAAGATTAGGGGCAAAACAGTAATTTTTCCAAAATAGGAATTTTGGAGTGATTTGAATAATGTGGTTAATTAATAAGCTAAATATGTCATTATAGATCAAGAAAAACATGGAATCAACCTTGACCGAGGCAAAGACAATGTTTCGGACTAAATTGCAAATTGACACATTTTGTATCGAGGTAAGTTTATATGTAAATGATACATTCGTTTTACCTATGTTTTTACATATAAATGTATCATGTGAAATGTGGATAAATATTGTTGATAATTATCAATTGATAGAAAGTGAGGAAATTACGAATGAATACCGTAAGTAGTGATTATTGGTGGGCTATGTGCGATACCGCCATAATTATTGTCATTGGTGGGCTGTGTGCGATACCATCGTATTTATCATTATTGGTGGGTTGTTTGCGATACCACCATGAAAATGTGACTATTGGTGGGCTGTGTGCGATACCACCGTATTATTCATTAGTGGTGGGCTGTGTGCGAAACTACCCTGTATTTGGTATTATTCCAATGTGCTTATCGAGAAACTTTGACTAAGTGAAAATTTGGTGTGCTTATGTGGTGATAAGTGCAGGGTATAAGTGCATGTAAATGTGAGCAATGTTTATGATATGTATTGGGAGTGTAGTAAGATTTGAAATGGGTAAGTGTAACTATAAGGTTCATAATTGTTCTTGAGTTGTATGTAATGTTCTTGATGAATAAGTATATGGTATGGTATTCATCGTTTACATGTAAACTTACTTAGCTTTATGCTTACTCCCTTTCTTTTCCATTTCCTTGTAGTTTTGCCAAGCTAGCTTGGGGATTCGAAGGACGTCGGAGCTCGTTTCACACTATCAAGCTATTCTTTTGGGTATAGTATAGTTAGATTTAGCATTTCGAGTATGGCATGTAAAGGGACTTAGTCTTTGATTGTATGTCATATTGTTTTGGCCAAATATGTTGGCTTATTTGAAGATGAATTCTTTTGTATACGGCCATGGTTGATGGCTATTTATTATTAATATATGAAATGATGATGTTAGTCATGAATGTGCAAGTTGCATGGTTGACTAATTGGTATATTTGTGCATGAATGAGTTGGTTACTTGATGTGATTTATATTGGTGTAAGTATGGGTGGCAAAAAGGCTTGGTAAATAACCTTGTTATTGTCCACACGGGTAGACACACGGTCATGTGTCTAGATCGTGTGCGACACACCGTCTTCCCTATGGGCGTGTGGTTTGACCATGTGTCCCCCTGCATGCTAAGTTGGCAAAATAGAATGCCCAGTAGTAACCACACGGGCTGAGACACGGCCTTGTGTCTCAACTGTGTGGAAGACACGACCATAGGACATGGGCATGTGCCCAGGCCGTGTGAAGTTTGCACCTGAATTTAGGAATTTAATTCGCCACACGGTCTAAGGACATGGGCGTGTGCCTTGACCATGTGACCCTAGTGGGTCGATGACGTCAGAAATAGAATGTCAAGGTTTTTGCACACGGGCTAAGACACCGGCATGTCATGGCCGTGTGAGGGACATGGACCATGGACACGGGCGTGCGCCAGGCCGTGTGAAATCCCCTGTAGGTTCGAATTGAGAAATAAATCTACATGGGTGTGGAACACAGGCATGTGATGTGCCACATGGGCGTGTCCCTTCTTCCACACGGGCATGTGGACTGTTTGATGAGAATTTTCTAAGTTTTTCCAGAGATCTTCTAAAGAATTCGGTTTGATTCCGAACCATTCCTAAAGTGTGTTTTGGGCCTTGTAGGCTTATTTAAGGGACGAAATGAAGGTTTATGAAAAGTTTTAAATTTGAGTGAAAAGTCACGTCTTGGTTTTGTATGAATGTTTGCGTATGAGTCTGGTAATGCCTCTTACCCTATTCCAGCATCGAATACGGGTAAGGGGTGTTACATATTTAATACTCAAATTTAGTTTTACAAATTAATTAATTAAAGTGGAATTTTGTTTAAATGTGAAAATGTTTATGTTTTGTTTGTTTCGATAAAACATTTTTCGAAAAATAAAGTTTAGAAAATTTGTCAAATAGTAGAAAATATTTTATACAAATTTGTTGGGGATCGACCTGATTAAGCAACAAACAAGTAAAATATAGTGGAAAAATTTGAGAAATTGATCACACAAATTTAACGTGGAATCCAAGGATAAAAAACCACGAGTAAAGATAATTTTACTATAATGGCAAAAGAATGAAGAGTACAAAAGATGGACATAATAATTAAATCCCAAAACCCGAAAATAAAGAACCCTAAAAAAGTAAACACAAAATTCTCCGAAAGTGTTACGAGTTCTAATCTTTTAATGGGTGTATTTTTGAAGGTTCTAAAAAAAGCCTATTTATAGGCTAAATTCGTAGGTCAAACAATAAAATAATCTAGACTAATCAGAGTTTGACTAAAACAAATAAACAAAGTTTAAATGAGAGATTATCTCTTAAATTTTGACTGAAATATGAGGCATACTCAACAAATCTCCACATTGACTCGTATTTCCACGACGTCATCTTTGCCAAAATCCACCACGGGCATATCTTGAACTATGCAGGGAATTAACTGAGTCGAATCTGTGCTTAGAAGTTAGAAGACTTCTAGCCTTCAACTTGCACACTGCCAAATCAAAACTAACTCTGGTCTGATTTTACAAACACAGTGCCCTAACTTTTCAAAACTTGCACCCAAAAGAGAACCTCTCTTCAATGAAACAATCATAGATTTTTCCCTCCTATAACCAAGTTGGCTCTACTCCAAACGAGTTGACTTCAGCTCCGTAATGGAAGAGGGACGTCTGGTTTCACTGATCGTTGTAGAACATTCCAAAATATAAAGTCTTCCGATCCTTTTACCTTTTAACAAAACGAGAGCCCCACTAGACACCTTAATTTTGCTCGAATCAATGTTGATTCTGCAATCTTTTGACTCTAAAATTGTAACACCCTTAACCCGTATCCGTCGCCAGAATAGGGTTACGAGGTTTTACCGATCAATTCACAACATATAGCATACATTCTCATAAATCATTCAACATAATCACATTGTCCCTTAAAAAGGCCTACGAGGCCTTAAACATGCTTTATAAATGGTTAGGGACTAAACCGATAACATACGAAAATTTCAGAAAACTTAAAAATATTTCAACCATACAGCGGTCACACGCCTGTGTGAACAGGCCGTGTGGAAACAGGGCATACATACTGACTTGGGTCACATGGCCAACCACACGCCCGTGTGCCCTTCGAAGTGGCCACACATGCCCATGTGTCAGGCCATGTGCTAGGCTGTGCCAAACCTATAGGGTATACTAACTTATGCAACATGGCCAAGTCACACGCCCGTGTGCTAGGCCGTGTGCCAATTAGGGGGTATACTGACTTGTACCACATGGACGATTACGCGGCCGTGTGTGAGATCGTGTAGAGAATACTGACTTCAATTCAATTTCAACACTTGAGGATATACGACCGTGTAACATGATCGTGTTTCGCACACGGCCGAGACACACACCAGTGTCTTTGCCCATGTGGACAAAAATAGGCCATTTGCAAGGCCAATTTGCCACCCCAACTCATGCTCACTTAAACAACCAAAATGGTACCATTTCATCATACAATTAAACAGCCAAAATCATCAACCAAAAGAACCATTCATACTATATCCATTTCAACCAAATTCAATATTCAATTCAATGCCATTTACCTAATCAAATACTTATCAACTTAACTTCTAAAATCATACTTCATCAAAGCATTTCTTAAGCATTTATACTCCACAAATCAATTAACCATTTGAACAACTATAAAACCATAACCATATTCATACCAAACATGCCAAAATAAGCCATCACTCATGGCTATATATACAAACTAAAACATATATATTTACAAGCCATTTCTAATAGCCAAACACACATCAAAATTAACATCATTTACAAGCCAACTCTCATGGCTATAACCACAACCAAAATACCGCATCTAGCCTATACATGCCATATACCATCAATGTATAACTCAAAAGTACCAACTTAGATGTTTGATAGTGCGATGATGTTCCCGACGACTCCTGGATCCGAACTAGCCTTGATTCACTATAAAACATAGGAAATAACACAAAGTAAGTCTTACTAAGCTCGTATGTAAATAACTTAATTCATCGAATAAATGAAAATTAACCAAATACACATGACAAAACCATATACACATTAACTACAAACCTTTCTCATGTCTCAAATCATGATCAATTACAATCTCATCAAACTTTCACTATTTAATACTCGAATAGGTTCTGTACATACCTGTATAGCCTCGTACTAACCTCTTTCTCAATCACATCATTTGTTTACCCGTTAAACCATTCGGAATAGAAATCAGATATTCAATTATCTCAATCGATAAGTACCTATACCATGGCCCGTAGCCAAATCAAGGTAACTTATCCCCGGAGTACCTATACTATGGCCTGTAGCCAAATCAAGGTAACTCATCTTTGGAATACCTATACCATGGCCCGAAGCCAAATCAAGGTATAACTCACACCCGAAGTGCCAATATCCTGCCCGAAGCCAACACAATAACCTAAATGACATGTCACTAGCATGCTAACTATTCCTAAGGTTCAACCGGTATTTCACGCTTGTCGAATCATCGTCGAACGTATCCATAGAGTCGTATTCACAATTCAAACATTATCTGTAATCTTGTAATCACATTTTATGCAATATTAAAGCAATAAACATACATTTATAATGAAATTACCACATACAAACTTACCTCGTGAATTCTTTCTTTCTTGATCTATATGAATTCAAAATTAACTTATTTAATAACATATTCTTTCAATTTAGTCCATATCACACTTTAAAGCACTTTTACACTTTTGCCCCAAGTTTTTCACAACTTTTACAATTTAGTCCTTATTTCACAAAACACAAAATTCATATAATTTCAACAAAACCCATGCTTGGCCGAATTACCTGTAGGTCCTTAGCAGCCCAAAACTTCCATTTATTTCACATTTCAACCACTCAATTTGCACTTTTCACAATTTAATCCCTATTATGCATTTTCATCAAAAATCACTTAACAAAATATGTAAAGCTATCACCAAGCTTTCATATTTCAACATTAAACATCAAAGAACACATAGATTCAACAATGGCAACTCTCAAAATCTTTAACAGTTTTGAAATTAAAGGTACGTGCTAGCTAGATTGAGTTGCAACGATTACAAAAACATAGAAATCATAAAAAAACAGAGCAAAAACAGACTTACTATTAGGCAATGAAATGACCGAATGCCTGAGCACCCAAAAATGGCTTCCCTTAGCCCTAGTTTCGGTTGAAACAAGAAGAAACAAAGGTGATACTTTGTGTTTTAATAATTTAACTTAACTTATTTTATAATTTACCATTTTAACCTTTGTTATAAACATATAAAAACATGTAATGGATGACCATAATTGTCCACTTACACTAATCATGGACTAATAACATTATAAGGGCCTTTGATTTATTAAATCATAGCAAGTAAACATATTTACCAAGTAGCATGCAACTTTTGCATTTTACGCCATTAAGTCCTTTTTTATCAAATTAACCAACCAATCGATAAAATTAGCTCATGAGATTTTCACACATATCAAATAACATGTTGTAAATACCAAAAATAATATTAAAATAAATTTTTTGATATCGGATTTGTGGTTTCGAAACCACTGTTCTGATTTAGCTAAAATCGGGCTATTAAAAAAATACTCAAGGAAAAGTGATTCTTTCGTAAATCAGGTATATACCTGACATCTGAGAGTGCCCTAATCGTCCATCGTGTATCCTAATTTTAACAGTACAAATACCAATTACCTTATTGGATGAATTGTTTCTAATGCGTACAAATCCACCTTTAACCAAACTATATGTGGAGAACCATTCTCTGTTGGGACACATGTGGAAAGAATATCCTGAATCTAGGACCCACTCAAATGTAAGCTCGGAGCTATCACTCATTAACACTAACAAGAAATTATTATTGCTTTCGTCAGCCAAATTAGCATCAGCTACATCTTCCTTGTTACTCTTAGTAGCCCTTTTATTTTGCAGTTTATAACAATCTGCTTTGACGTGACCTAACTCCTTACAATAGCAACACCTTTTGTCTCGCTTCTTTGATGCTACCAAAACGGAAGTTTGCCTATCTGCCTTGCTATTTGAACCAAAGTCATTGTCAGGTTTGTCTTTACTCAACAAATAACCCCTCACATCCTCGAACAAGAGTTTGTCTCTACCATAAATTAGAGTCTCCTTAAAAGACTTGTATGGAGAGGGTAAAATGCACAATAATAGCATAGCCTGATCTTCATCGTCAATCTTAACTTCAACATTCTTTAAATCATTCAAAATGATTAATAAATTGACTAATTCAATCTCTAAGAAGCTCACATTCGTTCATGCGAAACTTAAATAGACGTTGTTTTAACACTAAACGGTTAGCCGGAGACTTAGTTGCGTAAAGAGTTTTTAACCTTTTCCACAAGGTGAATGGGGTTTTCTCCATCAATACTTCTTGCAATACCCTATTCGTGAGGCACAACTAGATTGCAGACAAGGCCTTTTCATCAAATTCTTCACATTCTGTCTGATCTAGGTTCTCAAGCTTTTTCCTGGTAACGACCTTTTTCAAGCCGGTCTGAACTAGAATTGTCATCATTCGAACTTGCCACAAATTAAAACTTGTGACACCATCAAACTTCTCAATGTCAAACCTTGTTGTTGTCATCTTTGAGCGAGTTGATCTACAAAAATTAAGCTAGCTCTGATACCACTTATTGGGGATCGACCCGATTAAGTAACAAATAAGTTAAAAATAGCATAAGAAATTGAGAAATTGAGCACACAAATTTAACATGGAAAAACCCCTCCAAAGAGGATAAAAAACCACGGGTAAAAATAATTTTACTATAATGATAAAAAAATGAATAGTACAAAAGATAGAGATAAAAACTAAACCCCGAAACTCAAAAATAAAGAACCCTAAAAAAGTAAACACAAATTTCTTCAAAAGTGTTATGAGTTCTAATATTTTAATGGGTGTAATTTTTGAAGTTGTAAAAGAAAAGAGCCTATTTGTAGACTAAATTCGTTGGTTAAATAATAATAAAATAATCTAGACTAACCAGAGTTCGACTAAAATAAATAAACAGAGTTTAATTAGGAGATTACCTCTCAAATTTGACTGGAATATGAGGCATACTCAACAAGATTGAATCAAATATCGGAAAAAAATCATGTTTTCCAGGAAAATAATCTATTTTTTGGAAAATGTTTTTAGTGAATCAAACATACCCTAAATCAGAAAATAAAAAAAAATCCATTCTTTTTATAGATATTAAATATAACTATTAAAGTATTTTTTTATATTTTATATCTATAAAAATCAATTTAAACCCAAAATAACTCTAAAAAATAGCCACAAATGTTTTAAAGTTGGAGAACCATAGACTTCAAAGTCTTAATTTTACCCTTCCAATCCAACTAAAGTCACAATTGGTTTTTATATAAATCTTTAGTATATATATCTTACACCATGGATTTTCTGTAATCTAATTATTTATATTATTATTTAAAAGTTGACTGAGTTTGATGTCACCCATCAATCGAGTCCCAACGTAGTTGAAAAATTATTGAAAATCCCATCACTTTATAAAGTAATAAATATTACTACGAGGGGAGTATTTTTGTCATTTTATGTAAAATCTAGAAAATGCACATGATGAAAATTGAACTAGAACTTCGGTTTTAATATTTTAACGTTACCATTTCAACTAAAGTCTCATTTATTTTTTACATCAAAACTTTAAATATATTTATTACATTTTTTTCACCAACATCATAGATGTATCATAATCTAGTTATATATAATGTTCTTAATTAAAATAATTAAAAAACAAATTATAAATAAAATATATTTATAAAATTATTTTAATAATTTCATTTTCTTAAAAGAAACCGATATTGCTTTTATTAACACATTTCCACCATTTTCACCCTTTAAAAAGGTGCAAGTAATTTTTGCAAAAATAAAACTAAAATTGTTTAAGTATTTTTTACTAATTTTATTTTAATTATCTTATTTTATTTATAAATATATAAACGTTTAATCACCAAAAAATAAATACATAAAATAATTTGTTGATACTGGTGTACAATAAGGAGGGGAGAGAGAGGAGGAAGGGAGGAAAATGTGATGGTTATTGAGAAGGCTGGTTCACCTGTAATAGAGGAAGAGTCGGAGATAAAGACTAAGTAGGGAAGATGAGAGGACTTAGGAAGATCTAGAGAGTGGGTATAGATTGTCTGGCAGTGTGCTTGAGGGAGAAGAAGATCCATTGTTTTTCGTGTACAATCTAGGGTCTAGACAAAAACTAATAACTGGACTAAAACCTACCATGGCAACTGCACATGATAGGACTCGAGAACCTACGCATCTAATTGTGTAACTATGTGTATAGATATTCAAGTCTCATCATATGTAAGTTTTTATTTTACTAAAAATAAAAATATATCGTGTTTTTAATTGAAAATAACTTTTGAAATTTAAGTTTTGGATATAGATTGATTTTCTAGAAAAGTTGAATTTTTTTGGTGTTTTTAGAATAAAATATTTTATTTTGGTGTTTAACAAATTTTTTAAATCATTTTAAAAAAATAATAAAATAAACACAAAATTTATAAAAGCATTTTCTTTAGACAATCAAAATTTATTTTATAATAAAATAATATTTTATAATAAGTAATGTTTTCTATAAACTTAATAATAACGGATGCATTCTTAAAAAAATATGCCTAATTAAAACTTAATTTGAATTTACATATATGAAAATGTCACGGGCTACAGATCAAAGCTCATGACAAATGCATACAAAGCGTCTCATGGAGGTCAATTGATTAAATAAGGCTCATTTGACCCAATTGAGTTGACATGATTTATAGAAAATGTGGAGAAACCCATCTACTTGAAGCCTTGATAGTTCAGTGAAACACTTAAGTAAAACTAGAGTTACCAAGATAAATATGTAAAGAAATATTAGAAAATTTTATAATATTAGAGGATCTTGGAAAACCCCTTAAAAATCTCAATTTATAGATTGATTTTGATCTCGGTCATTGATGTAATTTAAACTAAAATGTTAGATCAACTATAAATAGAGGACTTTCCCTCTTTTGTAATCACTTCATTCTTAAGTAATAGAATATTTTTTAGAACACTTATTCAAACTCTTGGTGCGTTATTGCTTTCTTATGTCTT
Source organism: Gossypium australe (assembly GCA_005393395.2). Classification (NCBI taxonomy): domain Eukaryota; kingdom Viridiplantae; phylum Streptophyta; class Magnoliopsida; order Malvales; family Malvaceae; genus Gossypium; species Gossypium australe. The sequence continues at coordinate 44,323,834 of CM016624.1, forward strand.
TTTTGTTTGATTCGTGCTTCTTTGTCTTTTGTGCTTACTTTTGTTTTAATTCGGGACATTACAGAATTTCTTTTGTGAATTCTCATTTTAGAGAGTAAGACTAACTTGACAGGTTTGAAGTTAAAAAATCGCCTAATGCCGCACAATTTGTAAAACAAAAGTTTTAGCCTCGTGACAAAAGTAAATGATGATCACATTGACCAAAAGAAAAGATAGTGATCACACATTGAAACTATAATTAGTATTAAATAATTGGGTAAACTACCAAAATATTCACTTTTATTTGCCTCAGGTAACATTTTAATCACTTATGTTTGAAATGTTACGTTTCAGTCACTTAGGTTATCGTGTTGTAACATTTTAGTCACTAAGCCGTTAATTGTCGTTAACGGTGTAATAGTGAGCTGACATGGCATGTTAAATCATCATTTCAAACAAAAATTTTAGGTTAAAATCTACAATTGGTCCCTATATTTTTTCATTTTGAGTAGTTTAAATTTTTTTATGTTATTTTAACTTTCATTTTTTCATTCTCTTCTGTTCTCCCTCTGTTTTCCTCCCTTCTTCATTTTTTTTAACGTAGTTTTTTTTTTTTATGTTTTTCATTTATTAAAACTAGCCCACAAGTTCGCCTCACTCGAAAAAATCAAATTGTTCAAAAAAATAAAAGTATAGGGACTAGTTTTAACAAATGGAAAATATAGAAAAACTATGTTAAAAGAAATGGATAAGGGAGGAAAACAGAAGGAGAAACAGAAGAGAATGAAAAAAAAGAAAAAAAAAGTAAAGTTAAAAAAACATAAAAGAAAAAAATTTAAATTTCTCAAAACGAACAAATATGGGGACTAATTGTATAAATTAACTTAAAATTTATGTTTAAAATGATTAGTTAATGTGTCACGTCAGCTTACCGTTACAACGTTAAGGCAATTAATTACTCAGTGATTAAAATGATACAACGCGATAACGTAAGTGACTAAAACGTAATATTTCAAACATAAGTGACTAAAATGTAACCTGAGGTAAACAAAAGTGACTATTTTGATAGTTTACCCTAAATAATTTTATTAAAGTTAATTTGAATAATATTAAAACTATAATATTAGAGATTAAAATTCTAATATTTACAAATATTTTAAAAATTAAAAATTTTAATTTATTTTTAGTATAATATTCTCTTGGCTGATAAGACATTGTAATTTTCTATTATTAATCTATTTTTCATGAAATAAACAAAGAAAATATAAAAATGATTTTTCATGAAACATACCTCGAAATGATTTGATGTATGTTTTCTTTTAATTCGTGAACAGGCTAGTTATATGATCACACAATCTCCAAATTCAATTGAAATATTGAATAATAAAAAGAAGTAAAATACTAGCAGTCTATATGGTGATAAAGATTCAAAGGTAAGACACTTCTTAATAGTTTTAGGGTAAAAAGGCTAGGCTAAAGAAGAAAACCATAGAACTCTATAAAGTTTTAGAAATTTGGAATACGAGTAGTTAACAGTATGGCCCAATTTGAAGGCATTGGACCACCGATCACTGCTTTCCTAAGTAGAATGATCCATTGTTCACTATCATGAAAATCTCCAGGAAAAGTTAAATAACAAATTTGTATAAATATACTGAGGTGACTGGCAGGTCCAAAAATTCAGCAGCTTATGTTTTTTTTTATTCAGATATTAAAAGGAGGCATGAGAATGAGGATCCTGATTTTAAATAGCCAAAGCTGTCTTTCTGCATATGGGGCATGAATTCTTCTCCACCAGCCATTGCTTAATGCAATTGAAGTGAAAGTCATGACCACAGTCCAGCATACCAAGCTCTTCGCCATTAGCATAATCCTCCTGTAAATCGTTTCCAAGCACAGAGAAATGGAAATTAATTTCAATAATAAAAAAGATGTCTTGTTCATGGAAATAACAAGAAATGAGGGATCACATTCACATACATACCTGACAAATACAGCAGGGTTCAGTTTCTATTAGAGGTCCCATTGTTAAGGATTGATATTTTCGCCTTCTCAGATTCCCCAAAATAGCTTCCTCGCTTAGCCCAATGCAAACGTTCCCAATTTGCTCCTCCAGGTCCAGTAGTTCCTAAAAAATAAACAAACAAACAGGAGCTTCATCCCTAGCAGTTTTCTAACAATTTATAAAATCCGAAATAATATCCTTCGGATTGAAGATATTTAAATGTTATCTCATAAGGCATATTATCAACATCAAGGCGCATATGCTCAAGAAAATTAGGCACCTCAGGTATGCCATACAAACATGAACCATCGATTACCATTACATCCTAACATACATGCCATGTTTGTTAAAACCAAAGTTAAACATTGATATAGCAGTAATTTCCTTTGTATTGAAACTAAAGAAACGAATATCTTACAAAATATATGAACAACCACTGATATCCAACTAAAACTTAATAAAATAAATAATACTTTAGTCTTACCTCAAGTCGTAAGCCACCATGCCGACCTACAAGTCCCAAGGCATTGCGAACCTGTTATGGAAAAGGCAGGTACTTCAGTTGCAGATAGTAAAACAATATACTTCATCAAAACATATTAGCTTATAGAGCAACAAACCTCAGATACCAGTCTACTACTTTGAGCAGCAGTTTGAGATAATACCGTTGATGAGAGTCCAGAATTATCACCGACTTGTCTCTCAGCTCTTGGTCCCAACCTCAGAGGAACCTGAGTAGGCCTGGGATTGCCACCTCTCTCTGAAATGTCCATGTCTTGGACAGCTAGGAAAACACCAAAATGTATCGGATAGTGATTCCCCTGCCACCAGAACTCAGATGGATTGGCAATATCTCGCACACTTTGTCTGTATTGTTCAACCATATTTGGATGAGGGGACCTTATGGACGAACACGATAGATGCATGCCAGGACCGAATTGGATCCTGGAAGAGGAGGCAACGTTTTCAATGAAGTTTGAATTCTCATTGGCCAAGTTGAGGTTTTCTTGCATGTTCGCCAAAGACATCATCATATGTCTTCTATTGTTTCTTAAGTTGTCTTCCTGTCGCAGTATAGAGATAGAAGGACCAATCCATGACACGGTTGTTCCGTTCCAATATTGGGAAGGTTGTGGAGCTTGTAACGAGTTGGAGACTTGCACAGTTGGTTGTTGCATGGCTGGAATTGCTAGCACTGGCATTGGTGCTAAGTTTGCTGATGTGGGAATCGGTTGACTTGCAGTCCTTCTCAAACGGGTATTTCTTTGAAAGTTGTCAGCTTGCCTAGCTTCTGTTGGAACTTGATAGAAGTTAGAGGGTGTTGGCAAAGCAGCCCCATGTCCTGAATGACTTCTATTGAAGGAATTAACTGCACTTGAGCAATTTCTGACATTATGTTGGGCAATATTAGTCCCTAGTTGGTGCGAATTGGCAGCTTGCCGTGCGGAGCTTGCACTACCACCAGTAGCATATTCAGGTGCCTTTCTTTTGTATAAAAGCCTTGTCTGACCATTGACTGGAAGGCCATCGCTGTTTATATTTTCTTCTAGAATATATCCCGCTATTCCTGAGGAAATCATGACTGGGCTAGAAGAAGAACCATCAAAGATCTGAATGTGATCATGATCTCCTTCCGTTGTTCTTGTTCCAGCTCTAAAAAGGTCTAATGATAAGTATGGTCCATTACCCTGACCTTCATCGACTCCGCTTCCTTCATGTACCACGGCATTCAGGTCTAAGTTACGTTGTAGTTGTAGAAGACCAGAAACAGCCTCTCGCCCTAGAAATAACGATGAGCCGATCGAACCATTTTCACTACTGGTATGACCATTAAAGGTGACACCGTTATTATTTTCTAAAAAAGGGTTAAAAGTTGGCTCAGACCTTTGGTTCGTGCCAACCTGATCACCAAGAGGCGAAAGCCCAAAGTCATCGCCCAAGAATTGACTAAAGCCAACATGATTTTGGGTATCAAGACTAGAATTGGGTTGACCAATCCATCTCATGGAAGTATGTTCGTCTCCGTCATGAACTAAAGCATCAGGAACCACATTACGATGATCAGATCCAAGATCACCATTGGTGTAAAAGTTTCTGAAAGGGAAAGAATTGGAGCCGTTGCCTTGACCTTGCATTGTGTCCCAAAAGACCTGAAAACAAGTGTCAGCCAAATTGTCTTAGCAATAAAGTAATTACTTGATTTTACCATAGTCCAAGTGCAAGGTGACAATGTAAGATATGCAATTATGCATGATATCAGTAGACACGATAGATATCTGTTGCTGAATGTCAAAAAGAGAAATAGTATATAGTAATGAACACAGAATTATATGCTAGTTTTATCAACTTTAAAGATCTCCCAATGCTAGTTTTATCAATTTTAAAGATCTCCCATGTACATTAAGTTCTTTCTTTCTTTCCTTGTTTTTCTTCTTAAAACATTTCAAAATTTCAACTTAACCTACTTCAACCTCAGTTTCCAGCTTTAGCCTAGATACTCTGGTCACTTATCTCAATATTAATTATTACTTATTTGTTTACATTATGAAGTAAAATGAACAAGATTTGCAAGTTTTTTAAATGAAATGATTACATGATATATCGTTAGGTTTAAGCATAAAAAATGATTGGTCATGATTGAGTAAAAACTTGCTCTAATTTGAGAAACAATGATCATACAAATATGTTGCATGCATGCATACAACGACGTCTGGACGTCGTACTCAATTCCATAAAAAAGATGATAATAGTTTTCTTCAGATTCAGCTTTTAAGACTGAAAATTTTATTCCATGAAATATATATACACAAACCTATCATCTATGGCGGAATAAATATGGATGAAGTACTTAAACCCGAGACTAGTTCAGTAATAACACAGTCTAAAAAAGTCTTAAATGCAAAATAGGCCCTCAAACTATACTGTTTTTCTCACTTAAGTCTTTAAATTTTTTTGTCAAAAGTGGTACTTAAAGTCTCATTTTATCCCCCAAACATAAAACCAATCAATAAGAAAGCACCACGTGTCACGTTCTTACTAAATTTCGTAAGGTAAAATGAGATGAATTCAATAATTTAAATACCACTTTTGATTAAAAAAACTTTAGGTACCTAAGTGAGAAAAATGGTACAATTTGTAGCTAATTTTATAGTTAAGCCTTAAAAAATTGATTTGCAAGAATGAAAAGTTTTTCGCCAGAATTCCTAAAAACACAGGTTAAACAACCAACTATTCAATCTAAACTCTAGATTTATAAACATGATTGTCTATTTCAAGAGGAATCGCAGCATAAAAATGCAAAGGGAATACATATAATAAGGAAATATTAATACTATCAAATTTTATGTGGCAAGCTCACTGCATTCTTAACTATCTTGTTAGCTTAGATTTATGGTACATTTGCAAGCAGCTATAAAATTACATGTACAAATAAAATCCTTTAATTCACAAACTTAATTACTGGATGAAATTTTCATTATGCAGAAATTTATAACATTAAAAAGGATAGTACCAACAAAATAAGAATATGTATATACATAAGGTATAAAATAACTGTATGAAAAAAGAAAAGCGACTATATTAACATTAGGAAATGTTTTTTTTTATATAATATTAGAGATAGGAAATTGAGTAACACAGTTTAAACCTATGTCAAATAAGTTCGTAGTAAGAATTTTAATTACTATTTCGTTTAAGTCAAGACAACATCAAGAAAGTTTGAATCATAAATTCTAAACCCGTAATATATCAAAGTGGAGTGAAAATTAAAAATCAATGAGGTGAAGTTTCATGTATGAATATTTAAATAAATAAATTTAAACTAATCCCATATTACAGAAAAAAGAATTACATGCTAGATTAAAAAATTAAAAATTTTAAAAAAAGTATTAGATTAATGAAGGAAAATAAAAACAATGAACCCAAAAATTGGTCCCAAGGATTTTAGCCTACTTGAACCACATAACCAACTAGTAAGGATGGGATTAAGGGACTAAAGATAATCAGAAACTTAATCATTAGCAGAAGATTCCACCAGAAAATAAGAAGTAAAATGAAATAAAACTAATAATGATTGACAAAGATCTCATCTTAAGATTTCAACTATTGAGTGTTCTTGTATATATACTAACTAGTGTCAAAGGATTCAGATGGGCAAAACGCAAGGATGAAAAGTTGAAAACAATACCATAACGCGTTATCAACTTGGCTAATAAAGCATCAACCCTCATTTTGTTTTTTGATTTTTGTTCCATCCATTGATTAAAATTTATCAACTTGCACTAGTAAGTAATTTTATTAATCCAATTAAGATAAGGATGAAAACGTGCAGATTAAAACCAAATACAATCCAACAAAACACAATTTGAAACTGTGGATCCTATATAAAACTAAGCCTATCAATGAGTTAAGTCATAGAAATCATCAAAAAAACGAAAATTTATTTAGACAACATGAAACCAAATATAAATTCATTAGACTTGACATAAAAGATCAAAGAAAAGGATTTATACCTGAAGTGATGATGAAAACAGGCAATCAAGACCTTAAGGCAAATAGACAGGCAAATAGACACCACTGTAAACAACTCACGGACTCTTTTTATGTTTGTTTTTCCCCTTTTTTCTTAACTCGGTACTGATATAAAACTTGAATTGTGGTTAAATTTGACAATGCAAAACAATTGGTTATATAATATTTAAAAATAAGAGAGAAATGTATGTTTTTAGAGAAATAAATTGAAGCAAATTTTCCAATGAAAGATTAGAGTCAAAATTACAAAGGAGACAAGAGACAAGTATGGTAGGAAGCAAGTTTCATGGTTGGCTTCTAACCAATTGGATACTCTGCATTATCAAACTCTTTAAACGGGTCAGCCTTGATTATGTCTTCACTTCGCTTTTTATTTATTTTTCCCCTCAATACTTCTATATCTTACAATGCAATTACGCTCTATTTCTTTATATGGATATTTTGGAAACATATAGAAACTTGATACTTTTCCTGTAAACTCTGAGCTGTCAGTTTCTTCTTGGGATTTTTTTTTTTAAATTTCTTAATTCTTATTCATCCTCTCTTTCTTCGTTTTCGATTTCCCTCTCTTTCTTGTATTTATCTGGATATTTCAAACCTTTCTTAAAAAACATATTTCCTTAATGGCCAAACACAAAAAAATACTATGGAGGCCATTGTATTAGGAGTCAGATTGTATTTTGTCCCTTTACTTAAAAAATGAGAAAATTAATCCTTATAGGTTAGATCAAAGAGCAACTTAGTCCTTTCTATTTAAATTTTTATCAATTTTTATTGTTAAAAATTGGCATGGCTATAAGAATAACAAGATATTTACATATGGTATGTCACAGGTACCTTATGCTGACGTATAACAACTAGTTTTTAATAATATTTAATAATAGAAATGGATTGCATTTTTAATAGAAGGACTATTACTTTTTTATCTAACGAGCACAAATTAAATTGTCCATTCTTTTTAGTAAAGGGGACAAAATGTATTTTAACTCTTAGTACAAAAGCCTTCACGGTAGTTTTACTCGCCAATCACTTATGTGTAGTAAATTTATTTTCTTATTTATTTATATATTTGCTTTTTCTTTTATCGTGAAATAGTGTAAAACAAATAATAAAGGGAAGAAGAAGCAATTTTACAACTTTTTTTTCTTTTATCTATTGTTATAACTTCATTAAAACTTTAATTATCACTATATTATCAGGTTAACTTGTAATTGAAATATTAATTAACATAGCTTGCCCTTTATATTTTATTGGAGTCCTAAACTTTAAAAAAAGTGAATGAATCATTTAAATTAAATCCAAGATCCATTAAAATTGTACCATAGTCAATGAGGTCGTATTATCTAGTTTACTTATAATTGAAAATTTAAGTAACATTATTTGTCTTAGTTTACTTATAATTGAAAATTTAAGTATAATTATTTGTCTTTTTGGAGTCTTATATTTTAAAATGAGTGAATGAATCATTTAAATTCAATGTAGGATTCATATAATGTAGTTTTTATTCTTACAACTTTGTTAAAATTTGTACTATTAAGAACAAGGTCGTGGTCTTCAATTAACTCATAATCAAAATATTAACTAACATTGTTACCTTATTGGAAACTTAGATTTTAAATCGAGTAAATGAATCATTAAATTAAATTCAAGGTTCATATAATATATATTTTCTTATCCTTACAATTTCATTTAAATTTGTATGATCCTTAATGAGGTTATATTATCTTGTTAACTCATAATTGAAATGTTAATTAATTGTTGTTTACCATTTTTCATTTTAATAATAATATACAAAGATGATTTTTTTAGCACACTAAGTAAACTTTACAAATTAGTAGAATAAATTTTAAAGAGGGTATAATTAAAGAAGAGTATCAGAGTAAACATTTAAAAGAAACTATGATTTCTAACACATATTCTAAGTCTATATTGACTAATTTCTAACTCATATTCCTATATGTTTGAACAAATTTCTAACTCATATTTCGATATCAAGCTTTTAGGTTTTTCCTTTCACAGTAGAATCTTAAGAGATGTTTGATTGTAACAAAATTTTTACAATTCTCAAACATTTCTTGACCTTTCACCAAATCTAGCATAGGGTGCAATATAATAAGCCTTACTAACATAACCTAAGCCCTCCTAAGATTACATATGTTGTGTTGATTTTTTTAGCAAATAGTAATTCATTTCAAAGACATGCCAAATATTACCATCAATAAATGCAGGATTGCATAGTACAAACAAAAAAAAAATTAACAGTCCAATAATGACCCGGACAAAATGAAACAAAGACCAATCCAAAAAAAAAAAAACCAGCCCTAAAGTAGTCCCAAAATCAATGGCCCAACAATCCTTAAAGAACAATCATCTAATCGCATGAAGTACCAAATTCTGCACCTATTACCCACCACTTCCATGCAAAATGGAGATGCATGGTTTGTTTGCCATCGATCCTCATTGGAAAGTCTTACTTTGAATTGGGCTCAACCACTAAGAGCCTTTTGATGCATTGGCAATGATAAAGAAATGGGGGAACAAAAAGACCCATCTCTATTGGCTACCTAACAATAGAAGTTGACCCTTCCTCAACTTCTAGAATAATAATATCAATTTTAGCACCAACAACGAAAGGTATAGTGCTCCACCAAGACTACAATTACCATAAAGTGGCAAAGGATGACAATACTATCCCCATCCCATGGAGAGGTGAAAAGAGTTTAAAATTTTTACAACAACAATAGTAATGCCAAATATTGTCCTATTTAAAGGCTCAACGACCGCTTCTACCATCGACGTGCGAACACCGAGCCAGAGAATCAACACTAGACAATCAACTATAATGTGGTATGCTGCAAGTGTGACAAGTCAGTTGTAATATTTGTAATGTTCAATGGAATACTCAAGTATTCCAAGGATTAAACCCGAAAAAGTCAGGGATTAAGTGCTCTCTAAACAATTGGCATGCAAATATGGAGTCTAGCTAACTACTCACTAAGTGTCATATAACGACAAACCATAATTGAGGTTAATTGTGCTAATTAATTTCCTAATTACTGAAAAAGACTAACTTTTAAAACAAGCAAAATTACGAAATTAACTAATTAAAAACCTATAACATTTCGTTGACTTCCATGTTGTTAATTAACCTTCAGATTAGGAATCTAAATCACTTGCACTCCTAACTTGGCTTAATTTTACCTCTCAGTCTCAATATTACTAAGTTAAACAAATTAGTCTGGTTTATCTCTCAACTTCACAAAACTAAATCTGGGACTATCAAATTGGTGTTCAATGAGATCTCCTCTTGGTATCACTCATCTAAATTTTCCCTTAGGGGTATCAATCCTAAGTTTTAAAGTCTATTCAATTTACTCCATATTTTTTAATTTAGTCCCTGAACTAAAAATTAACTAAACAACATTTTCATCAACCAACCACCTAGGATTTAGCTACTCATTCATTTCTAAACAAGTAAACATCCAACATTCAAGCAAAATATACATCAAAGTAAACAGAAAGAAAAGTTGATAAGCAAAACTTAAGTTCTTGCAAAAGCTTAAAGAAAACAATAATGGCAATAATAGTAGTAGGTAAAAAAAAAGATCAGATTTTTATAAGGTACAATAAAACAAGGTTGAGTTATATTAAACCTAAGGATTAAATTGCAAATACAAAGAAAGTTTAAGGTAATAAATAGCAGTTAGCACCAAGCTACAATAAACTTAACTAACCAACTAACTACTTAACCAAAAACCAAAAATGTAACCCCCTAACCCGTATCCGTCGTCGGAACCGAGTTACAGAGTATTACTGGTAAATACAGAACATTTACAGAATTAATTATATCATTTTGTAACACCCCAAACCCAGTCAAAACGCTACGACCGAATCTGGCATGTTACAGAAAAGGAAAATTTTAGCAACCGAGTTAAAAATCATGAGTTGAGAAAAATCTTTGCACATCACTATGCCTTTGGTGAAGATTTTAAAACACTGGTTTACTTAAGCCATAGTACAGTTCAAGTTTCGTGATCCAAAGTTAAATTTTAAAGAAAAACTATATGGAGCGATCAGTTGAAAACTACCTTGAGCCTTAGCTTGAAAATTTGAGTTAATTTGTTACTAAAACCCGATCTTAATTAGCCAATTATAAAATCTTAAAATTTAAAGCTTTTAACGGTAGAAAACACCCACTTAGATTGTTTATTAGGCATGCTGTAACACCCCTTAACCCGAGTCCGTCGCTGGATTAGGGATTTAGGGTATTACCACGCAAGTTAAAACTTTAGTTAAATCAATTGAATCATGGAAGATCATCTTTATTAAATATTATCTATAAACAAATAATAAACACATGTGTAATATATACTATATACTAGATCCAAATCATACAGAAAAGAATCATCGATGAACATAATTCATCATACAGTGTATATTACGTCAATAACACATAACCAAGCAGATTTCATGAAAATTCATAAATGTCTAAACTTCTTATAGCATAAATACTTAGTTACAAATAAACTAATGCATGCAACCATTACACATCGATTGTACACCCACTTAATTGGCCAAATATGCATGGTTTCATTTATAGCATTTCACGTACATTACCTAGCACAAACCGAGTTTAGCGGTTTCATGCACTCAATTAAAACAAGCAATTCAACAAGCCAAATACATATATAAATATATATATATATATACATGTAAATGCGTACATCTCAATTATGCACTCTTTTTCATATTCGACTATGCCTAAACTATTTTAAACATTTTAACAACATTTGCAAAGGTCACCTAGGTTTGGTCGAATACACATACACATTTTATTCAATGTAATTCATCTTATTTAAAACAACCAAAATTGATACATATCTAGATACATACCTCACAAGCATATAACTCAATATCATATTCATATCAACTTCTTGATATTCAAATACCTAACATATCCATAAATAAATAAACTTATAACATTTTCATGAGATCAACTCAATAGCACCATTTTATAACCAAATGCATACCTAAGCATAGCAAGTCTTCACAAATAATCATCCAAAATAAAGTAGTCACATTTCTATATATTTATCTATCACATATACATATGAATAAGATGCAACCTTAAACTATCAGTTGTCTATCACATGTCAATATATATATATATATATATATATATATACTATTTCATATAATGCTTACCACATCTGAACACCAATGAAAATTTATAAGCATGAGTAAACCATATCATCGAAACACAAAAACAAAGTTCAACCAAGATAGATAGCCATTTTCGCATGGCTAAGTATATTTACACGATTACAAATGTAACATCCTAAAATTTGAGTATTATTTGTGTTGGCTTGGGTATGAATTTTGTGTGTTAGCATAGTCTTGTGAAGGCTTGATTTTATTTAGGAAGCTAGAATAATTTTTAGTATAGTTTATTTAATGAAGTGGATTAAGTGAGCTTGACACTTAAGTTTATTTAAGTGTTAAATTAAAGCATAAGGGAGTTAGTGACATGGTGGTTAAGATGCATGAAAGGTGGCATGAGGGAAATGGTTCGAGTAGCACGGAAAACATTTTAAGGATTTTATTTTGCACATTCTAGCATTGATGGACGGTCAAACTTATTTATGATAGGTTGGACTATTAATTTTGGTAAGTTGAATATATGTTTAAGGAAAGCATGAATTTGGGGATAAGAATCTTAAGGTTATGGAAGGTTGGGGAGACATAAGGCTAGGCTTTAGGAAAATGTTTTGGAAAGTATTCCTAGGCCTTTAGTGGTTGAATGTGGACGGCATGTATGGCTAGGGGGGTGGCCGAATGTGATAGGTAGCTTGGGGGGGGGGAATAGTTGGCCAATTTTTGTCATTTGAACATCTTTTTGCATTGTTTTTCTTTCTCTCCAAAATTCCTCTCCTTGGCCGAATGTGTGTTATGCTTTTGGTGCAAAATAGCTTTTGGTTTTAGCCTCATTTTGTTGGAAACCAAATCCTACTTTTACTTTCTTTCATTTATCCTTTTGAAACTGAAACAACATTTGATCTTTAGGTGCAATTTTGTACACTTTTCTTTTAGGCAAAAATAGGTGTTGGCCGAACCTTATTTCTCCCATCTCTCTCTTTTCTTCTTTTGATTTTTGCTCAACCACATTTTCTTTCTCTTTCTTTTGGCCGAACCATTCTCTTCTTCAAACTATCTCTTTTCTTTCTTCCATTGTTGATTAAACCGAATTCTCTCTCTCATTTCTATTCTCTTATCTACTCACATACTTTTCTTCTTTCATAACCATATTGCCGAAACATTCCATTTCCTTTTTGTATTATTTTTGACCGAATATTCAAGGGTAGGACTTCTTTTGATTCATTCAATCGGTTTTGAAAGATAGGCTCTTTGGGACTTTGGAAGCATTTGATTTAAGCACTATCTCTAGCAATCAAAGGTTGGTAAGTCAAGGGGTAAGGATTCTTGTCGATTCATCATTCTTTTGAAAAGACTAAAGTTTTTGGGATTAAAGTGTTGTGGTTTGGCCGAATGGCCTTTGTTAATAATTTTAGTATTGGCAAATTGTAGGACAAGGTGATCTAGTGCGATAGATCGGATCTTTGGAAGATAGTTCTTGTGTTGGTGAAAGGTGTGAATCTTACACACTTTATAACTTGGTACATATTTGTATATATGTGTGTTAAATAACTATTCATGTTGTTAAAGCCGAAATGATGAGATTTTGAGATGATACCATGATGGTATGAATGAAGATTCGGGTAAGTCCGTTTCGATATGTTGTTAATACATGAGGATTGAAATCATGATCTACGACTTATGATATTTTTGTTATGTGATTCATATCAAAGTATATTGACATGATTTGTTTATTGCATTGGTATGGGCAACATGAGAGGAGGGGGAAGATTGATATTGTGACTTCGGTCACCAGTGATTTGGTATCACATTTGTGTCTTCGGACACCAGAGATTTGGTATCTCCAGTGATTTGGTATCACATTCGTGTCTTCGGACACCAGAGGTTTGGCACCTCATAGCGTCTCGTCCCTGTGGTTAACACCACCGTGGGTTGGCCCCATTTTTGAGATATGGGATCGACGCTAGTGATTTGGTATCACACGTGGGTTGGCCCCACAACTTGATGATTCGTGACTTCGGTCACCAGTGATTTGGTATCACATTTGTGTCTTCGGACACCAGAGGTTTGGCACCTCATAGCGACTCGTCCCTGTGGTTAACACCACCGTGGGTTGGCCCCACTTTTGAGATATGGGATCGTCGCCAGTGATTTGGTATCACACGTGGGTTGGCCCCACAGATGGATTATTCGTGACTACGGTCACCAGTGATTTGGTATCACAATTGTGTCTTTGGACACCAGTGGTTTGGCACCACCAGTGGTTTGGTACCACACGGGGTAGAAAAGGAGTTATGGATGGTTAGGTTGGGTGCATTATACATATATGTTGCTTTGTTATAATTTGTGTAAGTATGTGGTATTTACCCGGGAGAGGGAATATGCACTGAGTCTTGGTGACTCACCTTCTCCCTTATCTTTTCAGGTGATTCGTGAGATTGCGGATAAGGAGCCGGATGAACTCGAGGAGGCCATGCAATAAAAGTTGGTTTTATATGAACTTCCATTTGGGTATTTTATTTTAATTTGGTTTTCATATTTTATGGATTTGTAATAAGGCCTGTTTAAGTATGTTTTGGATTATTTTTTTTTATGTTTTGAACATGTTCAAATATGGTTTATAAATTTCATGATTATTATAATAAATTGAGCACAAAGTTTTCTAAACTACACAACGCGATGGTTTTTAAAACGTTACCATCGGGTAACATAAATCATTTGATAATTCTAACAACTTAAGTGCTTTCGATAATTTAAAAGATTTTCAAAAAAATAAGTTTCTACAATCAAATGCAAATGGTTTTCAAAGTAATAATTCGAGTTTTCTTAAAATGATATAACCTTTTCTAACTTATGATTCATTTACTTATTTTAAAGTTTTATGTAATTTCAAAGTAAATTTCAGTTTTAACGTATTTTCTACAAATAAAGAATTTCAAAGAGTTTTTCATAAAAATTTAATTGTTAATTCGATTCTTTCAAAAATATTTTCCTTAGTGACATACCAAATTCGGTCGTGGCGTATTGACCGGGTTTGGGGTGTTACAAATTGGTATCAGAGCCAAGTTCAAAAGCTCGGCTGTGGGCCCGAGGCCCAAAATGATTTAAAGAATGGTTTTTAAAATGTTATTGTTGAAAATTATATGGTTTGAAAGGCATGGCCCCGAGTCTCCGGCATCAATCCGCCCTGGTAAGTAAATCAAAACTGTTGATTTTGATGATATGATTATAGTGATATTGATATGACTATATAGTAATAGGAACTACTTTAGAGACCCAAGACTATAGGTTTGGTGTACTCGCGAAACTTCTTATTAAAACTTTTCATAAAACTGTGCTTTAAAGAAAGTGGAATATTGACTAATGCATAAAACTTTTAAATCAGATAAGTCGAGACGTTAGACATGAGTACTCGTGGTCGAGGTCGTGTTACTCGTGGACGTGGTCGAGGTAGGATGGCTGTGTCTGAGCCAGTGAGGTCGGGTCAGGGATCCGAGAATGAGGTACCACCAGTTCCACCACCAGCGGTTGGAGTTGAGCATCAGGATCAAACGGGGGATGACGCAGTGTCTCAGGCGATGCTGCGAGTTCTTGAGAGGGTAGCTGGAGTAGGTGGAGGCACGGGAGCTCGAAAGTCAGTACCTGAGCGACTCCGAGCCAACGGAGCCGAGGTATTTCGAGGTGTTTCGGGTGTAGCTCCCAGCTCGGCTGAATATTGGTTAGAGGCGATGGAGCGAATCATGGATGATCTGGATCTGAATGCCGAGGAAAAGCTGAAAGGGATAGTATCGCTTCTTCGAGATGAGTCATATCAGTGGTGGCTCACGGTTCGGAATGGTGCTGCGGCGGAGGATCTCACTTGGGACTTCTTTAAGGCAGCGTATCAGAAGAAATATATTGGGTCTAGTTACGTTGATGCGCAGCGTAAGGCATTTCTGATTTTGGTCCAAGGGAGTAAATCCGTATCAGAGTATGAGGCTGAGTTCTTAAGATTGAGCCGGTATGCTGGAGGTATTGTGGCTTCGGAGCACGAGCGATGTGTTCGATTTGAAGATGGTTTGAAGGACGAGCTGAGATTGTTGATTGCTCCACATCAGGAGCGAGAGTTTGCTGCTTTGGTTGAAAAGGCTAAGATAGCCGAAGGAATAAAGGAATCTGGAAGGCCTGTTACTGCTAATCAGGGACCAGCACGGTGTAACCGATGTGGGAAATTTCATTGGGGCGAATGTTGGACTGGGGGAAAAGGATGTTTCGAGTGTGGCTCGCTGGATCATCGTGTGAGGGACTGTCCACGTAAGCAAGCCAGGAATCAATCTGAAGGTCAAGGTCGTGCTCAGTTCAGAAAGGAGGGTCCGTCACCGCAGAGAGGTCGTGGTAATGGTAGAGGAGGTAATGGCTCTGGTCGAGGCCGCGGAGCATCTGGAAGAGGTGTAAGCAACACTGAGGCAAGGCAGCCTGGTTTGGTGTATGCTGTGAGGCAACGAGAGGAGGGCGACGCACTGGATGTCATAACCGGTACGTTCTTAATCTTTGGTGTTCCATATACTGCTTTGATAGATGTAGGTTCGACGCACTCGTATGTTGCTAGTAGTATTGAAGAGACCATGAGTTTAGATTCTGAGACTGCTTCTAGGAGGATGACAGTACTTAGTCCTCTAGGTCACTCTGTAGAAGTAGATAAGCTGTATAGAGATGTACCCCTAGAACTCCAAGGGGTAGAGTTCGTAGCTGATCTGATGGAACTGCCGTTTGAGGAGTTCGATCTGATTCTTGGGATGGACTGGTTGGTCAAGTACCAAGCAAGTTTAGATTGCGCTGCTAAGCGCATGGTTTTGAAGACAGCTGATGGCGAAGAGGTGGTCATGATAGGTAATAGGAGAGATTATCTATCCAACGTGGTATCTGCGTTGAAAGCTGTGAAGATGATTAGGAAGGGCTATGAGGCGTTTGTAGTCCATGTGTGTGCTTTGGAAACTAAGGAGTCTTCTGTGGGGAATGTTCAAACTGTAAAGGAATATGCTGACGTATTTCCTGAAGAACTTCCGGGACTACCTCTGGATCGTGAAGTCGAATTCGGTATAGATCTGTTACCCGGAACGGCGCCAGTGTCTATAGCACCATATAGGATGGCACCAAAGGAATTGATGGAATTGAAGGCTCAGATTCAGGAGTTGTTGGATCGAGGTTTCATTCGACCAAGTGTTTCGCCTTGGGGAGCGTCGGTACTTTTTGTCAAGAAGAAGGATGGTACGATGCGGATGTGTATTGACTACCGCCAGTTGAATAAGCTGACGATCAAAAACAAGTATCCTTTGCCAAGGATAGATGACTTGTTTGATCAGCTTAAAGGGGCAGAGGTTTTCTCCAAGATTGATTTAAGGCCTGGATATCATCAGCTGAAGGTGAAAGAGGCTGATATCCATAAGACGGCTTTTCGCACTCGGTATGGGCACTACGAGTTTCTGGTGATGCCGTTTGGGTTGACTAACGCGCCGGATGCATTCATGGACATGATGAATCGGGTATTCCAGCAGTTTTTGGATCAGTTTGTTGTGGTTTTTATAGACGATATTTTGGTATACTCAAAGTCAGAGGAGGAGCATGATGCGCATTTGCGAGTAGTATTGTAGATTTTGAGGGAAAAATAGCTTTTTGCTAAATTTAGTAAGTGCGAGTTCTGGCTTAGGGAGGTGACTTTCTTGGGTCATGTTGTATCAGCCGAGGGGATTAGAGTGGATCCTCGGAAGATTGAGGCAGTGTTGGACTGGAAGCCGCCTAAGTCTGTGGCTGAGATTCGGAGTTTTCTAGGTCTGGCGGGGTATTACCGAAGATTTGTGGAAGGATTTTCTTTGATCGCCGCACCGATGACCAAGTTGTTGAGGAAAGGAGTTCCATTTGTGTGGACCGAGAAGCAGCAAGAAAGTTTCGACAAGTTGAAAAAGATTCTGACTGAAGCTCCGGTTTTGATTCAACCTGAGGCAGGCAAGGAATTCACGGTTTATTGTGATGCATCACATACTGGTTTGGGATGTGTGCTGATGCAGGAAGGGAAGGTAGTGGCTTATGCATCTCGGCAGTTGAGACCACATGAGGTTAATTATCCGACGCATGACTTGGAATTAGCAGCAGTGGTTTTCGCTTTGAAGATATGGAGGCATTATTTGTACGGAGAGAAGTCGATAGTCTACACGGATCACAAGAGTCTTAAGTATCTTTTGACTCAAAAGGATTTGAACTTGAGGCAGCGTAGATGGATCGAGTTGTTGAAGGACTACGACTGTTCCATTGAGTATCATCCGGGCAAGGCTAACGTAGTGGCAGACGCGTTGAGCCGTAAGGTTGTGTCAGACTTAAGATCAATGTTTGCTCGTCTTAGCTTATATGACGATGGGAGTCTTTTGGCGGAATTGCAAGTTAAGCCGACTTGGTTAGATCAGATCAAGGAGAAATAGTTAGAGGATGATAGTTTGAATAATCGGAGGTTGCAGGTTCAGAATGGTGGTTTAGAGGATTATAGTTTGTCCAGTGATAGAGTTTTGTGTTTTAAAGGGAGAGCTTGTATGCCGAAGGATGTAGAGTTGAGGCAAAGGATTCTTCGGGACGCACATAGCAGCCCATATGCTATGCATCCTGGAGGTAGCAAGAAGTATCGAGATCTAAGAGAGCAGTTTTGGTGGCCAGGTCTGAAGCGGGAGGTAACTGAGTTTGTGGGTAAATGTCTCACGTGTCAGCAAGTCAAGGCTGAACATCAGTTGCCGTCTGGATTACTTCAGCCGGTGAAGATTCCACAGTGGAAGTGGGAGAGGATCACCATGGATTTTGTCAGTGGATTACGTCTTACGCCTAGCAAGAAGGATTCAGTTTGGGTGATTGTGGATCGTCTGACTAAGTCAACTCATTTCATTCCGATAAGGATGGATTATTCGCTTCAGAGGTTAGCTAAGTTGTATGTGGCGGAGATAGTGAGGTTACACGGTGTGCCAGTGTCGATCATCTCAGACAGAGATCCCAGTTTTACGTCGAGGTTTTGGAGAGCGTTACATCAGGCTTTGGGTACGCGGTTGGATTTTAGTACCGCATTTCATCCACAGTCTGACGGGCAGTCGGAAAGGGTTATTCAGATTTTAGAGGATATGTTGAGAGGATGTGTTTTGGACTTCAGAGGTAGCTGGGAAGAGTTTTTACCGCTAGCTGAGTTCGCGTACAACAATAGTTATCAGGCAAGCATTAAGATGGCACCATATGAGGCGTTGTATGGTAGGAGATGTCGCACACCTACTTGTTGGACAGATTTGGGTGAGCGTCAGATGTTAGGACCAGAGTTGGTTGCGGAAACTGAGGATAAGGTGAAGTTGATTCAGGCTCGTCTGAAGGAAGCTTCGGATAGGCAGAAGTCGTATGCTGATCTCAAGCGGAGGGATATAGAGTTTGCCGTGGGTGACAAAGTTTTTCTGAAGGTCTCGCCATGGAAGAAAGTGTTAAGATTTGGGAGAAAAGGCAAGTTAAGTCCAAGGTTTATTGGACCGTTAAGGTGTTGAGGCGAGTGGGACCAGTAGCTTATCAGCTTGAGTTGCCAGCAGAATTGAGCCAGATTCACGATGTGTTTCATGTCTCCATGCTTAGACGCTACCGTTCTGATCCATCGCATGTCGTGGCAGTAGAGGAAATAGAAGTGAGTCCAGATTTGACGATAGAAGAAGAACCTGTGCAGATTCTAGATCGAGATGTGAAAGTTTTGCGTAGGAAGTCAGTTCCTTTAGTGAAGGTTTTATGGCGGAATCATGGCGTGGAAGAAGCTACGTGGGAACCAGAGGATGCAATGAGGCAGCAGTATCCTCAACTCTTTTGATCAGGTAATTTCGAGGACGAAATTTTCTTAAGGGGGTAGAATTGTAACATCCTAAAATTTGAGTATTATTTGTGTTGGCTTGGGTATGAATTTTGTGTGTTAGCATAGTCTTGTGAAGGCTTGATTTTATTTAGGAAGCTAGAATATTTTTTAGTATAGTTTATTTAATAAAGTGGATTAAGTGAGCTTGACACTTAAGTTTATTTAAGTGTTAAATTAAAGCATAAGGGAGTTAGTGACATGGTGGTTAAGATGCATGAAAGGTGGCATGAGGGAAATGGTTCGAGTAGCATGGAAAACATTTTAAGGATTTTATTTTGCACATTCTAGCATTGATGGACGGTCAAACTTATTTATGATAGGTTGGACTATTAATTTTGGTAAGTTGAATATATGTTTAAGGAAAGCATGAATTTGGGGATAAGAATCTTAAGGTTATGGAAGGTTGGGGAGACATAAGGCTAGACTTTAGGAAAATGTTTTGGAAAGTATTCCTAGGCCTTTAGTGGTTGAATGTGGACGGCATGTATGGCTAGGGGGTGGCCGAATGTGATAGGTAGCTTGGGGGGGAATAGTTAGCCAATTTTTGTCATTTGAACATCTTTTTGCATTGTTTTTCTTTCTCTCCAAAATTCCTCTCCTTGGCCGAATGTGTGTTATGCTTTTGGTGCAAAATAGCTTTTGGTTTTAGCCTCATTTTGTTGGAAACCAAATCCTACTTTTACTTTCTTTCATTTATCCTTTTGAAACCAAAACAACATTTGATCTTTAGGTGCAATTTTGTACACTTTTCTTTTAGGCAAAAATAGGTGTTGGCCGAACCTTATTTCTCCCATCTCTCTCTTTTCTTCTTTTGATTTTTGCTCAACCACATTTTCTTTCTCTTTCTTTTGGCCGAACCATTCTCTTCTTCAAACTCTCTCTTTTCTTTCTTCCATTGTTCATTAAACCGAATTCTCTCTCTCATTTCTATTCTCTTATCTACTTACATTCATAACCATATTGCCGAAACATTCCATTTCCTTTTTGTATTATTTTTGACTGAATATTCAAGGGTAGGACTTCTTTTGATTCATTCAATCGGTTTTGAAAGATAGGCTCTTTGGGACTTTGGAAGCATTTGATTTAAGCACTATCTCTAGCAATCAAAGGTTGGTAAGTCAAGGGGTAAGGATTCTTGTCGATTCATCATTCTTTTGAAAAGACTAAAGTTTTTGGGATTAAAGTGTTGTGGTTTGGCCGAATGGCCTTTGTTAATAATTTTAGTATTGGCCGATTGTAGGACAAGGTGATCTAGTGCGATAGATCGGATCTTTGGAAGATAGTTCTTGCGTTGGTGAAAGGTGTGAATCTTACACACTTTATAACTTGGTACATATTTGTATATATGTGTGTTAAATAACTATTCATGTTGTTAAAGCCGAAATGATGAGATTTTGAGATGATACCATGATGGTATGAATGAAGATTCCGGTAAGTCCGTTTCGATATGTTGTTAATACATGAGGATTGAAATCATGATCTACGACTTATGATATTTTTGTTATGTGATTCATATCAAAGTATATTGACATGATTTGTTTATTGCATTGGCATGGGCAACATGAGAGGAGGGGGAAGATTGATATTGTGACTTCGGTCACCAGTGATTTGGTATCACATTTGTGTCTTTGGACACCAGAGATTTGGTATCTCCAGTGATTTGGTATCACATTCGTGTCTTCGGACACCAGAGGTTTGGCACCTCATAGCGTCTCGTCCCTGTGGTTAACACCACCGTGGGTTGGCCCCACTTTTGAGATATGGGATCGACGCCAGTGATTTGGTATCACACGTGGGTTGGCCCCACAACTTGATGATTCGTGACTTCGGTCACCAATGATTTGGTATCACATTCGTGTCTTCGGACACCAGAGGTTTGGCACCTCATAGCGACTCGTCCCTGTGGTTAACACCACCGTGGGTTGGCCCCACTTTTGAGATATGGGATCGTCGCCAGTGATTTGGTATCACACGTGGGTTGGCCCCACAGATGGATTATTCGTGACTATGGTCACCAGTGATTTGGTATCACAATTGTGTCTTTGGACACCAGTGGTTTGGCACCACCAGTGGTTTGGTACCACACGGGGTAGAAAAGGAGTTATGGATGGTTAGGTTGGGTGCATTATACATATATGTTGCTTTGTTATAATTTGTGTAAGTATGTGGTATTTACCCGAGAGAGGGAATATGCACTGAGTCTTGGCGACTCACCTTCTCCCTTATCTTTTCAGGTGATTCGTGAGATTGCGGATAAGGAGCCGGGTGAACTCGAGGAGGCCATGCAATAAAAGTTGGTTTTATATGAACTTCCATTTGGGTATTTTATTTTAATTTGGTTTTCATATTTTATGGATTTGTAATAAGGCCTGTTTAAGTATGTTTTGGATTATTTTTTTTTATGTTTTGAACATGTTCAAATATGGTTTATAAATTTCATGATTATTATAATAAATTGAGCACAAAGTTTTCTAAACTACACAACGCGATGGTTTTTAAAACGTTACCATCGGGTAACATAAATCATTTGATAATTCTAACAACTTAAGTGCTTTTGATAATTTAAAAGATTTTCAAAAAAATAAGTTTCTACAATCAAATGCAAATGGTTTTCAAAGTAATAATTCGAGTTTTCTTAAAATGATATAACCTTTTCTAACTTATGATTCATTTACTTATTTTAAAGTTTTATGTAAATTCAAAGTAAATTTCAGTTTTAACTTATTTTCTACAAATAAAGAATTTCAAAGAGTTTTTCATAAAAATTTAATTGTTAATTCGATTCTTTCAAAAATATTTTCCTTAGTGACATACCAAATTCGGTCGTGGCGTATTGACCGGGTTTGGGGTGTTACAACAAATCATTAGTTATACTTCTTAGTCTAACCTATACATACCCTTTTTAGTTTAAAACTAAGTTATTCAATACCAAAAGAAAGTCGATAGTGCGGTTGACTTCTTCCCAGATCCTTCGAGTCCGTAGCTTGAACCAATAATCTATAAAATAAAAGTAGACAAAAACACACAGTAAGCTGGCTAGCTTAGCAAGTCCTAAGCAATACTATTATCAATATGATGGTAAAACACTTAAACATCCAACTCATGACTTTAAATAAATGTTTCTTATCTTATACATATATATATATATATATATATATATATACATTATAGCCGAATATGTATATATATATGTAACACCAACTTGTACATTTTTTTATACCATTATAGTTATCTAACCTCTTATGCTTTCATTTAATCAATCTTTCTTATCATTTGACCTTTCTATCTCTCAATAGCATCACTTGTATACATCTATAAATACATATATGCACATTCATAATTCACTTAAATATGAATAACACATACATTACAATCGAATTATAATTTCACTACTAAATGCTTAGGCAAACCTGATTCATTAGCTAGAGCCTACTAAACATTACCTGAATCTCACACACCGGCACGAAGCCTGTTGAACTCGAGGTCCAAAATCATAACACCGGCACGAGGCCTACTAGGCATAAAGCCCGAAACATATCACCGGCACGAAGCCTGCTAGGCATAAAGCCCGAAACATATCACCGGCACGAAGCCTGCTAGGCATAAAGCCCGAAACATATCACCGGCACGAAGCTTGCTAGGCATAAAGCCCGAAACATATCAATGTGGTCAATCATTCCACACACATTTCATAACTATATTACATATCCAATTCAACTAAGCTTATTCACATTAAACAAATAAAATCGTTACGTCATTATACAATCCCACAATTCACATCGAGACACTTATTCATATCACATTATCAAATTATGCAATCAATCTAATATACTTATATACATTCGGCTATGACATAAATATGTACTAAAATTTATCAAACATTATCATTTAATATGTTCATAAATAATTCTTTGATATATTTCAGCTTAAGGACTTACCTCGACTGTCGGCGGACCGCGTAGACCGGCTATTCAATAACCTTCGTCTTTCCCCGATCCAAATCCGTTTTTCTTTGTTCTTGATCTAAACACATTAAAATTTAACTCATTCAAGTAAATTTCATTTCAATTTAGTCTCAAATCACATAAATGGGCAAATTACCCTTTTACCCCTAAGGTTTCATATTTTTACACTTTAGTCCTAATTGCACAAAACACAAAATACACATTATTTCAATACCACACTCAAGGGCCGAATATGTATAAGGACTATATAAGTCCATTTCTTTCATTTATTTTACAATTAAGCCCTCTCAAATTTTTACTTTTACAAATTAACCCAAAATACTCAAATTTACTGAAATTTCAAATGCAAAATCTACTAATCTTTAACATATCATTTACATAAAATCATAAAACACCAAAAATCACAAGAACCTAGCAATGGCCGAACCATGATCATTTTCAAAAATTCTAACATGGGTCAACAACAGTTCAAAGCAACGATCTCAAAAACGTAAAATTTATCGAAAACTAACTAAAAACTCACCTTGAATTTTAGCTTCAAAGTGCCAAAATTTCAAAGAAATAAAACCCTCCTTCCTTTCTCAACATTCGGTCATACAAGAGTGGAAAAGATGATGGCTTTGTTTATGTTATTTTAACATATATATTAGGTAATTATTCAATTACTAATTTAACCTTTAAAATGAATTAAAACTAATGTATAACTTAAGGTTAGTTATGACAATTGCCGCCCACTAACCTAAAAATGGGCTAATTGCCCTTTTAATACCCCATGTCAAGAAGCCATCATCAAATAGGCACTTTCTACTATAGATTGCAACTTTTTGACTTTACGCGATTAAGTCCTTTTTCTAAATTAAACACATAAACAATAAAATTTTTCTACGAGACTTTCAAACACAGTAATTCACATATAATAAACACAAAATATACATTAAAAATATTCCTCGGACTCGGATTCGTGGTCCCGAAACCACCGTTCTGATTAGGGTCAAATTCGGTCTGTTACACATGCCATAACAATTAAGACAAAATCGAATGAACGAAACCAAATTAACGTTTTAAAGGCCTTATTACAATACCAAAATCCAAATTAAAGTAGTAATGATCCAAAATAATTATTAAAGATAAAATTAACTAAAAACGTTATGCATGGCCACCTCGAGTCCACCTCGGCTCCATATCTGCGGTCTAAGGATTACCTGCAAAAATTAACGGAGGGGTGAGTAACCGAGACTCAGTGTGTAAATCCCCGTCCAAGTGAGCTTTGGGCTCTCACACATTTTCATACATTATGCAAGTATGCAATGCAGCCCAACCAACCTATTATGTCCAACCTCCATATCTCCTGAATCTACCCAATATCTGTGGCACCTAGCCACTGGTGGTACCTAACCACTGGTGGTTCCAAACCACTGGTGACAAAAGTCACAAATAATAATACGTGGGGCCAACCCACTTGTGGTACCAAACCACTGGTGACAATCCCGTAACAAATATATATCTGGGGCCAACCCACCGTGGTACCGAACCACTGGGACGAGTCACAAATCATCATATATGTGGTACCAAACCATTGGTGGTTCCAAACCACTGAGACTTAGTCACAAGATATAGTATGTGGGGCCAACCCACTTGTGGTACCAAACCACTGGTGACAGTCTAAAAGAGATCATGTTTCATCCTTTTTCACCTCATATCCCAATTTGATGTTCATGTTTAACAGTTAATTAACATGGTATGCTCAAGCTTACAATACATGCATTCATTGATAACAGAACATAGTAGAACTTACCCAGAGTCCTTGCTTTTACCCACAAGGGTATTTTAGTGACCAATAACGTCACTTCGGCTTTCAGACATTAGTTACTAACAAAATAACATACGAAGTGTGTGAAAGTTACACACCTGATAACACGTAATACCATGCTCTCTATGTCGATACTCTCGCTAATCGGAACTACCGCTATCTGCCTACGACTCTGCTCAGAAGCTGGCCCGCAACCCGGTGGCCAATCTCGAACTGCTGACACTGCTCGCTTCTTAAACTTAGGGGTTGGGGCTATGGGTCTAACCCCTTCCTTCGCTTGGCTAACGCTTGGGTCCATGAAAATTTCTTGGTCAATAGATCGGATTAACGCATTGAATAAGAAACAAATAGGAATATGTACAAAACGCAAAGATCCCTTACCTAGACCAACAAATCCCGGAGGTTCAATGACTTGGATCAAAGCACCGATTGAATACTTAAATCGACTAACACTGCGTATACCTTAACACCCTTCAATCACCAAGTAGATGCCGAAAGAACGCGAAGACAAGCCCCTCCTTCAATCGGCCAAGAATCAAAAGATAAGATTAATGCCTTCGGCCTTAGAAAGAAGAGAAAGGAGATTTAAATCGAGAGGGGGAGCACTTACCACGATCAAACCAGAATCCGTTTGCCAAGTTGTGCAACAAGGTGACGGCACTTTACTGATCAAAAGAAACGAAAGAGAAGAGATAAGCACTCAGGGAAGATTCTGCCACAAGAAGCATAGAGGAAAAAGAACAACTCAAGAAGAAAGAAGAGGAGATAGATTTCGGTTCATGAAAGAATAAAGAGAAAATTGCGAAAAGAATTCGGCTGTGGAGGTTCGGCTAAATAAGAAATAGAAGGGATGAAAAGAAGAAATTGAGAATGAAGTTTCGGCTCTTGCTGATGCAAATAAAAGAAAAGAAAAAGAGAAATTGTAAAATGATAGGAGGGTTCGGCTACAAGATTGGAATGGAGCGAAGCATAGTCTAGAATACCTGGGGGTTTTCGGCTTTTGCTGGTAAGGCAAAGAACCCAAGTTGCTGAAAATACAATTAGAGGAAGAGAAAAAGAATTGATTTTGGTTGAACTGAAGAAGAATGAATGAATGACACCCTTGGGAATTTCGGCTACTCAAAGAAATGCACCACACTGCCCGAAATGCAAAATACTCTACTGCCGAAACACACCACAAAAGAGTTAAACACCTAAAGCTAACCCCTCTTGAATTTTCGGCACACCCACACACTCCTAAAATCGAATGCCCAACAACACCTAGCCACTTCCAAAATTTGGCTAGCACCTCACACCTCTTCAATCCCTTCTTTTTCTCCTTAATTTTCTCCTGATCACCCATCGAAATTGTTTGAAAGTTTCAAACCCCACTTCTTACTCCTGTCCATACATTTGAATTATTTGACTCAATCAACTCTCTTCTTTTCAAGCATCCCAGCCGAACTCCATCTCTGCTCCCCTTGACCCCAAAAAGAATTCTTAAAATGAGGAATACGCGACTTGAACCTACTCCCTCCAACTCCCTTGTGGCGTCACCTACCTCAACCTTTAAGTGGCGCCTCCTTACCACTTTACTAAGGCACTTCTTTTTGTCATCCAACATAAACAATATCCCTTAAGGCCTAATTCAGCTAGCTTCCCTTAAAAGTGCCCAAAAAGCAAATTTTCTCTAAGGCTCCGGCTTACCCCTAAGTCATTCCTGGACCCTAAAGTACCTTCAACTAGCATGACAAACATTGCATTCACAAACAAACACATAAAATGCAAAGGCCCTAATTTAGGATGTTACGGTTCTACCCCCTTGAAATAATTTCGACCTCGAAATTACCTGTTTAAAAGAGATGAGGGTATAGCCGCCGCATAACATCCTCTGGCTCCCACATAGCTTCTTCTGCTCCATGGTTCCGCCACAACACCTTCACCAAAGGAACTGATTTTTTACACAATACTTTGACATCCCGATCCAAGATCTGCACTGGTTTTTCTTTAAAAGATAAGTCTGGGCTTACTTCAATTTCTTCTACTGGTACAACATGAGACGGGTCTGAACGGTAGCGTCTTAACATCGAAACGTGAAACACATCATAGATCTGACTTAATTCTAAAGGTAGTCCGAGCTGATAGGCTACTGGTCCTACACGCTTCAACATGCGATGTGGCCCGATAAATCTGGGGCTTAACTTGCCCTTCCACCCAAACCTAAGCACTTCCACGGTGACACCTTTAAGAACATGTGATCACCCACCTCAAACTCTATGTCCTTACGCTTTAGACCGGCATAAGACTTCTGTCTGTCCGAGGCTTCCTTCAACCGAGTCCTAATTAACTTAACCTTGTCTTCCGTTTCAGCAACCAATTCTGGACCCAACAACTGACGCTCACTCAACTTTGTCCAACATGTAGGAGTACGACACTTCCGACCATACAACACTTCATACGGTGCCATCTGAATACTAGATTGGTAGCTATTGTTATACGCGAATTTTGCCAACGGTAGAAATTCTTCCCAACTACCTCTGAAGTCTAAGACACAGCCCCTCAACATATCTTCCAAAATCTGAATCACCCTCTCCGACTGCCCATCACACTGTGGATGAAACGCTGTGCTGAAATCTAACCTCGTACCCAGCGCTTGATGCAACGCCTTTCAAAATCTTGACGTAAACCTAGGGTCCCTGTCTGAGATGATAGACACTGGTACCCCGTGCAACCTTATGATCTCTGCTATATACAACTTAGCCAAGTTTTATAGAGAGTAGTCAATCCGTACCGGTATGAAATGAGCGGTCTTCATCAGACGGTAAACTATTACCCAAACCGAATCCTTCTTAGTAGGCGTAAGGGGTAGCCCACTAAGAAAAATCCATCGTGATCCTTTCCCACTTCCACTGCGAAATCTTGACTGGTTGCAACAATCTCGAAGGCAACTGATGTTCTGTCTTTACCTGCTGACACGTCAAACACTTACCCACATATTCAGTTATTTCTCGCTTTAGACCTGGCTACCAAAACTGTTCTCGCAAATCCCGGTACATCTTACTACCTCTAGGATGCTTAGCGTATGGACTGCTATGTGCTTCCTGAAGAATCTCCTGCCTCAAATCCACATCTTTTGGCATGCAAACCTTCCCACAGAAACATAAAACACCATCGCTGTTCAAACTGTACTCCTCTAATCCACCATTCTGCACTTGCAGAAGTCGAACGCTCCAGACATCATCTGTTAACTGTTTCTCTTTAACCTGATTCACCCATGTCGGCTTCACTTGCAGTTCCGCTATTAAACTTCCGTCTTCGTATAAACTAAGGTGGGCAAACATTGCTCTCAAGTCTAATATTACCTTACGGCTCAACGTGTCTGCCACCATGTTAGCCTTACCCAGATGGTACTCAATCGAGCAGTCATAATACTTCAACAACTCGATCCACCTCCGCTGTCTTAAATTCAACTCCTTCTGGGTAAGGATGTATTTTAAGCTCTTGTGATCCGTGTAGACGATGGACTTCTCCCCATACAAGTAATGTCTCCAGATCTTTAGGGCGAAAACCACTTCAGCCAACTCCAGGTCATGCGTCGGATAATTTACCTCGTGAGGTCTTAATTGCCGAGAAGCATATGCTACCACCTTCCCCTCTTGCATCAGCACACATCCTAACCCCGTATGCGACGCATCACAGTAAACGGTAAACTCCTTCCCTGCCTCAGGCTGAATTAACACCGGAGCTTCTGTCAGAATCCTCTTTAACTTCTCAAAACTTTCCTGTTGCTTGTCAGACCACACAAACGGAACCCCTTTCCTTAACAACTTGGTTAACGGTGCTACAATCGAAGAGAACCCTTCCACAAACCTTCTGTAATACCCCACCAGACCAAGAAAACTCTGAATCTCCGCCACAGACTTAGGTGGTTTCCAGTCCAACACAACTTCTATCTTCCGAGGGTCAACCTTAATCCCCTCAGCTGACACCACATGACCCAAAAAGCTAACTTCCCTTAGCCAGAACTCGCATTACTGAACTTAGCGAACAACTGCTTCTCCCTCAGAATTTGCAAAACCACTCGAAGATGCGAATCATGCTCCTCCTCGGACTTTGAGTACACCAGGATATCGTCTATAAACACCACGATGAATCGATCCAGATAGGGTTGAAAAACCCAGTTCATCATGTCCATAAACGCTCCTGGTGCGTTGGTCAATCCAAACGGTATCACCAAAAATTCGTAGTGACCATAGCGAGTACGGAATGCCGTCTTATGAATATCCGCCTCCTTGACCTTAAGCTGGTGATACCCCGACCTCAGATCTATCTTGGAGAAGACTGATGCTCCCTTAAGTTGGTCGAACAGGTCATCTATCCTCGGCAATGGATACTTATTTTTGATCGTTAACTTATTCAACTGACGGTAATCAATACACATTCACATTGATCCGTCCTTCTTCTTAATGAATAGCACCGGTGCTCCCCAAGGCGATACACTCGGTCGGATGAAACCCTGATCTAACAATTCCTGAATCTGCGCTTTCAGCTCCACTAACTCCTTCAGTGCCATTCTATATGGGGCAATAGACACTGGCGCTGTTCCCAATAGGAGATCAATACCAAACTCCACCTTGCGATCCGGAGGCAATCCCGGAAGCTCTTCTGGGAAAACATCAGAAAATTCCTTCACCGTTCGAACATCCCCCACCGCTGATTCCTTGACCTCCAAAGCACAAACATAAGCTATAAATGCCTTACATCCTTTTCTCACCATTCTCTCGGCCTTCAAAATGGATACCACATTAGATAGGTAATTCATTCTCTCGCCTATCACCACCACCTCTATACCCTCAACAGTTCTTAACACCATACGCTTGGCTGCACAGTCCAGATTTGCTTGATACTTCACTAGCCAATCCATACCTAAGATCAAATCGAACTCCCCAAACGGCAATTCCATCAGATCGGCCGGAAAAACTACCCATTGAACTTCCAGAGGTACATCCTTAAACAGCTTATTCACCACTACAGTTTGTCCTAAAGGGCTAACTACAGTCATCTCCCTAGAAGAAGTCTCAAAGTCTAAGTTCAGAGTTCCCGCTATAGTACTAGCAACATAAGAGTGCGTCGAACCAACATCAATCAAAGCAGTATAAGGCAATCCATAAATTAGGAATGTACCGGTTATGACGTTTGGTGCGTCGCCCTCCTCTCGACGCCTAGCTGCATAGACCAACCCAAGCTGTCTCGCATCTATATTCCCAGCACCTCTGCCCAGTGCTCCACGGCCCTGACCGAAACCATTACCTCCTCTGGCTGGACCACGACCCCTCTGCGGTTGCTGACCATCTCTTCTGAATTATGCACGTCCTTGACCCTCAGACTGTGCCCTAACTGGCCTCCATGGGCAATCCTTTACCCGATGATCCATCGACCCACATCTGAAGCATCCTCTATTACCTGCCTAACACTCTCCCGAATGGAATTTTCCGCATCGAACACACTGTGGTGGCCACTGAGCAGCAACAGGCTTCGCAGCTTGACTCGGCCTGCCTAATCTAGACCTCTTCTGAAAACCCCCAGTAGACCTTGATGGCCCGAAACTCCTTTTATTTCTATTTCTTTCCTGATTCTGCTTTTCAGACTGCTTCACCTCCTCGGCTATCTTAGCCTTTTCCACAAGAACTGCAAATTCCCTCTCTGGCTGTGAAGCAATCAACACTCGTAGCTCATCTCTCAGCCCATCCTCAAACCGAACACAACGCTCATGGTCCGTGGCCACAATACCCCTGGCGTAACTGCTTAGCCGTAAGAATTCCGCCTCATACTCGGACACCGACTTACTCCCCTGAACCAGATTCAAAAATGCCTTACGCTGCGCATCCACATAACTTGACCCGACGTACTTCCTCTGAAATGTTGTTTTAAAGAGATCCCAGGTGATATCATCAGCCATCGTACCATCCCTAACCGTGAGCCACCACTGATAGGCCTCGTCTCAAAGAAGAGACACAACTCTTTTCAACTTCTCCTCTGCTGTGAAATCGAGATCATCCATTATACGCTCAGTTGCTTCTAACCAGTATTCAGCTACGTTGGGAGCTACACCAGAAACGCCCCTAAATATTTCTGCTCCATTGGCTCGGAGTCGTTCAGACACAGATTTCCGAGCCCCCGTACCCATGCCTGCTCCAGCAACTCTCTCCAAGACCCGTAGCATCGCCTGAGACACCGCATCGTCTCCACCCGTTTGGTCCTGAAACTCTGCTTCTGCACCTGGCAGTAGCGGTACCTCATTTCTTGACCCATGACCAGACCCCACTGGTTCCGACACAGTAATCCTACCCCTACCACGACCACGTACATTACACCCACGTCCTCGAGTGCTCATGACTAACGTTCGCGATTTAATCTATTTAAGAGTTTTATGAGTTAGCTTTTCTTCCACTGTTTATTACCGAACAATCTTATGAGTATATTATCAAAATAGTTTTTTTTACGAATGCATACATTCCTACAGGCTTCAGTCTCTAAGGTAAATTTCCTAATACTAGCAATCATATCACGGAACAATTAATCCATACAACAAATGATTAGAAAACTTACCGTTGCGGATCGGTGCCGAAGACTCAGGTGCCATGCTTCCCGAAAACATGTATTTTATCAAAACCATTTTTCAAACCATCTACTGAAAATAATTTGGGCCTTATACTCACAGTCGAGCTTTTGAACTTGGCTCTGATACCACAATTGTAAGACCCCAAACCCGGACAAAACGCTACGACCGAATCTAGCATGTTACAGAAAAGGAAAATTTTAGCAACCGAGTTAAAAATCATGAGTTGAGAAAAATCTTTGCACATCACTATGCCTTTGGTGAAGATTTTAAAACATTGGTTTACTTAAGCCATAGTATAGTTCAGGTTTCGTGATCCAAAGTTGAATTTTAAAGAAAAACTATATGGAGCGATCAGTTGAAAACTACCTTGAGCCTTAGCTTGAAAATTTGAGTTAATTTGTTACTAAAACCCGATCTTAATTAGCCAATTATAAAATCTTAAAATTTAAAGCTTTTAATGGTAGAAAACACCCACTTAGATTGTTTATTAGGCATGCCATAACAATTAAGACAAAATTGAATGAACGAAACCAAATTAAAGTTTTAAAGGCCTTATTACAACACCAAAATCCAAATTAAAGTAGTAATGATCCAAAATAATTATTAAAGATAAAATTAACTAAGAACGTTATGCATGGCCACCTCGAGTCCACCTCGGCTCCATATCCGCGGTCTAAGGATTACTTGCAAAAATTAACGGAGGGGTGAGTCACCGAGACTCAGTGTGTAAATCCTCGTCCAAGTGAGCTTTGGGCTCTCACACATTTTCATACATTATGCAAGTATGCAATGCAGCCCAACCAACCTATTATGTCCAACCTCCATATCTCCTGAATCTACCCAATATCTGTGGCACCTAGCCACTGGTGGTACCTAACCACTGGTGGTTCCAAACCACTGGTGACAAAAGTCACAAGTAATAATACGTGGGGCCAACCCACTTGTGGTACCAAACCACTGGTGACAATCCCGTAATAGATATATATGTGGGGCCAACCCACCGTGGTACCGAACCACTGGGACGAGTCACAAATCATCATATATGTGGTACCAAACCACTGGTGGTCCCAAACCACTGAGACTTAGTCACAAGATATAGTATGTGGGGCCAACCCACTTGTGGTACCAAACCACTGGTGACAGTCTAAAAGAGATCATGTTTCCTCCCTCTTCACCTCATATCTCAATTTCATGTTCATGTTTAACAGTTAATTAACATGGTATGCTTAAGCTTACAATACATGCATTCATTGATAACAAAACATAGTAGAACTTACCCGGAGTCCTCGCTTTTACCCACAAGGGTATTTTAGTGACCAATAACGTCACTTCGGCTTTCAGACATAATAGTTACAAACAAAATAACATACGAAGTGTGTGAAAGTTACACACCTGATAACACGTAATACCATGCTCTCTATGTCGATACTCTCGCTAATCGGAACTACCGCTATCTGCCTACGACTCTGCTCAGAAGCCGGCCCGCAACCCAGTGGCCAATCTCGAACTGCTGACACTGCTCGCTTCTTAAACTTAAGGATTGGGGCTATGGATCTAACCCCTTCCTTCGCTTGGCTAACGCTTGGGTCCATGAAAAGATCTTGGTCAATAGACCAGATTAACGCATTGAATAAAACAAATAGGAATATGTACAAAACGCAAAGATCCCTTACCTAGACCAACAAATCCCGGAGGTTCAATGACTTGGATCAAAGCACCAATTGAATACTTAAATCGACTAACACTGCGTATACCTTAACACCCTTCAATCACCAAGTAGATGCCGAAAGAACGCGAAGACAAGCCCCTCCTTCAATCGGCCAAGAACCAAAAGATAAGATTTATGCCTTCAGCCTCAGAAAGAAGAGAAATAAGATTTAAATCGAGAGGGGGAGCACTTACCACGATCAAACCAGAATCCGTTTGCCAAGTTGTGCAACAAGGTGACGGCACTTTACTGATCAAAAGAAATGAAAGAAAAGAGATAAGCACTCAGGGAAGATTTGGCCACAAGAAGCATAGAGGAAAAAGAACATGTAACATGCCAAACCCGGCCCAAACACCCTTACCGAATTTGGCATGTCACGAAGAAGATTTTATAAAACATGTCGCATATTTTTTTTAAAAGTATAGTTTAAGCATTTATACGGGAAACTTAATAATTTGATAATTTGCAGAAGAAATAAATTTTTAATTAATGCCTTAAGGAATAAAAACCAAAATTTTTCCCCTGAGTTTTATTATTCGAACACATGCCTTAGTTTCAGTTAATCATAAAATCTAAGTGTATGGAAACCCGAAAACAAAAACATAAAACCAATAAACAATAGCCAGTGGCCTTATTACAATAAAATATAAAACCAAACAAATTGAAAGTATTAAGGAAAAATAATTAAAACAACGTCTTTTATTGAGTCATAATAAATCCATGCATGGCCACCTTGCGCTCCTTTCCAGCCCGCTCCGATGCACTAAGTGCTACCTGAAAAAAATGTTAAACAACGGAGTGAGTCACAAGACTCAGTGTACAATCGCTCTTGCACCATCAGACTGGCATTCGCCCCACAGAACAGAATAGCAAAATATCACATATCAGAATTTAGCAATGCCCATCCCAATCCTAGATCCATCCGCTACACACCACCCTTACCTGCCAATCACACCAATGGGGATTTCTACAATCACCCTCGCCGCTACACACCACCGATGGTAGTCATGCTGCAGTTAGCTGCTCATCGTCAGATTTGTGACATAGTCACCAGAACAGATCGTGGCAGAGCCACTACAACAGAACACTTCCCCTTTCATATACATCTAATGCCCAACCCCGAGCAAACATAGAAAACGGCATGCATGTATATCATATCAACTCAGCAGAATCATTTTACTCAAAGAAGATCACAGAAATCACTAACCTGATGAGTCGCCCTTACCCTCCACGAGTTTTCAACATCCATGCCGGGATTTCGGCACTTAACAGAATATAAACAGATTCATATATAAACTAACAGACAACAGAGATGGTGTGAGAAATTACACGCCTGATTACGCTTAATGCTATGTTATCGAAATTGATGGTCTCCCTAGCCGGAATCGCGATTATCAGATCACTATACTGCCGGTCAAAGACTTCACTTTAAGAGATCGATTTGAGTAACCACCCAACAAAGTTAAATGTCAGATTGGAGATAAACCGATTTAATAAAACGACAAAGATAAATCTCCTTACCTAAATTGATTAAATCCCGAAAGTAGTATGATTCGAGTGCTACCAATTTTAGAAACCTACGCGATTAGATCTCCTTCAAATCTCGGAATGCCGCCCATGAAAGAAAACACGAGATTAGCCAACTATCTAGCCATTCGGCTATGGTCTCCAAAAGCCGGAAAAGATTGAAAGAATACACAAATGGACACTTACCTCTACAGATGGTTTCGGCTACCCCTTGCAGAAAGATTCGGCAATCACAGAAGAAGATCGAAGTGTAGAAGATTAGAGATCTAGGAATTTCGGCTTTTAAGAAAATCCCGGAAAAGATGAACAAGAGGAATGCTATCTTACAAGGGATATTCGCCCAATGTGTTTGAAAGAGAAGAGACAAAAAATAACAATGTTTCGGCAATTGATGAGGCTTCAGAGGGTTTCGGTTTTTAGTGAATGGAAGAAAAGATAAACAAATAGGTAGGGAGAATTCGGCTGGCACTCAAAAGAAAATAGAGAAGAGAGGAGAGAAAATAAAATAATCAGAAGAGAGTTTCCCAAAAAAAATCATCAAAATTTCGGCATTCCCACACTTAAACACTCAATCGAAACTTGTCCCTTCAATAAGCATCCTATATTCGGCCAACACTAGCCTCCTAGATTAGCTCCTCATCTTTTCCCCCTTATCTTAATCTGAACTCACATCCAAAAGAAACCTAATTAGCACCAACCCCTCACTCCTTTATCAGCTTTAATATCCACATATTAAAACATTAAAAATCCCCTATATTTTAGCCTTGTTTCCGTCCCCCTAGCCCCTTTATAAGTGCCGAATTTGGCCCAATTACTTGGGCCCCATGCGGCCAAACTTGGGCCTCATTCCTTACTTGCCACTGACGCCCCCTATAGCTCCCCCTTACTGCGCCCATTGCTTTGGGCCACAAGCCCACCTTGATATTTAAACTACAGAGACTATCTTTAAAGCACTAGAGTGTCTACACAGGAATTTAGTCAGGGCCTCAGCCCATTCCTGAGCCCAATCTGGACCCCTAATCCTCAAACTAACACATTAAACATACAACACACCAAAATGCACAGGCCCAATAATTCAAGATGTTACAGTTCTACCCCTCTTAAAGAAATTTCGGCCCTGAAATTTACCTGATCAGAAGAGATGGGGATACTGCTGCCGCATAACATCCTCTGGCTCCCATGTCGCTTCCTCTGCGCAGTGGTTTCACCACAAAACCTTGACCAACGGGACAGATTTCCTTTTCAACACCTTTATGTCTCGATCCAAGATTTGCACTGGCTCCTCCTCAAAGGACAAGTCTGGCCTTACTTCAATCTCTTCCACTGGCACGATGTGCGATGGATCAGAACGATAACGTCTTAGCATCGAGACATGAAACACGTCATGTATCTGCTCCAACTCTGGAGGCAACTCTAGTCGATACGCCACTGGTCCCACACGTTTCTGAAACCAGTTCTGGACCCAACACCTGACACTCACCCAACTCTATCCAATAAGTAGGAGTACGACACCTCCATCCGTATAATGCCTCATAAGGCGCCATCCGAATACTAGATTGGTAGCTATTGTTGTATGCGAATTCTGCCAAAGGTAAATACTCCTCCCAACTACCCCTGAAATCAATGATGCAACCTCTTAACATATCCTCCAAGATCTAGATTACCCTCTCAGACTGACCATCAGTCTGCGAATGGAAGGCGGTACTGAAGTCTAACCTTGTTCCCATTGCCTGATGCAGAGCCTTCCAGAATCGTGACGTGAACCTAGGGTCTCTATCTGATATGATCGATACAGGTACACCATGTAGTCTCACAACCTCAGCCACGTACAAGTTAGCCAACCTTTGCAGAGAATAATCAACACGAACCGGTATGAAGTGAGCAGACTTTGTCAGCCGATCAATAATCACCCAAATCGAATCCTTCTTAGTGGGCGTAAGAGGTAACCCACTAACAAAATCCATCGTGATTCTTTCTCATTTCCACTGCGGAATCTTCACCGGCTGCAACAACCCTGAAGGCAACTGGTGTTCTGCCTTCACCTGCTGACACGTCAAACATTTACCTTTCGCTTCAGACTTGGCCACCAGAATTGCTCTCGCAAATCCCGATACATCTTAACCCCTCTAGGATGCATAGCGCATGGGCTACTATGCGCCTCCCGCAGAATCATCTGCCTTAACTCAACATCCTTTGGCATCCAAATTCTCTTACGGAAACATAGAACCCCCTCACTATTCAAACTATAGTCCTCTCTTTCACCACTTTGCACTTGCCGGAATCGAGCACTCAAGACATCGTCTAGAAGCTGCTTCTCTTTGATCTGAGTAGTCCACACTGGTCTCACTTGGAGTTCAACTACCAAACTGCTTCATGCGGTCTTAACTGTCGGGACGCATATGCAACAAGCTACCCATCTTGCATCAAAACACATCCTAACCTCGTGTGTGACGCATCACAATAGACGGTAAACTCTTTTCCCGCCTCTGGCTGAATTAACACCGGTGCTTCTGTCAAAATTTTCTTCAGCTTCTCAAAGCTCTCCTGCTGTTTGTCGGTCCAAACAAACGGTACTCCCTTCCTCAACAACTTAGGTAGAGGTGCCGCAATTAATGAGAACCCCTCAACAAACCTCCTGTAGTACCCTGCAAATCCCAAGAAATTTCGAATCTCTGCCACAAACTTTGGCGGTTTCCAATCAAATACAACTTCTATCTTTCGGGGGTCAACCCTAATTCCCTCTGCAGAAACCACATGTCCTAGGAAAGTTACTTCCCTTAGCCAGAACTCACACTTACTGAACTTAGTGAACAGCTGCTTCTCCCTCAGAACTTGCAACACCACACGAAGATGTGCATCATGCTCCTCCTCGTACTTGGAATAAACCAGGATATCATCAGTGAACACCACTACAAACTGATCAAGGTATAGTTGGAACACCCGATTCATCATATCCATAAATGCTGCTGGTACGTTCGTTAACCCGAACGACATCACCAAGAATTCATAATGACCGTAGCGAGTTCGAAACGCCGTCTTATGAATGTCCCCTTCCTTTACCTTTAACTGTTGATATCCCGACCTTAAATCAATCTTAGAGAAAACCGAAGCTCCTTTGAGCTGATCGAACATATCATCGATTCTCGGCAGCGGGTACTTTTTCTTAATCGTTAACTTATTCAGTTGACAGTAGTCCAAACACATACGCATGGATCCGTCCTTCTTCTTCACAAATAGGACCGGCGCTCCCCACAGAGACACACTCGGTCGAATAAAACCTCGATCCAACAGTTCCTGGATCTGAGCTCTGAGCTCCACCAGCTCCTTCGGCGCCGTTCTGTAAGAAGCAATGGACACCGGAGCCGTACCTGGAAGTAGCTCTATTCCAAACTCCACTTCGCGATCTAGAGGTAACCCTGGCAACTCCTCAGGAAAGTCATCTACGAAATCCTTTACTGTTCTTACCTCATCGACAGTCACCTTCTCAGCGTCCAAAGCACTGATAAAAGCTAGAAATGCATTGCATCCTTTCCGAATCATCTTAATAGCCTTCAATGCAGATATTACGTTGGACAAATAATCAATTCTTTCCCCTAGCACAACCACCTTCCCGCCTTCCGGGGTACTCAACACCATGCGCTTAGTCTCACAATCCAGCTTAGCATGATGTTTAGCCAACCAATCCATTCCCAAGATAAGGTCAAACTCCCCAAACGGTAACTCCATTAGGTCTGCCCGAAACACTACTCCTTGAGTCTCTAAAGGTACCCTCCTAAATAGTTTGTCCACTATCCTAGATTGTCCTAGCGGGCTAACCACAGTCATCTTCCTAGTAGTTGTTTCAGATTCTATACTTAAAGTCTCAGATACCGAACATGCAACATAAGAGTGGGTTGATCCAATATCAATCAAAGCAAGGAATGGATTATCAGCAATAAGAAATGTACCGGTTATAACGTCCGGTGCATCACCATCCTCCCGTCGACGAGCTGCATAAACTGGACCTGGCCGTCTCGCGTCTACATTACCTGCACCCCTACCAGGTGCTCCACGACCCCGACCAGACCTATTTCCTCCTCTGACTGGGCCACGGCCCCTCGGTAATGGTTGACCACCTCTCCTAACCTGATCAGAACCTCGTCCAGCTGGCTGTACCTGATCCACCTATGGACAGTCTTTTACCATATGGTCCATAGACCCACACCTGAAGCATCCACTAGTTCTCCTTCTGCACTCCCCGAAATGTACTTTCCCGTACAAGTTACATGATCGATTCTGACTCCCAGTAGCAGATGTCAGAGCACGAGCTGGCCCATCAAACCTAGGCCTTTTCTGAAAACTCCCAGATGATCCCAACGGCCCAAAATTTCTCTTATTCCTATTTCGATCCTTATCCTTATTTTACTTCTCAGTCTGCTTCACCTCCTCAGATATTTTAGCTTTCTCGACCAGAATGGCAAAGTCCCTTTCTCGCTGCGGTGCTACTAACACTCTCAACTCATCCCGCAATCCATCTTCGAACCGTACACAACGCTCATAGTCAGTCGCTACAATTCCTCGAGCGTAACGGCTCAAACGCAGAAATTCCGCCTCATACTCGAACACAGATTTACTTCCCTGTACCAAATTCAGAAATGCCTTCCTCTGTGCATCCACATAGCTGGCCCCAATGTACTTTCCCTGAAATGACTCCTTAAGGAACTCCCAGTCAATTCGGTTTGCGGCAGTACCCTCCTTTACCGTGAGCCACCACTGGTAAGCCTCGTCTCGAAGAAAAGACACGACCCCTTTCAACTTCTCCTCCACCGTGGAGTCTAGGTCATCCATTATGCGCTCACTCGCTTCTAA
This sequence comes from Gossypium australe, assembly GCA_005393395.2. NCBI lineage: Eukaryota > Viridiplantae > Streptophyta > Magnoliopsida > Malvales > Malvaceae > Gossypium > Gossypium australe. The sequence goes on from CM016624.1 coordinate 44,363,852, forward strand.
CCAATACTCTGCTGTGTTAGGGGCTACGCCAGAAACACCCCTAAACATTTCCGCTCCGTTGGCTCAGAGTCGTTCAGACACAGATTTTCGAGCTCCTGAACCCGTGCCTGCCCCAGCAACTCTCTCAAGGATCCGCAACATCGCTTGAGATACCGCGTTATCTCTGGCCGCCTGGTCCCGAAATTCTCCCTCTACAGCTGGCAGATTCGGCATCTCGTTTCCTGACCCATGGCCAGACCCTACTGGCTTTGACACGGTCATCCTACCCCTACCACGACCACGCGGCGGACGTCCTCGACCCCTTGTACTCATTCTACCGATTCGCATCTATCTGATTAGAAATTTTATGAATTATTAGTTTTCTTCCACTGATTAACCCCGAACAGTCTTATGAATAATAGTTTTAAGAGTAGTTCTCTTGAATTCGCAGTTATATCTACAATTCAGTCTCAAGTTCGCATCTCCTAGTTCTAAAAAGCACATACATTCAATCACCAAACATCAACATACATATAACATCCATGAACTCACATTCATCACATAAGAGTATTCTCGTCATTTCACTACCCAGGGGTTTTTCCGTAGTTTTTGCCCTACAGGGTATTTTCAAAAATAACGTATCTTGGTGATTTTCTTCGATTTAGAGGTACCTTGGTACATTTTTTAAGGACGAGGGTAATTTGGTAATTTCCTCAAAACAGGGTATTTTGGTGGTGTTGTTGTTTGTTTTTTTTTTCGTTTGAAAGCAGGGATACTTTGGAAAATTTAATTTTGCAAACCCGGTTACTTTTGTAAATCTAAGGGTTTTCGGGTCAGTTTGCAAAACATGGGTATTTTATAAAATTACGATTGTTTTGGGAATTTTCACAAACCAAGGGTATTTTGGAAATTTTGCCAAAACTTGGGGGTATTTTGGTTGCGAAATAGGGTGGCTGGTCCCTTTCGGGTTTTAATTATAGATTTTGGCCTGTCAAGTCACTACGCACCAGGTAGGATTCCGGTGAAGAGGAGGTGAGTCACTAGGACTGCTTAAGTACCAAGCTCTCCCGGAATCCAATCCTAGACATGTGTATGCCTGTTGCCACACCCTAACCCAGCGATTTGTTCACGGGTTTGTTTGGATAGACTAAGTCTTATGAATTTAAAGAGTTGTTTAAACTAAGCCTAAAGTCCATCAAATTCTAATTAAAATAATCTACGTCCCATAAAGCCCATAAAGCCCACATACCTATATAATACACAGTGAGTTCAGAATACTTACCTGGCGGACTTGGGCCGGAGACGCAGGTGCCATGCCGAGAAAACCATCCTGTAATATTTATAAACATACATGTTTCCAAAACCCACCTTTAGAAAATGTTTTGAGCCCACAACCCCAAAGCCGAGTTTTGAACCTGGCTCTGATACCAATTTGTAACACCCCAAACCCGGCCAAAACACCCCGACCGGATCTGGCATGTCACTAAGAAGATTTTATAAAACATGCCGCATATTTTTTTTTTAAAAGTATAGTTTAAGCATTTATATGGGAAACTTAATAATTTGATAATTTGTAAAAGAAATAAATTTTTAATTAATGCCTTAAGGAATAAAAACCAAAATTTTGCCTCTAAGTTTTATTATTCAAACACATGCCTTAGTTTCAGTTAATCATAAAATCTAAGTGTATGGAAACCTGAAAACGAAAACATAAAACCAATAAACAATAGCCAGTGGCCTTATTACAATAAAATATAAAACCAGACAAATTGAAAGTATTAAGGAAAAATAATTAAAACAACGTCTTTTATTGAGTCATAATAAATCCATGCATGGCCACCTTGCGCTCATTTCTAGCCCGGTCCGATGCACTAAGTGCTACCTGAAAAAAAATGTTAAACAACGGAGTGAGTCACAAGACTCAGTGTGCAATCCCTCTTGCACCATTAGACTGGCCTTAGCCCCACAGAACAGAATAGCAAAATATCACATATCAGAATTTAGCAACGCCCATCCCAATCCTAGATCCATCCGCTACACGCCACCCTTACCTGCCAATCACACTAATGGGGATTTTTACAATCATTCTCACCGCTACACACCACCGATGGCAGTCATACTGCAATTAGTTGCTCATCGTCAGATTTGTGACATAGTCACCAGAACAGATCGTGGCAGAGCCACTACAACAGATCGTGGCAGAGCCGCTACAACAGAACACTTCCCCTTTCATATACATCTAACGCCCAACCCGGAGCAAACATAGAAAACGACATGCATGTATATCATATCAACTCAGCAGAATCATTTTACTCAAAGAAGATCACAGAAATCACTAACCTGATGAGTCGCCCTTACCCTCCATAGGTTTTCAACATCCATGCCGGGATTTCGGCACTTAACAGAATATAAACAGATTCATATATAAACTAACAGACAACAGAGATGGTGTGAGAAATTACACACCTGATTGCGCTTAATGCTATGTTATCAAAATTGATGCTCTCCCTAGCCGGAATCGCGATTATCAGATCACTATACTGCCGGTCAAAGACTTCACTTTAAGAGATTGATTTGAGTAACCACCCAACAAGGTTAAATGTCAGATTGGAGATAAACCGATTTAATAAAACGACGAAGATAAATCTCCTTACCTAAATTGATTAAATCCCGAAAGTAGTATGATTCGAGTGCTACCAATTTTAGAAGCCTAGGCGATTAGATCTCCTTCAAATCCCGGAATGCCACCCATGAAAGAAAACACGAGATTATCCAACTATCTAGCCATTCGGCTATGGTCTTCAAAAGCTGAAAAAGATTAAAAGAATACACAAATGGACACTTACCTCTATAGATGGTTTCGACTACCCCTTGTAGAAAGATTCGGCAATCATAGAAGAAGATCGAAGCGTAAAAGATTAGAGATCTAGGAATTTCGACTTTTAAGAAAATCCCTAAAAAGATGAACAAGAGGAATGCTGTCTTACAAGGGATATTCGGCCAATATGTTTGAAAGAGAAGAGACAGAAAATAACAATGTTTCGGCAATTGATGAGGCTTCAGAGGGTTTTGGTTTTTAGTGAATGGAAGAAAAGATAAACAAATGGGTAGGCAGAATTCGGCTGGCACTCAAAAGAAAATAGAGAAGAGAGGAGAGAAAATAAAATAATCAGAAGAGAGTTTCCCGAAAAAAATCATCAAAATTTTGGCATTCCCACACTTAAACACTCAATCGAAACTTCCCCCCTCAATAAGCATCCTACATTCGGCCAACACTAGCCTCCTGGATTAGCTCCTCATCTTTTCCCCCTTATCTTAATCTGAACTCACATTCAAAAGAAACCTAATTAGCACCAACTCCTCACTCCTTTATCAGCTTTAATATCCACATATTAAAACATTAAAAATCCCCTATATTTTAGCCTTGTTGCCGTCCCCCTAGCCCCTTTATAAGTGCCGAATTTGGCCCAATTACTTGGGCCCCTTCCAGCCAAACTTGGGCCTCCTTCCTTCCTTGCCACTGACGCCCCCTATAGCTCCCCCTTGCTGTGCCCCTTGCTTTGGGCCACAAGCCCACCTTAATATTTAAACTACAGAGACTATCTTTAAAGCACTAGAGTGTCTACATAGGAATTTAGTCAGGGCCTCAGCCCATTCCTGAGCCCAATCTGGACCCCTAACCCTCAAACTAACACATTAAACATACAACACACCAAAATGCACAGGCCCAATATTTCATGATGTTACAGAACAACTCAAGAAGAAAGAAGAGGAGATAGATTTCAGTTCATGAAAGAATAAAGAGAAAATTGCGAAAAGAATTCGGCTATGAAGGTTCGGCTAAATAAGAAATAGAAGGGATGAAAAGAAAAAATGGAGAATGAAGTTTCGCCTCTTGCTGATGCAAATAAAAGAAAAGAAAAAGAGAAATGGTAAAATGATAGGAGGGTTCGGCTACAAGATTGGAATGGAGTGAAGCATAGTCTAGAATACTTGGGGGTTGTCGGCTTTTGCTGGTAAAGCAAAGAACCCAAGTTACCGAAAATAAAATTAGAGGAAGAGAAAAAGAATTGATTTTGGTTGAACTGAAGAAGAATAAATGAATGACACCCTTGGGAATTTCGGCTACTCAAAGAAATGCACCACACTGCCCGAAATGCAAAATACTCTACTGCCGAAACACACCACAAAAGAGTTAAACACCTAAAGCTAACCCCTCTTGAATTTTCGGCACACCCACACACTCCTAAAACCGAATGCCCAACAACACCTAGCCACTTCCAAAATTTGGTTAGCACCTCACACCTCTTCAATCCCTTCTTTTTCTCCTTAATTTTCTCCTGATCACCCATTTGAAATTGTTTGAAAGGTTCAAACCCCACTTCTTACTCCTGTCCATACATTTGAATTATTTGACTCAATCAACTCTCTTTTTTTCAAGCATCCTAGCCGAACTCCATCTCTGCTCCCCTTGACGCCAAAAAGAATTCTTAAAATGAGGAATACGCGACTTGAACCTGCTCACTCCAACTCCCTTGTGGCGTCACCTACCTCAACCCTTAAGTGGCACCTCCTTGCCACTTTACTAAGGCACTTCTTTGTGTCATCCAACACAAGCAATATCCCTTAAGGCCTAATTCAGCTAGCTTCCCCTAAAAGTGCCCAAAAAGCAAATTTTCTCTAAGGCTCCGGCTTACCCCTAAGTCATTCTTGGACCGTAAAGTACCTTAAACTAGCATGACAAACATAGCATTCACACACAAACACATAAAATGCAAAGGCCCTAATTTAGGATGTCACACATTTACTATTCATTTATCGAAAACATACATAATGTTCCTCAATTGGACCTTCGAGGCCAAAATCGAATATTAAAATTGAGTCGGGACTTAATCAGGATCTCATAAAGTTTTCACAAAGTATACAAAATTTCACTTATGAACAGTACCCACAAGCCCGTGTGGTCAGGCCGTGTGACTTCACACACCCGTGTGACCCTTAAACATGCTCGTGCTTTAGGCTGTGTCTAACTTAAGGTGCTCTCTGACTTGCACACACGCCTGTGTGCTAGGCCATGCCGTTAAATTAATTTTCAAAAATAGGTGCAGACTTTACACGGTCGTATCGCAGGCCCGTGTTTAAGGCCGTGTCATCCACAAGGCTGAGACACACGCCCGTGTCTCTGCCCGTGTGTTAAATTATGGACATTCTGTTTTGCAAATTTTAGAAGTAGGGGACACACGGCCAGATCACATGCCCATGTACCCAGGCCCTGTGTCACACACGGCCTAAACACACGCCTACGTGTCTACCCATGTGGACAAAATAAAGCCATTTCCTAGCTAATTTCTCACCCAAAATTTCCATTTTTCCTGCATCAACACTAACAAATATATTCCAGCCAATTTCAAGTAAAATCCAACCATAACATATATTAAAAACATAAGTGTTTTAGCTACTCAAATGGCTAAGTTATATATACATGTATCATTTATATACCATCATTTAACTACATACCATCATTTAACTTAGTTAGCCTATACATGCCATTAACAAAATAAGATTTTCATTTATACCAAAAATCAAGAAGTTGATAGCGTGATGATATGGATTAACAACCATATGTTGTGATGGTAGCAACTGATAAGGTCTTGTGATGGAATCACATGTCGTTCAGGCGAAGGAGGGGATTGGATCTGTAAACCCAATCCCTAAGTTTAAGAAGCGGGTAGTGTCGGCAGTTCGGGATTGGCCACCGGGTTGTGGACCGGTTTCGGAACAACACCTTAGACAGATAACAGTCGTATCGGCTTTTGATAGTGTCAACATAGAAAGTCTCGTCTTGTCGGTAATCAGGTGTGTAGATCTCTAACACACTAATTAATCTGTACTAAATATATGTTATGGGCTAAAAGCCAGAAAAAGGCTGTATAGTAATCTGTACTAAATATATGTTATGGGATAAAAGCCGGAAAAAAGGGCTGTATAGACAGTCGGATTACCCAAAAAGGGTAGGCAAGGGATGCCAGGTAAGTAATCATAGAAACTTCTCTATGTGTATCGATGCATGTGATAGCCTGTGAACTTTTAGGTAGTATATTGTTTTGGTTCTGCATGTATGTATGCATGGGATAGGGTTGATATGATGAAGGGGAAGAGCATGTTAATAGGTCACTTGGTGATCGGTGATTAAACCACGAATTATAAAGTTAGGTCACAATAGTGATCGGTGGCTAAGCCACATTAAATTCATTCCTGGCTGTTAGGAATAGGCAGCATGGCTATCGATATGGTATGTAGCGATTGGTGGGTTGGTTGTAGAAATCCCTGAGGTGTGTTGATTGGTACGGGCTGGTGTGTAGAGGATGGACTTTTAGGTTGGGTTGGGCCATGTTGCATGTAAATATTTTGTTGCCATTGTGTATGGGCCAAGGCCCATAATGTGTTTGTGGGCCTTAAGCCTTTTATGTGTTTCAGGATTTGCACACTGAGTCTTGGTGACTCACTCCTTTATTTTCCCTGACTTTTCAGATGAGCAGTAGATCATGGACATGGGAGTCGAGGCGGACTTAAGGGGCCATCAAGTCTTTTTATTTTCATAAACTATTTCCGGTTTTTCTTTAAGTTTAAATTTTGGGACTATTTATGTAATAAGGCCTCCATAGCTTAGGTTATCGATTTATAATTGTTAATGTCTTCATTTGTTTTCCTAAATTTATGTTCAGCAAAAGAGCAAAGGTTTTCTTCCAATATCACTTACTTAACGAATACTTGTATAAAGAAACTGAATTTCCAAAGATCATCCAAGTGAAGTTTTTAACGTAAACCCCGTAGCATACCAGATCCGGTCCTAGCGTTTGGGCCGAGTTTAGGTGTTACATTTTGGTATCAGAGCCTAGGTTCAAAAACTCAGCTGTGGGTATAAGGTCCAAAAATATTTTCAAAAGTTGGTTTGGAAAATGGTTTAAAAAAAATATATATCTGTTTTCTGGAAGTATGGCACCCGAGTCTCCGGCACCAATCCACACTGTAAGTTTCCTGATACTTTGCTTTGTTATATGCTGTATTTCTGGTATCTATTCTGTCTGTTTGGTTTGGATGTGATGTTCAGATATAGAGTTGGTTGCATATGAAATATTTGTCTGCTTTATTGGCTAGGTATTTTTGAGTATGTGTAGGAGTTCTAAATTCTAGTTAAAAGTATATAGTGTTATTAAGATCAGAGTGCGCAGCAAGAGCATAGTGTGGTAGGTTGGGATGTGTGACTGTTAGTTTGTTGGAAATTTTGAGGACGAAATTTCTTTAAGGAGGGTAAATTTGTAACATCCCGAATTTGGGCCTAGTAGGATTGAGCGCAATGGGCCTTGAGCGTAGTAGCGTTTAAAATTTTTGGAGAACAAGAGATCGGCTTTAGTGCAAGTTGGGCTGATTGGATAAGTGATTTTAGAATGTTAGAGGGCTTCTATGAAGTCCCGAGATCAAACTTTGGCTTTAAGGAAATTTTGGTTTTCTTTTTAAATGGACTTTAGAATTTGGATATAGATTTAAAATTAGTTGTGCATGGTTTAATATACAAATGGGCTTGTGGCCCAGTGGCAAAGTGGCGCCACTTAAAGAGCAGGGAAGTGGCGTCAACTGAGGAGGCCCAAATTCAAGTTGCATGAAGCCCAATTATTTTAATTAAAATTTTTGCATTATGGTTTTATTCTCCCATTCTCTTCTTTATTTTCGACATTTAGGGTTTTCATCTTCTCTCTTTTCCTCCTTTTCTGAATAAAAGCCGAAAACTCCCTTAAGCATTTTTTCTTTTCACATTTGTCTGCCATAGCCGAATCTGCCCTAGCCTTGTCGAAATTCTTCTTTTTTCTATACCGTTCCTATCACTTCTTTACGTTTGATATTACTCTTTTCTCTCAATCATCTCCTTCTCAAAAGCCAAAACTTTATAGATCTCTTGAGATCATCTTTTCTTTTTGACCTTCTCAAAAGCCGAAACTTCATAGATCTTTTGAGATCATCTTTTCTTTTTGACCTTCTCAAAAGCCGAAACTTCATAGATCTCTTGAGATCATCTTTTCTTTTTGACCTTCTCAAAAGCCAAAACTTTATAGATCTCTTGAGATCATCTTTTCTTTTTGATCTTCTCAAAAGTCGAAATCTTTTAGGAGTTGCCGAATTCTCTATAAAGGTAGGTGCCAATTTCTTCTGATATATTCTTTTTCTCTTTCGGTTTTTAGAAGACAAAGCCGAAAGGCTAATGGATTGTTGGTTTCTTGTGTTTACGTGTTAGGCGGCATCGGAAATCGAAGTAGATCGTCTAGATCTAAAAGCAGGAAATCGCTAGTCTCTAAACTCCATCTCTTTCGAGATTTTAAGGTAAGGGGTTCTCTTTAGATTTTCGTTAGGTTCGTTTATAATAATCGTAATCTTAACCCTATGATATGGATTAACAACCATATGTTGTGATGGTAGCAACTGATAAGGTCTTGTGATGGAATCACATGTCATTCAGGCGAAGGAGGGGATTGGATCTGTAAACCCAATCCCTAAGTTTAAGAAGCGGGTAGTGTCAGCAGTTTGGGATTGGCCACCGGGTTGTGGACCGGCTTCAGAACAACACCTTAGACAGATAGCAGTCGTATCGGCTTCTGATAGTGTTGACATAGAAAGTCTCGTCTTGTCGGTAATCAGGTGTGTAGATCTCTAACACACTAATTAATCTATACTAAATATATGTTATGGGCTAAAAGCCGGAAAAAGGGCTGTATAGATAGTCGGATTACCCAAAAAGGGTAGGCAAGGGATGCCAGGTACGTAATCATAGAAACTTCTGTATATGTATCGATGCATGTGATAGACTGTGAACTTTTAGGTAGTATATTATTTTGATTCTGCATGTATGTATGCATGGGATGGGGTTGATATGATGAAGGGGAAGAGCATGTTAATAGGTCACTTGGTGATCGGTGGTTAAACCACGAATTATAAAGTTAGGTCACAATAGTGATCAGTGGCTAAGCCACATTAAATTCATTCCTGACTATTAGGAATAGGCAGCATGGCTGTCAATATGGTGTGTAGCGGTTGGTGGGTTGATTGTAGAAATCCCCGAGGTGTGTTGGTTGGTACGGGCTGGTGTGTAGAGGATGGACTTTTAGGTTGGGTTGGGCCATGCTGCATGTAAATATTTTGTTGCCATTGTGTATGGGCCAAGGCCCATAATGTGTTTTTGGGCCTCAAGCCTTTTATGTGTTTCGGGATTTGCACACTGAGTCTTGGTGACTCACCCCTTTATTTTCCCTGACTTTTCAGATGAGCAGTAGATCGTGGACATGGGAGCCGAGGCGGACTCGAGGGGCCATCAAGTCTTTTTATTTTCATAAACTATTTCCGGTTTTTCTTTAAGTTTAAATTTTGGGACTATTTATGTAATAAGGCCTCCATAGCTTAGGTTATCGATTTATAATTGTTAATGTCTTCATTTATTTTCCTAAATTTATGTTCAGCAAAAGAGCAAAGGTTTTCTTCCAATATCACTTACTTAATGAATACTTGTATAAAGAAACTGAATTTCCAAAGATCATCCAAGTGAAGTTTTTAACGTAAACCCCGTAGCATAACAGATCCGGTCGTAGCGTTTGGGCCGGGTTTAGGGTGTTACACACACTTAAATTACACATTGTCCCAATATGTATGCCCCAAACAAAGGTAGAAGGTTATTGGAATTCCCTATTGTCATGATTATTCATAATTGCTAGCTAGGGTTGTCCACCTTCTCGTTCAAGCTCGAAATTCTGGTGTAATTATTGCATGGGGTGGCTTGCACAGAAAAAAAACAAACAAAGCAAACATATGAAAATAAAAAAAGAAAAAAAAAGTAAGTCTAAAATACGTCCAAAAATAAGTTCAGTAGTTATTTAGTTACATTCCATGTAAAAATAAAAATATGCAAAGAAATACAACTAAAGGCATGCATCGAAGTTGGTCTCTAACTTCACGATCATCTTTCATTTTCCTCCCTAGCGATCCTTTTGTAGCTCTGCATAGGTGGTTGACGAGGTGACTCGTCCTCGTTGGGGCCATGAAAGACTACCCCTTTAGTGGAGGGATGTTCGTGAGTGAAAACCACCTCGTAATCATCAACATATGGCGTGAGGTCATCGTCTTCATCCTCTTTTTATTATTTTTCTTCTTTTTTATTCCCTTTGTTTTCTTGGGTGGATATAAATCTCGACTTCATCAACCGATGCAGGTCTGTTAGTCCATGCCTTGCAACATAATGGTCTATGTACAGTTTCATCGTATCCATCATCTAAGTGTTGTAGTGCACGGCCTTTAGCAACTCATCGAGTTGCAATTGTATACCTCTAGAAGCCTTCTTTGAAGTAGCTTTCTTCGAGAGGGCTGGAGGCTTCTCCATTTTGTGTTTGCGGCATTGAGTCCACTCTTGAGTTTTCTTTCACTATAGCTCTTAGAATTGAAGGAGCATGGAGTCACCAATTATGGTCCATGTGGGGTGATAGAATTGCTTAGTCAATTCCATCACCACCCCCACTTTACGACATAAATCCACAATTAGGTGGAGAAAATAGATATTGACCTTACCACCCACCACACATTTCCACATCTCTTTGAGGATCCATGTTCCTAAACAGATTCACTTACATTGTAAAATTGAAAACAACAATACAAATCAAAAGATGTTAACCATGTTAGTATTAAGTATAAGGCTAACACGAGTGAAAATGAATTGCATTCACATTTTGGCTAGTGTTAACATAATGGCTTAAATTGAAAGATAGAGGAAAATTCTTGCATGATTCCCTTTTTCGTTCTCCCCTATTTTAAGTTAAAAGGCCAAAATGGAATCCTTATAGACAATACAGAAAAATTGTAAATTCATTTCCTCAATGTCGTCATTTTTGTAAAACAAGATGCCATGTAACAGTTCGAATTTGACCCTAATCGGAACTGTGGTTTTGGGACCCCGAATCTGAGTCTGAAATTTTTTAAATATTATTTTCAGTGTTTATTATATGTGAATTATTATGTGTGAAAGTTTCGTTTGAAAATTTGATTGTTTGTGTGTTTAATTTAACAAAAGGACTTAATCGCGTAAAGTGCAAAAGTTACAAACTATAGTGAAAGGTGCTAATGTGATAGTGGCTTTTTAATATGAGGTATAAAAAGGGCAAATAGTCCATTATTAATGTTAGTGGACAAATAAAGTCACCATTATCCTTATTTTATATGTTAATAATATTTAGTAATAAAGGATATTTTGGTAAAGTAATAAAGTTATCATAATATGTTAAAATAAAACAAAATAAAGGCCATTACATCTTTTATTTTTCTTGGCCGAATGTTGAGGAAAGAACAAGGGTTTGGTTCCATTTGATTTTCGGCACCTATAATATCAAATTCAAGGTTAGTTTGATTTCGGTTCTTGATAATTTTTACGTTTTTAAGATCGTTGCTTAGGAATCTTCAAGACCCATGCTTTAATTTTTGAGTTTGATGAATATTTTGAGTTGAGCTATTGTTGATAATTAGTTGTTTATGTTGTTTAAGGATGAATTATGAAACATATGTGTTAGATTAATATGTTTTGTCTTTGGATTTTTGATGAATTTGAGCATTTTGGGCTAAATGGCAAAAATAAATTTTTGAAGGGTTAAAATGCAAAATAAACGAAATGTAGGGACTTGTATGACTATAGGGAAGATCCGGCCCTTAATGATTTCCTTTAAATTATGAGTATTTTGTGTTTTGTACAATAGGGACTAAATTGTAAAAGTTGTAAATGTTAGGGGTAAAATGGTAATTTGCCCATTTATGTGTTTTGGGACTAAATTGAGATGAAGTGTGCTTGAATGGGCTTATTCTTAATATGTTTAGATTAAGAACAAAGAAAAACGGACTTGGATCGGGGGAAGGCAAAAGTTATCGAATAGCCGGTCTTCGTCGTCCGTCGATAGTCGAGGTAAGTCTTTAAGAAAATACATGTCGGAAATTATTTATGTAATCTAAATGCTGAAATTGGGAAATTATGGAGAATATATATGAAATTGCTGAATGTGGGTTAAGCATAATATGTGAATTGATTTTTATTAATGTAATGTGGTTAAATTTAATTGAAATTAATATGTGATAGTAATACGAAACATATGTGATATATGTGTGATTTAGGTATCATGAAATGTGTAAGAAATGGTTTAATTATATTGATACTCGGGCTTCGAGCCTAGCAGGCCTTGTGCCGGTGATCTATATCGGGCTTAATGCCTAGCAGGCATTGTGCCGGTGAATTATATCGGGCTTATTGCCTAGTAGGCTAAATGCCGGTGTTTAAATCTCAGACATTGAGTCTAGCAGGCCTAGTGCCGGTGTGTGTGATTCGGGCAAATGCCTAGCAGGTTCTATACCGGTGAGCTGCAATTCCGAGCTTAGATTATGTAATAACAAAGTCATGAAACAAATCGAGTAAGCCTAAGCTTATGATAATGATCTTGTTAATTCGGCCATAAGGTATGTGTTTTTCATACTTATGTGTTATATATGATGCTAATGAACAAATAAAATGATGAAAGAAATGTGTTATACATTTGGTTGTTGGAATTTGTATATAAACTATGCCATGTGGATATTGGTTACTTGAAAGCTTGAGAGTGGTTGAAAATGTTCATGTAGGTATATCTATATACATAGATATGAAACACCCCAAACCCGGCCCACGAGCCTTGACCGGATCTGGTATGTTCCCCGGTGTAAACCGTTTCAAATTCTTTTGTGACTAAAAAAAAAAAACTTGTGTGTTTTGAAAGAAAATTTGTTTTGGATTGGGCTTGAGTTGAAAATGAGTTTATTTGATTAAAAATCCTTTAGCTTTAGGTGACAAAACGTTTAGGGTTGGTTTTGATAATAAATTTACTTAATCTTTCAATTAATAAATATTTGTAACATAATAAATCAAAGTGAAGTAAAGAAATTCAACTATGGCCTTATTACATCAAATAATTCCAAAATTAAAATTTAAATTACTTAAAATAAAATAAAAGTCCAAATCGTAAATTTCTTGCTGTGCATGGCCACCTTTAAGTTCCTGCCGACCCGGTCCATTACTGCTCATCACCTGAAAAATATTCCCCAACGGGGTGAGTCAAACAGACTCAATGTGTACTCAACACTAAGAATTAACATTTCAGGCATGCATTATCATATCACATACATATTCATATAACAGGTAAAAAAACAATGATGCAACCCAAACCCAAACCTAGTTCGCCATCCGCTACACTTCCCCGTACCAACCTGTACATCGTGGGGACTACTAAGTCGACCCTCCTTCCGCTACACTCCATCGAAGGCAGTCGCTGCAGTCGACGTGCTCATCGCCCTTATAAAATTCGTGGTCTTAGGTCACCACATTCAGATTTCGTGGTCTTAGGTCACCACATTCAGATATCGCGGTCTTAGGTCATCGCATTCAGATTTCGTGGTCTTAGGTCACCACATTCACTTCCCCTTTTCAATAACCCATATGCCCAAATCATATTATGCATTAACATGCCAAAGTTCACATTCTTATCATTATTCTCATGTTTATAACATATTTCATAATCCTATTGGGAGTAGGAAATTTACCTGAGTACTTTGTACCATAGCATGGTACTTAGCCATATTTTCACATTCTTAATATTACATTAATTTAAACATAGCCATGAACATATCAAAACTTAGGGTAGGGTACACACTTGATTTGCTTAGGGTTTCCAATCCAAATCCCGAAAAGCTTGATCTAATGCCTTAGATCTTAGATCTCTACATTTAATCAATCATTCAATACTTAGTAAAGAACCATTCGGCCATAAATCCAAATCCTAGTAGGATTAGTACACTAAAACTTACCTTGCAATTTCCAAATCCAGAAAGTATTCCTTGCCTTATATGTCTGTCGAAATCCCTATAACTTCATGTTAGATCAATTTCTAACATTTATTCATAACAAATAACCCTTAGCCGAATGTTAAATATGACTTACCTTGTGGATTTTAAATCCCGAAATTCACCGAATAACTAGGGAACACGTGGCCTATGGTGTACCTTCAGGAAAAGAACTTCTCCTTCCTTGTAGTTGACACTTAGTAAATCCCGAAAGATCTCTTCAAGGTTTCGGCAACAAGAATATTGATGGGATTAGTCCTAGATTTCGACAAATCTAAAAGAAAAGAATAGAAATCAAACTTGTTCTTACCTTTGAAGAAATCGACAACACCTAAGCTTGAAGCCACTTAAGATATTCGGCTGTGGCCTTAAAAGGCTTACTTCCGGCTTTTGGAGGGATTAGAAAGAAAAGAGAAGGAAGAATAAAGATGGAGGATTCGGCTAGAACACAAGGTATTTCGGCTTCGACTAACAAAGAGAAGAAGAATAAAAACTGTAGGAAATTCGACAGAGAGAGGAGAATTTGCTTAAGAAATTCGGCAAAGGAAAAGTGAATGAATGAATGGCCTCTCTTTTCCTTTTATAGCCGAATTTACTAGCTAGAGTCCCTTACTTGGCCACCACTCTTCTATTTTGATAGCTTTATCCCTTGAATTATCACTTTATTAAAGGAATTTAATCCAACAATTATCTCTTGAAAATAATGATAAATAAATCCCTTATTTATCCTCTATTTATCTCTTAAAAATAAAAGAATAAAAGCTCCTAATTTATAGCCATGTGCCGTCCACCTCTCTACTCCTGGAAGCAAAAATAAAACTTCTTTTATTTGCTTCCCAAGTGACTCGAACTCAGACCCAACACCCTTGCATGTGGCGCCATTTCTAGAGGCCCTAAGTGACATCTTCAGGCCACTTTTCCAAGCCTGCTTGTGTGTCAAATTCCTCCTACTAATTTTCTTAAGGCCACCTTGCCTTAATTTCCTCTTTTTAAACCTTAAAATTTGACATTTCTTTACATTTCCAAGTTTCCAAAAATTTTCGTTTGCCTCCTTTAAACTTAACATTTCCTTACATTTCCAAGTTTCCCGAAATGTTTATTTTCCTCTTTTGAATCATTTCTAAATCATTTCCTTACATTTCCAAGACATTTCCCTACATTTCCAAGACAAGACATTTCCTTACATTTCCAGGACATCTCCTCACATTTCCTCACATTTCCTTACATTTCCTTACATTTCCATACATTTCCTTACATTTCCATACATTTCCATACATTTCCTTACATTTCCTCATATCTTAGGGTTCCTAAAACTCCTCAGAACACATCCAACACACCCACTGAGCCCACTATCTCATGAATTACGCACGAACGCATAACCCCTAATCTAGGATGTTACAGATATGTGTTTGTATATTCGGTAAATGGTGTACTTTGGTAAGAAAATAAAAGTTGTTAGATTAAGTGAGGTAATGGTATTCGGCTATGGTGAATTTATAAGTTAAACTACGTATATTTAATGTCTTGAATCGATTGTTTAAAAATGCTTGGATGATTGAATGTTATAATACAGTTGCTTAAGACTTACTAAGCTAGTGAGCTTACTCCATGTGTGTTCATTGTTTCGTTTTATAGATTTTGATCAAACTACGAGCTCAGGGGATCGTCACTGAAGTCATTCACACTATCGGCTCACTTTGGTACCTATAATGTTTAGACTTTTGATCTTAAGGCATGTATAGGCTAGCTAAATATTCAAATGATACTTTGTTAATGTATAAAAGCCATGCGAAATTGGCTTGTTTTAAATGTTAATATTCGATGGTTTATTCAATTTTTGATATATTATGCGTGTATGTTTTGCTTGGAAGATGAATGAATATGTGATATATATTTCATGCTAAGTAGTTTTATTAGTATATGAATGATTAATGTGAGGTCATTAAGTATGAATTTTGTTAACTCTTAGAAAGTGGATGTATGTAATGAATTATCAAGAATGGAATGGGTTTTGGTATACATGGTTTTCGGATATATATATATATATATATATATATATATATTATAAAGCATCATTAGATTTACGCAAAGTAGTAAACGTTGGGTAAATGTTTAAGTCATGGTAAGTGGTATGTTAATTAAGCGTCGTTTAGGATTTATGTGTATGTATTAGCTTCGGTCATTTTATGAAATAAGAATTTCGTTATGCAATAGGTTTGGCTAATCTTGTGAGAAATATCTATATGTAAATATTATGCTTTAAGAGTTAATTGTTTGATTTCACATTCTATAAATAAGTAGCATGCGATTAGGTGAATTTCAAGTTGTTACATGTGCTCAAAATGTCTTAGAATAATATGGTAACTTTTGTTATGGGAATTAAGTCATGTGAATTGAATGGTTCAGTTTAAAGTGAGCATGAATAAAAAAAAATATAGAGTAATATGTACGATTTTTAGTTTATGAAATAAAGGTAGCATTATATGCTTGGATGTCTTAATGTATGTGTATAGAAATTTGTAATGTGTGAGTTACTAAGTTAGAAATGTTCGGTTCGACAATCGAACTTAGATTTGGTTATTAATATTATGGTTTAATGTGCATATGAGTATATGATTACAAGTTAAACTTGATCATTGTGAAATTGGTATTGCCGCATATGTTAATGTATTAAGTTATAATGATAAGCATACGATTCGTGTATGTATTTAGAAGCATATTTTGTATGGCTTTGAAGCATGCTTATTAATGTGTAAATGGATTCGGTTAAATTCTTAGGTACGAATTGTATTTGTACTACGATTAATAATGTATGTTTAATATTTAAACAACCATAAGCTTTATTTATATGAATACTATCTGGATTTGAAACGTAAAGACATTGAGTTTCAGGTTGGAGACCGGGTATTTTTGAAAGTTTCTCCGTGGAAGAAAGTACTTCGATTTGGTCGAAAAGGCAAACTAAGTATGAGGTTCATCATACCGTATGAGATCATCAAACGTGTTGGGCCTGTTTCTTATAGATTAGAGTTGCCCTCTGAACTAGAAAAGATTCATAATGTCTTCCATGTTTCGATGCTTCGTAAATATCGATCAGATCCGTCACATGTGATTTCTCCGCCTGAGATTGAAATCTGATCCGATATGACGTACGAGGAGGAACCGATCCGTATTTTAGCTCGTGAAATGAAAGAGTTGAGAAACAAGAAATTTTTGTTATTAAAAGTACTATGGAATCGACATGGAGTAGAAGAGGCTACGTGGCAGCCTGAGGATTCAATGAGGCGACAATATCCGACTTTGTTTAACGGTAAGATTTTCGGGGACGAAAATCCCTAAGGGGGGAGAGTTGTAACAGTCCGAATTTGACCCTAATCAGAACGGTGGTTTTGGGACCACGGATCTGAGTCTGAAAAATTTTTAAATATTATTTCCAGTGTTTATTATATGTGAATTATTATGTGTGAAAGTTTCGTGTGAAAATTTGATTGTTTGTGTGTTTAATTTAACAAAAGGACTTAATCGCGTAAAGTGCAAAAGTTACAAACTATAGTGAAAGGTGCTAATGTGATAGTGGCTTTTTAATATGAGGTATAAAAGGGCAAATAGCCCATTATTAATGTTAGTGGACGGCCTTATTTTATATGTTAATAATATTTAGTAATAAAGGATATTTTGGTAAAGTTATAAAGTTATCATAATATGTTAAAATAAAACAAAATAAAGGCCATTACATCTTTTATTTTTCTTGGCCGAATGTTGAGGAAAGAACAAGGGTTTGGTTCCATTTGATTTTCGACACCTATAATCTCAAATTCAAGGTTAGTTTGATTTCAGTTCTTGATAATTTTTAAGTTTTTAAGATCATTGCTTAGGAATCTTCAAGACCCATGCTTTAATTTTTGAGTTTGATGAATATTTTGAGTTGAGCTATTTTTGATAATTAGTTGTTTATGTTGTTTAAGGATGAATTATGAAACATATGTGTTAGATTAATATGTTTTGTCTTTGGATTTTTGATAAATTTGAGCATTTTGGGCTAAATGGCAAAAATAAATTTTTGAAGGGTTAAAATGCAAAATAAATGAAATGTAGGGACTTGTATGACTATAGGGAAGATTCGGCCCTTAAGGATTTCCTTTAAATTATGAGTATTTTGTGTTTTGTACAATAGAGACTAAATTGTGAAAGTTGTAAATGTTAGAGGTAAAATGGTAATTTGCCCATTTATATGTTTTGGGACTAAATTGAGATGAAGTGTGCTTGAATGAGCTTATTCTTAATATGTTTAGATCAAGAACAAAGAAAAATGGACTTGGGTCGGGGGAAGGCAAAAGTTATCGAATAGCCGGTCCTCGTCGTCCGTCGGTAGTCGAGGTAAGTCTTTAAGCAAATACATGTCGGAAATTATTTATGTAATCTAATAAATGCTGAAATTGGGAAATTATGGAGAATATATATGAAATTGCCGAATGTGGGTTAAGCATAATATGTGAATTGATTTTTATTAATGTAATGTGGTTAAATTTAATTGAAATTAATATGTGATAGTAATACGAAACATATGTGATATATGTGTGATTTAGGTATCATGAAATGTGTAAGAAATGGTTTAATTATATTGATACTCGGGCTTCGAGCCTAGCAGGCCTTGTGCCGGTGATCTATATCGGGCTTAATGCCTAGCAGGCCTTGTGCCGGTGAATTATATCGAGCTTATTGCCTAGCAGGCTAAATGCCGGTCTTTAAATCTTAGACCTTGAGTCTAGCAGGCCTAGTTCCGGTGTGTGTGATTCGGGCAAATGCCTAGTAGGTTCTATACCGGTGAGCTGCAATTTCGAGCATAGATTATGTAATAACAAAGTCTTGAAACAAATCGAGTAAGCCTAAGCTTATGATAATGATCTTGTTAATTCGGCCATAAGGTATATGTTTTTCATACTTATGTGTTATATATGATGCTAATGAACAAATAAAATGATGAAAGAAATGTGTTATACATTTGGTTGTTGGAATTTGTATATAAACTATGCCATGTGGATATTGGTTACTTGAAAGCATGAGAGTGGTTGAAAATGTTCATGTAGGTATATCTATATACATAGATATGTGTTTGTATATTCGGTAAATGGTGTACTTTGGTAAGAAAATAAAAGTTGTTAGATTAAGTGAGGTAATGGTATTCGGCTATGGTGAATTTATAAGTTAAACTACGTATATTTAATGTCTTGAATCGATTGTTTAAAAATGCTTGGATGATTGAATGTTATAATATAGTTGCTTAAGACTTACTAAGCTAGTAAGCTTACTCCGTGTGTGTTCATTGTTTCGTTTTATAGATTTTGATCAAACTACGAGCTCAGGGGATCGTCACTGAAGTCATTCACACTATCAGCTCACTTTGGTACCTATAATGTTTAGACTTTTGATCTTAAGGCATGTATAGGCTAGCTAAATATTCAAATGATACTTTGTAATGTATAAAAGCCATGCGAAATTGGCTTGTTTTAAATGTTAATATTCGATGGTTTATTCAATTTTTGATATATTATGTGTGTATGTTTTGCTTGGAAGATGAATGAATTTGTGATATATATTTCATGCTAAGTAGTTTTATTAGTGTATGAATGATTAATGTGAGGTCATTACGTATGAATTTTGTTAACTCTTAGAAAGTGGATGTATGTAATGAATTATCAAGAATGGAATGGGTTTTGGTATACATGGTTTTCGGATATATATATATATATATATATATATATATAAAGCATCATTAGATTTAAGCAAAGTAGTAAACGTTGGGTAAATGTTTAAGTCATGGTAAGTGGTATGTTAATTAAGCATCGTTTAGGATTTATGTGTATGTATTAGCTTTGGTCATTTTATGAAATAAGAATTTCGTTATGCAATGCATGTATAGGTTTGGCTAATCTTGTGAGAAATATCTATATGTAAATATTATGCTTTAAGAGTTAATTGTTTGATTTCACATTCTATAAATAAGTAGCATGCGGTTTAGGTGAATTTCAAGTTGTTACATGTGCTCAAAATGTCTTAGAATAATATGGTAACTTTTGTTATGGGAACTAAGTCATGTAAATTGAATGGTTCGGTTTAAGGTGAGCATGAATAAAAAAAAATAGAGTAATATGTACAATTTTTAGTTTATGAAATAAAGGTAGCATTATATGCTTGGATGTCTTAATGTATGCGTATAGAAATTTGTAATGTGTGAGTTACTAAGTTAGAAATGTTCGGTTCGGCAATCGAACTTAGATTTGGTTATTAATATTATGGTTTAATGTGCATATGAGTATATGTTTACAAGTTAAACTTGATCATTGTGAAATTGGTATTGCCGCATATGTTAATGTATTAAGTTATAATGATAAGCATACGATTCGGGTATGTATTTAGAAGCATATTTTGTATGGCTTTGAAGCATGCTTATTAATGTGTAAATGGATTCGGTTAAATTCTTAGGTACGAATTGTATTTGTACTACGATTAATAATGTATGTTTAATATTTAAACAACATAAGCTTTATTTATATGAATATTATCTGGGTGAATATGAGAATGTTCGAAAGCTGTGTTTTGTTCGGTAATACCTTGTAACCCCAATCCAGCGACAGATACGGGTTAGGGGTGTTACATGCCATAATAGTTGAAAACCTTTCTAGGGCAGATGTCAATCTCATTGTTATGGACAATCACTAAAGTAGTAGTAGAATATTTTAAGTTGGAGTAAAACTCCAAAATGATAAGTATTGCCACGGGTGCTCATGACAACGAACATAAATTATGCCACCCATGGAACTGAGCAAGATCCCAAATTTCCTCACATAATGAAGTGGCTGGGTCAAAACCACATTCAAGGATGAACGTTTGTCCTTGAAGTGTTAGGAAGAATTGTTCAGCCTCTTTCGATTTAAACTTAATCGAAACATACTTCGGTGGCGGAGGAGGTTTCCATTTGGATCTAACTCATTTTATTTGTCTTGGTGACATTGTAACAATATTTTGCTTTATTTACAATCAATAATTCAATAAAAATATTAACAAACTAGCCTCAATAGCAACAATCCTACAAGAAAAACTAACAAGTTTCCCAACTACTCTAACATGCAATAATTAATTTTTGTAAAAATTATAGCAAATTGAAAGAACAAGAGAGTAAGAAATTTAAACCGTAAGTGATTGTTGATGATGAATACTATTCATTGTGCTCTGTTGTGGTGTATTCATCCCCCATACAAAGGAAGAAAAGTGAAAATAAGAAGGAAAACAAAGAAAAACTAACAATACCAATGCAAAAGATGAAGAGGTTAGAGAGAAAATTGAAAGAAAAATATAAAGGAAAATGTTTAGAGGGAGTTAGGGTTTGCAAATGAGGAAGATTTTGGGATTTTTTAAGGGTTTGGGGATTTTAATAGTGAATATGCACGAGTCGCGATATCCAAAATGGGTATTTTCAAAACCCGATAGGGGTATCACAATACCAAGGTTGGGTATCGTGATATCCCTAAATTTTTGGTCCCTAAATTTTGAAACTTTCCTGGTATTGTAATACGAAGGGACTAGCATCACGATAACCCTGAAGTTTTTGGTCCCCCTTGTTTGAATCTATTTAGGGTATCACGATACCAGTCCATGGTCAAGCAAAAATTTTATTTTGAAACTAGTTGGGATATCGCGATACTAGAGGGCTGGATTGCGATATCCAATAGAGTTTTGTCCTTCCCTTAAAACTACCCGGGGTATCGCGATACCATCCCTTAGGTATCGTGATACCACTATATAATATCCAAAAAAATTCCTAATTCTATATTCTAACTCCCAAACACAAAATTTAACCTATAAAGCCAAAAAATTCAACATGCAGCAAATTTAAAACCTACATTAAATAGGAAAATTAAATGTAGTCTATGCTTGGATTATTCAATTATTTAAAAATTGAGTTTTAATTGCCTAACGGCAAATTACAAATGGAATTTGGGGTGATCTGTTATGCCCCCGAAATGGATTTTGCTTGACATCTTTGAAACTTTTATGCACCTCTTGTTCTTCGATTGACTGAGGCCACTCGAGGATCGCCAACATATCATAACTTTCTTCATCTTTTGAATCCTTCTTGGTGCTAATTTTAGCCCTGCACTTTCACACCATTTTACACAAGCTGCAAGGTTAGTAGTATGATAGAATGACAAATTAATTACTTGGCACTCGTACCTCGGAAAGGTTGACATTTCCTTAGAGATATGGTCCTGCTCAACACACTTAAATTGTAAGAAGTTAAGGCCAAGTCTAAAGGTTACGTTAAACTATTTTAGAACAACCTAACCTTTGATTAATTGAAATTCAACCATCAAAAAACTTATAATAATTTAAATCAAACATAAAATCCAACTTCTAAAACGTAATTGAAAATAAACATACAATAGCATAAGTTTATAAAAAGAATGATAAAATAACTAAAGAGAAAGGACCAAGCTCCTGTCATGTTGACCTACTTAAGTCTGTGGGTTACCTGTAATCCAAACAAAACAACTAATGAGTTTACAACTTAGTGTGTAACTTACATTATCAATTAAACAGTAAAAGAACATATGTGACTTTAGTTCCTCTTTAGTCAGTCAATTCTCAAAATCAGATATAGAAATAAACATGGAGTATCTCAGATACATATGCAGAACATATCAGATACAAATGTAGATCCCTACCTCCATCTGCTACACACCATCTCCGTCCATCCCAACATACCAGATAGGGCATCAAGTACCCTTCCATCCTTACACACCATATAGTGACGGTATGTCACATTTCAAAATAATTATAGCCTAGTTGCCATATCAGAATGTGATAATTCGCCAGAATTACAAATGTACGTGGCTCAGCTGTTGGATTTGGTAGATTATTAAACTACTCACACTTCTTTCTTCATATAGTTCTAATCTCGATGTAGATACATAATTAATAGATATAAGATACAAATATACAATAATAAAGCTTTAGACCATGATCATGTAATGCAATTACATTGATTTATCAGATCTCATAACAAATGTATATATCAGAATAAGAAAATTACTTAGTAACAAATTACGAAATAACAATTTCAATTACTAATTCAAATCATACGAACCCTACGGTAGGCGTACGTTCGATCTGAACGATAATTACGAGCCCTAGAGGAAATTTCTGATTTTTGGCCCACACACCCGTGTGGATTCACACAGCCTGGGTGGTTGGCCCGTGTGGTCCACATAACCTAGCACACAATCCTGTGGCTCAAAACAGTGAGTTACACGGTCTGGAAAATGGCCAAGCACACGCCCGTGTGACTCACAACCTCTCACATGGCCTGGACACATGCCCGTGTCCCTGGCCAATGTGACCCTAATCCAAAACAATGAGTCACACGGCCTAGAACATGCCCGTGTGCCTCCAATATAGAAATAGTGAGTTACAGAGCTGTGTGGCGTCAAGAGCCATGTTTTTCATCATTTGCAATTTGTAGAAAATTAGGTTTTCGTTACACACCGAACACGATTTTAACGTATAAGCTGATGTGAGCTCGTATTCGTTTGTTGATTATGAGTCGCAATAGTTCCCGTTCAAAATTAAGAAGTATCAAAACGATGGGCTAAGTTTAGGTTTAAAATGGGAATGGCTGGCTGTGCAAAAGGGTGTTTTGTTGGTTGGGAATGGGGAAGTTTTAATTCAAATTAAGGGCTGAAGAATGAACCAATATTAAAGGATAATATTGACCCAATTTTTATATTAGCTCTTAGGATGATTATGATAAGGATAACAAAATAAAACTGTGACCCTCTATCTAGCAAGATAAGAACCAGTCGGTATAAGGGTGAACGCCACACTTCTAAGAAGTGATAAGTTCAAAGAAAGAATCAGATTGACACCACAAGGAAGCTTGATAAGTCAATTTGTGTCAAATATGAACAAAGAGATAGAACACTCACAATAATATAAAAATTCATCAAAAGTTCGTACAAAGTGTTTCAAGCCTAGTATTTATAGGTTGTACAAGAAATCAGCCGAATAGGCATGTTAACAATCAGATTGAATGTGCTTAATGACCATTAATTTGTCTAAGACATCCCTTGAGAGTTTCTAGATGTAGGTAACACCAGAAGCCTTGTTCACATTGTGACATTTGCATTCCCAAACAGCCAATTCATTGGACCTTGAAGATTAGCTGAATGTGCATGGAGTTGAACGGTTGAAATGGTGTGAACATGAATTGATGCTACCTGGAAAATCGAATGGTTATGTAGCTTATTATTGCTGCTAGTGTCGTATGAAGAGTCTTCAAGTGTGAATAACAAGAGTTGAATGGCTTCATAGGTGTGAACTTGGTAGCCAACCGATTGGTCAAGTGTGGACACACTTGATGCCTTGGCTTTTCACGAAAAGGCACTTGGGATGTTGTGTTCAGCACCTTCCACATGCATGCACGTCCAATTACATGATGCTCCATAAATGCGGTTCATTGAACATCAATTATGCATGCATCAGCTTGAGACGAAGTTTCTTAGCAGCAGCCAATGTGAACAACCTGACCAACATTAAGACAACATTTAAATGCACATTAAGACAAGATTTAAACTCACTTTAATTTGTTTGAACTTAGAGAAACATTAATGATGTCAAAATTAAGACACATAATTAAAACACATATTAATGATGTTCAAACTAAGACATAATTAAAAACACAAACTAAAATAACTAAAAATGGATAGCAATCCTTATTTCCAGCAACCGAATTAAACACACTAATTTAAGACTTTATTTGAAGCATATTGCATGGGACGCATAGAGTGCATGCCCAAGCTTGATCTGTAACAACCCCAAACCCGACCCATACGTTTCGACCAGATCTGGTATGCTACGGGTTGAACGTTAAAATCTTTTGCTAAGTTGGTTTTAGAAAATCATAAGTTATTAGGCAATATTTGAATAAATAAGTGACATTTGAAAAGAAACCTTGTATTATTATTATTTGGTATAAATAAACCCCTGACATAAATTCATAAGTTGCAAATATTAAAAAAACTACTTAGGCGAATATAAACTATGGGGCCTTATTACCTAAATATTCCCAAAACAAAGCTTAAAGGAAAACCGAAAATAATCTATAGAAATAAAAACTTGATGGCCCCTCGAGTCCGTCTCGGCTCCCATGTCCACGATCTACTGCTCATCTAAAAAGTTAGGAAAAAATAATAGGGTGAGTCACCAAGACTCAGTGTGTAAATCCCGAAAATACATAAAAAGCTTGGGCCCACAAACACATTATGAGCCCTGGCCCATACACAATGGCAACAATCATAATCACATGACAGATAATAAATGATGCAAAGCCCAACCCATCCTAGAATTCCATTCTCTACACACCAACCCGTACCAACCATCACACCTTGGGGATTTCTACAATCAACCCTCCATCCGCTACACACCAAAACGACAGCCGTACTGCCTATTCCTATCAATCAGGAATTTTAACGTGGGTTTTCTACCACCGATCACCAAGTGACCCAACATTTCATTTCGTGGGTTTTCTACCACCGATCACCATGTGATCTAACATTTCATTAGGTGGGTTTTCTACCACCGATCACCATGTGATCTAACATTTCATTAGGTGGGTTTTCTACCACAGATCACCATGTGATCTAACATTTCATTAGGTGGGTTTTCTACCACCGATCACCACGTGATCTAACATTTCATTATGTGGGTTTTCTACCACCGATCACCATGTGACCAATCATGCTCTTCCCCTTTTTATATCAAACCCATCCCATGCATACATTCATTCAAAATCAAACAATATACAACCTAAGAGATTTCAGTCTTTCACATACATCGATATACATAGAGAAGTTTCTATGGCACATACCTGGCATCCTTTGCCTACCCTTTCTGGGTATCGCGACTGTTTACACAGCCCATTTTCTGGCTTTTAGCCCATAACATAACATATATATATATTCATACAGATTATTAGTGTGCTAGAGATCTACACACGACTATTTATACAGCCTCATTTTTCGGCTTTTTCAGCCCCTAATAGGTATAATACAAAATAAAACTGATGTGATAGTGATCTATACACCTGATTACCGTTATAACGAGACCCTCTAAGTCGACGCTATCCGTAGCCAACACCACCGCTATCTGCCTTGAAATCCCGAAAAGAGATATGAGATTCAGGGACTAATGTTTCCGGCTTTTAGATCTAAGAGATCTACTTACTAGAGAAGATTCGGCTACTCCTAGAGGATTCCGTCTTTTAGAAGAAAGAAGAGAAGAGAATAATGGAGTTTTCGGCTTTTAGAAGAAAGAAGAGAATGATGGAGTTTTCGGCTTTTAGAAGAAAGAAGAGAATAATGGAGTTTTCGGATTTTAGAAGAAAGAAGAGAATAATGGAGTTTTCGGCTTTTAGAAGAAAGAAGAGAGTAATTGAGTTTTCGGCTTTTAGAAGAAAGAAGAGAATAATGGAGTTTTCGGATTTTAGAAGAAAGAAGAGAATAATGGAGTTTTCGACTTTTAGAAGAAAGAAGAGAATAATGGAGTTTTCGGCTTTTAGAAGAAAGAAGAGAGTAATGGAGTTTTCGGCTTTTAGAAGAAAGAAGAGAATAATGGAGTTTTCGGCTTTTAGAAGAAAGAAGAGAATAATGGAGTTTTCGGCTTTTAGAAGAAAGAAGAGAAAAGAATAATGGAGTTTTCGGCTTTTAGAAGAAAGAAGAGAAAGAAAAGGTGGAAACCCTAAATGTCGCAAAATAAAGAAGAGAACCCTCCCTATTTATAGAAATTCCGGCTAACTCCTAGCCTTGTAGATAGATCCTACCTTTTCTCCTTTTATCTTCCATATTATCAACTATAATATCTACATTATCTTATTCATATAAATCCTCCTATTTTTGAGCCTTGTTGCCATCCACTCCAACTAATCCAAATGCTGAAAATTTGCTAACTTAAACTAAAAGAATTGGGCTCCATGAAACTTAAATTTGGGCCCCTTATTCCCTTGTATGGCGTCACCTCCTTGCTCCCTAAGTGGCGCCACTGACCATTGGGCCACAAGCCCATTTTGATGTTTTAAACACAGATACTACCTTTTAAACCCTATAATGCCCAAACAGATAATTTTAACCAAGGCCTCTGCCTAAGACTGAGCCCAATTTGGACCCCTAACACTTAAATTAACTCATTACACATGTTCACCCATTAAACGCATAGGCTCAAAAATTCAGGATGTTACAGTTCTACCCCCTTAAAGAAATTTCGTCCTCGAAATTTCCAACTAACTATTAATCGTACTACCCAAGTCTCACCACTACGCTTTTGCTGCGCACTCTAATTCTAAAGCCAAAAGAAACACTTAGTATACTATGGTAGAGTACGCACCGATATTCGCATCTAGAGCGTCCTCGTCCCCTTGTACTCATTCTACTGATTCGCGTTTATCTGATTAGAATTTTATGAATTATTAGTTTTCTTCCACTGATTAACCCCGAACAGTCTTATGAATAGTAGTTTTAAGGGTAGTTCTTTCGAATTCGCAGTTACATCTACAATTCAGTCTCAAGTTCACATCTCCTTGTTCTAAGAAGCACATACATTCAATCATCACACACCAACATACATATAACATCCGTGAACTCACATTCCTCACTTAAAGAGTATTTTCGTCATTTCACTACCCAGGGGTTTTTCCGTAGTTTTGCCCTACAGGGTATTTTCCAAAATAAAGTATCTTGGTGATTTTCTTCGAATTAGAGGTACTTTGGTACATATTTTTTTAAAGCAAGGGTATTTTTGGAAAACAAGTTTTTTTAAACAAAACGAGGGTGTTTTGGTAATTTCCTCAAAATGGGGTATCTTGGTTTTGTTCCCGAAATAGAGATATTTTGATGTTGTTGTTTTTTTTTTTGTAAAGCAGGAGTACTTTGGAAAATTTAATTTCGCAAACCGGGTTACTCTTATAAATATAAGGGTTTTCGGGTAAATTTACAAAACATGGGTATTTCATAAAATCACGGTCGTTTTGAAAATTTTCACAAACCAAAGGTATTTTGGAAATTTTGCCAACTGGAGTGTTTCGGTAATTTCTCAAATTTTGGTAGTTTTACAATTCTGGGGTATTCTAGGAAATTTTCACAAATCAAGTGTATTTTGGAAATTTTACAAAACTTAGGGGTATTTTGATTGTGAAACAAAGTGGCTGGTCCCTTTCGGGTTTTAATTATAGTTTTTGGCCTGTCAACAAATCATCATGGCTAAGGTGAACAGTCACTACGCACCAGGTAGGATTCCAGCGAAGAGGAGGTGAGTCACTAGGATTGCTTAAGTACCAAGCTCTCCCTGAATCCAATCCTAGACATGCGTATGCCTGTTGCCACACCCTAACCCAGCGACTTGTTCACGGGTTTGTTTGGATTGATTAAGTCTTATGAATTTAAAGAGTTGTTTAAACTAAGCCTAAGGTCCATCAATACTATCATACTAGTCTACGTCCGTAAAGCCCATAAACCCAACAAATATATCACATCAAGAGTTAGAATACTTACCTGCATGGATCGGGTGCCGGTAGACTCGAAGGCCATATCTTCATCCAAGACATTTTTTTCAAATTCACATCAACTTTACAAAATATTACTAGACCCATTTCACAGCCCGAGTTTTGAACTGGGCTCTGATTCCAAATTGTAACACCCTAAACCCGGCCCATACATTTCGACCAGACCTGGTATGCTACGGGTTGAACGTTAAAATCTTTTGCTAAGTTGGTTTTAGAAAATCATAAGTTATTAGGCAATATTTGAATAAATAAGTGACATTGAAAAGAAACCTTGTATTATTATTATTTGGTATAAATAAACCCCTGACATAAATTCATAAGTTGCAAATATTAAAAAAAATACTTAGGCGAATATAAACTATGGGGCCTTATTACCTAAATATTCCCAAAACAAAACTTAAAGGAAAACCGGAAATAATCTATAGAAATAAAAACTTGATGGCCCCTCGAGTCCGTCTCGGCTCCCATGTCCACGATCTACTGCACATCTGAAAAGTTAGGAAAAAATAATAGGGTGAGTCACCAAGACTCAGTGTGTAAATCCCGAAAACACATAAAAGGCTTGAGCCCACAAACATATTATGAGCCCTGGCCCATACACAATGGCAACAATCACAATCACATGACAGATAATAAATGATGCAAAGCCCAACCCATCCTAGAATTCCATCCTCTACACACCAACCCGTACCAACCATCACACCTTGGGGATTTCTACAATCAACCCTCCTTCCGCTACACACCAAAACGAAAGCCGTACTGCCTATTCCTATCAATCAGGAATTTTAACGTGGGTTTTCTACCACCGATCACCAAGTGACCTAACATTTCATTTCGTGGGTTTTCTACCACCGATCACCATGTGATCTAACATTTCATTAGGTGGGTTTTCTACCACCGATCACCATGTGATCTAACATTTCATTAGGTGGGTTTTCTACCACCGATCACCATGTGATCTAACATTTCATTAGGTGGATTTTCTACCACCGATCACCACGTGATCTAACATTTCATTATGTGGGTTTTCTACCACCGATCACCATGTGACCAATCATGCTCTTCCCCTTTTTATATCAAAACCCATCCCATGCATACATTCATGCAAAATCAAACAATATACTACCTAAGAGATTTCAGTCTTTCACATACATCGATACATATAGAGAAGTTTCTATGGCACATACCTGGCATCCTTTGCCTACCCTTTCTGGGTTCGCGACTGTTTACACAGCCCATTTTCTGGCTTTTAGCCCATAACATAACATATATATATTCATACAGATTATTAGTGTGCTAGAGATCTACACACGACTGTTCATACAGCCTCATTTTCTGGCTTTTCAGCCCCTAACAGGTATAATACAAAATAAAACTTATGTGATAAGGATCTACACACCTGATTACCGTTATAACGAGACCCTGTAAGTCGACGCTATCCGTAGCCAACACCACCGCTATCTGCTTTGAAATCCCGAAAAGAGATATGAGATTTAAGGACTAGTGTTTCCGGCTTTTAGATCTAAGAGATCTACTTACTAAAGAAGATTCGGCTACTCCCAGAGGATTCTAGCTTTTAGAAGAAAGAAGAGAATGATGGAGTTTTCGGCTTTTAGAAGAAAGAAGAGAATAATGGAGTTTTCGGCTTTTAGAAGAAAGAAGAGAATAATGAAATTTTCGGCTTTTAGAAGAAAGAAGAGAGTAATGGAGTTTTCGGCTTTTACATGAAAGAAGAGAATAATGGAGTTTTCGGCTTTTAGAAGAAAGAAGAGAGTAATGGAGTTTTCGGCTTTTAGAAGAAAGAAGAGAATAATGGAGTTTTCGGCTTTTAGAAGAAAGAAGAGAGTAATGGAGTTTTCGGCTTTTAGAAGAAAGAAGAGAAAAGAATAATGGAGTTTTCGACTTTTAGAAGAAAGAAGAGAAAGAAAAGGTGGAAACCCTAAATGTCACAAAACAAAGAAAAGAACCCTCCCTATTTATAGAAATTTCGGCTAATTCTTAGCCTTGTAGATAGCTCCTATCTTTTCTCTTTTTATCTTCCATATTATCAACTATAATATCTACATTATCTTATTCATATAAATCCTCCTATTTTTGAGCCTTGTTGCCATCCACTCCACCTAACCCAAATGCCGAAAATTAGCTAACTTAAACTAAAAGCATTGGGCTCCATGAAACTTAAATTTGGGCCCCTTATTCCCTTGTGTGGCGTCATCTCCTTGCTCCCTAAGTGGCGCCACTGACCACTAGGCCACAAGCCCATTTTGATGTTTTAAACACAGATACTACCTTTCAAACCCTATAATGCCCAAACAGATAATTTTAACCAAGGCCTCTGCCTAAGCCTGAGCCCAATTTTGACACCTAACACTTAAATTAACTCATTACACATGTTCACCCATTAAACGCATAGGTCCAAAAATTCAGGATGTTACATGATAAAAAATTCAGGACAGCTTCTGCCCAAACTCGATCAATGATAATCGTGACAACTTCCTTGAACTTCTTAGCTCGTGCACGAATAATTAGTCCTATTGGCATCTCAATTGGATGCTCGCATCATCCACTTCCCCTTCGAAGCGATTTGTCCCCAAATCATCCTCTATATCATAAGGAGAAAGATCAGAAACATTAAAGCTGCCACTAACGTTATACTCACCTGGGAGGTCCAATTTGTATGAGTTTTGATTAATCCTCTACAACACTTGGAAGAGTCCATCGCTTCAGGGTAACAACTTAGACCTTCTTTGAATGGGGAATCTCTTTTTTCGCATGTGGATCCAAACCCAATCTCTGGGTTCAAAAACTACTCGTTTGCGTCCCTTATTGGCTTTGTTTGTATACTACTCTATTCTCTTTTCAATGTTTTCTCTCAGTTTTTGGTGTAGATTCTTCACAAACTCAGCCTTCCTTTTGCCATCTACATGCACAAATTGATTAGTAGGTAAGGGAATTAAATCTAAGGGAGTCAAAGGATTAAAACCATAGACAACTTTAAATGGTGAATGCTTTGTGGCTGATTGCATAAATCGATTGTAAGCAAATTCGATATGTGGCAGGCAATCTTCCCATGTTTTAAGATTTTTTCGAATGATTGCTCTCAATAAGGTGGATAGGACTTGGTTAACCACTTCGGTTTGGCCATCCGTTTGGGGGTTGCATGATGTAAAAAACAATAGCTTGGTGTCAAGCTTGCCCCATAAAGTCCTCTAAAATGGCTAAGGAATTTGGCATCTCTATCCGATACAATGTAGTCGAACCACTTCCCTGAAAAACATATTCGCTACATTTAAAGCATCATCAGTCTTATGGCATGGAATAAAGTGAGCCATTTTAGAGAATCGGTCAACTACTACAAAAATAGAGTCTTTTCCACTCTTAGTTCTAGGAAGTCCTAGTATAAAGTCCATTGAAATGTCTACCCACGGTTCTTCGGGAATGGGTAGGGGAGTGTACAAACCATGGGGTTTAATGCAAAACTTTGCCTTCTTACAAGCAATACAATGATCGCATACCTTCTCTACATCTCACCTCATTTTGGACCGAAAGAAATGCTCGTAGAGCATGGCCAAAGTCTTGGTCACTCTAAAGTGCCCCATAAGACCTCTACTGTGCGCCTCATTCACAAGAACTGTAACAGACCAATATTGACCCTAATCGGAACGGTGGTTTCGGAACCACGAATCCGAGCCCGAGTGATATATTAATATTTTATTTTGTGTTTATTATATGTGAATTAAAATGTGTGAAAGTTTCGTAGAAAAATTTTATTGTTTAAGTGCTTAATTTGATAAAAAGGATTTAATCGCGAAAAGCGTTAAAGTTGCATGCTCAGGTGTAATGTACTAAATTGCTTGTGGCTTTTTAAGTGGGTGTCCTAAAAGGACAATTAGCCCATTGACCATAGTGATGGACGGCAATGGGCCAAGTTAACTAGATATATGTTAGTTTAATTATATTTTTTATTATATGCTTATGTTAGTATTTTTATAAAGAATTAATGTTAGTAAACAAAGCATATAATAATAAAAACAAGTGGGAAGAAAGAGAACATACCTTGTTCATCTTCTTGGCCGAATGTTGGAGGAAGAAAACTCCATTGTTGAAGCTTAAATTTCGGAAACTTGGAGCTTAATTTGGGATCAAGAACAAAGAAAAACGGAATTAGACCGGGGAAAGACGAAGGTTCTCGAATAGCCGATTCGCACGGACTATCGACAACCGAGGTAAGTCCTTTAGCTAAAATACATCAAAGAACTAATTATGAATATATTAAGTATTAGAAATGAATAAATTTTAGTACTTGTTATGTCATGGCCGAATGTATGTAGATACAAATGGTTGATGATTAAAGTTGGTTATGTGATGTGAATAATTATTTCTATGTGAATTGTTGTATATTATAATGAGATAATGATTTTATTGGTTTAAGGTGAGTGAGCTCAATGGAATTGGATATATATATAAAATAGTTATGAAATGTGTCTAGAATGTTTAACTACATTGATATGTATCGGGCTTTTACGCCTAGCAGGCCTTGTACCAGTGTTACTTACCGGGCTTTTACGCCTAGCAGGCCTTGTGCCGGTGTTACTTATCGGGCTTTTACGCCTAGCAGGCTTTGTGCCGGTGTTACTTATTGGGCTTTTACGCCTAGCAGGCTTGAGGCCGGTGACGTATTCTACAAAAGAGGAACCGAATTTTGTTCAAGGCATATTAAAGCTGAATTATTAAGTTAAGGGCTCAGGTAAGCATTAAGGTATGAATTAATTTCTTACCTATTTAAAATAAGGTAAGTAAGTAACTCAATTATTTATTACAAATTGTATGTGTTACAAACGAAGTATATATATATATATATAGTTATAATATGTGTACTCGGTTTTATAAATGAAGGATATGAACGTGGTGGTTTTGGTCTTTGATATCTGTATACAAGACCAGGTATATTCGGCCACATGGATAATTTGTGTATGTGATGCTATATTATAATAATTGAACTTTAAGTATAAGAATGTTTATACGTTTGGTTATAATGGCATTTTGGCTTTTGAAAGACTGGACTATGAGTAAATAGTTTGATGAGATGAGCATTCGATTAAGGAGAAATTGTTCTGTGAAATTATATGTTATATAGGTGTGAAATTGAAAGTTTGAAAATAATTGTGATTTCTAGTATACAGGCTGATTAATTTTAAATTAAATGCTAAATGTTTAAATGTTATATTAATTGGAGCTTAGGACTTACTAAGCTAGTAAGCTTAATTGTGTGAATTGTTCTCCTTTGTTTTATAGATTGAGTCCAAGCTACAAGCTCATTGGGATCGTCAAGGAAGTCGGCCACACTATCAACTATTTTGGTACTCTTTCATTTTGGTTTTCGAATGAAGGCATGTATAGGAAAGACTTTGGCTTTGTTTTGATGAAAACTTTTGGTTCATGTATATAATAGCCATGCGAATATGGCTAAATTTTTAGTTAAGTATGCTTTTTGTGCTTTTGATACAAATGTCGGTTTATGATGGTAATGTTTGTGCATTTTTTTAATCGAAGTTTAATCATTTTTGATAAGGAAATGTATGTTTACGAAATGAACCTTTGAATTAGGTATTGTGGTAAGTAACCAATGGTACACTCGATTATATGGAACCATAGTTGTGTTCGGTTATAAACTAGTTAATCATATTTTGCAATGAAATAGTTTTTAGTTAGAAGCAGTGATGTGATTTTGAAAAATCACCAAAAATAGGATAAATTGAATTAGAAAGTGAATAAGATATATAATTAAAGCTTATTGTGTCTATTTTCATATGAAAGAAACAGAGAAGGCAAAGAAATTTTATATTATGAGATATTTAAATTTTAGTCAGACTTGTTCTGAATGAATTAGTGATACCCTGTTCTGTCTTGGAAAAATTGTTAAAAATTGTAAACAAATAATTATGGATCATAGTTTATATGTTTAGAATCCTTAATGAGTCTATTTTTTATTGGAATAAACAAGAACATTATTGAAATTTTGTACAATGAGATAACTGAGTTTTTATAAAGATAGATCAGAATTATCAAAAAGTGATATAAGGGTAACTTTGATGAATAAACTGTACTAATTGGCCACATGAAAAATTCTGGAAAAATTATGGTAAAAATTTATATGAGTCTAGTTTCAAAGAAAATTTACGAAGCTAAATTTCGAGTTTTGTAACTCGAGTTATGGTCAATTTAGTCAGCATGACGCAGTTGGACAGCTTTAAATTTTTATGCCCCAAATTAGTAGTCAAGTCTAGTAATGCCACATACTCGACTCCGGCAAAGGTTTCGGGTAAGGGGTGTTACATTTGATTGGTATCAGAGCTTACAGTTTAGTCGATTCTAGGACTACCGTAGCGCGTGTGAGTCTAGCTATACATGCCTTTATCATATTTTGATAGTGTGGTGACTTCTGACAGCCTAAATTTTGTTTTATATAGTAAATGGACACTGATCCTGAAAGAGCTGTAGCGGATGATGTAGAGAGTGTAGCGCCTGACCGTGCACACGGATCAGCGCCGGTAGACTCTCGACCTGTTTCGGGTAGTCATGAGGGAGAGACTAAACAAGCCTTCTATCAGATGATGAACGAGTGGTTTACCCAATTTATTCAGACTAACCCGGCTGTACACCAACCTCCACCCCCGAATAATCCAACTCCGATTCTTTCAGCACCCCCGATGATAGATCCAGTGAGATCTAGTAGGCCCCCAGTTGATAAAATCCAAAAATTTGGGGCTGAAGAATTTAAAGCCAATGATGATGATGACGCAGAGCGAGCTGAAATGTGGCTTGATAACACTATTCGGGTACTTGATGAGCTATCTTGTACTCCGGATGAATGCCTGAAGTGTGCTATATCTTTATTGCGGGACACTGCATATCACTGGTGGAATACACTAGTATCAGTAGTTCTGAAAGAAAAAGTGACATGGGATTTCTTCCAGAATGAATTCCGCAAGAAATATATCAGTCAAAGATTCGTTGATCAAAAACGAAAGGAGTTCCTTGAGCTGAAACAGGGGCGAATGACCGTGACGGAATATGAAAGAAAATTTGTCAGGCTCAGCAGATATGCTAGAGAGTGTGTTTCTACTGAAGCTATTATGTGCAAAAGATTTGAAGATGGCCTGAATGAAGATATAAAGATGTTTGTTGGCATTCTTGAAATTCAAGAGTTTGTGACTCTAGTTGAGCGGGCTTGCAAAGCTGGAGAGCTCGGGAAAGAGAAAAGGAAGGCTGAGACAGAAGCTAGAGACATTCGTAAAAGATCTTCGGGTAAGGTCTTTCATCCCACATCCAAGAAGTTCAGAGATGACTACAACCGACATAAAGCTACTACAGATCTACCTAGACGGGATCGACCTCCTGTAGGCTCTCGAGCTACCTCGATGGCCAGTGTTGGTAACGTTCCACAGAATCGAGTTGAATGCAAGCACTGTGGGAAATGGCATTCTGGGAGCTGTAGATTTCATGATCGGTCCTGTTTTAAATGTGGATCGTCAGATCATTTTATTAGAGAATGTCCGATGTTAGCTGAGCAGAATACAGTTCAGAACATTAAGCCGAGCACCACGACAGTGCGAGGCAGACCATCCAGACACTCAGGCAATGTAGGTGGTAGTCAGAAAGGAACGAAGAACACTA
Organism: Gossypium australe; assembly: GCA_005393395.2. Taxonomy (NCBI): domain Eukaryota; kingdom Viridiplantae; phylum Streptophyta; class Magnoliopsida; order Malvales; family Malvaceae; genus Gossypium; species Gossypium australe. Next base: position 44,400,060 of record CM016624.1, read on the forward strand.
CAGTTCGATCTGAGGCTAGAGCTCCAGCTAGAGCTTATGCTGCAGAGAGGATGCTTCCTCCCCCGACGTCATTACCGGTATTTTCACCCTTTATGATACTACTGTGATTGCACTAATTGATCCTGGTTCAACTTATTCATATGTGTGTGAAACTTTAGAATTCGGTAAGACTCTGCTAGTTGAGTCTACCGAGTTTGTGATTCGTGTGTCCAACCCTTTGGGTAGATGTGTGCTTGTTAATAAAGTGTGTAGAGGTTGCCCGTTGATGATTCGGAATTATTGCTTCCCAGCTGATTTAATGTTGTTGCCCTTTGACGAATTTGATATAATCTTGGGTATGGACTGGTTAACTTCACATGAAGCAGTAGTGGATTGTAAAAGAAAGCTTATTGATCTGAGATGTCAAAACGGTGAGACCATCAGAATAAAATCCTGTGATGTAAATGGGTTTCCTACAGTAATATCTTCGATGTTAGCCCGGAAGTATGTAAGAAAGGGGTGTGAAGCTTATTTGGCTTATGTACTGGATAATAAAATGTCCGAGAAACAAATTGAATCTGTATCAGTCGTATGTGAATACCTCGATGTGTTTCCTGAAGAACTACCAGGTTTACCACCAGTACGAGAGATTGAGTTCGGCATTGAATTAGTACCGGGGACGACTCTGATTTCGATAGCTCCGTATCGGATGGCACCTACTGAGTTAAAAGAATTGAAAGCACAGTTGCAAGAGTTGACAGATAGAGGCTTTGCACGACCGAGCTTCTCTCCTTGGGGTGCACCGATTTTATTTGTGAAAAAAAAAGACGGGACTATGCGAATGTGTATCGACTATCGGCAATTAAATAAAGTAACTATAAAGAATAAGTACCCGTTACCTCGGATTGACGACTTGTTTGATCAGTTGAAGGGGGCTTCAGTATTTTCGAAGATAGATTTGAGATCGGGCTATTATCAGTTGCGAGTCAGAGATACAAATGTACCAAAAACTGCGTTCCGAACGAGGTACGGACATTTTGAGTTTTTGGTTATGCCTTTTGGACTCACTAATGCACCTGCTGTTTTTATGGATCTAATGAATCGAGTCTTCAGACAGTTTTTGGATCAGTTTGTTGTAGTGTTTATTGACGATATACTGATCTACTCCAAAAATGAAACCGAACATGCTGAGCATTTGAGATTAGTGCTACAAACTTTGAGAGATCAACAATTGTATGCAAAGTTTAGTAAGTGTGAGTTTTGGATGAATGAAGTCAGCTTCTTGGGTTATATTGTTTCAGCATCAGGTATTCGGGTGGATCCAAACAAAATAGCAGCCATACTCGATTGGAGACCACCAAAGAATATTTCCGAGGTCTGAAGTTTCCTAGGCCTTGCGGGATATTACAGACGATTTGTAAAAGGTTTTTCTGTGATAGCTACACCTCTGACGAAACTACTACAGAAAGATGTCAAGTTCGAGTGGTCGGAAAAGTGTCAGAAAAGTTTTGAGCAGTTGAAAGCCCTTCTGACCGAAGCTCCAGTGTTAACTCAGCCTGAATCGGGTAAAGAATTTATTGTTTTTAACGATGCTTCCTTGAATGGGTTGGGTTGCGTTTTAATGCAGGACGGCAAAGTTATAGCCTATGCTTCGAGACAATTGAAGCCGCATGAGAAAAATTATCCGACTCACGATCTGGAACTAGCAGCCATTGTTTTTGCATTGAAAATTTGGCGTCACTATCTATTCGGCGAAAAGTGTCATATTTATTCAGATCATAAAAGTCTAAAATATTTGATGACTCAGAAAGATCTAAATTTGAGACAACACAGATGGTTAGAATTGCTGAAAGACTATGAATTAGTGATTGACTACCATCCGGGGAAAGCTAATGTTGTCGCGGATGCGTTAAGTCGAAAATCATTATTTGCTCTTCGTGCAATGAACGCACAGATGGCTATGTCTGGTGATGGTTCGATCATAGCTGAGTTACAAGCAAGACCGATGTTTATTCAGCAAATTTGTGATGCACATAAAGTTGACAAAAATTTGATTGCTATTCGGATTCAGTGTGAAAACGGTACAGAATCAGATTTTCAGATTGATACAAATGATTGTTTGAATTATAAAAGCCGATTGTGTGTTCCAAAGAACTCAGATTTGATACCGATGATTCTGAGTGAGGCCCATAGTGGTCGACTATCGATACACCCGGGTAGCACTAAAATGTATAACAATTTGAAACAGTTCTATTGGTGGCCTGGCATGAAACGAGATATATCTGAGTTTGTTTCCAAGTGATTAATCTGTCAACAAGTAAAAGCTGAGCATCAGGTACCGTCCGGACTACTTCAACCCATCATGATACCTGAATGGAAATGGGATAGAATTACAATGGATTTTGTATCCGGTCTTCCTATGACACCGAGTAAGAAAGATGCCGTATGGGTTATCGTTGATAGACTGACTAAATCAGCTCATTTTGTACCGGTACGTACCGACTATTCACTTGATAAGCTTGCCGAATTGTATGTGTCACAGATTGTAAGGTTGCACGGTGTACCGAGTTCCATTGTTTCAGATAGGGACCCGAGATTCACATCGCGGTTCTGGAAGAAATTGCAAGATGCTCTAGGTACTAAACTTCATTTTAGTACAGCCTTCCATCCGCAAACAGACGGTCAGTCTGAGCAAACTATTTTGATACTTGAAGACATGTTGAGGTGTTGCGTTCTCGAATTTGAAGGTACGTGGGAACGATACCTACCTTTGGTTGAATTTGCTTACAATAATAGCTTCCAATCTAGTATAAAAATGGCGCCTTATGAAGCCTTATACGGGCGAAAATGCCGCACACCGTTATATTGGACTGAACTCAGTGAGAATAAGATACACGGGGTTGATTGGATTAAAGAAACCGAACAGAAGGTAGTTGTTATTAGAAGTAATTTAAAAGCTGCTTCGGATCGTCAAAAGTCCTATGCTGATTTGAAACGCAAGGACATTGAGTTTCAGGTCGGAGATCGTGTATTCTTAAAAGTTTCTCCGTGGAAGAAAGTACTCCGATTTGGTCGGAAAGGCAAGTTGAGTCCGAGATTTATCGGACCGTATGAAATCATCGAGCGTGTAGGGCCTGTTGCTTATAGATTAAAATTGCCCTTTGAACTAAAAAAGATACACAATGTATTTCATGTTTCGATGCTTCGCAAGTACCGATCGGATCCGTCTCATGTGATCACACCATCAGAGATTGAAATCCGATTCGATTTGACATATGATGAAGAACCGATCCATATCTTAGCTCGAGAAGTGAAAGAGTTGAGAAATAAGAAGATTCCATTAGTAAAAATATTATGGAATAGACACGGAGCTGAAGAGGCTACGTGGGAGCCCGAAGATACAATGAGGCAACAATACCTGAAATTGTTTAACGGTAAAGTTTTCGAGGACGAAAATTTTTAAGGGGGGAGAGTTGTAACAGACCAATATTGACCCTAATCGGAACGGTGGTTTCGGAACCACGAATCCGAGCCCGAGTGATATATTAATATTTTATTTTGTGTTTATTATATGTGAATTAAAATGTGTGAAAGTTTCGTAGAAAAATTTTATTGTTTAAGTGCTTAATTTGATAAAAAGGATTTAATCGCGAAAAGCGTTAAAGTTGCATGCTCAGGTGTAATGTACTAAATTGCTTGTGGCTTTTTAAGTGGGTGTCCTAAAAGGACAATTAGCCCATTGACCATAGTGATGGACGGCAATGGGCCAAGTTAACTAGATATATATGTTAGTTTAATTATATTTTTTATTATATGCTTATGTTAGTATTTTTATAAAGAATTAATGTTAGTAAACAAAGCATATAATAATAAAAACAAGTGGGAAGAAAGAGAACATACCTTGTTCATCTTCTTGGCCGAATGTTGGAGGAAGAAAACTCCATTGTTGAAGCTTAAATTTCGGCAACTTAGAGCTTAATTTGGGATCAAGAACAAAGAAAAACGGAATTAGACCGGGGAAAGACGAAGGTTCTCGAATAGCCGATTCGCACGGACTATCGACAACCGAGGTAAGTCCTTTAGCTAAAATACATCAAAGAACTAATTATGAATATATTAAGTATTAGAAATGAATAAATTTTAGTACTTGTTATGTCATGGCCGAATGTATGTAGATACAAATGGTTGATGATTAAAGTTGGTTATGTGATGTGAATAATTATTTCTATGTGAATTGTTGTATATTATAATGAGATAATGATTTTATTGGTTTAAGGTGAGTGAGCTCAATGGAATTGGATATATATATAAAATAGTTATGAAATGTGTCTAGAATGTTTAACTACATTGATATGTATCGGGCTTTTACGCCTAGCAGGCCTTGTACCGGTGTTACTTATCGGGCTTTTACGCCTGGCAGGCCTTGTGCCGGTGTTACTTATCGGGCTTTTACGCCTAGCAGGCTTTGTGCCGGTGTTACTTATTGGGCTTTTACGCCTAGCAGGCTTGAGGCCGGTGACGTATTCTACAAAAGAGGAATCGAATTTTGTTCAAGGCATATTAAAGCTGAATTATTAAGTTAAGGGCTCAGGTAAGCATTAAGGTACGAATTAATTTCTTACCTATTTAAAATAAGGTAAGTAAGTAACTCAATTATTTATTACAAATTGTATGTGTTACAAACGAAGTATATATATATATATATAGTTATAATATGTGTACTCGGTTTTATAAATGAAGGATATGAACGTGGTGGTTTTGGTCTTTGATATGTGTATACAAGACCAGGTATATTCGGCCACATGGATAATTTGTGTATGTGATGCTATATTATAATAATTGAACTTTAAGTATAAGAATGTTTATACGTTTGGTTATAATGGCATTTTGGCTTTTGAAAGACTGGACTATGAGTAAATAGTTTGATGAGATGAGCATTCGATTAAGGAGAAATTGTTCTGTGAAATTATATGTTATATAGGTGTGAAATTGAAAGTTTGAAAATAATTGTGATTTCTAGTATACAGGCTGATTAATTTTAAATTAAATGCTAAATGTTTAAATGTTATATTAATTGGAGCTTAGGACTTACTAAGCTAGTAAGCTTAATTGTGTGAATTGTTCTCCTTTGTTTTATAGATTGAGTCCAAGCTACAAGCTCATTGGGATCGTCAAGGAAGTCGGCCACACTATCAACTATTTTGGTACTCTTTCATTTTGGTTTTCGAATGAAGGCATGTATAGGAAAGACTTTGGCTTTGTTTTGATGAAAACTTTTGGTTCATGTATATAATAGCCATGCGAATATGGCTAAATTTTTAGTTAAGTATGCTTTTTGTGCTTTTGATACAAATGTCGGTTTATGATGGTAATGTTTGTGCATTTTTTTAATCGAAGTTTAATCATTTTTGATAAGGAAATGTATGTTTACGAAATGAACCTTTGAATTAGGTATTGTGGTAAGTAACCAATGGTACACTCGATTATATGGAACCATAGTTGTGTTCAGTTATAAACTAGTTAATCATATTTTGCAATGAAATAGTTTTTAGTTAGAAGCAGTGATGTGATTTTGAAAAATCACCAAAAATAGGATAAATTGAATTAGAAAGTGAATAAGATATATAATTAAAGCTTATTGTGTCTATTTTCATATGAAAGAAACATAGTAGGCAAAGAAATTTTATATTATGAGATATTTAAATTTTAGTGAGACTTGTTCTGAATGAATTCGTGATACCCTGTTCTGTCTTGGAAAAATTGTTAAAAATTGTACAAAAATAATTATGGAGCATAGTTTATATGTTTAGAATTCTTAATGAGTCTAGTTTTGATTGGAATAAACAAGAACATTATTTAAATTTTGTACAATGTGATAACTGAGTTTTTGTTAAGATAGGTCAGAATTATCAAACAGTGATATAGGGGTAACTTTGATGAATAAACTGTACTAATTGGCCACATGAAAAATTCTGGAAAAATTATGGTAGAAATTTATATGAGTCTAGTTTCAAATAAAATTTACGGATCTAAATTTTGAGTTTTGTAACTCGAGTTATGGTCAATTTAGTCAGCATGACGCAGTTGGACAGCTTTAAATTTTTATGCCCCAAATTAGTAGTCAAGTCTAGTAATGCCACATACTCGACTCCGGCAAAGGTTTCGGGTAAGGGGTGTTACAAGAACATCTCAAATGGATCCTTAAGAAATGTACAACTTATCTTCTTTAAAGAGGTATCCTTCATGCCTACAATATTTTTCGAATGCCCCTTTTTTACAAGCCTTATAAATTTCACCGAAATCAACATCAGTTGCATAAAGCTCCTTAAGATACGCAAACCCAAGTAATTTTGAATCTAAGTTACTAAGTAGTGTATCTTCTGGATAAAGCATTGGCAACGACATTCTCTGTACCTTTCTTCTACTTAATCACGTAGGGGAATGATTCAAGAAATTCCACCCACTTGGCATGTCTTTTGTTCAATATGTTTTGCCCCTTGAGATGTTTTAATGCCTCATGATCGGTGTGAATGACAAACTCCTTGGGCTATAGGTAGTGTTGCCAAGTTTCCAACGCTCAGATCAACGCGTACATCTCCTTATCATACGTTGGGTAGTTGAGGGTAGCACCATTCAATTTCTCACTGAAATAGGCTATGGGACACCCACTTTATGTTAGAACAGCTCCAATCCCTATTCTTGAAGCGTCGAATTCAAACTCAAAAGTGTTTGTAAAATTAGGAAAATATAACAAAGGTGAATTTTTCAAACAATCTTTAATCATTGTAAAAGACTTCTCTTGTTCCTCACCCCAATGATAGTTAGAATTTTTCTTGATAATTCCAGTTAAAGGAGCAGTTATAGTGCTAAAGTTAGGAACAAACCTTCGGCAAAAACTAGCAAGACCATGAAAACTTCTTACTTGGCTAATGCTAGTAGGTAGCGATCACTCTCGAATGGCTTTTATCTTTTCTTGGTCGACTTTGAGACCTTCCAAACTGACCATGAAACCTAGAAAAACAAGTTTGTTAGTACAAAAAGGACACTTTTTAAGATTTGCAAATAAGGTTTCCTTTCGTAATACTTCCAACACAGATTTTAAATGATGAATATGATCTTCCTAAGACCTACTATAAATCAATATATCATCAAAATAAACCACACAAAATTTACCAATGAAACATCGAAAGACATGATTCATCAATCGCATAAATGTACTTGGTGGTTTAGTTAGGCCAAAGGGCATAACCAACCACTCATACAAACCGTGCTTGGTTTTGAATGTGGTTTTCCATTCATCTCCTTCTCTCATTCTGATCTGATGGTAACCACTCTTTAGGTCTATCTTGGAGAAATGTCGAGCTCCACGTAGCTCGTCTAACATATCATCCAAATGCGGGATCAGGTGTCGATACTTGATGGTAATCTTGTTGATTGCTCAACAGTCTATGCACATGCGCTAAGAGCCATCCTTCTTAGGTACCAAAAGTACGGGCACAACACATAGGCTTAGGCTCTCTCGAACATACCCCTTTTCCATTAACTCGGTTACTTGCCTTTATAACTCCTTGGTTTTCTCGGGGTTACTTCGATAGGCTGGCCGGTTCGAGATAGTGGCTCTGGGTATAAAATCGATTTGGTGTTAAATGCCCTTAATGGGTGGCAAACTGCTAGGGATGTCCTCTGGAAACACATCCTCGAATTCCTGTAGTAATGACAATAGACGAAGGAAGAGATCATCTAAATCATTAGTTCCAAACAAACTTTCCTTGTACATGAGTACAAGCACGGGCTGTTTCAAAAGTAAGGACTTTTGGGTTTCTCTTTCTTTTGCATAAACACTCAAATTTCCAAACTCATACTCTCATTTTCTTTCTTTTTCCTCTCGTGTTTTTACCTCACACTCTTTGTTTTTCTCTCTTTTTTTACCTCATTCTTTCCTTTCTTCTTTTCTATTTTCTTTTCTTTTTCTTCTCAGTTTTTCCTCTTTTCCTTTTGCTCTCGATTTTTCAAAAGAATTCCTCAATTGGAGCTAATCTTCATAGAATTGCTTCGAAGTAAGGGGTGTCAAAGTAACATTCTTTCCAAGATTTTTGAAGGTATATCGATTGGTATACCCATCATGTATGACTCAACGGTCAAATTGCCATGGTCTCCCCAATAATAGATGACCAGCATGCATCGATGCTACATCACAAACAACCTCGTATTTGCCAATCGAAAAAGTAATGACAGCTTGCTTAGTAACCTTGAGCCCACCACCATCATTGAGCCATTGTAGCTTGTAACGATGTGAATGCTTGGTGGTTGCTAGGCCAAGTTTTTTAACCAACATGCTACTAGCAACGTTAGTACAGCTACCTCGATCGATTATCACACTACATACCTTGCCTTAGACATGGCAATGCATAGGAAAGATGTTTTCACATTGCTGCTTGTTCTCCATAGTTTAGAGGCTTAAACTCTGCTTAATGACAAGTATTTCTCCTTCCACAGCATACTCCAAGTTATCCTCCTCATGGGTAGGTGCTTCGAGCTCTTCTTCCTTTTCAATTTCAGATTCGATCTCAACATCGTCTCTTAGAATCATCACACTCCGATTTGGACATTGACTATCAATATAGCCCCTCTCAAGACATTTGAAACACTTGATGTCTCGAGTTCGATTGGTCACGACCTCGTTCTTGCCTTTATTTGATTCACCACTCGGCTTATTGGTCTTGGTTGCACCAATATTGTCTTTGGTTCGATAGGGAGCATCCTTTTTGTAGGCTTTTTATCCCCACTCTGATGTAGAAGCAGAGTTAGAAAAGGGTCAGGTGGTATCTTTTCTTTTCAATTGTTTTTCCATCTTGATCGCCATGTGCACATATCTCTCAACATAATGTTACAATTCAACCATGTTGGCGATGTATCGATTAAGGCCAGCAAGAAACCTTGCCATGGTAGCCTCTTGGTCTTCCTTAACGTCAACACTAATCATGGATATTTCCATCTCTTCGTAATAATCTTCCACGCTTTGATTTCCTTAGGTGAGATTTTGTAATTTCTGGTACAATTCTCGATGGTAATGGGCAGGTGTGAACCTCTTTCGCATGATAGCCTTCATTTTAGCCCATGTAGACACAGGTCGTTCACCATTTCTTCTCCTACTCATGGTTAGCTGATCCCACCAAATAATGGCATAGTCGAAGAATTCAATGGCAGCAAGTTTAACCTTTTTGCTCTCCGATAGTTGTGACACTCAAAGACGAGTTTGATCTTCTTTTCCCACTCTAAGTAGGCTTCGGGGTCAGTTTTTCCTTGAAAGAGAGGAATGGCCATTTTGATGTTGCTAAGATTCTCATCAACTCGATTTCTTTCCCTTGGCCCTCCGATTTCTTTGTCCTCGATGCCTCTCGCTATGATTTGAGGCTTGATCACTCTCCATGTCGCTAGGCTCATAGTAATCTTCTTGGTTCAGCCTTGGATGACCTCGCTCCATCCTTTGATTTTGAAGAATTCATTCCCATTGGGCTTTTTCCTCTAATTGGTTCAATTGTTCTTGCATTGGCTCCAACCAGCGTTGTAGCATTCAGTCCATCTCATGAATGAGTGCTTGGTATGCTAAATCGAGCATACCACCACCAGCAACATTCCTTTCGGGGCGCATGCCACCACCAGCAACATTCCTTTCGGGACTTCGAGACATGATATTTTTCTCACTACAAATCTCACTAGTACTCTAAAAAAGAAATGTTCACTCCTCTTGTGTTTACACTCGTGATTGGCTTTTATCCCCTCTAATGCTCTCTCGCACTCTTGCCTTTTACCACTCTTGCTCGTTTCTCTAAGTTCTTATGTGACTGCCTTAGACTTAGCAACAAACCTTGTGGAATTAGCTTCAAAATTAATGTAAATGTGGGGATTATGGTTAGATGATAGGGAAGGATTAGAAGAAAAAAAGTCTAAGGTAATTTGAAGTGTAGCTGAAATTGTTGCGGTCAAGGAAAACCTGTACTCGGGAACAAAAATGCTTCTAAACTAGCTTCTTTATTTTTTATAGAATTTTGAATATCCCTTTTGTATTTTCGAACTTGGGATATAGATATGTTGTATTCCCTTTTTTTTATTTTTTTTGAAATACTAATCTCGAGAGAGATAAAAACATGGATACTTACTTAATTTAACTAGCTCTTATACCAAATGATGTGAGCTCGTATTTGTTTGTCGATTATGAGTCGCAAGAGTTCCCGACTGGAATTAAGAAGTATCAAAACGATGGGATAAGTTTAGGTTGAAAATGGGAATGGCAGGCTGTGCGAAAAGGGTGTTTTGTTGGTTGGGAATGGAGAAGTTTTAATTAAGTTTAAGGGCTGAAGAATGAACCAATATTAAAGGACAATATTGACCCAATTTGTAGCAGCCCAAACCCGGCCCATGCGTTACGAGCGGATTTGGTATGTCACATGAAGAAAATGTAAAACATCATATGATTCTTACAAAAATAGGCGTTACTTGGTTGTATTTAAATAAACAAGTTTTGCATGTAAATATTTGATAAAATATAGCTATTCTTGAATGGTTGATTGATGAGTCGAAAATCGGGGTAGTGAAATTTAAAAACCATGACTTTTGAAAATGACGTTGAGAATTTTAAAGAGAATCCAAGTCTTTTGAAAATTTCGTTGATAATTCGAAAGAGAATTTCCGTGTTAATTTATTTGTAAAAGTTTGTTTTGAAATCCATTTGTTAATCTATTTTGTAAAATCATTGGTTATGCTTTTAGAAAATCCCCATTTAAAAATATTTCAAGCAAAATCATAAATACGTCCAAACATAAAGCAAATTAAAGTTTATCCCAGAGGCCTTATTACAACTTTAAAACCCGAAATAGTAAAGGTAACGAAATAATACGGAATAGTAGTTTACTAATGTTTACAAACATCATTTATGAAGTACCAAGTCATCCATGGCCCCAAGTCCTTGTCACTGAGTTTTACCTACAGGGATTAAGAAAAAGGGGGAGTGAGTTACAAGAACTCAGTGTGAAATCCCCTTACCGTCTTCCACTGGGCCTGAACCCATATAGCAATATCTTGGGCCTAAGCCCATTTACATAACAATCTTAAAATGAAATGTATGAATGTATGCAACCCAACCCATCCTAGATATCCATCCGCTACACACCATCCGTACCATCCCATCACACTTGTGGGGATCAAGTCAACCCACCCCGTCAAACACACCAAATCGCAGGCAAAATGCCATTCAATATAATAATTCGCAGGCCAGTGGCCATTTATAATCACAGGCAAGATGCCATTTATAATATTTGTGGCTGAGCCACTAGAGTCATAATTATGCGTGGCATAGCCACTATACAGATTGTGGCAGAGCCAACAGATATCATATACGGTAATATAATCGGCACACAACCTTGGGTAAATATGATCGACACAGAGTCATTAGTTCATATGCTAGGCACATAGCCGTTATCAAAATTTGTGGCAGAGCCACCAGAATATGTGGTAGAGCCACCAGAATCAGAATGTGGCAGAGCCACTAGGCTACACTTCTCTTCTTTAACATTTTTTCCATCCCATGCAAAATATGCAAATGCAACATAATTAATAAAACATAATATTCACATATATAAATAACAATCATTAATCCAGTAATTTATTACAGTAAATCAGTCCACTAAAGCATTCTAGCAATTCGGCCTATAGGGGCATTTTAGTAAATCGGCTCGTAGGGGCATTTTTGTAATTCGACCCATAAGGGCATTTTCGATAATTCGGCCCATACGGGCATTTCGGTAATTCAAAAATTTTACCCACTAAGGGTAATTCGGTAATCTCCCAACCCAAGGGTATTTCGTAATTTACCCTCCAAGGGTATTTTGGTAATTTCGCAACCCAGACTTAACTACTAATGCAGGGCATAAAAAATTGAAACTGTCCATCTGCGTCATATTGACTAAACTGATTATAGCTTGAGGTAGGAAACTCGAAATTTAGATCTGTAAATTTTATATGAAACTAGACTCATATATCTTCTTACTAAAAAGTTTCTAGAATTTTTGGTTTATCCATTTAGTACAGTTTATTTCTTAAATTTTCCCTTGTTTCACTGACCAACGATTCTGACCTCTCTTACCCTAAATTCTAATATCTCACTGTACGGTTTTCATATGTTATTCCCAGTTATTTCTATTGAAAATATGCTTACTAAGGAATCTATACATATAAATTATATCTCATAATTCACTTTGTACAATTTTAAACGATTTTTCCAAGACAGAACAGGGAACCCCTAAGTCAATCAGAACTAGTCTCACTAAAATTATAATATCACAGAATATAAAATTCCACTTCCTCCTATGTTTCTTTCATATAAAAATAGACAAAGTAAGCTTTAATTCGATATCTTATTCACTTCATAATTCCCTTTCTCCTATTTTTCATGATTTTCCAAAATCACGTCACTGCTAATGACCAAACTGTTTCATTGCGAAATATGGTTACTACTACGAATATACGCACGCCGGAATGGTCACAGATGTCGGTTTCTGGCTTTTCGGTCTTTCGACCAAATCATAGAACATTTCATGCAACATTCAAAGAGGTATAGATTACACACCATTTCAACCATGTATTTGGAAGGTACGGGATTACACACCTTATTCGAAATCCGTAACACGATACTCTTCACTGCACCTAAAGGTTCAATCGGTCAACAATTAGTCCAAAGCCCAATTTATAACTTCAATCAAGTATTGCGATTGATTATCAATCTATATCACTTACCAACAATCCGAGTCTCTTATTACGAGGGATAGGTGTTCGATTGGGCCTCCGATAAAGTACTTCGAGACCTACTTACCAAACTTCCTTCCAAAAGCCAACAGCTAGAAAGATGATGAGTGTATAAGCTAACACTCTACCGATTTGGCCCACACCAAGGGAACCAAGAAGATGGAAGTAGCAAAGAATAGATTCGGCCTTGCAACCACTGAAAACCCAAGAAGGTAAAGAAGCTTCGACAACCACAAGAACCAAATTTCGGCTATGAGATGAAGTTGATGTTTCGGTTATGGTGTATAAAAGAGAATGTTTGAAAAGAAAAGAGTAGAAGTCAATAGGCAAATTGAAGTTTCGGCCAAGAGGGAATGCAATCAAAAGAACCAAAATATTTAGAAAGGAAAATGAAATGACCCCCCAAAAAATGTGAAAATGCAAGGGAGAGCTAGAGAAATTCGGCTCCCCCTATTTCCCTAACCAAAACCTTGTATTCATCTTTTCCAAAAAGATAAACATTGACCAAAATAAAGTCTTTCCAAAACACCTTCCACACTATATGCCAACATGTTCCCTTATCCTTCCTTTTCTTTTGATTTTTTTCCTTCATTATCCCTTATCTTCCTCCTTACCATAATCCTTAGCCACCTTTCCATAATTTAAAAAGTCTTCCTTGCCTAAAATACCACCATGGTCGACACTATGGATGAATAGTATAAAAATTTAATCAAAATTTGCACTAGGTGGGATTCGAACTCCACCCCTCAAGCCCATACATGCAACACCACACCAGTCCTCTACTAGCTTCACTTGTGCTAGCAAAATGCAAACTTATTTCCTTAAGTCTTGATGCCACAAACCTTCTCTCCTTAAAGTGCTTAACCACAAAAATTTTCTTATAGCCTAACTTGAACCCGGAACTTCCTAGAACTCCGTAACTTTCCAAAATTACCTTCTTAATAAGTCCAACTTGAAATAATGTCATTCTCTTGTTCTCAAAAATTCTAAACACACCTACGCCTAAGGCCCAATGGGCCCAATCCTACTAGGCCCAATTTCGGGATGTTACACAATTTTTATATTAGCTCTTAGGATGATTATGATAAGGATAACAAAATAAAACTGTGACCCTCTATCTAGCAAGATAAGAATTAGTCGATATAAGGGTGAACGCCACACTTCTAGGAAGTGATAAGTTCAAAGAAAGAATCAGATTGACGCCACAAGGAAGCTTGATAAGTCAATTTGTGTCAAATATAAACAAAGAGATAGAACACTCACAATAATATAAAAATTCATCAAAAGTTCCTACAAAGTGTTTCAAGCCTAGTATTTATAGGTTATACAAGAAATCAACCGAAGAGGCATGTTAACAATCAGATTGAATGTGCTTAATGACCATTAATTTGTCTAAGACATCCCTTGAGAGTTTCTAGATCTAGGTAACGCCAGCAGCCTTGTTCACATTGTGACATTTGTATTCCCAAACAGCCAATTCATTGGACCTTGAAGATTAGCTAAATGTGCATAGAGTTGAACGGTTGAAATGGTGTGAACATGAACTGATGCTACTTGGAAAATCAAATTATGTAGCTCATTATTGCTGCTTGTGTCGTATGAAGAGTCTTCAAGTGTGAACAACAAGAGTTGAATGGCTTCATAGGTGTGAACTTGGTAGCCAACCGATTGGTCAAGTATGGACACACTTGATGCCTTGGCTTTTCACGAAAAGGCACTTGGGATGTTGTGTTCAGCACCTTCCACATGCATGCACGTCCAAGTGCATGAAGCTCCATAAATACGGTTCATTGAACATCAATTATGCATGCATCAGCTTGAGAAGAAGTTTCTTAGCAGCAGCCAATGTGAACAACCTGGCCAAAATTAAGACAACGTCTAAATGCACATTAAGACAAGATTTAAACTCACTTTAATTTGTTTGAACTTAGAGAAACATTAATGATGTCAAAATTAAGACACATAATTAAAACACATATTAATGATGTTCAAACTACGACATAATTAAAAACACAAACTAAAATAACTAAAAATGGATATCAATCCTTATTTTTAGCAACCGAATTAAACACATTGATTTAAGGCTTTATTTGAAGCACATTTCATGGGACGCATGGAGTGCATGCCTAAACTTGATCAATTAGTTTCATGACAACTTCTGCCCAAACTCGATCAATGATACCCGTGACAGCTTCCTTGAACTTCTTAGCTCGTGCACGAGTAATTGGTCCTATTGGCATCTCAGGTAACACCCCAAACCCGGCCTAGAAGTTAGGCCTGAATCTGGCATGTCACATTGAAGTGTTTTTGTGAAAACCTTGTTTTCATTGAAAACCCTTCTAAAGAAAAGGTAAGTAAAATCCGATTTGCTTTCAAAACGAGGTGTAGCCAAAAACCATTTCCTTGTTACAAAAAAAAAATTCCTTTAACAGTGGAAGCTCGTTCTTAAAACACAATTATTTTCAAAAACTTGAAATATGCTTAAAGGAAATCAATCCAGGTTTCGTTTCAAAGTTATAATGCATAGTGGAATTAATGGAATAATAACTAGAGGGAAAGCCTTTTTACAATCCGAAATAAAATAACTTAAAATAAATAACTCAAAATCTAGAATTTAGATATTAAGAAAAATAGGTCTAATCGTCCTGCTAGTTGGCCACTTCTGAGTCCCTCCATTAGTTGAACCGCCTACTGAGGATTACCTAAGAATAATAAAAGAGGGAATGAGTTTTCGAAAACTCAGTGTGTACGACCCTCGTCAAACAAATAGCATACATATCATATTGTTAACATAATAATATCATACATGCAATGCTATGCAAACCCTCCCCAAATAATCTATCAGGTACACTTCGTCTCCGTCCAACCGAAACACTTCTGTGGGGATTTCTAAATTGGCTCACCCATCCGATACACTTTAAGGGTAGCCCGGTTGCGGTACGACCTAACGTTGCAACAAAGCTGCTAATCAAATATTGGGCTTAAAAAAGCCATCGGTGGATCCACGGTCGTCAAGCAACCATGCGATCCTCATATACTTCCTCCATTCCATAATTTCCCAACCCGTATGCAACCTAAATAGAATATCATATGAATGCAGCTAATGTACATGTAACATCCATAGATCTTACATTCAACACATAGGGGCATTTTAGTCATTCTTGGCCTTAGGGGTATTTCGATCCTTTCTCATTGTTATGGGTTTATTACTTACCTTGGCCCGTTATCAAGTCCTCGTTGGCTAAAGTGAACAGATACTATGCACCAAGTAGGATTCCAGAGAAGAGGAGATGAGTCATTAAGACCGCTTACGTACCAAGCTCTCCCTAGATCAAATCCTAAACATGCATATACCCATTGCCACACCTTAACCTTATGACTTGTCCACGGTCATAATTAGTTAACCATTAAAGTTTTATGCAAAGTTAAGCAATTTACCAAATACAAAGCCCAAGACCCCTTACAAAGCCCAAACAAATTCATATACGTTCATATGGCCCACCAGGCCCAATCTCATTCGTATGGCCCATTAGGCCCAAATCACATTCATATGGCCCATCTAGCCCAATCACATTCATATGGCCCAAATCACATTCATATGGCCCATTTGGCCCAAATCACATTCATATGGCCCATCTGGCCCAATCACATTCATATGGCCCATTAGACCCAAATCAGTTCCAAGCCATGTAACCAGTATGACTAGTTCATCACTTATTACCAAATCATCAAATTCGCCAATTTTGAGCCTACAGCCCATCGAGCCCATTTGCCCATTCTGGCCCGATTGGCCAAAACACGGCCCAAGCCCATGAGATCACTCATGGGGTCTCTGTTATCGATTCCATTTCCCTCATACGAGTGTTCGCACACTCGTAAGACTACCGAAGCCAAACTTTCAGGATTTCAGGATTTCCTAATCCATTGTGTGTATAGTGTATGTACACACCTGATAACAAAACGTTCTGCGATCTCCTTAGCCACAATCTTACAAACAATGTCACACAATGATTAATCACATATACTTATCGAATACTTTACCAAAAGCTAAAGTCTCACCTTAACCTTACTTGAAACACCAAGCCTTAATATCTCCACCTCGATCACTAATCACGAGTACTTCCTAAATCTGCATCAATCTTAATTATTAAAAACTGAACCATAAGTGACTTATATCCATCTTAAGTCATCCTTACATTACTTACGACCATTCAACCAACCTTCAAAATCAAAAGTGAAGAATACTTACCCAAATCCTGAAATGCATAAAGAGTAATTCGGCAGGGATCTGAAGAACAGAGATTCAATATCAATCCCCTACCAAAAATTGATTTAGAAAGAGTGAGGGAGAGGAGAAGTCAGTTCTAGCAAGATCAATTGAAAGAGTAAAGTACTTACACAAGAATCGGCTAGGTTGAAGAAATAGTGATAGCACAAAAAGAATTTCGACAAAGGGAGAGTGGAATTATTCGGCTTTAGAGGGTTTGGAAAAGGTAACAAGATGAAAAGAAAAAGATCAAATGTGCTTGTGTGAGGGTAACTACAGGATATTCGGTAAAGAAAGAAAGACTGACCTATTTGTAAAACTCTCCAAATGCCGAAAGCCACAATGAAAATTCGTAATACCCCTTAAAAGACCCAAAAACGACACTCATTTACCCTCTTAAGCCGAATTTATACACTTCCCACTTCCCAAAATGGCACCAACTCTTCACACTTCTCAGCTCCTAAATTTTCTCTAAGATAAGCTCCTTTATCCCTTCCTTAAATCCCTCAATTGACTCATTCAAACTCTCTAACATAGAGTTCGAATCCAACACCACTACTAACCATCTAGAAGGCAAAAAAAATCCCCAATAAAATACCATGCCACTACTCGAACCTTGGGCTCCCTTGCCTGCTAATGACGCCACCTCCCTGCTCCTTAAGTGGCGGCACTTTTCCACTACACCACAAGCTCTTTTGTGTCATTTTTCTTCTTCATTTTTTTAAAAGGCGTACTAATTGAAGTCACAGTTCCCTTGGAGCTAAAACCAAAATTTTTCCTATAACCTTACTTGATCCCAGGACATCTCCAACACCCCTAGACACTCCAAATTCATTAACCCTCAAAGCCCACAAGCCAATTTTCATTTTCTCTCTCACTTAAAAATTTTCTAAGACCCAAAAGCCCAAAGCCCAATTCATCTAGGCCTCAAAATTTGGGGTGTTACATCTCAATTGGATCTTGCGATGTTTCATGAGTTGTTTTGGTTGAGTCCATGTCCATGCTCGCATCATAAGCAACCGGGGTGAATCTGAGGCCTAAAAACGACAATCCAGAGACCAATTACACAATTATTCTCAAACAAATCACTAGAAATAACAATCAAACCAAAGTTTTGTCAAAAATCTTTGACACAACGCCAATCCAAACTTTACACACTTGTATTGCACGTAAAAGTGAAAAACAAAACTAGCTCATTGGAGGAGTGCCTCCAGTAAGATCCTCGCCTAAAAAGGAAGTCAATCGCACACTTAAACAGAGAATTCGAGCAAAATGAGCAGAAAACCCATTTCGACAAAACAAATGATAACAAACAAAAAACTCACTAAAATAGAAGATAATAATGGCAGACCTTACACAATAACCTTCCAATCAACCCAACAAGCAACGTAGAACTTTTAATTTGACCCAGTAAAAATTTACGGCAAAATGAAAAATAAAAGAAAAAGAAGAGAGAAGAACAACAACAAGAAAATAAGAAGAAAGGAACAGAAGAATAACAAGAAAAGGAGAAGAAAGGAACATTTAAAAAAACTATTTGATGAAATAAAATTATAACTAAAATTTTCCCAAGTAGCATAAAAATATTTCCTTATTGCCAACGCAGATACTTGAACACAGGACTTAGTAATACACAGAACTTAGCCATCGAACCAATAGGCTCACTCTTGATATAGATTAACACAGAAATAGACTTAAGTAAAAGGCTCAAGGATAGGAGTTGAACCAAAAGAATAATAAAATTTTCTAAAAGCGAGACTTGAACCCCCTGGCCTCAATCACACAACATAATACTTAACCACTGAAGCAAATACTTAATTATTGACGAAAACTAACAACAATAGTTCAAAATATAGGGCATTACATAAAGACTTCGACCTCCCCCATCAATGTCTATGGTCAACTCTCCCTTACCTACATCGATGGTGGCCCTCGAAGCAACTAAGAATGGCCTCCCTTATAGGATCAGAATCTCTAAGTCCTTTTCAAAATCTAGACCTATGAAGTCAACTAGAAGAATAAATTGTCGAAATCTAACTAACACGTCCTCAAGGAGTCCCTTTGGATGGACTAATGATCGATCAGCAAGTAGTAAAGTAACTGAGGTCTCTCGAAGTTCCCCTAATCCTAACCTACGATAGATTAAAAGAGCCATAAGATTATTACTAGCCCCAAGGTCACAAATGGATTTACCAAAGTTCACCCACCTGTCTCTACCGGTATGATGAAACTATACAGGTCTTTAAGTTTCAATGGGACCTTCCTAGACACTACAATCCTACATTCAACATTTAGAGCAATTTGTTTCCCTCTTCTTAGTTTCTTCCCCCTAAACATCACTTCCTGAAGAAATTTGGCAATTTAGGCATCTTTTCTAGGAGTTCAAGTAAAGGAAGGTTAACTTTTTATGCCTTACACATATTGAGGAAACTTAAAAACTCATCACTCTCTCTTTTCTTTCTTTCTTCTAACCCAGTTGGGAAAGGTACAAGTGCATCAAGCTCGGACTATTAAACTCTCTCCTACATCATCTCCAACATTAAGAGTGCGGGTGCTATTGTCGTTCTCTCCTACCTCTTCAATTTTGGATCTCACCGCTTCCTATTAGATCTGGTGCACTAAGTGAAAT
This sequence comes from Gossypium australe, assembly GCA_005393395.2. Lineage (NCBI taxonomy): Eukaryota > Viridiplantae > Streptophyta > Magnoliopsida > Malvales > Malvaceae > Gossypium > Gossypium australe. The sequence continues at coordinate 44,419,736 of CM016624.1, forward strand.
ATTTTCGTCTAAGTGCACTTGTAATTTTTCAAACAGATTAGTTAATAAAATTATTCATGAATTACATTAATACTTTGTATATTTTCCTCACATGGTTTTTGCACACAAAGCAAAATGGAAGCAAATGTTGTTCACTAGTTGTCTAATATTCAACTAATATTAAGCGGTATTATGTGGTCAGATCGTAATACGGAAAGACAAATTGTATTAGTAGACAAATCTAAACATGTACTTAATTTATTCAAAAATGAGCAAATCGATTGAAAGACTAATATGTTGTCTATCAAGTCCAATTTGATAGATGCTTTGTCTTGGGCATCCAAGTGCATAACTCCCAAAAGATAGAGACATAGATGTGATTGACTGGATTGACAGTACATCGAGCAGGACCTAAGATGAATAGGTCTTGAGTCCTTTTATGAATTTATTTGCTTGTGACATTCATAGTGTGGTATACCTAAATCTTGAATGGATAACGGACTATGTATGTGTGACTCGTAAACTTTAATATAAATAAAAGCCTGAGTTCGAATATATAAGGAATAGAAAGTTGGTGCATTAGGTGTACGACTTCTGCTATATGCAGTATCATTCAAAAAAATGAAATTCATAGCTCGAGACATGGGTAAATGATATTCTCTCATTGGCATTACATGGTTGATGAGAAGTAAACATGGGCATGGGTCATTCGTGTTTGTGATGAATGTCTTTATTACTATTCGATAGTAATTGAATTTTCATGAAGGAAGATGTAATGGTTACCATGAGATAAAATAAGATCATATTGGGAGAACATATATTATCCCAAAGAGATCAAATATATCCTCCGAGGGTAACATACTTATGACAATATCATTGGACGAGCACTGAGTAGTTGCTTTCGTAATGGTATGTCGTTAAGGAGAGCTCAATCAGGATACTATAGTGGAATGACTTTATGAATGAATGAGTTTATAATTATTAGGCAAAAAGGTAGAACTTAATTATAAATCATTTAAGCCCTAGTTGCATATGTCCAATCCGTCCCCCACTAATTCGTTGAAACCAAAAATGAATTGCGTGTTTGAATCGAAATAAAGAGAAATGGAGAAATGAGAAATATTTAGGATTGATTATGGTTTTCTCCGAAATGGAAAAAATGGAATCGTTTGGAAATGAATATAGGTTTCTCAAAATGGAAATAGAAATGAGAATGGGAAATGATACATTTGCAATTGTTCATAGATTACTCAAAAATATCGAAAGAATGAGTCTATGTTTTTTAGCTATTCTAAAGCTCAAAACGAAAACAAACCATTCGATCATAGTGAACATGTTGAGTGGTGAAATATTAAATATATTTTCTCAAAAATTTTACTAAGGGTAAAATTGTCATAATTTTAGAAAGGGTAAAATTGAGATGAGAAAAGTATTTAATATAAAATATTGAAGTTTATTTTGGGAAATAGAAAAACAGAATCGGGTTGGATCAAATTACAAAGTACTGGGTCAAAAAGTTCGAGAAGTACTCATAATTGGATCTAATGTGAGAAAGGCCCAAATGCCCTCATGGAATATGAAGCGGCGGCTACCCTAGTAGGAATAAAAGGGGATGTCGTCCACCCTAATCCTGCTTTAAATAGAAAGATATTTTTCTAGTTGAAATAAACTTCTACAATTCAACAAGGGTTCTACTTTCTCTTCCTATAAATAGATGGCACTGATAGATATATTAATACAACTGATAAACCATAAATTATACATATTTTAACCCCATGCTTGGCTTATTATTGGATAAATTTTCATTAGACTTGATGAATTTGATGCTCCTAATCCTTTAATTTCATGTTTTACACTCAGGAGAGCTTAGGAAGTCAAAAAGAACGAGAAACGGGCCAAAAAGGGGCAAAATGGGCATACCTCATAAATCAACACGGCCTGGACTATCATACACGGGAAGATCACACGGTCGTGTGTGACGAGCAGAATCGAGCACGGCCTAAGTTGTAGATCACACGGCCGTGTGTGGCGAGCAGAATCAAGCACGGCCTAAGCTATCGAACACAGGCGTGTCACACGGGCTTGTCCCTGCCGAACTTAAGTCTAATTTCATTCGGAAAAGGTTACTTGTAGGCCAAGAAAAGTGCTCCAAAGCCTATAAAAACACCTAAGGAGAGAGCCTAAGGACACACAGAGTAGGAAGCAGAAACATACTCGAAACAACCATCGGGAGCAGCTTGGAAGAAGGATCTCCATCGAGACTGAAGATCTCCTATCAATTTCTCTTGAAATTTTTTGGTTTTCTTATGTTTTTTAGTTTTCCTTATTTTAAGATGTTTCCCTCTATCAGTATGAACTAAATCCCTTAGATACCTAAGGGGATGAAACCTAAGACAGATCTTATTACTATTTGATTTATAAGATAAATACTTGTCCTTATTCTTAATTGTGAGTTCTTATTCTTGTTTTGATAATTCAGGTTATTGATTCAAGTCGAATGTGCTTATTCAGAGGAGCAAAAGTCCCTGTTTAAGAGTATATCAACAAAATTAAGCGGAGTTGAATGCAATCCTAGATACAGGACGATGTAAATCTGCCGGATTAGAGTCAAATCTAATAAGGGAATCCATAGATCGAGTTAATGCGACAATAGGGGTTTTAATTAGAAAGAGATTTCAATTAATCAACCTAGAGTTAGTTGTTTTTTGTCTTGAAAGAGATATTAACATAAATCAGGGATTTTTACGGATTAATTCAAGTGAATAAATCATATGAATCAGAAGTAATAAGTGAAGTCTAGGTGAATTCTTCCTTGGGTATTGCCTCTCTCGTAAAGTTGTCTAAAAAGTATTTTCCCAATTCATTCTCTGTCGTGCTTTTAATTAATTTTAGTTTAAAAGAAATAATTCTAATTCTTAGGTTAGATAATAAGAAGATAGTAATTACTAGTACTCTTAGTCCTTGTGGATATGATATTTTCGGTCTTACCATAACTATACTATTAAACGATAGGTGCGCTTGCCTTTATTGTGATTGTAGTTAGTTAGAGACACAACAACAACTTTGAAATATTTGTACTCTGCCAAAAAATTGAGAAAACTTATTCTTAACTATTAAATATATTTTTTCAGAATAACAATTCTACCGGTTTCTATTAAAGAAGAGAGAATTTTTGTTTTCACCCTAAAAAGGAAAAGAAAACTTTTTCTAGTTCTGTGTTTTTATTCAATTGGTTCGAGCCCACACTCAAAGCAGGTCGTGGTACGAGAATAGCTAAGAAGATCATTTGGTTGAAAACTAGAAAACATTAAGGATATGTTTATCCGAAAACACAGGTATGGTTTTAGTCTAAGGTTTATTTCTATAAATATCATAAACCAGGTCGGTTTTCAAAATTTTAATTTTTCGCTGTGCAAAAAAATCATTTTCAAATCAAATTTTTTCCAACAATTGATATTAGTGCTCCAGGTTGTGCTATGTTTATAGTGTAAACTGAGACCGAATCTTTCTCTTCAACTTATTTGATTAATATTTGATAATATGTGACATTCTTATAATTATTCGCATTTTTAAGGGAATGTATGTGAATGAATGTATATAATAATTTTATTTTTATAGATGATAAAGTAATTTTGTTAAAGTTGTAACTCCTAGAAATTTATTTGTAATTTAATTTGTTTTTCAAGCATGTATATTTTAGATCGTGGACTATCATCTCCATGTATGATTTCAATTTTATCATTTTAAAATCTAACATGTGAGCCAGAAATGGACATATGGTTTTCTGTAAAATTATTTTTTGACGAAACCTGAGAACCGAGACAGTGACCGTGTAACATCCTGATTTAGTGGGCCTGTGCATTTTGTGTGTTGTAAGTTTAATTTGTTAATTTAAGGGTTAGTGGCCCAGTTTGGGCTCAAGAATGGGCTGAGGCCTTGACTAAATTTCTGCGTAGACACTCTAGCACTTTAAAAGGTAGCTATCTGTGTTTTAAATGGCAAAATGGCTTGTGGCCCAAAGGTAAGTGGCGCTATGATGGAGCTAGAAGTGGCGTCAGAGGTAAGGAAGGGAGGAGGCCCAGTTTTGGCCGCTTGAAGCCCAAGTAATTGGGCCAAATTCGACACTTAAAAGGGAGCAATAGGGGGACGGCAACAAGGCTATAAAATAGGTATTTTTAATATTTTTATTATGTGGATATTATGCTGATAAAGGAGAGAGGAGTTGGTGCTAATTAGGGCTATTTTTGAGGATTTAATAGATTAAGATAAGGGAAAAGGATAGGAGCTATCTTGTGGTTGCAGTGTTGGCTGAAAATAAAACTCAGTGAGGGGGAGGAATCGGTTTAGTATAGTCTAGGGGGTGTGCCAAAATTTGAAGGCATTAGACTCCTTTGTTCTCTTTTTCTTTCTTCGCCTATCTTCTCTCTTTCAAAAGAAATCGCCATCTTCCTCTTCACTTTCTTTTCTTTTCTTTCTTTTTCTAGCCGAAACTCCTCACTCAATTCTTCTAAAAACCGAAAAACACTTCATCCTTCTCTTGTTCATACTTTTTCGGGATTTTCTTAAAAGCCGAAATTCCTAGATCTCTTCTCTTGTGTTTGCCGAATTCTCCTGCAAGGGGTAGCCGAAATCTTCTGAAGAGGTAAGTGTTGAAAACGTTATTCTTTCAATCTATTTCGGCTTTTAGAAACCATAGCCGAATGGCTACATGGTAGATTAATCTTGTGTTTTCTTTCATTTGCGGCATTCCTGGATTTGAAGGGGATTCAATCGTATAGATTTCTAAGCCAGAGTTGAGTAGCATTCAGGTCGTATTGTTTTCGGGATTTCAAGGTAAGGAGATCTGTTAATCTAAACGTATAATTCGGGTAAAACACTAACCCCTGGCCGAATATAGGAGAGGCCCTATCTTCGCGTTCATCCGGCTTTTGAGCAAGTTGTAGACCAAGGGCAGTAGATCTGATTAGTGAGGGTATCGACATAAAGAGTAGTACTACGTGTTATCAGGTGTGTAACCTTTCACACCATTTAGATTGTTTGTTGGTATATGCTTATAAATCTATTATATTCTGTTAAATGCCGAAATACCGGCATGGTTGTTGAAAACCCGAAGAGGGTAAAGGCGAATCACCAGGTTAGTGATCTCTGTCATTCTAAAGTGAATGGTTCTATTGATTTAATATGATAAACATGTATACGGGTTTCTGTGATTGGACGGGGTTGGGTGATTGATGAAAGGGGAAGTATTCTGTTATAGTGGCTTTTTGCCATGATCTGTTGTAGTGGCTATTGCCATGATCTGACGATGTGCAGCTAACTGCAGCATGACTGCCATCGATGGTGTGTAGCGGTGTGGGTTGATTGTAGAAATCCCCAATGGTGTGATTGGCAGGTAAGAGTGGTGTGTAGCGGTTGGAAACCTAGGATTGGGTTGGGCTTTGCATAATTCCTGATATATTTTATTTTGTTATCTGTTTTGTGGGGCTACGGCCTAGCCTGATGCTGCACGAAGGTTGCACACTGAGTCTCGTGACTCACCCCGTTGTTTAACATTTTTCAGGAGACACGTAGAGCATCGGACCGGGCTGGAGAGGAGCGCAAGGTGGCCATGCATGAGATTATTTTGGATACTGCAAAAGACATTATTTAATTCATTTATATTTAATATTTTGGACTAGTTGGGTTTTTATTTCATTGTAATAAGGCCATGGGCCATTAGTTTTTTTTTTATTTTTCCGGTTTTATTTTGGGCTTTTATTATTATCAAACATTTGGATTTTACGTTTTAATTAAGCTAAGGCCTTAATATGAAATGTATATCCTTTACAAATTATACAACCATTTAGTTTTCCTGAATAAAAAGTTAAACTCAAGGAAAAAAATATTTCCCGAAATTGCGACTTCTTTTAAAATCTCCTTAGTGACATGCCAGATCTGACCATGGTGTTTGGGCTGGGTTTGGGGTGTTACAAATTGGTACCAGAGCCCGATGCAAAACTCGGCTTTGGGGTTTTTGGGCTTAAAACATTTTCTAAAGATGGGTTTTGGAAACATGTATATTTATAAATGATACAGGATGGTTTTCTCGGCATGGCACATGCGTCTTCGGCCCAAGTCCGCCAGGTAAGTATTCTGAACTCACTGTGTGTTATATATGTGTGTGGGCTTGATGGGCTTAATGGGACGTAGACTATTTAAATTAGAACTTGATGGACTCTAGGCTTAGCTTAAACCACTTCTTAAATCTCATAAGACTTAATCTCACTAAACAAACCCGTGATCAAGACGCTAGGTTAGGGTGTGGCAACAGGCATGCGCATGTCTAGGATTGGATCCAGAAGAGCCTGGTACTTAAGCAGTCCTAGTGACTCACCTCCTCTTCGCTGGAATCCTAACTGGTGCGCAGTGACTGTTCACCTTAACCGTGAGGACTTGTTAACGGGCCAAAAGTTCTAACCAAAACCCGAAAGGGACCAGCACCATAGTTTTGAAAATTTTTTTACCAAAACGCCCTTGATTTGGAAAATTATCAAAATTTGCAAAATTATCGAAATACCCCTGGTTTACAAAAAAATTACCAAAATACCCTGCCTCACGAAGTTACCAAAATACCCTTATTTGAAAATTACCAAGATACTCATGATTTGCAAATATACCCCCAGATTTACAGAAATACCCTGATTTACAAAGTCAACGGAATTTGAAAAAAAAAAGAAAAAGAATTTTACCCCTGTTTAATAAATATATATATATATATACCTCTATTTCGAAAATCCCCAAGATACCTTATTTTGAAAAAAATACCCTATAGGATAAAATTTTGAAAAACCCCTGGGTAGTGAAATGACGAAAATACTATATGTGATGAATGTGACTTCATGGATGTGATATGTATGTTGAGGTGTGGATGAATGTGGTTTCTAGAATTAGGAGGTAAACTTGAGACTGAAACTGTAGATAGGTTTGAATTCGAAAGGATCACTCTTAAAACTACTTTTCATAAGATTGTTTGTGGATAATTAGTGGGAAGAGTTAATAATTCATAAAATTTCTAATCAGATAAACGCCAATCAGAAGAATGAGTACAAGGGGTCGAGGACGTCCACCGCGTGGTCGTGGTAGGGGTAGGATGACCTTTTCAGAGCCAGTAGGGTCTGGCCACGGGTCAGGAAACGAGATGCCGGATCCGCCAGCTGTGGAAGGAGAATTTCAGGACCAGGCACTTGGAGATGATGCGGTATCTCAGGCGATGTTGCGGGTCCTCGCAAGAGTTGCTGGGGCAGGCACGGGTTCAGGAGCTCAGAAATCTATGTCGGAATGACTCCGAGCCAACGGAGTAGATATGTTTAGGGGTGTTTCTAGCGTAGCTCCTAATACAGCTCAGTATTGGTTAGAGGCAAGTGAGCGTATAATGGATGACCTTGACTTCACTATAGAGGAGAAGTTGAAAGGGGTCATGTCTCTTCTTCGAGAAGAGGCTTATCAGTGGTGGCTCACGGTAAAGAAGGGTACTGCCGCAGACCGGATTGACTGGGATTTCTTTAAGGAGTCGTTTCAAGGAAAGTACATCGGGGCCAGCTATGTGGATGCACAGAGAAAGGCATTCCTGAACTTGGTACAGGGAAGTAAGTCTGTATCGGAATACGAGGCGGAGTTTCTGCGGTTGAGCCGTTATGCTCGAGGGATTGTGGTGACTAATTATGAGCGTTGCGTACGGTTCGAGGATGGTCTAAGGGATGAGCTGAGGGTATTAGTAGCACCGCAGCAGGAAAGGGACTTTGCGATTTTGGTTGAGAAAGCTAAGATATCTGAGGAGGTTAAGCGGACTGAGAAATAGAATAAGGATAAGGATAGGAATAGGAATAAGAGGAATTTTGGGCTGTCGGGATCATCTGGAAATTTTCAGAAAAGGCCTAGGTCTGATGGGCCAGCTCGTGCTCAGACAACTGCTACTGGGAGTCGGGATCGATCATGTAACTTGTGCGGGAAGGTACATTATGGGGAGTGCAGAAGGAAAACTGGTGGATGCTTCAGGTGTGGATCCACGGAGCATATGATTAAGGACTGTCCACAGGTGAACCAGGCACAGCCCGCGGGACGAGGTTCTAATCAAGTTAGGAGAGGTAATCAGCCAGTACTGAGGGGTCGTGGCCCAGGTAGAGGAGGAAATAGGGCACCTGGTAGGGGTACAGGAAATGTAGACGTGAGACAGCCAAGTCTAGTGTATGCAGCTCATCGATGGGAGGATGGTGACGCACCGAACGTCATAACCGATACGTTTCTTATTGTTGATAACCCTTTTCTTGCCTTGATTGATATTGGGTCAACCCACTCCTATGTTGCATGCTCGGTATCTGAGACCTTAAGTATAGATTCTAAAACAACTATTAGGAAGATGACTGTGGTTAGTCCTTTAGGACAATCTAAGGTAGTGGACAAACTGTTTAGGAACGTACCTTTAGAGACTCAAGGGGTAGTGTTTCCGGTAGACTTAATGGAATTACCGTTTGGAGAGTTTGGTCTTATCTTAGGAATGGATTGGTTGACTAAACATCGTGCTAAGTTGGATTGTGAGACTAAGCGCATGGTGTTGAGTACCCCGGAAGGCGAGGAGGTGGTGGTGTTAGGAGAAAGAAGAGATTACTTGTCCAACGTGGTATCTGCATTGAAGGCTGTTAAGATGATTCGGAAAGGATGCAATGCATTTCTAGCTTTTATCAGTGCTTTGGACACTAAGGAGATGACTGTCGATTGGGTAAAAATAATAAAAGATTTTGCGGATGTTTTTCCTGAGGAGCTGCCAGGATTACCTCCGGATCACGAAGTGGAGTTTGGAATAGAGCTACTTCCGGGTACGGCTCCGGTATCCATTGCTCCTTACCGAATGGCGCCGAAGGAGCTGGTGGAGCTTAAAGCTCAGATCCAGGAACTGTGGCTCGAGGGTTTATTCGACCGAGTGTGTCTCCGTAGGGAGCGCCGGTCCTATTTGTGAAAAAGAAGGACGAATCCATGCGTATGTGTATGGAGTACCGTCAATTGAATAAGTTAACAATTAGGAATAAGTACCCACTGCCAAGAATCGACGACCTGTTCGATCAGCTCAAAGGAGCTTCAGTCTTTTCTAAGATTGACTTAAGGCCGGGATATCATCAATTAAAAGTAAAGGAAGGGGACATTCATAAGACGGTGTTTCGAACTTGCTACGGTCATTACGAGTTTTTAGTGATGCCGTTCGGAATAACGAACGCACCAGCAGCATTTATGGATATGATGAATCGGGTGTTTCAACCATACCTTGATCAATTTGTTATGGTGTTCATTGACGATATCCTAGTTTATTCCAAGTCCGAGGAGGAGCATGATGCACATCTTCGTGTGGTGTTGCAAGTGCTGAGGGAGAAGCAGCTATTCGCTAAGTTTAGTAAGTGTGAGTTTTGGTTAAGTGAAGTAACTTTCTTAAGACATGTGGTTTCTGCAGAGGGAATTAGGGTAGACCCTCGGAAGATAGAAGCTGTATTGGATTGGAAACTGCCGAAGTCTGTGGCAGAAATTCGAAGTTTCTTCGGATTGGCAGGGTACTGCAAGAGGTTTGTTGATGGGTTCTCGTTTATTGGGGCACCTTTAACTAAGCTGTTGAGGAAGGGAGTACCGTTTGTTTGGACTGAAAAATAGCAGGAGAGCTTTGAGAAGCTGAAGAAGATTTTTACGGAAGCACCGGTTTTAATTCAGCCAGAGGCAGGAAAAGAGTTTACCGTCTACTGTGACGCATCACACACGGGTTTAGGATGTGTGTTGATGCAAGATGGGAAGGTTGTTGCATATGCGTCCCAACAATTAAGACCGCATGAGTTGAACTACCCTACGCATGATCTAGAATTAGCGGCAGTAGTGTTCGCTCTAAAGATATGGAGACACTATCTATATGGGGAAAAGTCGGTTATTTACACTGACCATAAGAGCCTGAAGTATCTCCTTACACAGAAGGAGTTAAACCTAAGACAACGTAGGTGGATTGAACTCTTGAAGGACTATGACTGCTCAATCGAATATCATCCGGTTAAGGCTAACGTGGTGGCAGATGCGCTGAGTAGGAAGGCGATAGCGGATTTGAGGGCAATGTTCGCTCATCTTAGTCTGTATGAGGATGGAAGTTTGGTAGCTGAGCTCCAAGTAAGACCTATATGGACAAGTCAGATCAAAGAGAAGCAACTTCTAGACGATGTTTTGAGTGCTCGACTCCGGCAAGTGCAAAGTGGTGAAGGAGAAGATTATAGTTTGGATGGTGATGGGGTTTTGTGTTTCCGTAAGAGAATTTGTATTCCAAAGGATGTTGAGTTAAGGCAGATGATTTTGCGGGAGGTGCATAGTAGCCCATACGCTATGCATCCTGGATGAGTTAAGATGTATCGGGATTTGCGAGAGCAATTCTGGTGGCCAGGTCTGAAGCTAGAAGTAACGGAATTCGTGGGTAAATGTTTGACGTGTCAGCAGGTGAAGGCGGAACAGCAGCTGCCTTCGGGGTTATTGCAGCCGGTGAAGATACCGCAGTGGAAGTGGGAAAGAATCACGATGGATTTTGTTAGTGGGTTACCTCTTACGCCCACTAAGAAGGATTCGATTTGGGTGATTGTGGATCGGTTGACGAAGTCTGCTCACTTCATACCGGTTCGTGTGGATTTTCTCTGCAAAGGTTGGCCAAGCTGTACGTGGCTGAGGTTGTGAGACTGCATGGTGTACCTGTGTCGATTATATCAGATAGGGACCCTAGATTCACGTCACGATTCTGGAAGGCTCTGCATCAGGCAATGGGAACAAGGTTAGACTTTAGTACCGCTTTTCATCCGCAAACTGATGGTCAGTCTGAGAAGGTAATATAGATTTTGGAGGATATGGTAAGGGGTTACATCATCGATTTTAGGGGTAGTTGAGAGGAGTATCTACCTTTGGCAAAATTTGCGTACAATAACAGTTATCAATCTAGTATTCAGATGGCGCCTTATGAAGCGTTATATGGACGGAGATGTCGTACTCCTACTTGCTGGACAGAGTTGGGTGAGCGTCAGGTGTTGGGTCCAGAACTAGTGTCAGAGACGGAAGAGAAAATTACATTAATTGAAAGAAGCGTCTGATCGACAGAAATCTTATGCGGATTTAAAATGAAAAGAGATACGATTTGCGGTGGAGACCAAGTTTTTTTGAAAGTGTCACCGTGGAAGAAGGTAATGAGGTTTGGTCGTAAGGGTAAGCTAAGTCCCCGGTTTATTGGACATTATCGGGTATTAGAACGTGTGGGCCCAGTGGCGTATTGACTGGAGTTGCCTCCAGAGTTGGAGCGGATACATAATGTGTTTCATGTATAGATGCTAAGATGTTACCGTTCTGATCCATCGCACATTGTGCCAGTGGAAGAAATTGAAGTAAGGCTAGACTTGTCCTTTGAGGAGGAGCCAGTGCAAATCTTGGATCGAGATGTAAAGGTGTTGACGAGGAAGTCTGTCCCTTTGGTTAAGGTTTTGTGGCAGAACCACGACGCGGAGGAAACGACATGCGAGCCAGAGGATATTATGCGACAGCAGTATCCCCATCTTTTCTGATCAGGTAAATTTCGAGGCCGAAATTTATTTTAAGGGGGTAGAACTGTAACATCCTGGTTTAGTGGGCCTGTGCATTTTGTGTGTTGTAAGTTTAATTTGTTAATTTAAGGGTTAGGGGCCCAGTTTGGGCTCAAGAATGGGCTGAGGCCTTGACTAAATTTCTGCGTAGACACTCTAGCACTTTAAAAGGTAGTTATCCGTGTTTTAAATGGCAAAATGGGCTTGTGGCCCAAAGGTAAGTGGCACTATGATGGAGCTAGAAGTGGCATCAAAGGTAAGGAAGGGAGGAGGCCCAGTTTTGGCCGCTTGAAGCCCAAGTAATTGGGCCAAATTCGGCACTTAAAAGGGAGCAATAGGGGGGACGGCAACAAGGCTATAAAATAGGGATTTTTAATATTTTTATTATGTGGATATTATGCTGATAAAGGAGGGAAGAGTTGGTGCTAATTAGGGCTATTTTTGAGGATTTAATAGATTAAGATAAGGGAAAAGGATAGGAGCTATCTTGTGGTTGCAGTGTTGGCCGAAAATCAAACTTAGTGAGGGGGAGGAATCGGTTTAGTATAGTCTAGGGGGTATGCCGAAATATGAAGGCATTAGACTCATTTGTTCTCTTTTTCTTTCTTCGCCTATCTTCTCTCTTTCAAAAGAAATCGCCATCTTCCTCTTCACTTTCTTTTCTTTTCTTTCTTTTTCTAGCCGAAACTCCTCACTCAATTCTTCTAAAAACCGAAAAACACTTCAGCCTTCTCTTGTTCTGTAACACCCTAAAAATCTGAGTATCGATATATTGTATGTTTTGGTGTTTAGCTTATGAATGAATGTAACATCCCAAAATTGGGCCTAGGAGAATTGAGCCCAATGGGCCTTAGGCGTAGTAGCGTTTAAATTTTTGGAGAATAAGAGATCGGCTTAAATGCAAGTTAGACCTATTGGATAAGTGATTTTGGAAGGTTAGAGGGCTTCTATGAAGTCCCGGGATCAAATATTGGCTTTGGGGAAATTTTGGTTTTAGGTGAAAAAAACCCTGGAAGTTGGCAGATAGGCCTTAAGAATAAAATATGGAGGAAAATGACACAAGTGGAGTGTGTGGTGTAGTGGCAAAGTGACGCCACATAAAAGATAAGGGGTGACGCCACAAGGAAGGAAGGAAGTCCAAGGTTCAAGTCTTGGCTTTTGCATTTTGGTTTCTTTTTGCTTGGACCTTAGAATTTGGCCCATAGTTTATATTTAGTTGCGCATGGTTTAAGACACAAGAGGAGCTTGTGGACAAGTGGTTAGCGGCATGGATTATGTTCCAGGGGAGCCTAGGTTCGAATCTCATGAGAAGCAAGGGAGTATTTATTTTGCGGATTGGACGGCAAGAGTTTCAGTTGAATTTAAACTCTACTGACGAAGGGATCCCACATTGGAAAGACACAAAGAATGAAGGTGAAGAGCTAGCTATATAAGGAGCATCCTAGGAGGAGAGTAAACACATCTTGGAGGGCGTTTGGGCACAAGAGTGATCGGAGCGCGGATTAGCCCCAGAGTCCTATCAGGTGTGTAACTCTCTCTACTCTAGTTGTAGAGCGGCAAAATGCCGAAATGCCGGTTACACGGCATTAGTAGCCACACGAGCGTGCGAGCGCACGTGTGGGGCTTCGACGCGATAGTTGAGGCCATCAGTAGTATTCTCGTGGGTTGGGGCTGCTTGGGCCTCGATGGGCCGAAGTGGGCCCAATGGGCCCGTGGGCCCATATGAGTAAATTGTATGATTGGTTAGTATTAGACTAGGTGGAACTTATATACGTGGCTAGATTTGTGCTAGGTGGGCCACACGAGCATGTGGGCCCGGATGGGCCGAAATCGAGTTTTAGGCCCAATCGTCCGGTACGACCGGAAATGGTAGCTGAGTCGCTAGTGGCGACATTAGGCCTTCGGAAAGGCCATTACAGTTGTAAATTACGAAAATACCCTTGGTGGGTAAATTACAAAAATGCCCTTGGTAGGTAAAATTACGGTTATACCCTTAGAGGTTGATTAGAATGATTATGTTGTTTAGTTTTGGCCGATTGTAGGGAAGGCAGAACCTTTTTAGGCGGCGTATAGTCAGCATTTGTAGTAGTGATCTACCGAGATTTGGAGACTTGAGACTTTTAGGAGCCACGTGTGATTTCGGGGTTTAGTCAACTGTGCTAATCAGGTGCGTAATTATCGCACTGTTTCTCCTGTTATTTGTGTATTGATGTATATACTTGTGTATGATGTGTGGTAGCCGACAATAAAGGCTAAAGTGGTGGATACCCATGTTTGGGGTAATCGGTTAACAGGTTAGTAAATTGTGATATTAAATTATTTATGGTGCCTGTTTGATATGGTAATGAGCATGTGATTATACTCACTCTATATGTTGATTTGACATGATACATTAAAATATGTGCATGGGGATTGGTTTGATCAAGGAAGGACGGGGTGTACATATTATGTACGTGGTCTAATGTTAGCCTCGTGCTACATTAGCGCTTGATGATTAGCTGTGTGCTTCATCAAGGGAGATGTTGGCTAGGTGCCCATCTCGGCGGTTGATAGCTGAGTGCATCACCGTGGACGGATTACTATTGGGATCACTTACGTGATCGGTGGCTCTGCCACAGCTTTGAGCAGCAAGTCTGCCAAGGTAGGATTTGAGGATCACGATGTGATCGGTGGCTTAGCCACGGCCTTGTGCAGCAGGTCTGCCGAGGTAGGATATGTGGGATCACTCGGTTGTGATCGGTGGATTAGCCACGGCCTTAGGCAGGGAGTCTGCTAAGGTTGGTGTAACGGATGGACTTAGGATTGGGCTGGGATACATTTTTCATATCTATTGGTATGGACTGTGTGGGTATGGGTTAAGCCCATAAGTGTGGAAACATGTGTAATGATTATGCACTGAGTCTGTGGACTCACCCAAATTTTCTCAACCATTTCAGGTCATTCATGAGCTTGGACCGGGTTGGAGTGGATACAAGGTGGCCATGCAAAAGAAGAGATTTTGATTATTTTATGCATTTTTGAAATTAAGTATTTTGTTTAAATATTGGGTTGTAATAAGGGCCTTGTTGTTATTTTTGGTATTATTTTATTATGGGCTTGATTCAATTAAATTACTATGTGAAGATGATTTTATTTTTAGCCACCTATTTACTCAAAGCATATACATTAAAGTTTTAATTTGGACATTTTATAATAACAACGTTTAAGTATAATTTTAAATGGACATGGTTTTCAAAAGTTAACAAATTTACATGTTTTATTCTAAAGTCAAAACGATTTTCAACCGTTCTTCCGCAGTAACATACCAGATCCGGTCAGGGCTTGTGGGCTGGGTTTGGGGGTGTTACAAATTGGTATCAGAGCCAAGTTCAAAACTCGGCTTTGAGGGTTTTTGGGCCTGAAACAGTTTTCAAAATGGACTTTTTGAAAAATGGGCTTTTATAAAAAGTTTTCAGGTTATACTGGCATGGCACCTGTACCTCCGACCCGAAGTCCACCAGGTAAGTACTTCTAGCTTTTAAAATGATTTGTTGGTGTGATCTATTATGGCTTAGATTGGGCTCGTAGATTAGAATATTAAGGCTATTGGACCCTAGGATTAGTTTACTCAAACATATGCATAAAACTTAAGGTTATTAAACAAACCTGTGAAGTAAGTCGCCGAGTTAAGGTGTGGTAACCACTGTACGCATGTCTAGGAGTGGCATTCAGTAAGAGCTTGGTATTTAAGCAGTCCTAGCGACTCACCTCCTCTTTACTTGAATCCTACCTGGTGCGCAGCTACGGTTCACCTTAACCAAGAGGACTTGTTCATGGGCTAAACCGGTTATTAAAACCCGAAAGGGAATTAGCCTTGCTGTTTTTAAAACCTTCTGTTTTAAAATTTTTCAAACTTACCCCTTTGATTTGTAAAGCCCTAAATCTTTTTGAAAGACACTTGTCAATTTACAAAATTTCCCAAAATGCCCTAGTGGCAAAATTACAAAAATGCCCCTGTATTGCAAAATTACCGTACCACCCTCAACATTTGATAAAATGATTTTTACTTTACAAAATATCAAAATCTTGAGGTTTCGAAATATTAAGATACCCTGGTTTGTGGAAATTTATTTACCCCTGGTTGATAAAATTTCCAACATGCCATTGGTTTCTAAATTTTCATATGATCCTCGACTTTTACTAAAATATTCCTATTTTACAAAATATCAGAAAATCCTATTTTTGCAAAATATTGAGATATCCAGATTGGAAGTTTACAAGAATACCCCCGACTTACAGAATTACCAAAATAACCCCCAATTTCTGAAATTTCAGCGACATCTTTAATTTGGAAATTTTCAAAATACCTTTAAGTTCTAACAATTTTTTTGAAATGCCTCTAATTTGTAAAGATTTTTCCAATTGACCCTAGTTTATTACCAAAATACCCCCGTAGGACAAATGACGAAAATACATTGGGGTAAAAACAGGCAGAAATGTCCGAATAGTGAATGTGTGTGGTAGATACCACTGAATAGATGTGTTTTTAATGAATAATGTGAATGTTTGAATTAGAATAGAGAACTTGAGATGAAACTTTGTGTGATCGAAAGAACCACTTCCGGAACTTCTATTCATAAAATTTGCTTGTGGATAAACAGAGGAACAAAATTTCTAATGCATAAAACTTTTAAACCAGATAAGTCAAGACATTAGACATAGAGTTGGGAACGTATGAAATATTCGTCTGTTTTAATTGCTAGGTGTTTTTGAGTATGGGTAGGAGTTTTAAATTCTAGTTAGAAGTATATTAGTTTTATTAAGATCAGAGTGCGCAGCAAGAGCATAGTGTGGTAGGTTAGGATGTGCGACTATTAGTTAGTTGGAAATTTCGAGGACGAAATTTCTTTAAGGAGGGTAGATTTGTAACATCCCAAAATTGGGCCTAGGAGAATTGAGCCCAATGGGCCTTAGGCGTAGTAGCGTTTAAATTTTTGGAGAATAAGAGATCGGCTTAAATGCAAGTTAGACCTATTGGATAAGTGATTTTGGAAGGTTAGAGGGCTTCTATGAAGTCCCGGGATCAAATATTGGCTTTGGGGAAATTTTGGTTTTAGGTGAAAAAAACCCTGGAAGTTGGCAGATAGGCCTTAAGAATAAAATATGGAGGAAAATGACACAAGTGG
Source organism: Gossypium australe (assembly GCA_005393395.2). Classification (NCBI taxonomy): domain Eukaryota; kingdom Viridiplantae; phylum Streptophyta; class Magnoliopsida; order Malvales; family Malvaceae; genus Gossypium; species Gossypium australe. Next base: position 44,436,492 of record CM016624.1, read on the forward strand.
AGTGTGTGGTGTAGTGGCAAAGTGACGCCACATAAAAGATAAGGGGTGACGCCACAAGGAAGGAAGGAAGTCCAAGGTTCAAGTCTTGGCTTTTGCATTTTGGTTTCTTTTTGCTTGGACCTTAGAATTTGGCCCATAGTTTATATTTAGTTGCGCATGGTTTAAGACACAAGAGGAGCTTGTGGACAAGTGGTTAGCGGCATGGATTATGTTCCAGGGGAGCCTAGGTTCGAATCTCATGAGAAGCAAGGGAGTATTTATTTTGCGGATTGGACGGCAAGAGTTTCAGTTGAATTTAAACTCTACTGACGAAGGGATCCCACATCGGAAAGACACAAAGAATGAATGTGAAGAGCTAGCTATATAAGGAGCATCCTAGGAGGAGAGTAAACACATCTTGGAGGGCGTTTGGGCACAAGAGTGATCGGAGCGCGGATTAGCCCCAGAGTCCTATCAGGTGTGTAACTCTCTCTACTCTAGTTGTAGAGCGGCAAAATGCCGAAATGCCGGTTACACGGCATTAGTAGCCACACGAGTGTGCGAGCGCACGTGTGGGGCTTCGACGCGATAGTTGAGGCCATCAGTAGTATTCTCGTGGGTTGGGGCTGCTTGGGCCTCGATGGGCCGAAGTGGGCCCAATGGGCCCGTGGGCCCATATGAGTAAATTGTATGATTGGTTAGTATTAGACTAGGTGGAACTTATATACGTGGCTAGATTTGTGCTAGGTGGGCCACACGAGCATGTGGGCCCGGATGGGCCGAAATCGAGTTTTAGGCCCAATCGTCCGGTACGACCGGAAATGGTAGCTGAGTCGCTAGTGGCGACATTAGGCCTTCGGAAAGGCCATTACAGTTGTAAATTACGAAAATACCCTTGGTGGGTAAATTACGAAAATGCCCTTGGTAGGTAAAATTACGGTTATACCCTTAGAGGTTGATTAGAATGATTATGTTGTTTAGTTTTGGCCGATTGTAGGGAAGGCAGAACCTTTTTAGGCGGCGTATAGTCAGCATTTGTAGTAGTGATCTACCGAGATTTGGAGACTTGAGACTTTTAGGAGCCACGTGTGATTTCGGGGTTTAGTCAACTGTGCTAATCAGGTGCGTAATTATCGCACTGTTTCTCCTGTTATTTGTGTATTGATGTATATACTTGTGTATGATGTGTGGTAGCCGACAATAAAGGCTAAAGTGGTGGATACCCATGTTTGGGGTAATCGGTTAACAGGTTAGTAAATTGTGATATTAAATTATTTATGGTGCCTGTTTGATATGGTAATGAGCATGTGATTATACTCACTCTATATGTTGATTTGACATGATACATTAAAATATGTGCATGGGGATTGGTTTGATCAAGGAAGGACGGGGTGTACATATTATGTACGTGGTCTAATGTTAGCCTCGTGCTACATTAGCGCTTGATGATTAGCTGTGTGCTTCATCAAGGGAGATGTTGGCTAGGTGCCCATCTCGGCGGTTGATAGCTGAGTGCATCACCGTGGACGGATTACTATTGGGATCACTTACGTGATCGGTGGCTCTGCCACGGCTTTGAGCAGCAAGTCTGCCAAGGTAGGATTTGAGGCTCACGATGTGATCGGTGGCTTAGCCACGACCTTGTGCAGCAGGTCTGCCGAGGTAGGATATGTGGGATCACTCGGTTGTGATCGGTGGATTAGCCACGGCCTTAGGCAGGGAGTCTGCTAAGGTTGGTGTAACGGATGGACTTAGGATTGGGCTGGGATACATTTTGCATATCTATTGGTATGGACTGTGTGGGTATGGGTTAAGCCCATAAGTGTGGAAACATGTGTAATGATTATGCACTGAGTCTGTGGACTCACCCAAATTTTCTCAACCATTTCAGGTCATTCATGAGCTTGGACCGGGTTGGAGTGGATACAAGGTGGCCATGCAAAAGAAGAGATTTTGATTATTTTATGCATTTTTGAAATTAAGTATTTTGTTTAAATATTGGGTTGTAATAAGGGCCTTGTTGTTACTTTTGGTATTATTTTATTATAGGCTTGATTCAATTAAATTACTATGTGAAGATGATTTTATTTTTAGCCACCTATTTACTCAAAGCATATACATTAAAGTTTTAATTTGGACATTTTATAATAACAAAGTTTAAGTATAATTTTAAATGGACATGGTTTTCAAAAGTTAACAAATTTACATGTTTTATTCTAAAGTCAAAACGATTTTCAACCGTTCTTCCGCAGTAACATACCAGATCCGGTCAGGGCTTGTGGGCCGGGTTTGGGGGTGTTACAATGAAAATTTTCTTTTCTTCTTTTTCGTGTTTATTATAGCCTTGAAAAGGGCATAGAATTATTCGGGTATAGAATAATTTTTAGTATTGAGAATTTAGTGAAGTGGATCAAGTGACCCTGATACTTAAGTTAATTTAAGTGTCTAAAAATAGCATAAGTTGAGCTATTAGCAAGGTGGTGTTGGCGCATGAGTAATTGCATGAGGGGAGATGTTCGAATCCCTTGGATAGCAATTAGATGACTTTTATTTTTGCACTTGTATGGCAAGTGTCGATCAAGCAATACTTATGGTAAGGATGGACTTTTTCATTTATGGAAAGTAGACTAAGGGAATAAGGTAAGTACTAACTTAAGGTATGGAATCAAGAAATTTTGGTATGATAAGGGGACATAAGGCTTGGATTAAGGGATGAGGTTTTGGAAACTTTTTAATGGCCTATTGACCATGTATGTGGACGGCATAGGGGGCTAGGGGGGATGGCCGGATTTTGTTGTTTGGCTTGGTAAGGTTGGGTGTTGGATGAACATTTTTCTTTTTGGTCAATTGGTGTTTTCTTATCAAAATTTTTCTCTCAAAATTTGCTCTCTTCCTAGCCGAATATACCTTAAACCTTGAGGAAACAATTGCATCTTTTTACCATTTCTCCCTTTTTGACCATTTTAGTCTTAGTTTGATTACTATCATCAAGTTTTTTTTCTCTTCTTTGTGACCGAAACCATATAGCCATTTTAGACCATTTCTTTTCTTCTCAATTTCACCATTGCCGCAACACCTAAAACCTCCCATCTCTTTTCTCTTTTGAAAAGGCCGAATCTTCTTCTTGTCACCAAGCCGAAACCTATCAACATCTAGTCGATTTCTTCCCCTATTTCTCTTTCAAAATCGATCACTCCTCTATAGTAGCCGAATCTCTCTGTGGTTCCAAACAAGGGTACAAGCGATCTCAACGTTAGGGGTAAGGGTTAACTGTCATTCGATTTTCTTTCTTTTTCTTTTGGATTAGCCAAAATCTAGGGATCTAATCTCTATATATATTCTCTTTGGCCGAAACCTTGAAGGAGGATTTCGGGATCCTTTTGTAGCCGACGATTAAGGGGAGATTATTCGGTATTTGAGTATCCAAGGTAAGAGAAGTGTGATGTTAGGCCGAAGGCCATTTACTCAGGTTTATTGAATGTTAGAATCGAATCTAACATATACCATGTAGGAATTTCGACATCTCTAAGGACAAGTGATATTTCGGGATTTAGACAATCAAGGGGGAGTCGACTGTGAAAAAGAAGGAGTGTCGGTATCGATAGTATCGTACTCACTGTTATCAGGTGTGTAGCCCTACACTAAATTTTCGATGGATTGATAGTATTAATATTAGTATGTGTTAATAAGAAATATGTATGATAATGGCCGCGGGTACCATTCAGTGGTACATGGTATTCAGGTATGTTAACCCCTAATACTTCGTTAATAATGCTATAAGCATGGATATGAAATGTGTATGACTCCGTTATGATTTTGGGGTATATTGCATAAAATCCGAATAATATGTATGTCACATGGGCATATGGGTGATTTTGATAAAGGGGAAGTGTTTCCGGTGGTTTTTACCACATTATCCGGTGACTTATGTCACAATATTATGTATCCGGTGACTTCGGTCACATATTATGAATCCGGTGACTCTGTCACAATTATCCGGTGGCCATGCCACAATTTATAAGGGCGATGTGCAGTTGTCTGCAGCGACTGCCTTTGATGGTGTGTTGCGGATGGAAGGTCGATTTAGTAATCCCCACAGTGTGATTGGCAGGTACGGGTGGTGTGTAGCGGATGGATATCTAGGTGGACTCGGGATTGCATGTCATTTTATATGTATATGTGATTTAATATGTTGTTATTTGATTTGCTGTGTTATGGGTTTATGGTTAAATGTGATTAAAATGGGCTTTGCTAAAATGTTATCGTTAAAACTATGATCGATTGGGCTTTTAGTGTACAGTTACACATTGAGTCTGTTGACTCACCCCTCGTGGGATATCTTTTACAGGTGACACTTAGCGTGATGGACCGGGTCAGCGAGAACTAGGTGGTGGCTATGCTCAACTCAGTATTTCGGGTTTTCTTTAAATTAAACTTAATTTCGTTTTTCTTTATTTATTTCGGGATTTATTTTGGGTTATGTTTATTGTAATAAGGCCACTATCAGTTGTTTTATTTATACGTTTTAAGTTTTTACTTTACTTCGATCAACTTCAATTAGACGCTTAAATATTTTTTTATAAACAATTTAAACTGTTTTGACATCTAAACACCTACGGGTTTCAAAATAATAATAAGTTCTAAATTTGGTTTTCTTTTGACTTATAAAATTTTCTAAGATCATAAAGATAATGTTTTAATAAAATACAAATTTAAATCACAAAACGGTTTTCAACAAGAACACACTTCAAATCTATTTTTCTTTGAAATCAACCTATTTTTTTTATAACAAAATGATTTTTACGCTAGGAGCATACCAGATCCGGTCGGGGCTTGTAGGTCGGGTTTGGGGTGTTTCAACTTGGTATCAAAGCCCAGTTTTAAACACTCGGCCTTGGGTTTTGAAGTCCACAGCATTTTCAAAATTAAGCCCAAATGAGTTTTTTTTGAAAAGTTTTGGTTAAACTGGTCTTTATGGAAGCATGGCACCTGAGTTCTCGGCCCAGGTCCGCCAGGTAAGTTCCTTTGTTGATAAATTGATGTGAGTATGTTAATGTATGATACTTTAGTTGATAAGCCTAAGGAAACTATACTTTAGAGACACGGACCCTAGGTATATGTGTTCTTTTACGGAAAAAAACCACTGATTAAAACTCTGTTGCATAAAATTTTCTTTAAACAAGAAAGCGAAAAGACTCTAATGCATAAAATTTTCGTAAAAACAGATAAGACGCGAAGTAGACATGAGTTCTAGGGGACGTGGTCGTCGTGGACGCGACAGAGGCAGAATGGCTGTGTCGGAACCAGTTGGATCTGGTCAGGGTTCCGAAAATGAGGCACCGCCACCGGCTGTAGGGGCGAAATTTCAAGAGCAAACAGGAGGAGATGACGCAGTATCGCAGGCTATGCTGCGAGTTTTAGAGCAAGTAGCAGGAGCTAGTATGGGAAATGGGGCTCGAAAGTCAATAGCTGAGAGACTTAGATCAAATGGAACTGATGTTTTTAGGGGAGTATATGGGGTAGCTCCGAATGTAGCGGAGTACTGGTTAGAGGCAGTCGAGAGGATCATGGACGATTTGGACTGCACTGCTGAGGAAAAGCAGAAAGGTGCTGTTTCGCTGCTTCGAGATGAGGCCTACAAGTGGTGGCTCACTGTCAAGGAGAGTACCCCTGTGGATCGAGTGGATTGAGGGTATTTTAAGGTTAAGTTTGAAGGGAAATACGTTGGAGCTAGCTACATAGACTCTCAGAGAAAGCCGTTTCTGAATTTAGTACAAGGAAATAAGTCGGTAGCTGAGTATGAAGCGGAGTTTCTACGGTTAAGTCGGTATGCTAGAGGGATTGTAGCTACTGATTATGAGCGGTGTGTTAGATTTGAGGATGGGTTGCGAGATGAGCTGCGAGTGTTGATTGCTCCGCATCGAGAGAGGGACTTTGCAGTATTAGTGGATAGGGCACGGATAGCTGAAGAAGTTAAGCGGACCGAGAGACAGAACTGGGACAGAAGTCAGAATAAGAATAAGAGGAGCTATGGGTCTTCAGGGTCATCTGGGAATTTTCAAAAGAGACCTAGAGTTGATGGGCCGCGGGGTCAGCAGGCTATTGTGGGAGGACAGTACCGTACTTGTGCTCAGTGTGGAAAGATGCACCCAGGAGAATGTTGGAAAAAAATAAGGGGATGTTTTAAGTGTGGGTCCAAGGATCATATGATTAAGGATTGTCCGATGGATACAGATAGGAACCGCCCAGCAGGTCAGGGTTTTAATCAGGTTGGCAGAGGTGGACAGCAGCCGTCAAGGGGCCGTGGTCCAAATGGCAGAGGTAATGGTTCTGGTAGAGGTCGCGAAACTCTGGGCAGAGGTGGTGGTAACACTGAGGCTAGACAGCCAGGTCTGGTATATGCGGTTCGTCGCAGGGAGGATAGCGATGCACCTGATGTCATAACGGGTATGTTTCTGATCTCTGGAATACCCTTTATTGCTTTGATAGATATAGGGTCAATGTAATATCCGGGATTTTACGGCTTATGCATTTTTGCTTAATTATATGAAGTAGCATGCCTTTGTATGTTATGAATGTGTTTTGTGAATTTTGTGAACCTTAGAGTGTAGGTAAGTGCCTTAGAAATTACCAGATTTTAAGTTTCAAAGAGGGAGCTCAGCCTGATAGGCCTTAAAGAAAATTGTAGGAGAAATTTGACATGAAAATCAACTTGTTTAAGTGGCATGAAGGCGCCACTTAAGGCCCTGGTAAGTGACGCCATATGCAGTGGGCAAGGGGTTAGGTTCGAGCTGCAAGGGAAGCAAATAAAAGAGTTTTATTTTGCTGCAAGATTGAGCAGTAGTGGACGGCAATGGGGCACTAAGGGATGAGTTTAATCCTTTTTAAAATTCGGCTAGGATAAGGGATAAATGATGGATTATTTTTATTAATTGTTAAATGAAGTGATAAAGAGAAAAATAAGGGACTAGATAGGGGAAGAGTGTGGCTGGCCTAGGGACTCCTTTGTGGTGATTTTCGGCCAAGTTTAGTAAGGGGGATAGCCGAATTTCATTAAGCAATTTAGTCTCTCTCTCTCGCTTTCTCTTTTCTCTCCAAAGCCATCACTTTTATCTTCTTTTTCTTGTTCTAGTCGAAACCCCTCTCTAAAGACCACCATTGCCGATTCTCCCTAAGTCCTACACCTTTCTTTTCTTTCCTTGTTGAAGTCGAATCTCTTTAGTAATCATCAAAAACCGAAAGTTTCCACTCTTTGAATCGACTTCTCCTGCAAGCTCTCTTGCCGATTTCTTGAGGGTAGTGATCAAGTGCGTTTCAGTCATCTTTTTGGTAAGGAATCTCTTCTGTGCTGAACTCTTGTTATTTTCTTTCTCTAACTATTGAAAATCGAGGCTTTAATCCCTTCTATTCTTGGTTGCCGAAACTTGGAAGGATTTTTCGGGATTTTTGGTGTAGCCGACTTCTAAGGAGGAGACCATTCGAGATTTCAGATCTAAGGTAAGCAAGGCATAAGATTAGGCCGAAGGCCATTTATTTGAATGTTAGAATTGGATCTAACATATGCTATAGTGATTTCGACAGATACCCCAACCTAATAACACTTTTCGGGATTTAGATCCACAAGGTAAGTGACTATGCACATTCGGCCAAGGCCATATTTAGTGATTCGAATCTATTTCTTAGTTGTTCAAAAGCCGAAATTAACCGGTTAAGTGATGTAGTAATTGGCCGATTACAAGGGGGAACATCACCACATTTCGGGATTTGATTAGTAATCAAATCAGGAGCAAGGTAAGAATTTAAGTTATGAAAATCCTTCGGGATTTGGTTGTTTGGCCGAATGGCTTTTGCTAAAGTGTTTAAGGATTGGCCGAATGTAGGAACTAAAGATCTAGAGCGCTAGATCGGGACTTTCGGGATTTCAGGGAACTCGTTAAGAAAATCAAGTGTGTACCCTACACTAATTCTTAATAGATTTATGGTTATGTTTTAATAAATGTGTTAATAAGAATGTGTAAGATGTGGCTAAGAGTACCATGCAATGGTACAAAGTACTCAGGTACGTAACTTACTACTACTGTAGTTATGATAGCATGAATATCTGTTATGGCACATATGTGAATATTGATAAGAATGTGAAATAAGAGAATAAGGCATGTTTATTGCATGATTTGTATGACATGGGGCATATGGGTGATATGTTAAGGGGAAGTGATCTGGTGGTTTTATACCACAATATCTGAATGTGGCGACTTATGTCACGAAATCTGAATGTGGCGACTTATGTCACAAAATATTATCTGGTGGCTATGCCATGATTTTATAAGGGCGATGAGCAAGTCCTTTGCAGCGACTGCCTTCGATGATGTGTAGCGGATGGAGGGTCGACTTAGTAGTCCCCACGGTGTGCTGGTTGGTACGGGTGATGTGTAGCGGATGGTATCTAGGTTTGGGTTCGGGATTGCATCGTTAAATTTAACTGCTATGTGTATATGTATGATCTGTTATGCCTAAATCGTTGGGACTTAGTGTTGGTGGTTATACACTGAGTCTGTTTGACTCACCCCGTTGTGGGATATTTCTCAGGTGACGCTCAGTAGATGGACCGGGTCGGCAGAAACTTGGGTGGTGGCCATGCTCAGCTTAAAGTTATTTTATTGAGACTTTATTTTATATTTAAGTTTTGAAATTTATTTCGGGTTTTGTTCTGATGTAATAAGGCCATTACTACTAGACTGTTTATGCATGCGTTTTATTTGTTTAAGTATGAGACGATTTAAATCAAATCAAACATTAAGTAATTTTTCTTAAAAAGAAATTCCAAATGTTTTGACACCTCAACACAAATGATTTTCAATTCATGCTAAACTGTAAAAACTCAACAATACTTTTAACTTATTGCTTACAAGTACGAAAATAAAGTTTTATTAAAACCTAGACTTTTCAATTCGAACCCAACACAAATCAAATTTTCTTCAAAAACACCCAAACTTTCCAAGGTAACAAATAAGTATTTGAAATGTTTTTTCTCCAGGAACATACCAGATTCGGTCAAGGCTCGTGGGCCGGGTTTGGGGTGTTTCAGTCAACTCATTCATACATCACTAGTGAAGTATCTGGAACTCTGCATGTGAACTCTGAGACTGTACCTAGGAAGATGACTGTACTTAGTCCTTTAGGGCAGACAGTAGTAGTAGATAAGCTCTTTAAGGAAGTGCCTTTAGAAGTGCAAGGGACGCAGTTTCCGCATAGACTGGTTAGTGAAGTATCGTGCGAATGTAGATTGTGCTGCTAAGCGCCTGTCATTGAGAACCTGTGATGATAATAAAGTGGTAGTGATGGGCGAGAGACGGAATTACTTGTCGAATGTAGTATCTGCCCTTAAGGCAGAGAAGATGGTAAGGAAGGGTTGTTTGGCTTTTCTGATGTTAGTCAGTGCCTTGGAGGCTAAGGAGGCAGCTATTGAATGGGTCAGAACTGTAAGAGAATTCGTGGATGTCTTTCTGGAAGAACTTCTAGGATTGCCTCCGGATCGTGAGGTGGAATTTGGGATTGACTTATTGCCTGGAACGGTGCCAGTATCTATCGCTCCGTATAGAATGGCACCAAAAGAGTTGGTTGAGCTCAAGGCTCAAATCCAGGAGTTACTTGATCGTGGGTTTATCCGACCTAGTGTGTCTCCATGGGGAGCACCGGTCTTGTTCGTGAAGAAGAAGGACGGAACTATGCGTATGTGCATAGACTACCGACAGTTGAATAAGCTGACCATCAAGAACAAGTACCCTTTGCCAAGGATAGACGACTTGTTCGATCAGCTTAAGGGAGCGGCGGTATTCTCAAAGATAGATCTACGGTCGGGATATCATCAGCTTAAGGTGAAGGAAGCGGATATCCATAAGACAGCTTTCTGGACAAGATACGGGCATTATGAGTTCTTAGTAATGCAGTTCGGATTGACGAACGCCCCAGCTGCGTTCATGGATATGATGTACCAGATTTTCCAATCCTACTTGGATCAGTTCGTTGTTGTGTTCATAGACGACATTCTAGTGTATTCCAAGTCTGAGGTAGAGCATGATGAGCATCTTCGGATAGTGTTGCAAGTGTTAAAGGAGAAGAAGCTTTATGCCAAATTCAGCAAGTGTGAATTTTGGCCGAAGGAAGTTGAGTTCTTAGGGCATGTGGTGTCTGCAGAAGGGATAAGGGTGGATCCTCGAAAGATTGAGGCAGTGTTAGATTGGAAACCACCTAAGTCTGTAGCTGAGGTTCGTAGTTTCTTGGGATTAGCAGGCTACTACAGAAGGTTTGTAGAGGGGTTTTCATCAATAGCTGCACCTTTGACGAAGTTGTTGAGAAAGGAGGTACCTTTCGTATGGGCAGATAAGCAGCAAGAGAGCTTTGAGAAGATTAAGAGAGTTTTGACTAAAGCTCCGATTTTGATTCAGCCTGAGGCAGGGAAGGATTTTGTGGTGTATTGTGATGCTTCTCACACAGGATTAGGATGTGTTCTGATGCAAGATGGGAAGGTAGTCGCTTATGCATCTCGGCAATTAAGACCACACGAGGTTAACTATCCGATGCATGACTTGGAGTTGGCAGCGGTAGTCTTTGCTCTTAAGGTGTGGAGGCATTATCTGTATGGAGAAAAGTCAGTGATTTACACGGACCACAAGAGTCTTAAGTATCTGCTGACTCAGAAGGAGCTGAATCTGAGACAGCGAAGGTGGGTGGAGTTGTTGAAAGACTACGATTGTTTTATAGAGTATCACCCAGGCAAGGCGAATGTAGTGGCAGATGCCTTAAGTCGGAAAGTAGTGTCGGATTTAAGAGCGATGTTTGTACATCTTAGTCTTTATGACGACGGAAGTTTGTTAGCAGAGTTGCAGGTAAAGCCGACATAGTTGAGTCAGGTGAAAGAAAGACAGTTGGTAGACGATGATCTAAGTGCTAAGCTACGGCAAGTGCAGAGTGGGAAGTTGGAAGATTATGGTGTTAATAGTGACGGAGTGTTGTGTTTCAAGGGTAAGGTCTGTATGCCGAAGGATGAAGAACTTAGGCGGAGATTCTTCAGGATTCGCATAGTAGCCCTTATGCGATGCATCCTGGAGGTAGTAAGTTGTACAGGGATCTACGGGATCAGTTTTGGTGGCCTGGTCTTAAGCGGGAAGTTACAGAATTTGTAGGGAAGTGTTTAACGTGTCAGCAAGTTAATGCTGAACACCAAGTTCTGTCAGGATTGCTTCAGCCGATAAAGATTCCGCAGTGGAAGTGGGAGCGAATCACCATGGATTTTGTTAGTGGGCTTCCCCTTACGCCTACTAAGAAAGACTCGGTATGGGTGATAGTGGATCGATTGACGAAGTCTGCACATTTCATACCAGTGCGGGTTGATTACTCTTTGTAGAAATTGGCGAAGTTGTATCTGGTAGAGATTGTGAGGTTGCATGGAGTGCCGGTGTCGATTATTTCGGATAGGGATCCGAGGTTTACGTCTCGATTTTTGAAAGCATTACATCAGGCTTTGGGCACCAGGTTAGACTTCAGTACGGCATTTCATCCACAGTCAGACGGCCAGTCTGAGCGAGTAATCCGAGTGTTAGAAGATATGTTGAGGGGCTGTGTGATGGACTTCAGAGGAAGCTGGGAAGAGTTTTTGCCTTTAGCAAAGTTTGCATACAACAATAGCTACCAAGCAAGTATTCGGATGGCACCGTACGAAGCACTATATGGACGGAAGTGTCGCACTCCTACGTGTTGGACAGAATTGGGGGAACGTCAAGTTTTGGGTCCAGAGATTGTGGCGGAATCCGAAGAAAAGGTTATGGTAATTCAGGCTCGATTAAAGAAGGCATCTAACAGGCAAAAGTCGTACACAGATCTTAAGCGGAAGGAAATAGAGTTTGTTGTGGGAGATCAAGTATTTCTTAAAATGTCGCCATGGAAGAAGGTAATGAGATTTGGTCGCAAAGGAAAGTTAAGTCCCAGGTTTATAGGACCTTATCGGGTTTTGAAGCGGGTTGGACCAGTGGCATATCAGTTAGAGTTACCTTCGGAGTTGAAGCAGATGCACGATGTGTTCCATGTTTTGATGCTACGTCGTTACCGGTCGGATCCATCTCATGTAGTGCCAGTTGAGGAGGTGGAACTAAGACCAGATTTGTCCTACGAGGAGGAGCCGATTCAGATTCTGGAACGGGATGTGAAGGTGTTACGGAGGAAGTCAGTTCCTCTCGTCAAAGTGTTATGGCGTAACCATGGATCGGAAGAGGCTTCGTGGGAGCCGGAAGAGGCAATGCGACAGCAATACCCTCACTTGTTCTAGCCAGGTAATTTCGAGGACGAAATTTTCTTTAAGTAGGGTAGAGTTGTAACACCCTAAAAATCTGAGTATCGATATATTGTATGTTTTGGTGTTGAGCTTATGAATGAAAATTTTCTTTTCTTCTTTTTCGTGTTTATTATAGCCTTGAAAAGGGCATAGAATTATTCGGGTATAGAATAATTTTTAGTATTGAGAATTTAGTGAAGTGGATCAAGTGACCCTGATACTTAAGTTAATTTTTAGCATAAGTTGAGCTATTAGCAAGGTGGTGTTGGCGCATGAGTAATTGCATGAGGGGAGATGTTCGAATCCCTTGGATAGCAATTAGATGACTTTTATTTTTGCACTTGTATGGCAAGTGTCGATCAAGCAATACTTATGGTAAGGATGGACTTTTTCATTTATGGAAAGTAGACTAAGGGAATAAGGTAAGTACTAACTTAAGGTATGGAATCAAGAAATTTTGGTATGATAAGGGGACATAAGGCTTGGATTAAGGGATGAGGTTTTGGAAACTTTTTAATGGCCTATTGACCATGTATGTGGACGGCATAGGGGGCTAGGGGGGATGGCCGGATTTTGTTGTTTGGCTTGGCAAGGTTGGGTGTTGGATGAACATTTTTCTTTTTGGTCAATTGGTGTTTTCTTATCAAAATTTTTCTCTCAAAATTTGCTCTCTTCCTAGCCGAATATACCTTAAACCTTGAGGAAACAATTGCATCTTTTTACCATTTCTCCCTTTTTGACCATTTTAGTCTTAGTTTGATTACTATCATCAAGTTTTTTTTTCTCTTCTTTGTGACCGAAACCATATAGCCATTTTAGACCATTTCTTTTCTTCTCAATTTCACCATTGCCGCAACACCTAAAACCTCCCATCTCTTTTCTCTTTTGAAAAGGCCGAATCTTCTTCTTGTCACCAAGCCGAAACCTATCAACATCTAGTCGATTTCTTCCCCTATTTCTCTTTCAAAATCGATCACTCCTTTATAGTAGCCGAATCTCTCTGTGGTTCCAAACAAGGGTACAAGCGATCTCAACGTTAGGGGTAAGGGTTAACTGTCATTCGATTTTCTTTCTTTTTCTTTTGGATTAGCCGAAATCTTGGGATCTAATCTCTATATATATTCTCTTTGGCCGAAACCTTGAAGGAGGATTTCGGGATCCTTTTGTAGCCGACGATTAAGGGGAGATTATTCGGGATTTGAGTATCCAAGGTAAGTGAAGTGTGATCTTAGGCCGAAGGCCATTTACTCGGGTTTATTGAATGTTAGAATCGAATCTAACATATACCATGTAGGAATTTCGACATCTCCAAGGACAAGTGATATTTCGGGATTTAGACAATCAAAGGGGAGTCGACTGTGAAAAAGAAGGAGTGTCGATATCGATAGTATCGTACTCACTGTTATCAGGTGTATAGCCCTACACTAAATTTCCGATGGATTGATAGTATTAATATTAGTATGTGTTAATAAGAAATATGTATGATAATGGCCGCGGGTACCATTCAGTGGTACATGGTATTCAGGTATGTTAACCCCTAATACTTCGTTAATAATGCTATAAGCATGGATATGAAATGTGTATGACTCCGTTATGATTTTGGGGTATATTGCATAAAATCCGAATAATATGTATGTTGCATGGGCATATGGGTGATTTTGATAAAAGGGAAGTGTTTCCGGTGGTTTTTACCACATTATCCGGTGACTTATGTCACAATATTATGTATCCGGTGACTTCGGTCACATATTATGAATCCGGTGACTCTGTCACAATTATCCGGTGGCCATGCCACAATTTATAAGGGCGATGTGCAGTTGTCTGCAGCGACTGGCTTCGATGGTGTGTAGCGGATGGAGGGTCGATTTAGTAATCCCCACGGTGTGATTGGCAGGTACGAGTGGTGTGTAGCGGATGGATATCTAGGTGGACTCGGGATTGCATGTCATTTTATATGTATATGTGATTTAATCTGTTGTTATTTGATTTGCTATGTTATGGGTTTATGGTTAAATGTGATTAAAATGGGCTTTGCTAAAATGTTATCGTTAAAACTATGATCGATTGGGCTTTTAGTGTACAGTTACACATTGAGTCTGTTGACTCACCCCTCGTGGGATATCTTTTACAGGTGACACTTAGCGTGATGGACCGGGTCAGCGAGAACTAGGTGGTGGCTATGCTCAACTCAGTATTTCGGGTTTTCTTTAAATTAAACTTATTTCATTTTTCTCTCTTTATTTCGGGATTTATTTTGGGTTATGTTTATTGTAATAAGGCCACTATCAGTTGTTTTATTTATACGTTTTAAGTTTTTACTTTACTTCGATCAACTTTAATTAGACGCTTAAATATTTTTTTATAAACAATTTAAACTGTTTTGACATCTAAACACCTACGGGTTTCAAAATAATAATAAGTTCTAAATTTGGTTTTCTTTTGACTTATAAAATTTTCTAAGATCATAAAGATAATGTTTTAATAAAATACAAATTTAAATCACAAAACGATTTTCAACAAGATCACACTTCAAATCTATTTTTCTTCGAAATCAACCTATTTTTTTTATAACAAAATGACTTTTACGCTAGGAGCATGCCAGATCCGGTCGGGGCTTGTGGGCCGGGTTTGGGGTGTTTTATGTTCATACTTTTTTGGGATTTTCTTAAAAGCCGAAATTCCTAGATCTCTTCTTTTGTGTTTGCCGAATTCTCCTGCAAGGGGTAGCCGAAAGCTTATAAAGAGGTAAGTGTTGAAAACATTATTCTTTCAATCTATTCCGGCTTTTAGAAACCATAGCCGAATGGCTACATGGTAGATTAATCTTGTGTTTTCTTTCATTTGCGGCATTCCGGGATTTGAAGGGGCTTCAATCGTATAGATTTCTAAGCCAGAGTTCAGTAGCATTCGGGTCATATTGTTTTCGGGATTTCAAGGTAAGGAGATCTGTTAATCTAAACGTATAATTCGGGTAAAACACTAACCCTTGGCCGAATATAGGAGAGGCCCTATCTTCGCGTTCATCCGGCTTTTGAGCAAGTTGTAGACCAAGGGCAGTAGATCTGATTACTGAGGGTATCGACATAAAGAGTAGTACTACGTGTTATCAGGTGTGTAACCTTTCACACCATTTGGATTGTTTGTTAGTATATGCTTATAAAACTATTATATTCTGTTAAATGCCGAAATACCGACATGGCTGTTGAAAACCCGAAGAGGGTAAAGGTGAATCACCAGGTTAGTGATCTCTATCATTCTAAAGTGAATGGTTCTGTTGATTTAATATGATAAACATGTATACTGGTTTCTGTGATTGCACGGGGTTGGGTGATTGATGAAAGGGGAAGTATTCTGTTGTAGTGGCTTTTTGCCATGATCTGTTGTAGTGGCTTTTTGCCATGATATGTTGTAGTGGCTATTGCCATGATCTGAAGATGTGCAGCTAACTACAGCATGACTGCCATCGATGGTGTGTAGCGGCGTGGGTTGATTGTAGAAATCCCCAATGGTGTGATTGGCAGGTAAGGGTGGTGCGTAGCGGTTGGAAACCTAGGATTGGGTTGGGCTTTGCATGATTCCTGATATATTTTATTTTGTTATCTGTTCTGTGGGGCTAAGGCCCAGTCTGATGGTGCACGAGGGTTGCACACTGAGTCTCGTGACTCACCTTGTTGTTTAACATTTTTCAGGAGACACGTAGAGCATCGGACCGGGCTGGAGAGGAGCGCAAGGTGGCCATGCATGAGATTATTTTGGATACTGCAAAAGACATTATTTAATTCATTTATATTTAATATTTTGGACTAGTTGGGTTTTTATTTCATTGTAATAAGGCCATGGGCCATTAGTTTTTTTTTTATTTTTCCGGTTTTATTTTGGGCTTTTATTATTATCAAACATTTGGATTTTACGTTTTAATTAAGCTAAGGCCTTAATATGAAATGTATATCCTTTACAAATTATACAACCATTTAGTTTTCCCGAATAAAATGTTAAACTCAAGGAAAAAATATTTCCCGAAATTGCGACTTCTTTTAAAATCTCCTTAGTGACATGCTAGATCCGACCATGGTGTTTGGGCCGGGTTTGGGGTGTTACAAACCGTCGCCAGACATGCAAACGACTAGACTGGAAATATTGCAAAAAAAAATATAAAATTAAGCAGCGGTGTCCACAAGTATACAAGTCAAATTTTAATATAGTTTATACACTTGGTAATACCTGACGTGAAAACGTCTAGATTGGAAATACCTATGTTCTGAAGTTAATTAGGTACACTTGGGAAGTATTATGAGGATCGTACCTAAGGGAGGTTGAATTAAACTTAAATTAATTTTCTACACTAATAAAGCTAAATAGTACTAATATAAATTATATTACAAAAAACCAAATTAACATAAATTATCTAAAATAACATAAATTATCTAAAATTAAGACAACCAGTTAACAACCGAAATTAAATCTAATTAAGTAGATAGAAGATTAACTTACTTCAGTGTACCTAATTAACTTCAGAATTCGGGTTTCATCAAGTTAGCTATTAATTAACTAGTTATTACCTCTTGACCTCTAACTAATTAACTAATCGACCAATACACACTTATCTATTGACCTCGCTTTCTTGACTAGGATAAATTATGATTTACTCGGTAAAATTATCTCTCGATCTCGTTTATCCTAAATTACTTCCTAGGTTTGTAACACCCCAAAACCCGGCCTAGAAGTTTAGACTAGATCTCGGAGGTCACACTGACCACTGAAGTGATCTAAAAGCAATTTTACAAAATGAATTGTTAAAATCTCATTTCGAATGCAGGTTGCTTGATTCGAACTAAACCGTTTAACATTTTAGAATTTAGAATAGTAAATTTAAGTTTCGTTAAAAACATTCAGGAGTATAACTCCGCAGTTCAAAAAAATTCAGTCCAAAATAAAATTTATACTATAGTTCATATAAAATGTTAACAGTGCAAAATAGTTTAATAACTAAAGGTGTGAAGAAAAACTTTATTAGCTTGATTCAAAACGTATCACTCCGAGACCTCTGGCATGCCGAGTCCAACTTCAGAACATTAGAGTACCTGAAATGGGAAAACTAAGGGGGTGAGCTACGCGAGCTTAGTGTGAGTCTGAAACACAACATTTGGTAAAAAAGGGGATAACACCATAAATATTTCAGACAAGCATTTGTATGATGGTCACTTACGAAAATCTTACATCGATAAGTCAATATACAGTACCAAACCACAGAAACAATGTCTCGAACACATGTAATAATCAAATTAGCACAAACATTCGCAAATAATCTTAAAAAGAATCATAATCAGACACATATGCTCAATGCAAACTGTATGCAACAAGTCAAAAAAACAAACCATCCAACTATTCGAACACCACTTCGACCACCCTACACACCACATTAGGGCTATAGAAGGCCTGTCCACCCTGCACACCATATAGAACCATAAAAAGTTCATCCACCCTACACACCATAATGTGGAACTAAGCCACTGAGTAAAGGTATACAACTAAGCTAGTATACAGTTACTATAGTACGATAAATCGCTATACAAAAGAATGCAGTTAAAACTGGAAAATAGTCTTCCTTCTCTTCGTTACCAAATCCCAACCCTTAATGCAAATGCAAAAATGTCCACACATACAATTGACATGCACAAGTAGAAACACACGTTTCAGTTGCCCAATTTTAGTAACAGATTAACTTACATACACGAACACTCGATCCTAGAACCTCAAACAGATATACCAAATGCATAACCATCCAACCAAACAAAATTAAAACTCACTCACACTTAAACAAACCGTTAATTTAACTCCACAATTATGAATAAGCGCACGAGTCTAAATTGATTAGAGTCCCAAACATACTTACTAAGGCTTAACTGAGGGTCGGAATACACAGAGGCATTAAACGAGTCAAAACACGACTCAAAATGAAACAGGGCCACATGGCCGTGTGGAAGCCCACACATCGTGTGGGGGAGACACACGACCATGTGACCGAGTTACATGGTCGTGTGAGTAGCCCATGTAACCCACTGTCCAAATGTCCCAAAATAAGATGCAGAGTAGACACGGCTGTGTGGAAATCTCAAACACCCGTGTCTCTAAGAGACATAGCCATGTGAATGTCGACTAAAAATCCCCTAATCAAAGCTACACGGCCATGTGGCACCAAAATTTGCCCAAAAACCCTAGTTCCCAACTTCATACGGCTGTGTGAACCGACTGTCTGTGGCACACACCCGTGTGGTCACGAAACCACCCTAAAACAGCCTGAAAATCATGTTATTCCTCAGCAAATCCACCCCTAACATCGACAATACTGAGACACACTAAAACCAAATAGAAAACATGCATTTCACTATCAATTCAACCCCTAACCACATAATTTCAGAAACATAAAAAATTTTTGAATTCCACAAAACCCAATCAGTAATTCGATAACGAGTTTGAAGAGTTTCCAAGTACACACTTTAGAACACAATATCAAGAACCAAGAACCTTTCGATTTGCTCTACCAAACTGTTCAGAAACCTCAATTCCAAAAACATACTAATCTATAAGAAATCGACTAAACAATTCGAAAACAATAACAAAATAAATCAGTCAATAACCCAAAGGACGACACCTACCCGATACAACACTCAAAGAATTAAGAAACGACATGAGAAGCAGTAACTAACGTCAAAAAATTCGAAACCTTAAAGAAAGAAAACAAAAAAAAAATTGAAGAATAGAAGAGAAAGAAAACTTCCAATAAACCAAAAGAGAATGTTGAGACAAAGAAGTGTTGGAGAGGGAGAACATGAGATTTTTTATTGATAAAATAAAAATAATAAATAAATATTTTAAAATTTTAAAATTTTAAAAACAATTCTAAAATAAATTTAAAAAAATAATTCCTTAAAACACACATGAGGATTCTAACCCAAAACCTAGAGGTAAACTAACACACATGTAACCACCAAACCAGCAGGCCCATTTTAACATCAAAACATGAAAACAAACACAATTGCTCAACCTACGCACTGACCATAAACACATACCTCAAAAATTCTAACCCCGAATTTTGGGGTGTTACAAGGGTCATCACTTCCTAGGGATTAAATGCACATAATTTAAGCCAACTAACTTAGATTTAAACCCTAATTCATTCGTTAATTAGTCACACATCCGTTCATTGA
Organism: Gossypium australe; assembly: GCA_005393395.2. Lineage (NCBI taxonomy): Eukaryota > Viridiplantae > Streptophyta > Magnoliopsida > Malvales > Malvaceae > Gossypium > Gossypium australe. The sequence goes on from CM016624.1 coordinate 44,456,007, forward strand.
TCTCCTTAAGGAAATTGGCCACTCATGGATCTAGATGCAATAATCCCTAAATTCATATTCAACATGCAAAACAAAAAATTAAATAAAATAATGGAATAGGAAAATAAATTTGTTTTTATGTCAATTTGCACACGAAAGCAAGATTTTCTTTAACAGTTGCGAAGATAACTCCGTTTGCCTTTGGAAAATGAAAAGAAATAATTAAAAACTATTTAATTGAAAGCTTGGATTGAAATTGAATCCAAATTAGGCAAGAACAAAAATTGTTTTAGGACTAAATTGAAAAAAAATGAAAACTGAAATAAGAACCTAAAACTAACTAAATGGCTTACTTGGCCAAGCCTCCTAAAATGAGGCTAAACATATCTATTTGCAGAGTTTATGATCTGAACTAATTAGGGTCTATTAACAGCCCTAAAAACTAATTAAATTACATTTTGTGGATGAAAACACCCTTAATTAAAATTCTTGATCGTCACCTGTTGTTGCAACACCACAGGACCGACCTCTCGACACTACCTTTCAAATCTGAATATTTTGGCTTCAAAGTCTGGTGTGTCGACATCACTCCTCGGTGTCATGACGTTGCAGCGGTCATTCATCTTTTAAGCCTGAAAACAGTGTTCTACACACTAAATGAAGCCGTTAGATCATCCCTAGGCCCGTATTGGCCCATTAGGTCATGACATTACTCAAAATTGAGTAAAAACACTTATTTTGTATAAATTAAACACAATATACTAAATATTCAAAATGATATAAAAACATATCAAATTTCAAGGAAACAAGCTCATAAGTACTAGAAAGAAATTTATTTGCCACAACGAATTGTGACAGGTCAAACTCCCCCACACTTAAGTCGTTGCTTGTCCTCAAGTAACAAAATAAAAACACATAAAAAATATGAAAGTAAAATAACTAAATAGTGCTTGAGCATGCAAAATACACGAGATTAGTGTGGAACAATATAAACAAGATAATGTAATTAAATACATAATTCTAGCATGATATGTAATCGACTTTCGATTTTCAATATCAAAGACATTAGTTCACCAACTTACAAGGTAAACAAATTCAAGAATGTTAAGCATAGTATTCCACCAAAACAAGTACTCAAAATTTACATTTATGCTCAAACAGTACAAGTGGTTAGAAATGTCAATACTTAGTTAAAGTTTCATCTATGAATCATATCACTTAGGTCACATAGGGATTTTTGGCTTGCAGCGTTCTATGACTTAGGTTGGTTCGGGATTGAAGAACTAACTTTACAAAATGGTTTAAACATGAAAATAGTTTTGTAACACCCCAAACCCGGCCCATGCGGTATGACCGGATCTGACATGTCACATGAAGAAAGCGGAAAACATCATGTGGTTCTTATTAAAATAGGCATTACTTGGTTGTGTTCAAGTAATCAAGTTTTGTATGTAAATATTTGATAAAATATAGCTATTTTTGAAAGATTGATTGATGAGTCGAAAATCGAGGTAGTGAACTTTAAAACCGAGTCTTTTGAATTTCGTTGATAATTCGAAAGAGAATTTCTGTGTTAATTTATTTGTAAAAGTTTGCTATTAAATCCATTTATTAATCAATTTTGGAAACCATTATTTATATATTTTTTAAAATATTTCCTTTAAAAAAATTTAAGAAAAATAATAAAAAAACATCCCAACAATAAAGCAAAATAAGATAGTCCAGAGGCCTTATTACAACTTTAAAACCCAAAATAATAAAAGTAGCGAAATAAACGGAAAAGGAAATTTTTATAAAGTTAGAAACACCATTTCTGAAGTATGGCCTCCACCGAGTCATCCATAGCCCAAGTCCACATCAATGAGCATTACCTACAAGGTTAAGGAAAAAGGGGGGGTGAGTTCCAAGAACTCAGTGTGAAATCCCCTTACCGTTGTCCACTGGGCCTGAACCCATATTTCAATATCTTGGGCCTGGGCCCATCTAGCATAAATCTTTGGCCGAAGCCCATTTACATAACAGAATATTCATATATGCAATGTATGCAACCCAACCCATCCTAGAAATCCATCCGCTACACACCACCCGTACCATCCCATCACACATGTGGGGATCAAGTCAACCCACCCCGCCAAACACACCAAATCGCAGGCAAAATGCCATTCAATATAATAATTCATAGGCCATTGGCCATTTATAATCGCAGGCAAGATGCCATTTATATTATTTGTGGCTGAGCCACCAGAGTCATAATTATGCGTGGCATAGCCACTATACAGATTGTGGCAGAGCCACCAGATATCATTTACGGTAATATAATCGGCACACAGCCTTGGGTAAATATGATCGACACCGAGTCGTTAGTTCATATGCTAGGCACATAGCCGTTATCAGAAATTGTGGCAGAGCCACCAGAATATGTGGCAGAGCCACCAGAATATGTGGCAGAGCCACCAGAATATGTGGCAGAGCCACCAGAATCAGAATGTTGCAGAGCCACCAGGCTACACTTCTCTTCTTTAACATTTTTCACATCCCATGCAAAATATGCAAATACAACATAAATAATAAAACATACTATTCACATATATAAACGACAATTATCGATCCAATAATTTATTACGGGGAATCAACCCATTATAGCACTTTGTCATTCGGCCCACAAAGGCATTCTAGCAAATCGGCCCATTAGGGGCATTTTGGTAAATCGGCCCATTAGGGGCATTTTGGTAATTCGGTAATCTCGCAACTCAACTTAACTACTAATGTGGGGCATAAAAAATTGAAATTATCCATCTGCGTCATATTGACTAAACTGACTGTAACTCGAGTTAGGAAACTCGAAATTTTGATCCGTAAATTTTCCTTAAAACTAGACTCATATATCTTCTTACTATAATTTTTCCAGAATTTTTGGCTTAGCCATTTAGTACCGTTAATTCCTTAAAATTTCCCTTGTTTCACCGACTAACGATTTTGACCTCTCTTAACTTAAATTCAAATATCTCATTGTATAGTTTTCATATGTTGCTCCCACTAGTTTCTTTTGAAAATAGGCTCACTAAGGAACCTATACATATAAATTATAACTCATAATTCACTTTGTACAATTTTAAACGATTTTTCCAAGACAGAACAGGGAACCACAAAGTCAATCAGAACCAGTCTCACTAAAATTAACATATCACAGAATATAAAATTCCTTTTCCTTCTCCGTTTCTTTCATATAAAAATAGACACAGTAATTTTTCATTCTATATCTTATTCACTTTCTAATTCCCTTTATTCTATTTTTTGTGATTTTTCAAAATCATGTCACTGCTGTAAACCAAAAACTATTTCATTACAAACTATGGTTACTACTACGAACATACGCACGCCCGAGTGGTCACTGATGCTGGTTTCTGGTTTTCTTCGGTATTTCGACCGAATCACAGAATATTTCATGCAGACATTCAGAGAGATGTGAGATTACACACCATTTCAAACATGTATTGGGAAGGTACGGGATTACACACCTTATTTGGATTTCCTAAAGAACCACTCTTCATTGCCCCCTAAAAATAAAATCAATCAAAAGTTAGCCTCGATTTCTTAAAGGTTCTAAAAGCCCAAAAGTACTAACTCACAAGAGTCACTTACCACAATCGTGATCCTTCCCTATTAGGTTCTAAAATCTGGCCTTGCACCTTAGCTATTGCAACGAGTTCCTAAAGTAAATAAGTGATGTATCAAAGGGGTTAGCCTTCATCCAATATTCGGCCCTTCCACAAGAGTAAGAAGTTGATATCTTCACCACAAAATAGAATCACATGAGCGGTGCAAAACATCAAAATAAAGAGTAACATCTTACCACCTATATTCGGCCTAATCACCCACTTACTGATCAACTTCCGAAACCAAGGTTATGAGAATGATAAGTAGCAGCAAAGAATGGCTTGATTCAGCCCTTATCAAAAGAGAACAAGAGGAGTTTAAAAATAAGAACAAGTGGCTAAGTTCGGCTTAGCCAAGAGATGAAAGTTTCGGCAACAAAGGAAGAATGAACAAAGATGGATTGAAGGTTATGGCACAACAAGGGAACAAAATGAACAATGGCTAGAGTGTTTAGACCAAAACAAGAGAAAATAATGTGAACAAATGGCTTTAGAATTTTCGGCAAGCAAAGAGAAAGGATTGAAAAAGAAACACTAAAAATGCTAAAAGAAACAAGCCTTACAAACACCAAAGTTTTGCCAAAGACTATAGAAAATTCAGCTACCAAGTTTTCCCCTAACAAAACCATGTATCATCTTTACCAAAAGATGAGTGTTGACCCAAAATGCTTTCCAAAACATCATCCACATAATAGGCCAACATGTTCCCTTCTCTTACCATTTTCCTTCATTTCCTTCCTTGATTTTCCCTAGTCTTTCTCCTTACCATATTCCTTATTAAAACCTTATTAAAAAGTCTTACTTACCTTATTAAAACCTTGACCGACACATGGATGAGAAGCACAAAAATAAATCCAAAAGTTTGCAATAGATGGGATTCGAACCTCAGACCATTAGTACACTTCACACGCCACTTTCCACCTTTACCAATAGACTCCTTCTGTTAGCAAAATGCACACTTATTTTCTTAAGCCTTGATGCCACTTGCTTTCTCCCCTTAAGTGCTCAAATACAAAAATTTACCTATAGCCTAACTTGAACCCAGAACTTCCTAGAAACCTAGTAACTTTCCAAAATCACCTTCCTAATAAGTCCAACTTGAAATAATGTCGTTCTCTTGTTCTCAAAAATTTTAAACAGTCCTACGCCCAAGGCCCATTGGGCCCAATCCTACTAGGCCCAATTTCGGGTCGTTACAAGTTTGACACATTATATTGACCCGATACTACCCCGATTATGTCCCTTAGCTCACCACCTTATATCCACTTCTCCTGTCTTTCTTTTCTCTCCATTTATTAAGGTACAATATAGTATTGAAGGATATAATCATCTTAGCGAATCTTAGGTGCAAAACTGAGTATTTTTCATTCTTTTCTTTTCTACTTACTTTGCTTTTTATAATTGAGATTTCCTTACTTGGCTTTGGCCTTTTCAAAGTTTTTCTTCTACTCAAACTTTCTTTGCTAAGCACAACTTTACAAGAATCTTATACCCACTATACTATACTATCCAGTAGTTTTCACTCTTAACTATTTTGAAACCTCCGTGATGTATCTATCTAACCCTCAATATTAATGACCTGACATCTAAGTTCGTGTTGGGACCAAAAAGAGAAAGGATCAAGAATTTACACATTAGGCTCGTGGTTTCATTTGAAGTTCATCAAGAAAATGGAATTAGGCTCAAAATTTTGGTATAAGGGAATTTTCGTATAGGGTTAACTTTTTGGCTCAAGTGGTGACCAAACAATGAATTAGGTCATCCCTAAATGTCTCAATTCATGGATTGCAATTAACTAAATACTAACACTCTAACAAGCTATAAATCAAACAAACACATATGCTTTTCATGCACTTATTTGTCAATTGGTTTACCTAACACAATATCACCTATTCACAATGTAACGGAATGAATTAATTAGTCTAATATTAAACAACCTAAAATCGATTGCTATCGAGCTAAATTTACAGTTTAAACAAAGAATCCTATTTACATGCTCCTAACCAATCACTTGTATTACTACAAGCTCACGCACAAAAAAACACACAAAACTAAAAATAACTACAAAAATAATTTTAAAAAAGCAAAAAATTAAAAATTTTGAAAAATTTTATGTTATCCCCACACTTTATTTAGCATGTAACAACTCGTTTCAATGGTACTGAAACAGTTGTTTTAGAACCCTGTATTTCGAAGACTGAGTCAATAAATATTGATAATTAATATTGTAACACCCCAAACTCAGCCTAGACGTTATGGCCGAATCCGGTGTGTCACGTTGATGTGTCTTTCGAAAATTAGACTTGTTTGTAGAAATTCGTTTCTGAGTTGAAATCTCTTTGTTAAAAATCAAATCATCTTAACCATTTACTAACCATTTAAAATGTCTTTACTTTAAAAACATTGTTTGTTGCGGAAGCAATATCCAAAAATGTTGCAAAAATGCGGTGTTTTGAAGACATTTAATCTTTTTGAAAACCAGCGTTCTATCACTATCAATTAAGTATCAAATAAATAAAGCCAAAATAACATAACTTAGGTTTAAGAGGCCTTATTACAGAATCAATAGCCCAATAAGAAATTTAAATAAATAAGTCTAAAGCAAAACATCAACGATCATATGGCCATTTCCGAGTCTCTCGCGACTCCAAAACGTCTAAGGCTAGGGATTACCTGTACAGGTAAATGAAAGGGTGAATTTACAAAAACTCAGTGTGTAATCCCCTATCAATCTGTCAGTAACAATATATGCAGTAACAGTTTGGGCCTTGGCCCTATTCAGTAACAGTGTAGTGTGGGCCATAGCCCATTTCAGTAACAATGTCAGTAGGGCCTTGGCCCATACTAGTAATAGATATCAGTCATGCAGTGAACAGTATGTAATATCATTAATCGATGCATTAACAGTATAATATATATTGTATCATTAATCAGTGCAGATATGCAGTAAAAAATCCTACCCAATCCAGCCTTTACACACCACTTCATCCTGCCAAACACACCATGTGGGGATAAAATTGACCCACCCAGATAGACATACCAAGATTAGCACCGTTTGCAGCACTAAACAGTATTACAGTAAAGCTGCCCATAAAACAAATGGCATATAGCCATTAGTAGGTCCACAGTCGTCTTGGGTGACCCGTGCGACCTTATTAGTACAGTACACTTCATCCAAATATAACAACCCATCCCCATGCAATATGTCGTGACATAATATCATACGTGTATGCACAATGTCATGCTCAATCATAGTCATACATATCATAGAGCAAATCAGTCATACATAACATAAGGCCATAACAGTCATTCATCACCTAGGGGCATAATAGTCATTTTACCCTGTGGGGGTATTTCGATCATTTTACCCTATGGGGGCATTTCGATCATTTACCCTATGGGGGTATTTCGGTTATTTTACCATATAGGGGTATTCTAGTCACTTTACATTGTGGGGGTATTTCAGTCATTTTACCCTGTGGGGCTATTTTAGACATTTTATCCTGTGGGGGTATTTCGGTCATTTTACCCTATGAGGGTATTTCAGTCATTTTATCCTATGGGGGTATTTCGATCATTTTACCCTATGGGGGTATTTTGGTCATTTACCCTATGGGGGTATTTCAGTCATTTATCCTATGGGGTGTATTTCGGTCATTTTTGTAATATCCCGAAATTGGGCCTAGTAGGATTGGGCCGATTGGGCATTGGGCTTTAGGAAAAAAAAATTGAGTATTATTTGTGTTGGCTCGGGTATGAAATTTTGTGTGTTAGCATAGTCTTGTGAAAGCTTGATTTTATTTAGGAAGCTAGAATAAATTTTAGTATGGCTTATTTAATGAAGTGGATTAAGTGAGTTTGACACTTAAGTTAATTTAAGTGTTAAATTAAAGCATAAGAGGAGTAAGTGGCAAGATGGTTAAGGAGCTTGAAAGGTTGCTTGAGGTTAGAGGTTCGAGTAGCATGATTAATATTTTGGAGGTATTATTTTTGTGTTCTAGCATTGATGGATGGTCAACCTTTATTTATGATAAGGTGGACTTTCTTTCTTTTGGTAAGTTGAATTTTGGTTTAAGGAAAGCATGAAATTGGGGATAAGATTCTTAAGGTTATGGAAAGATGGGGGGAAAAAATGCTTGGCTTTAGGAATATGTTTTGGAAACTTTGTCAAGGCTTTAGTGCATGTATGTGGACGGCATGTATGGCTAGAGGGGTGGCCGAATTTTTGATAGGAGGTTTGGGGGGGATATTTGGCCAACTTTAGCAATTGTGCATCTTTTGGCTTTGTTTTTCTTTCTCTCCAAAAACTTCCCTCCTTGGCCGATTGTGTGTATTGCTTTTGGTGCAAAATTGCTTTTGATTTTAGCCTCATTTTGTTGAACCAAATCATACCATTTTTCTTTCATTGTTCTTTTGAAACCGAAAATACAATTTGAACTTTGTGCATTTTTGTGCACTTTTCTTCTTTGGCAAAATAGTGTTTGGCCGAACCTCTCTCTCCCACATCTCTCTCTTTTTCTTCTTTGATATTGGTTCATAATCACATTTTCCTTTACACTCTCTTGGCCGAATCATTCTTCATATCAAATTCCATTTCTTTTTCATTTACTCAAAGTTAAAACATCCCTTTACATTTTTATTTTTTCTTCAATCGATTTTGGAAAAGGGTAAGTGTTCATGGCCGATTTTCTTTCTTTTCTTTCTCTTTTCTATGTCAATCTCTTGTGGACAAAGGCCGAACCTATGGGCATTTATTGCAAGGTTCTAACCATTTTAGGAACCGATTATTCTTTTAGGCTCTTCGGGACTTTGGAAGCAAGGTAAGACTTAGTATTTCATTCGATAATCTTTCGGGATTTGATGGTATAGCCGAATGGTTTTGCTTATAGTTTTGTGGTTTGGCCGATTGTTCATAGTGCCATAAAAAGGTGTTCTTTTGTGTGTAGCTAAAGGAAGGGAACTCAGAGTGTGATTCGGGATTTGGTAGGAGACCAAATCGGCTTTAAAGGGAGAAGGAAGAACCACGTTTCGAGATCGTGTTAGATTCGAGTAGTTCGGGATTTCACTAATAGGCAGGTGTGTAGTTAGCCTATCGTTTTCTGGGTATTTGTGTTATATCTGTATGTATTAAATATGTGCTAACTTGTGCAAAGGAAATTGTGATACGGATACCCTCAAGGGGTATGTCGATAATCCGGTAAGTACCAAATCTGATAAAAAGTGATTTCTAATATGAATATGTGATAATATGCTTGATGAACATGCTCATGCATCAATATTTTATGTCATTATGGAATGTTGCATGTGCATGGGTTGGGATATGATATGAAAGAAGGTACGGGTGTACTTCGAGTACGTGGTTTGATGTTAGCCTTGAGCTACATCGTGGATTGACGTTGACTGAGGTCACATTGTGGATTTATTTGCGATTAAGTTTGCGTGGCTTGATGAGTGGCTGTGTGCCTCATCGTGGTTGATATCGGCTATGTGCCATATCGTGGTTGATGAGTGACTATGTGTCCCATCGTGGTTTTGGTGTTAGCTACGGCTACATCGTGGATTGGCACTGACTGAGGTCGCGTTGTGGATTATTGTGCTTACTTGCACGTGGACGGCATTGATTGCCTTTTGGAGTAAAAAGGAGAGGGTGATTTGATAATCCCCTGGTGTGTGGTGGCTGGATACGGGGGTGTGTAGAGGATGGACCTAGGTTGGGTTGGGTGCATTTTGCATAATCTCAAAGGATATGTGAATTAATGTGAAAATGGGCCAAGCCCAGTTTATAAATGTGGATCAGTGTGGAAATGGGTTAAGCCCGATATGTGGAATTATGGGGTTAATTACCCTGTTACCTGATATGTGATATGAATGTGGGCCAAGCCCAGAATGTGGTAATTTGTGAATATGCAATTTTGTTATCTGATATATGGGTTAATATGTGTGAATACATGCTTTACTGGCTTTTACGCCTCTTACCGTTAGTAGGGTACAGTTATACACCTGTTTTGTGAAACCGTGCTAAGATCCACGAGCACCAAACCTTGTTTGAACGAGGGTGACTTTAGTCCTCTAAGACCGCTGTTCAGAAACGATCACACGCCCTTGTTGATTTTCTATATTACAATACACAGATCTTATTAACCAAGATCGATCATATGTGTGGCCTAAAACCACCAATATCAGCTTAAGGAATAATAGAACATATTCGGCCTAAACCCAAAGGAAAATAAGGTAACGTATTTACCTTAATTGAGTAATAGAAGAAAAGGGTTTTGATTGCCTGAGTAACACTTGCATTCCTTCACTTCTCGAGAATACCTAGAACCCAATGAACCTCCAATCGCGAGGAAATGACAGAACCTCAATCAACGAACATAAAAAGAAGTCACATTCGGCTTTTCAGAAAAAATAAAAGAGAATAGAATTGTAGACATAAAGAAAGATTAGGGAAACAGAAAAGGGAAAATATGAGTACCTACCGGTTTGTTACCACTCTTGCAGAACCGAAATCACAACAATAATAGGAAAAAATAAGGGAGACAATCGGCCTAATTTAAGGGATATGGAATTCGACCAAGTATCCAATATGGAAGAACGAAGGATTAGCGTTTAGAGAATGGCTAGATAGTTTAGAAGAGGGAAGAAAATATGAGATAAAAGGAAATGGAGAAGAAAAGGAAAGCAGAGAATCGGCCACCACAAATATTAGCAAGGAAAGGAATTCCATTCTCACCAGACAACAGTATTCGGCCTAAAAGAGTATCATGAAAAGAGAAGAAAATTGAGTAAACAGAAAGAGCAGAAAAGAGAGGAAAACAAATCGCTAAACACGGTATTGAAGGAACAAGTAAAACCGAAGGCCAAAAACCCCTAACAGTAGTCGGTATAGTAACAAAAGACAACAAAGTATGATGGAAAACCGAAATGGAGAGAACACCAAATCCCAAAACATTTTCTTCAGTTCCCACACTCCCCATACGGTACAACTCTTTTCCCCAAACCAATATTCCTTGATTTTCTCCATAATTTCCTCCTAAAAATCCTCCTTTATCTTCTCCCTGATTTTCTCCATATAAGAGTTATTCAAACTCCACCTTGCAGAGTTTCAGTCAAACTCTACTACTCATACAGCGAGAATGTAAAATAAATACTCCTTTGCGCATCATGAGACTGCCATTGAACTACAAGCTCAACTTGTGTCATAATTCTGCCATAATTTCTTTTAAAGCCTACATGCTAACACCAAGGTTCACTTAAGAGAAAACCAAAATTTTTGCAAAAGTCAGGGCTTGAACACCGGACTTCTCAGACACTCCCAAACACTCCTAAATCACTTAACCATCAAAACAAACAATCAATTGTGCCATTTTCTTGCACACATAAACTTTTATGTGTTCCCAATCTCAAGACCTATTTCCTTCTAAGCCTAAATTCGGCGCGTTACAAATATTTACGAGTCTATTACAATATAATATTGAATTCCAGTTTAGTGATTTTATTGAACGGATTATAATTTAAGGTTCATGTACTAAATCGTAAAACTGCAAAAGTTGGGTTCTATTGATTTGATTGGTCAATAGGCTTAATAAATTATTGTTAAGGGTCTTAAATGGCAAGTTGGCCATTACAACATAGAAGTGGATGATTTGGTATGTTAATGATAAAAATATTGATAAAATTTTTATAATTAATAAAAAATAATTAGGTGATGGTAAAAGGAAAGAGAAAACATTTTTAGTCATCTTCTTCCTTCCATCGAAAAAACACCATTGAAGGAGAGCTTAGGACAATTTGAAATTTGACCAAGTGCATGGCAAGGTTTTGGGGTCTCGTTTCACATAAGTTTTATGTTTTCGGGATCTTTGTAACTTATTCTAGCTCATTCGTATATTTATTTTTAAAACTGTTATGGTTTCAAAATGTTACAATTTTTTATATTTGAAGCTTTTGATGTTAATTTATTAGATTTTGATCTTAAAATGAAAAGGATTAGTTTCTAAAGTGGAAATTGTTAGTTTTGAACATAAGAACTAAATTGTTAATATCTTGAAATTGGTATGTAATTTCTGTAATTTATTTTTCATATTTGGATGCTGTAATTGAATATATTTGAAGTTGGTTTAAAGTTTGGAGCTCAAATTTGGAAGTTATGAGAAGTTTGATTTTAGGAACTAACTTGAATAAAACGTAAAACTTGAATAAATAACTGAAAGATAAAATTGAGCTTACATATATTTTTAATAGGCTATTATATGATATTTGAGTGATTAAATTGAAATAAATTTATATCATAGATCAAGATTTGAACAAGACGGAGGAAAATCGCAAAAAAGGAAAAATTACAGAGTAGTCCCTATCGTCGTGTTTATTGTTGTTTTGCCAGGTAAGTTCAGATAGTATTAATAAATTTAATTTTCTGTTGAATTACATCTGATTGTATATTAATGTTCATTGAAAGTTTGGATTGGTTAAGAGATATTACTCGAACTGGAGTTAAACTTAATCGTAATGAAATAGTACGAAATTGAACTATTGAGATAATCTCGATGAACTTAGTAAAATTCTCGTATACGGTGTTACGAGTTGATGCCCGATGATTCCGACCTCCAAAATTTGTTGCGGATTCAAAGATACATGTGACACAAGTTTAGCTTGGACGAGTAACCTAATGTCATTTTATAGGTTTAGCCCGGAACGGTAACCTTACATGTATATTAAGCCTTCTCTAGGTTATTTAGTGTGTTGGAGGATTAGCCCAGACGGGTAACCAGAATCTAAGGTATACAATTAGCTCGGACGAGCACCTGATATTATTTCACATGTATACTGAGTTCTTTTACGATGTTTCATCAGGTAAAAATAAAAGATGAAAAAATGTGGAACTATGAAATTGATGTTGGAAAAAGATGAGCATGATATGGATATGATATGGAACTTGTGCTTGATATATGGTTATTTGAGATTATATGTATGATTATAATTCAAAATATGGTTATTTGAGATTATATGTATGATTATAATTCAAAAACCTTACCTATTTGATAATGTTGTATTATGCGTTGATAAGAATAATTATTTTGCATATTGAATAGTATGTGATAAATAATTGTAACACCCTGAATTAGGGGTTATTTGTAATTAAATAAATTCCATGTGGGCTTCAAGAAATAAAATTTATGATTTATTTGGCATGTTTTAGGACCTAAAAATAACTCGAGCTAAGCCTGACCCAGTATTAAAAAATTATTTTTTTTAAGTGTGGAAAAGGAAAGAGCTAGGTTAGTTAGGGCTTTAATAAAATTTTGGGCGAGTTAAGGCAAAAAGGATGGGCTTGGTATAAGTGGCGTGGTGCGCCTAAGAGCTTGCTAGGGGTCTTGGGTTCGATCCGAAGAAGTAATAAGGAAATTTTTTTTTTGTCTGTTGGGGCGTTAAAGGAAGGGCCCAAGTAAGGAAGGCCTTAAATAAATTTGGAGTAAGGATCGGACATGAAAGTCCAGGTAGTAGGAGTGGCTTGGGGCACCACTTGAGAGTTTAGAAGAGGCAGGTCTCAGGTTCGAAGGACGCAGGGAGCATTTTTTTATTTTGGGCTTTTTGCGTTAGAAGAAAAAGGGCCAAGAAGTAGGTCTTATAAATAAAGGAAAGGGTTAATCGACATGAAAGTCAATTGGGAGAGTTGGTCTGGGCGCTTAAGGGGGAGGCTACGGCATGGGTCACTGGTTCGAGCCAGCATAGCAGCAGTTTGGTTTTTTTTTCTTCTCAATCCTGGCATGAAAAGGGTGGAGTAGTGGCCCGATTTTGGACTTTTAAATTGATAAGGATTAGCTTGATGTTTGTTTTTAAATTCAGCTGGAAGACTTGATATTGTTATTTTATTTATTTGTTTGAAGAGGTGATGAAGGGATAAGGATTATTTATTTTAAATTTTATTTGAATGGATGTTGAAGAGGTAATTTAGGAGATTCAAAATATGATGAAGCTAGAGTTAATTGTGATAATTCAAGGCTAGAAGTTATCACAAATTAAGAGAGTATTTGCCGAAAATTGGAGACCTTAGGGGGGCTGTCCATATCTGTTTTGTACAACAAAGATGTGCCAAAAGTTCAACCAAAATTCTTCTTTTCTCTCCAAATTTACTGCTGCCGAAATCTCCATTGTTTCATAGCCAAAACCATTCAAAAATTCCAGCTTCTCTTCTCTTTTACAAGCCGAATATACTCCCTCTTTAAGAGGAAATTTCCAGCAAACTCTTTCTCTTCTTCCTCTCTTCATTGTGCTGCCAAAATCTCCCTTAAACTCTTAGCCAAAATTGTTCAGAAAAATTCCAGCACTGTTGTTTCTCTTAGCCGAATACACCCTCCTCCTTCACAAAAATTTCCAGCCCTTCCAATTGTGTATTTGGCCGAATATCATATCTTCAACAAGGTGCTGCCAAATTTCAATAAGTGTGGTAAGGGGTAATCATCTCTTTTGGAATTAAAATTATGGCTTATGATTCGTATTAACTTGATTAAAACCAATTGTAGGGAAGCTTTCGGGATTTATTTTCCAAAGGACTAATTAAGGCTTCGGGATTTGTTAGGAAATCAAATCCGTTTAAGGTTAAGAGATCTAACGTTATAGATCGGCTTTTCGGGATCTAGGAGTTCCGATAGTAACAGGTGTGTAAGATCTCTATACACACTTTATTAATTTACATGCTATTATTATTTGCCTTAGATCTTTTGGTTGTGATTAGCTTGTGGCATAATCATGGATTTCGGGTAAGTCCCCTAACTTGTAATTTTTATATGTTTGCATGCCATCACATGATGTTTAATACTATGACATGATATATGAAATTTGATGTGTAAGCATGTGATGGTGGGATTGATGAGAGGAGGGGGATGAACTATGGACTGTCGTCAGTGGTTTTGACCACAAGATGGGTTGGCCCCATCAGATTATTTGTGACCTATGGTCATCAGTGGTTTTGACCACAACGGTTAATTATTTTGCGACTAAGTCCCATTGGTTTGGTACCACCAGTGGTTTTGACCACATTTGATATATTGTGACCTATGGTCATCAGTGGTTTTGACCACACGATGGGTTGGCCCCATCATTTGAATTGTGACTTTAAGTCATCAGTGGTTTTGACCACACGGGGTAGAAAAGGAGTATGGATGGCTAGTTGGGTTGCATGAGCATGTTTATTAATGAATTGTGTATGAGATGTATTTTTCGGCTGGGGGATTTACACACTGAGTCTTGGTGACTCACCCCTTCCCTTAACATTTTGCAGATGAGTAGATCGCGGAGATGGAGCCGGATGGACTCAAGGTGGCCATGCAGTGGAAATTTTAATTAGATGGACTTGGATTTTAGTTTATTTAATTTTAATGTTGGTTTTATTTTTGTTAAGTTGTAATAAGGCCTCCTAGAATTATTTTATTATTGTTACATGCTTTGAATATTTGTTTAAACTATTTAACTATGTTAAAAATGAATTCACATGTTTTTCCCACTCGAAATGTTTTAAAAATGCCATCGGGCACATTTGCAATCTATAAACAACCGTACTTAATAAATATTTCTAAACAACACCAAGTATGGTTTTTTTAACAAGAGACTTGAAAACACAAGGTTTTCGACAAAACTTAAAACGGTTTTGAAAAGATTTCAAAATGTTTTCTCGGTAGCAACCCAAATTCGGTCGTAATGTTTGGGCCGGGTTTGGGATGTTACAATAATTGAGGTCAGTAACTTGTTTATATTGTATGAGCTTACTAGGTATTTATACTACTTACCCGTGTTACTACTTTCTCTATAGATTTTGGATGTTCGGAATGTGTCGATCAGGTCTACGAGAAGTACACACCTACCATCTTCCGATTCGGTAGACTTTTGAATGTTCAAGCTTGGTTATTTTTGGCATGTACATAAGGGACAAAATACTTTCAAAGTGATGAATATGTTTTGGCATGGTTGATTTTTTTTTTGTATACATAGATATATGATAAATTGATGAAATGATGAATGGTTGAGTTCATTAATTTTGGGTACTTTGTTATGTAAATATGAATGGGTAGTTTTGTTAAGTTTTGATCTTGTAACTATTTTGGTATGAAATGGATAAGTAATATAAAATGGCTATCATTAATTCTTGTACATGTTGTGTTTTGGTGTCAAATTTGGCATAATGGTTTAGGTATTGATGAATTAGTTGGATGATTGATTTTGACATGGTTAGGGCATGATTTTGAACAAGTTTTTATGGCTTCAAAAATGCATTATAGGTCATTTTGAAGATATGGTTTGTACTTTGCATCTTAGGGGTTATATACACTACACGCGAGCTAATACACGACCATGTGTCACACACTGGAAGGTCACATGGTCGTGTGCTTAATAGAAATTATGGAACACTTGTAATGCCCTAAACTCGGTCCTTAAGTAGGACCCAGGATTGGCGCATCACTATATTAAAATATTTTCCTTTAAACTTGTATAGGAGTGGTCTTCATGAAAATACAGTTCAAGTAAATATGAATTGTAAATCCTTTGCAAACATTTTTACTTTGTCAAATAAGAATTGTAAAATACAATTCAAGGAAAATGAAAAACATAAAAGCTCCATTAGAAGCTCTTAAAAACCGTATTTGGCATAAATCTATTTTTAACTACCGCGTTGTATACATATACATATAATTAGGCAAACACTAATCATTCAAAGTAAATAATTCGATACTTTGCAAAAATATAATCACCTCAATGAGGTTTCATTGAATTAATGATTTCAAAAGAATAACTTTAAAATAAAAAATTCATTCTTCAGAATGACTCCATATTGACACCATCCCTATGCCTTGCATGTCATAACGTTGCCTACTTAAGAGTACGGGGACCTAGTAAGCAAAGTTAGACACGAAAGGCCTAAATTAACGTAGAGTCGCCACTAACCAATTAGGGCTAGGTTGGTTAGCTACCTATCGTCTAAAAGTTTAGAATTAATACTACAAAAAAAATTCTAAAAGTTTAGACTCGATCTCATCACCAAATTTTGAGTTTGGGAGTACAGTTATGTGTAAGGAAGGTTATAGCACCCCTACAACGCCTATCCGGGGATAGTCCTACGAGATCTTAGGAGCTAGTTTTTTTTATTTAAGCATATTAATGTCTTAATCTAGGCTAAAATCTTATGGAAATCTTAAATAATTACTCTAAAGAAAATGCCTCCAGTTTACTTGTAACTCAATTAAGATGTGTTCACCAAACTTATCTAATTTAAAACTTAAATTAGAGATTTTTACTTTTAACGGGAACCCTAAAGAATACCTAAATAATTCTAGTAAAGTAGATTCAATTCCTAAAATTAATTCTATTTTAGAATTATAAAAAAAACCTAGAAATTACCAATGAATTAAGAGAAATATTAAAATCCATCTACAACTTATTTGATCTTTTATTATTACTATTTTTTAAATGATTTAATTAATAACGTTGAACCCTATGTCGGGTTTATGATTTATATTACTTTAAAATTACTGATCTAAGGTTTAAATTCGTCAAAATCCTAAAATAATATATCTTAAATAAAATTTATTATCTTTGTAACACCCCTCACCCGTATTTACTATCATAATAGGTTTACGGAGCATTACTGGACTTACAACACTTTTAAACATACATTTCATATATAATTTATCAATTTGGATACAATTCAAACACAATCAATCATAGTGTCCCTTAAACGAGCCTATGAGGCCTTAAACATGCATTGAGAGTGGTTCAGCACTAAACCGATAACTCGAGAAGCTTTTCCACACTTAGAAAATTTTTCTCAAAACAGGGGACACACGCCCGTGTGGTCAGGCCGTGTGTCTCGCACGGCCACCAGACACGCCCATGTCACAGGTCGTGTGGACATTCGAAATGGGAGTGTAACACACCAAACCCGGCCTATGCGTTAAGTCCAGATTTCACATGCCATACAAATCGATCTTTCATCTAGTCGTCAATAATTTAAGAAAAACAAATCTTCAAAAAGATTTTGGAGATGGAGTTTATCAAAAATCAAGATTAATTTGAAATCCATGTTTTTGAAAACATCAGAGTTTATAATTTGATTTTTAGAGAAATAATTGGTTGAAATAAATTCATAAAAGAGTTTCACAGAAATCCTATGAGTTAGTGATATTTAAGAAAAACCCCCTTTTTTATACGCAAGTTTAAGAAAACATCTATAAAAATTAAAACAGCCCCATTTAAGTATCTAAAACATATTAAAATCCATCCACGAATAAAAATCCATGAAACAATACCAGAGGCCTTATTACATTGAAACTAAAATAATACTTAAATAAAAATACTTAAAAGAAGTTCAAAGTTTATATAAACCATCATTTGTAGTATGGCCTCCTCACGAGTCATCCCCGGCCCAAGCCTCCATCAATTATCATTACCTGAGAAGGGTAAGAAAACGAGGTGAGTTACTTAGAACTCAGTGTGTAACCCACTTACCGTGTCCACTGGGCCAGAATCATTTAAGCATATAATTTGGCTTGAGCCCATTTACAAATGTACAATATATATAACAAATATAAAATGCATGTTATATGTAATTCCCAACCAAGCCTAAATTTCCATCCGCTACACACCTCCCGTACCAACTAGCACACCTGTGGGGATCAAGTCAACCCACCCCGCCAACATACCAATCGCAGGCATAAAGCCATTTAAAATGTTGTGGCAGAGCCACCAAACTAGATTGTGGCAAAGCCACTAGAACTTCTCTTCAATTTTTATCCCAACCCATGCAATCATGTATGCATATACAAAGCATAACAATATTCATAAGATAATTTCAACATAAGGCCCATAATAGAAGTTGGCCCATTAAGCAATCTAGCAATTTGGCCCTTTAAGCAGACTAGCAATTTGGCCCATTAATCGATCTAGCAAATTCGGCCCATTAATCGATCTAGCAAATTTGTCCCATTAATCGATCTAGCAATTTGGCCCATTAATCGATCTAGCAATTTGGCCCTTCAAGCAGACTAGCAATTTGGCCCATTAATCGATCTAGCAAATTTGGCCCATTAATCACATGAGGCTTTTTCAAAATTTTCACACTTTGACCAATTTATCAAATAATTCGTATGGCCCTAAATATCACATGGGGCCCAAAATATCACTTTTTAACCAAATAGCCCATTAAGGGCAATTTCGTAATTTCCACAACTTTAATACCGATTTCATGAATTTACACAAAAAGTGTTAATATACCGTATTTTCAAAATTTACCAACTTTACGATTTTTATTCTATTTGCTCACGGTACAATATCTAACCCATAAGATAAGTGCGAAATTACACACTTGATTACGGTGAGAACTATACTTTCCTGTTCGTCGATACCTAAATACATGACACGCTTGATTAGAACACTAATACTTAATATAAATCTATGTTACGATAAACGATTTAGATCTTTTTACCCTCGAAATTTTGAACAACAACTATTTGTGGTTTCTCCCCGATTGATGGTTCATAACCCGTTGAAGATCCACGAACAGTCAATGGCTCAGGAGTACGAATGACTTCAAATAATTGATTTTCACCAGAGGAGGGTCCACAACCCGGTGGAAAATCTCGGATTGCCGAAACAGCCCTTCGCTTGAATCTAGAGGGAGTAACAAAACCGCCCCTCTTCCGAACACTATTCACCACTCTTTTCGACCCTATCTTGTTTTCCTCCATTGACAAAAGATTATTAGTCCTAATAATATATCGGAATTTAAGACTATTGGTTTAAAAGGGCGAATTCGGCTTACCTTAAAATTCCGAATGATTCCAAAAGAATCCCTTGAAAGATATGATCCAAATTTGAATGACTTCAAGGCTACTTCAAAAAGATGCTGATTCGGCCCTCCACTATTTCACGATGATCCAAAGTTTGAATAGAAGAAAATTATTGAGTATAAAAGTTATGAGGAATGGAAGATTCGGCTATGATATATCAAAGAAAGGAAAAAGATTTGGCTATGGAGATGGTCTCTAACATTCGGCCATGGCAGAAATATGAAGGAAGAAATGTGTTTAAAGGATGAGAAAAATAGAGAAAGAAAGAGAATAAGGATGAGAGGTTTATGATTCGATTTTCAAAGGTAAGAGAAGAGCAAAGAAAAGGGTTTGGGACAATGGTGCATTCGGCATTGAGGAAGAAAGAAGAAAAGAAATGGTTTTTGTGTTTGATATTTTCGGCACTAGGAGAGAAGCACAAAATGAAGTACTTAAGAGGTTGGCAAAATATGACCAAATGGTCAAAAGGAGAAGACAAAAAGAAGAAAAACAAAGATGTTTACCCAAAGCATCAAGCACATTCGGCTATGAGAGAATAATGAAAAAGAAAAGATGTTTTAAGAGAACAAAATGACCAAATGGCATTACACACTAGCTACCATCCTTACCAAAGTCTACCACCAAAAATTCGGCTCCCCCTTAGTCCACAAAGCTGTCCAAGTTCATGGACAAGTTGGCCATTCCAAGTTTCCAAAACATAGTCCTTAAGATATGCCTTGTGTCCCCCCTACCTTCCATAAGCTTAGGATTTCTTTCCCCAAGTTCAAGCTTACCTTAACCATTAGTCACCTTACCATAAAAGAAATAGTCCAACCTTACCATAAATAAGACTTGACCGGCACATGCTATAAAGGTGCAAAAATAAAAGTCACCAAAATGTAATCCATGGAATTCGAACCTCTTCCCTCAAGCAACACTTATGGCGCCAACTCCACTTTACTACTAGCTCATCTTATGCTAGTTTTAGTCACTTAATTTCCTTAAACATCAAGGTCAATTGATCCACTTCAATAAAGTACTCATTTCTAAAATTTATTCTAATTCTGAATAAGTCTCGAGCCTTCTCAAGACTATATTAAGCACACAAATTTAATCATTCACAAGCTAAGCACCAAAAACATGCAACATATAGATACTCAATTTTTAGGATGTTACAACTCTACCCCCTTAAAGAAAATTTCGTCCTCGAAATTTACCTGGTTAAAAGAGGTGAGGATATTGTTGCCGAATTGCGTCCTCAAGCTCCCACGTAGCTTTCTCCGCTCCGTGATTTCGCCATAGAACCTTAACCAATGGCACAGTCTTCTTTCTTAACACCGTTACATCACGGTCTAAAATTTTCACTGGTTCCTCCTCGAAAGACAAGTCTGGCCTTAACTCCACTTCTTCTATCGGTACTATGTGAGACGGATCCGATCTATAACGCCTCAGCATAGAAACATGGAAAACACTATGAATCTGACTCAACTCTGGAGGTAATTCAAACTGATAGGCCACTGGTCCTACACGCTTCAACACACGGTACGGTCCAATGAACCTGGGGCTCAACTTGCCCTTCCTTCCAAATCTGAAAATCTTCTTCCATGGTGAGACTTTCAGAAAGACCTGATCTCCCACCGAAAACTCAATATCCTTTCGCTTCAAATCCACATACGACTTTTGTTTGTTCGAAGCTTCCTTTAAATCCGTCTCAGATATCAATTCAGGACCCAACAACTACCGTTCCCCCAATTCAGTCCAACAAGTAGGGCTACGACACCTACGACTGTAAAACGCTTCATAGGGTGCCATTTTGATCTGGATTGGTAACTGTTGTTATACGCGAACTCTGCCAACGGTAGGAAATCCTCCCAACTACCTCTGAAATCAATCACGCAACCTCTTAACATGTCTTCCAAAATCTGAATTACTTTTTTTGACTGACCATCTGACTGAGGATGAAAAGACGTTCTGAAGTTTAACTTTGTTCCCAAAGCCTCATGTAAAGCTTTCCAAAACCGCAATGTAAACCTAGGATCCCTGTCTGATATGATAGACACTGGTACCCCATGCAACCTCACTATCTCAGATACATACAGCTTAGCCAACTTCTGCAGCGAGTAATCTGTACGAACTGGTAGAAAATGAGCAGTCTTCGTTAATCGATCAACTACTACCCAAACGGAATCTTTCTTAGTAGGTGTTAAGGGTAACCCACTAACAAAATCCATCGTTATCCGTTCCCATTTCCATAGAGGAATCTTTACCGGTTGTAATAAACCCGATGGTAATTGATGTTCCGCCTTCACTTGTTGACACGTCAAACACTTACCCACAAAATCAGTAACCTCCCGCTTTAACCTTGGCCACCAATACTGCTCACACCAATTTGCAGCCAAGCTGCTAAAGTATAATATTTTTGTGGTCAAGCCACCGAAATCATAATTAAGCACAATAATAAACAAATTGTGGCAATGCCACCAGGCTACACTGCTCTCCATACAATTTTTTTCCCATCCCATGAAATATGTAAAAATGCAACATACATAATAAAATAAAATATCCACATATATATAACAACCATTAATCTAGTGACGTATTTCGGTGAATCGGCCCATTAAAGCACTTTGATAGTTCGGCCCACTAAGGCATTCTAGCAATTCGGCCCATAGAGGCATTTTGGTAAACCGGCCCATAGGGGCATTTTTGGAATTTAGCAAATTAATATCAATTTTGATAGATCTTTAGAAATAGTGTGTTAAGCAAATTACTCAATTCATGCCATATTACAGTTATTATATTCATAAACAACAACGATCTATTTACCAACATGATACTGAATCACGAATTTACGGGATTTCGGTGTGAGATTACACACCTGATTATGGTAAGAACTAAACCTTCTTGATCGTCGGCACCCTTAGTATCGTGAACGACCATGATTTGCCTACTCTCACTAGAAGATGGTCCACAACCTGGTGGAAAATCCCGAACTGTCGATACCGCCCTTCGTTTGAACTTGAGAGTAGAGATTGCAAGTCCACTCCCTTTTTGTCCTCCTATCGATTTTCCTTTAGTATCGCTACCACTTGCCTCCATTGGAAAAGTCTCGATTAGAATAATACTACGATGAGAAAAAGTCTAAAGAGAGGGTTTCGGCTTACCACTACTTCCGAAGGACCAACGAGCAGAGAAAAACGAGTGATTTAGTCCCTAGAATAAATGATTAAACTAAAGATTCGACTTAAAGCTAAAGATGAGTCGGCAAGGTTGTGATATTCGGCCAACCCACAAGAACACTACAAAATGGAGATGATCACGATATGAGGGAGTAGGAGAGAGTGATGTTTCGGTTTCAAGAACCATCCAATGATAAGGGGTACATATTGGGCCATGTAGAAAAGAAAATGAAAAGAAGAGAAAGAGATCACTTACCCGTTTCGGTTAAGGAAGAGAGTGCCCAACACAAAGGAAAATGAAGAAGAGATAAAGTGCTATAAGGTTCGGCTATTTAGAGAGAAAAGGACAAGGAAGATTCGACCTTCAAGTATTATTGACTAATGAAAAAGAGGAAGATTGGAGAATGGTGAGAAAGAAAAGAAAAGAAAAGCAAACTATGAAAAGATGAGACAAAGAAGAGAAAGTATCCCTTAAGGTCACAGTTTTAGGCAAGAAAAGAAGTACCAAATGGTCAAAAAAAAAGAACTTTCAAATGGAACAAAAACTTCTCAAAGCGCCTAAGAAAATTCAGCAATCAAAGGGAAAAGATTGAAAAAGAGAGCACCAAAAAGTTAAAAAGAAAAAGAAAACCTTTCATGCACAAACTTGCAAAAAAGCCAAAAGAATTTCGACTCCCCTTTTCTCCCTACCAAAACCGTGTATCACCTTTACCAAAAAGATGAGTGTTGACCAAAATTCTTTCCCCAAGCTCCTTCCAAAAATTCGGCCAACATGTCCCCTCCTTATCTCTTTCCTTTACTTCTTTCCTTATTTTTCCCTTGATCTCCTCCTTACTCTTCTCCTTAGTGTTCTTTCCATCTTAAAAAGTCTTCCTTTCCTTCCTTAGAGCCTTGGCCAAAACTTACCATCTTCCACCTTGATTAACACAAAAATTAATCCAAAATTTGCAATAGGTGGGATTCGAACTCCACCCCTTAAGCCCCTTCATGTGACGCCTCACCACCTTGCTACTAGCTCCTCTTGTGCTAGCTAAATACATACTTATTTCCTTAAGCCTTGGCACCACTTACCTTCTCTCCTTAAAGTGCTTAAACACAAAAATTTTACCAAGTGCCCAACTCAACCCCAAGCCTTCTTAGGGCCCCAAAACATACACAACTAACACTCTTAACTAGCCTAATGCATGGTATAATGCAAAACATAAAATCCCGAATTTCAGGATGTTACAATTCTACCCCTTTAAAGAAATTTCGACCTCGAAATTTACCTGATTAAAAGAGATAAGGGTATTGTTGCCGGATCGTGTCCTTTGGCTCCCAAGTAGCTTCCTCTGACCCGTGATTATGCCATAATACTTTGACCAACGGAACTGACTTCTTTCTCAGCACCTTAATATCTCGATCTAAAACCTGCACTGGCTCTTCTTCAAAAGACAAGTCAGGTCTTATCTCCACTTCTTCCACTGGCACTACATGAGACGGATCCAAACGATAACGCCTTAACATTGAGACATGAAATACACTGTCTATCTGACCTAACGCCAGAGGTAACTCAAGCTGATAAGTCACTGGCCCAACACGATTCAGTACATGGTATGGTCTGATAAACCTAGGGCTCAACTTACCTTTCCGCCCAAATCTTAAGATATTTTTCCAAGGTGAGACCTTCAAAAAGACCTAATCACGCACAGAGAACTCTATCTCCTTCCGCTTTAGATCCGCATACGATTTTTGCCTGTCCAAAGCTGCTTTTAATTGACACCGAATTACCTTAACTTTTTCCTCCGTCTCCGAGATCAACTCAGGACCCAATAATTGTCGCTCCCCCAGCGCAGTCCAGTAAGTAGGAGTACGACACCTACGACCATACAATGCCTCATAGGGTGCCATCTAGATACTGGATTGATAACTGTTGTTGTATGCAAACTCTGCCAATGGTAGAAAATCTTCCCACCTACCCCTAAAGTCAATCACACAGCCCCTTAACATTTCTTCTAAAATCTGGATTACTCTCTCCGACTGACCATCTGATTGCGGATGAAACGTCGTGCTGAAATTTAGTATTGTACCCAAAGCTTTATGTAAAACCTTCCAGAACCGTGATGTAAACTTAGGATCCTTGTCCGATATAATAGACACTGGTACCTCATGCAACCTCACAACTTCTGCTATATACAACTTGGCCAACATTTGCAACGTATAATCCATACGAACAGGTAGGAAATGAGCAGTCTTCGTTAACTGATCCACTATAACCCATACTGAATCTTTCTTAGTAGGCGTTAAGGGTAACCCACTAACAAAGTCCATCGTTATCCTTTCCCATTTCCATAGTGGGATTTCACCGGTTGAAGCAACCCTGAAGGCAGTTGATATTCCGCCTTCACCTGCTGACATGTCAGGCACTTGCTCACGAAGTCAGTAACCTCCCGTTTCAACCCTGGCCACCAATACTACTCACGGAGGTCTTGGTACATCTTATTTTCCCTGGGGTGCATAGCGTATGGACTACTATGTGCCTCACGCAGAATCTTTTGTCTCAATTTAGAATCCCTGGGCATACAAACTCTTCCACGGAAACACAATACTCCATCACTATTTAATCCAAAGTCCCCTATCTCACCACTTTCCACTTGCTGAAGTCGAGAACCCAACCTTTCATCTAACAACTATTTTTCCTTAATCTGACTTACCTATGCAGGCTTTACCTGAAGTTCGGCTAACAGGCTACCATCATCATAAAGGCTGAGATGAGCGAACATCGCTTTCAAATCTGATATCACCTTACGACTCAACGCATCTGCCACTATGTTAGCTTTACATGGGTGATACTCGATTGAGCAGTCATAATCATTCAACAATTCTATCCACCTCCGCTGCCTTAAGTTCAACTCCTTCTGGGTAAGGAGGTACTTCAGACTTTTATGGTCCGTGTAGATAATCGACTTCTCCTCATACAGATAGTATCTCCATATCTTCAGAGCAAATACCACTGTAGCTAACTCCAAATCATGTGTGGGATAGTTCACCTCATGCGGCCTTAATTGAGGAGATGCATAAGCCACCACTTTCCCCCTTGCATCAACACACATCCCAAGTCCGTGTGTGACGCATCACAATAAACAATAAACTCCTTACCAGCCTCAGGTTGAACCAATACTGGCGCTTCTGTCAGAATCTTCTTCAATTTCTCAAAGCTCTCTTGCTGCTTATCTAACCATACAAATGATACTCCCTTACACAATAGCTTAGTTAGGGGTGCAGCAATCAACGAAAACCCCTCAACGAATCGCCTGTAATACCCAGCCAATCCTAGAAAACTTCGGATTTCTGCCACTGACTTCAGTGGCTTCCAATCTAATACAGCCTCGACCTTCTAGGGATCAACTCTAATTCCCTCGGCAGACACATCATACCCCAAAAAGGTCACTTCCCTCAGCCAAAATTCACACTTACTAAATTTGGCATACAGTTGCTTCTCCCTTAATATCTGCAATACTACCCGTAGATGCGAATCATGCTCTTCTTCAGTCTTTGAGTACAGCAAGATGTCATCTATGAACACCACCACAAACCAATCTAGATAGGGTTGGAAGACTCGGTTCATCATGTCCATAAATGCAGCTGGTGCATTTGTCAACCCAAACGGCATCACCAAGAACTCGTAATGCCCATAACGAGTTCGGAACGCAGTCTTGCGAATATCCACCTCCTTGACTTTTAACTGGTGATACCCCGATCTCAAGTCTATCTTCGAGAAAACTGAAGCTCATCGTAGCTAATCGAACAGATCATCAATCCTCGGTAATGGGTACTTGTTCTTGATCGTCAACTTATTCAATTGTCTATAATCGATGCACATACGCATCAACCCATCCCTTTTCTTAACGAACAAAACCGGCGCTCCCCATGGTGACACACTTGGTCAAATAAATCCACGATCCAACAACTCCTGAATCTAAGCTTTAAGTTCCACTAGCTCCTTCGGTGCCATTCTGTAAGGGGCAATGGACACTGGAGCCGTTCCTAGCAACAACTCAATACCAAATTCCACCTCCCGATCCGGAGGCAATCCTGGAAGCTCCTCGGGAAAGACGTCTGAAAACTCTTTCACCATTCTAACACTCTCTACCGATAACTCTTTGGTATCCAAAGCACTGATAAAGGCTAAGAACGCTCCATACCCCTTTCGTACCAACCTTTCTGCCTTTAAAGCAGATACCACATTAGACAGATAATTTCCCTTTCACCTATCATCATCACTTCCTTATCCTCTGAAGTTCTTAGTACCATCTGCTTTGTAGCACAATCCAAGTTCGCACGGTATTTAACCAGCCAGTCCATGCCCAATATAAGGTCAAACTCCCCGAACGGAAGTTTCATCAAATCCGCCAGAAATACTACCCCCTGAACTTCTAAGGGCACATCCCTAAACAACTTATTTATTACCACCGACTATCCTAAAGAACTAATCATATTGTTTCTCTAGCAGAAATCTCAGATCTAATATTCAAAGTTCCAGACAAAGTACATGCAACATACGAATGGGTGGATCCAATGTCTATCAAAGCGGTAAAAGGTATATTAGATATGAAGAACATACCGGTTATGACGTCCGATGCATCACCATCCTTTCGACGTCTGACTGCATAGACCAATCCTAGCTGTCTCGCCTCCGTGTTACCCCTATTACCGGTACCTCTACCCGGTGCACCCTGACCTCGTCCTACGCCATTACAACCTCGACCTGGCCCACGGCCTCTCGACGGCTGTTGAGCGCCTCCTGCGAGCTACGCAAATCTGTTACGAACTACCTGAGTCTGAGCAGGCTCTCGAGGGCAATCCCTAAACCGATGGTCTTTGGATCCACATCTGAAGCAACCACCAGTTCTATTCCAACATTCACCCGAGTGAAGTTTTCCATAATCCGCGCATGGCTATAACTAATTGGTAGTAGTTGGAGCACCCACTCGAACTGGTCCCTCATTCCTGGGCCTTTTCTGAAATCCTCTAGCAGGACCTGAATACCCACAGTCTCTCTTGTTCCTGCCCCTATCCTTATCTCGATTTTGCCATTCCGAGTGTTTAACTTCCTCAGCAATTTTAGCTTTTTTCACAAGTGTAGAAAAATACCTCTCCTTTTGTGGGGGCTATCAGTACCCGTAACTCATCATGCAATCCATCCTCAAAACACACACACCGTTCATGATCATTCGGAAAATATTCCCCGGGCATACCGCCTCGTATGCTGCCACAGATTTACCTCCTTGGACCAGATTCAGGAATTCCTTCCTTTAGGCATCCACATAGCTAGCCCCGACATATTTTCCTTGGAATGCTGTCTTAAAGAATTCCCAGGTAATACGATCAGCCTGAGTGCCTTCTCAAACAGTGAGCCACCACTGATACGCCTCGTCTCTTAACAATGACACAACCCCTTTCAGTTTCTTCTCAGCTGTGCAATCCAAATTGTCCATAATCCGCTCCACCGCCTCAAGCCAGCACTCCGCTACACTTGGGGCTACACCCGAAATACCCCTAAAATCTTCATCCCCATTTGATCTGAGTCGCTCAGATACTGACCCACGAGCTGCCGACCCGGTTCTTACCCCAGCAACCCTTTCTAGAACTCGCAACATCGCTTGGGACAGAGCGTCGTCCTCTTTCATTCGATCATGTGACCCAGCTTCAGTCACAGGTGACGCAGGTGCGTCCATTTCAGGCATATGTCCCGATGCCTGAGATACAACTCTAGTACCTCGGCCTCTACCACGTCCACGTCTACCGTGTCCACATCCTCCAGCGCTCATGTTTGCTAAGTCGATTTAATCTGATTACAAGTCTTATGGATCAGTATGCTATTCAATGTTTATTAAACAATGTTTTATGGAGTATAGGAAGTAAAGTTGTTTTCGCAAAACATATCCTAAAGTCTCAATCTCTATAGTTTTCAGCTCCTAAAGCTAAAAGTTCTAAAGCATTTCTATTTTGTGGAGTTTTCTTACCACAGTCATATCACAAAAATCATAAAATGAAAACAAAAACTTACTGACTTGATGCCGGATACTCGTGGTGCCATACTTCCTCTGAAACATGTATTTATAAATCGAATTTCAAGCAGTTTTAGAAAACATTTTTGAACCCAAACCACAGCCGAGTTTTGCAATCGGGCTCGATACCATAAAATGTAACACCCCAAACCCGACCCATACAGTATGATCGGATCTGGCATGTCACATGAAGAAAGTACTTGTGATTTTACTAATAATTGATGTTATTTGGTTATCATTAAGAAAACAAGTTTATAGAAATATTCGATAAAAATACTACTAATCTCAAGAGAAAGAATTGATAATCGAACTAGTGATCTTTTAAAACCATGACTTTTAAAAATATTGTTGATAATTCGAAGGAAAATCCAAGTTAAATTATTTGTACATATTTGTTATGAAATCCATTTATTAATCAATTTTGGAAAACCGTTATTTATGATTTTAGAAAATTCTCATTTTAAACAATTCAAGAAAGATATTAAGTACATCTAAACATAAAGCAAAATAAAACATATCCCAGAGGCTTTATTACAACTTTAAACCCAAAATAGTAAAAGTAACGAAATAAGCGGAAAAGAAATTTATTAAAGTTCGAAAATATCATTCCAAAAGTATGGCCTTCAAAGAGGCATCCATGGCCCTAAGTCCTCGTCACTGAGCATTACCTGCAAGGGTTTAGAAAAAGAAAGGGGTGAGTTACAAGAACTCAGTGTATAATCCCCTTACCGTCATCCACTGAGTTTGAACTCGCATAGCATAACCTTGGGCCTAAGCCCATTTACATAGTAATAATTAAATGAAATGAAAGTAACCCAACCCATCCATCCATCACACCCCCGACCAGCCAATCACACCTGTGGGGATCAAGTCAACCCACCCCGCCGCTTACACCAATTTGCAGCCAAGCTGCTAAAGTATAATATTTTTGTGGTCAAGCCAGCAAAATCATAATTAAGCACAATAATAAACAAATTGTGGCAATGCCATCAGGCTACACTGCTCTCCATACAATTTTTTTGCCATCCCATGCAATATGTAAAAATGCAACATACATAATAAAATAAAATATCCACATATATATAACAACCATTAATCTAGTGACTTATTTTGGTGAATCGGCCCATTAAAGCACTTTGATAGTTCGGCCCACTAAGGCATTCTAGCAATTTGGCCCATAGAGGCATTTTGGTAAATCGGTCCATAGGGGCATTTTGGTAAATTGTCCCATAGGGGCATTTTCGTAATTCAGCAAATTAATATCGATTTTGACAGATCTTTAGAAATAGTGTGTTAAGCAAATTACTCGATTCATGCCATATTACAGTTATTAGATTCGTAAACAACAATGATCTACTTACGAACATGATAGTGAATCATGAATTTACGGATTTCGGTGTGAGATTACACACCTGATTACTGTAAGAACTAAACCTTCTTGATCGTCGGCACCCTTAGTATCGTGAACGACCATGATTTGCCTACTCTCACTAGAAGATGGTCCACAACCTGGTGGAAAATCCCGAACTGTCGATACCGCCCTTCGTTTGAACTTGAGAGTAGAGATTGCAAGTCCACTCCCTTTTTGTCCTCCTATCAATTTTCCTTTAGTATCGCTACCACTTGCCTCCATTGGAAAAGTCTCGGTTAGAATAATACTACGATGAGAAAAAGCCTAAGGAGAGGGTTTCGGCTTACCACTACTTCCGAAGGACCAACGAGTAGAGAAAAACGAGTGATTTAGTCCCTAGAATAAATGATTAAACATAACCATCGATCTGTTTTAATGGAATAACCAGGCAATGAGATATATCAAAATGAATCATGAAGAAACTCCTTACCTTGATTATAAATCTGACTCCCACCGATTCGACTTAAAGCTAAAAATGAGTCCGCAAGGTTGTGATATTCGGCCAACCCACAAGAATACTACAAAATGGAGATGATCACGATATGAGGGAGTAGGAGAGAGTGATGTTTCGGTTTAAAGAACCATCCAATGATAAGGGGTACATATTTGACCATGGAGAAAAGAAAATGAAAAGAAGAGAAAGAGATCACTTACCCGTTTCGGTCAAGGAAGAGAGTGCCCAACACAAAGGAAAATGAAGAAGAGATAAAGTGCTATAAGGTTCGGCTATTTAGAGAGAAAAGGACAAGGAAGATTCGGCCTAATATTGACTAATGAAAAAGAGGAATATTGGAGAATGGTGAGAAAGAAAAGAAAAGAAAACCACACTATGAAAATATGGGAAAAAGAAGAGAAAGTATCCCTTAAGGTCACAGTTTTAGGCAAGAAAAGAAGTACCAAATGGTCAAAAGAAAAGAACTTTCAAATGGAACAAAAACTTTTCAAAGTGCCTAAGAAAATTCGGCAATCAAAGGGAAAAGATTGAAAAAGAGAGCACCAAAATGTTAAAAAGAAAAAGAAAGCCTTTCATGCACAAACTTGCAAAAAGGCCAAAAGAATTTCGGCTCCCCTTTTCTCCCTACCAAAACCGTGTATCACCTTTACCAAAAAGATGAGTGTTGACCAAAATTCTTTCCCCAAGCTTCTTCCAAATATTCGGCCAACATGTCCCCCTTATCTCTTTCCTTTACTTCTTTCCTTATTTTTCCCTTGATCTCCTCCTTACTCTTATCCTTAGTGTTCTTTCCATCTTTAAAAAGTCTTCCTTTCCTTCCTTAGAGCCTTGGCCAACACTTACCATCTTCCACCTTGATTAACACAAAAATCAATCCAAAATTTACAATAGGTGGGATTCAAACTCCACCCCTTAAGCCCCTTCATGTGACGCCTCACCACCTTGCTACTAGCTCCTCTTGTGATAGCTAAATACATACTTATTTCCTTAAGCCTTGGCACCACTTACCTTCTCTCCTTAAAGTGCTTAAACACAAAAATTTTACCAAGTGCCCAACTCAACCCCAAGCCTTCTTAGGGCCCCAAAACATACACAACTAACACTCTTAACTAGCCTAACGCATGGTATAATACAAAACATAAAATCCCGAATTTCAGGATGTTACAATTATTTTTTACAATTTTTGATGATTTTCCAAAGTTAGAATAAGGGAACCCGAAATCATTCTGACCTTGCCTCACAAAATTTATTATAACTCATAATTTACAATTTCATTATTCTATGAAAAACTAGACTCAATAAGATTTAATTTCATATTTTATTCATTCTCTAATTCTATTTCTACAATTTTTGATGATTTTTCAAAGTTAGACTACTACTGTTGTCCAAAACTGTTTTAGTGCAAAATGTTAATTACCAAGTTTGTAACACCTTTATTTCCTTTCTCTACAATATTTCCCATCACTTTCTCTTATTTTCCTTCACTAACATATCAAGAACACAAAACCTTATATAAGAAAACTCTACATTAACATCATTTCCATGCTTTTTCAACAATATCAAACTTAAAAATATATTGAAATCTTGATGTTCTTACCTTGTCTTATTGATTTCAATCTTTAACTTGATTTTCTCTCTTCTCTAGCTTCTATTTCTTGAATCTAACTTGATATTCTTACTCCCCATAATCTCCTTGTCATCTTCCTCTCTTTATGGCTATGGAAATTCTGTTGAATTTTAAGTGAAAATGGTAAATTTTTGGTGAAAGGACCAAATTGTAAAGAAAGCAAAACTTTCTTTCTTTCTCTCTTCTTCTCACGTCGGTGCATGAGAAGGATGATGGATGGTGTGTTGTTTTTTTCTTTCCCCCCACACACATTGTAACACCCTGGTTTAGGGGCTGTGCATATTGGGTATAAATCAAGTGTTAGTAGG
Organism: Gossypium australe; assembly: GCA_005393395.2. Lineage (NCBI taxonomy): Eukaryota > Viridiplantae > Streptophyta > Magnoliopsida > Malvales > Malvaceae > Gossypium > Gossypium australe. The sequence continues at coordinate 44,488,489 of CM016624.1, forward strand.
TTTTTGGGAGTGCTTGGATGAGTTTTAGAGGTTCTAAGAATGCTTGGATGAAAGGGGTAGACTTTGGAAAATTTTGGATTTTTAGTGTAAAGAAGGGAATCGGGCTAAGAGAGGCCTTAAGTATATTTTTCGGTAATTTTTGGCACAAGGAATAGCTTGGCGAAGTGGCTCTCATGCGCCACTTAGGCGTTGAAGGGGGAGAAAGGGCACTGGTTCGAGTGGGGGCAGCAGCAGTTTTGGCGTTTTATATTTTGCTTGTGATGGGCTGACGCAGGAAGGAGTTAAAAATAAAAGTTGGGGCTTCTTGTCATGAAAGGCAGGTGGGCGGAGTGGCTGAGGCGCTGCTTGAAAAGGAGCTTGGTGTAGGTCGTGGGTTCAAGGCGCAAGGGAGGCAGAATTTTGTTGTTATTTTGCAAGCTGGCGTTAAGTACTGGGAAGGCTTAAAAGAAAATGTTGCGCGCTTCTGTCACAAAACAACGCCTAGGCCGAATGGCCTGGGGCGCTACTTGGTCGTTGGTTTTCCCCCAGGTCCTGTGTTCGAGCCATGGAGGCTGTTGGGGGGTTTTCCTTCTTTTTGCTGCTGAAAGGCGTGAAAGTGGGTGGCACATTGAAGTTTTATTTTTTTTGTTCTTTTTGGCAGCAGGTTGGTAAGGTGTGGACGGCACATGGAGTCCTAGGTAGGTGAGGATAAGATTTTATTTTATTTAGTATTTGTTTTTTTAGTGTAGGATAATCTTCTTTTTAAAATAGATGGGATAAATGTTGAACCATTCAAACTATTTTTGAATGGATGGAGATGAGTAAGTTAAGGGGGGTTTTACTTAATTCAAATTAACTTGAATTAAGTGGCCAGGAGCTCTTGAAAGGTGGCAGCCGAATGTTATAAATAGGGGGAGGTGCTCACCTTTTGGTTCCTTTCACCATTTGCTCTCTTTGCCGAATTGCTAGTATTTTGGTCTCAACCATTTTGGGTAGCCGAAACCTTTTTCTTCCAAAACATTTCTTTTTCATCTCAAGTTTACTAGGTGGCCGAACCTCCTATTCTTCCTTCTCCTATTCTTTTAACCTTCGTTTTAGCCGAAACCACCTCCAAAACTTGTCATTGCCGAATACCCCAACACTATTTAAAGAGCCTTGCCGAACCTTTTAGTTTTTCCTGTTTAGCCGAAGGGGATCTATTGTTAAGCCGGTGTGAGGGAGCACTTAGGGGGCTGGTTGAATTCGACTACTCATCAAGGTAAGAAGTGGTAGGTGTTCGGCCAAAGGCCACTTCTTGATGTTTATTGGTTTAGAAGCCGAATCTAATATGGTATTATTATGGGTTGTTTAAGGTGGTGTTTCGGCAGAAAGTTAGTCAAGCAGCATTTCGGGATTGGATCGTTTGTGCTATTAAGGTGCGTAACCATCGCACTATTTCTCGGTTTGCTTGCTAGCTATTAAACATATGTGTTATGTGTGGAAGTCGATTATAATGGCTTGAGTGATGTGAACCGATGATGGTAAGATTGGTTGTGATATTTGTATATTTTATATATGTTTGATATGGTATTGATAAATAATAAATACTCACTCTATATGATATTCTTGCATGATTTATTGACACATGGGCATGGGATTGGATTGAAGAAGGAGGAAGTGTACACAAGTTGTACATGGTCTAATGATAGCTCCGGCTACATTAGCGCTTGAGGGTTAGCTGTGTGCTACCTCAAGGGAGGTGTGGCTCGGTGCCCATCTCGGCGGTTGATGGCTATGTGCATCACCGTAGACAGTTATTGATGTTGAGATCATTTTGGTTGATCGGTGGCTCAGCCACGGCCTTGTGCAGCGAATTGCCAAGGTAAGGGTATGGATCACGATGTGATCAGTGGTGGTTTATCCACGGCCTTAGGCAGGGAGTCTGCTAAGGTTGGCGTACGGTTGGATTGTGGGTTGGGCTGAGATGCATATTTGCATGACTTGCTATGAGAAAAGTATGGTTATGGGCCAAGCCCATACGTGTGGGAAATATGTGTTATGGTTATGCACTGAGTCTGTGACTCACCCAATTACTTTCCAAACATTTCAGGTGATTCATGAGATGGACAGGGATCAGAGAGGACACATGGTGGCCCATGCCGAAGGCGTTGTTTTTAGTTTTATTAAATATTAAGTATTTCTTTTAAATAATGGTTGTAATAAGGATTTATTTTATTATTTTTGGTATTATTTTATTATCAACTCTATGATGGTTTGTTCAAATTGAAACACTATGTGACGATGGATATATTTTTTTAACTTACTCATTCAAATGTGGAATTATTAAACATGTGGCTATATTTTCAAAAGAACATGGTTTCCAAGAGCAAATAAATTTCTACTATTTTATTTTAAGTCAAAAGTATTTTCACTAACATAACCAGATTCGGTCGTAGTGAATGGGCCGGGTTTGGGGATGTTACAGTTTGGTATCAGAGCCAGGTTCAAAACTCGGCTTTGAGGGTTTTGGGCCCAAAAATATTTTCAAAATGGGCATTTCAAAAATATGGGCTTTTAAGAAATTTTTCAGGTTATTCTGGCATGGCACCTGTACCTCCGGCCCGAAGTCCACCAGGTAAGTACTTCGGACTTTCTTGAAGTGATTTGTTTGTATGAATTGATTTGGGCTTAGTTTGGGCTCGTAGAATAGAATAATAGGATCTGTTGGACCCTAGGATTAGTTTACTCAAACAATTGCATAAGACTTAAAGTTCTTAAATAAACCTGTGAAGTAAGTAACCGAGTTAAGCTGTGGTAACCTTGGTACGCATGTCTAGGATTGGATCCGGAAGAGCTTGGTACTTAAGCAGTCCTCGTGACTCACCTCCTCTTCTCAGGAATCCTACCTGGTGCGTAGCTACGGTTCACCTTAACCAAGAGGACTTGTTCATAGGCTAAACTGAATATTAAAAACCCGATAGGGAATTAGCCTTGCTGTTTTTTTTAAAAAAACCTCCTGTTCTAAAACTTTTCAAATTTACCTCTTTGATTTGTGAAACCCTAAATTTGATTCTTTGAAGGACGTTTTTGATTTACAAAATTACTAAAATGGCCCTAGTGGCAAAATTTAAAAAATGCCCCTATATTGTAAAACTATCGTACTACCCTCAACTTTTGATAAAATGATTTTTACTTTACAAAATATCGAAATCTTGAGGTTTCGAAATATTAAGATACCCTGGTTTGTGGAAATTTACAAAAATACCCTTGGTTGATAAAATTACCAAAATGCCCTTATTTTTTTTTAAATTTTCAGATTTCTCTCGATTTTTATTGAAACATTCATATTTTACCAAATATCAAAAAAACCTATTTTATGAAATACAGTGATATTCTGATTTGGAGAATTTACGAAAATGCCCATGATTTCCAAAATTACGAAAATAACCCTGCTTTCTGAAATTTTTGGCAACACACTTTGTTGGAAAAACAAAATTTTCAAGATGACTCCTGAGATTTGCGAATTTTGAAATATCTAAGTTGGAAAATTATTTTCAAAATTGACCCTGAGTTATTACCGATATACCCCTATAGGAAAATGACGAAATTACCCCTGGGTAGGGAATGAAACTTGATTGCTCGAAAGAACTACTCTCGAAAACTTCATTGCATAAAATTTGCTCGTGGATAAACAATGAAACAAGAATTTCTAATCCATAAAACTTTCTAAACAGACTAAATCGAGGCGCTAGATATGAGTTCTAGGGGGCGTGGTCGCAATACTCGTGGACGTGGTAGAGGCAGGATGTCAGTATCGGAACCGGTCGGGTCACGCCATGGGTCAGAGAGCGATGCACCGCCACCAGCTGTTGAGGTTGAACAGCATGATCAGACTGGAGGAGACGACGCAGTGTCACAAGCTGTGCTGCGAGTGCTCGAACGAGTGGCAGGAGCCAATGTGGGCAATAGGACTCGGAAGTCGGTACCCGAAAGACTTAGGGCGAATGGAGCCGAGGTCTTCAGAGGAGTGTCTGGGGTAGCTCCAAACATGGCAGAGTACTGGCTTGAGGCTGTTGAAAGGATTATGGACGACTTAGACTTAACTGTCGAGGAGAAGCTTAAGGGTGTTGTTTCATTGCTGCGGGATGAGGCTTACCAGTGGTGGCTCACGGTTAAGGAAAGTACCCCGGCAGATCGAGTGGACTGGGGTTATTTTAAGATCAAGTTCGAGGGGAAGTATGTCGGAGCGAGCTATGTTGATGCTCAGAGGAAGGCGTTCCTCAGTCTGGTGCAGGGTAGCAAGTCGATAGCGGAGTACGAAGCTGAGTTTCTGCGTTTGAGCCGGTATGCTTGGGGCATCGTGGCAACGGATTATGAGAGATGTGTCAGATTTGAAGATGGTCTGCGGGATGAGCTGCGAGTTTTGATTGCTCCGCATCAGGAAAGAGACTTCGCCGTTTTAGTGGAGAAAGCTCGAATAGCTGAGGAGGTCAAGAAGGCTGAGAGGCACAATAGGGAAAGGAACTGTGATAAGAGAAGTGTTGGATCGCCAGAAGTGTTTGAAAGGGTTCAGAAAAGACCGAGGGTTGAGACTCCTGTTCATATTGCTAAGCCAGCCGCCGGAAATCCAGATCGTCCGTGTGCGCAGTGCGGAAGGTATCATGTTGGCGAGTGTTGGAATCGAGTTCGGGAATGCTTTAGATGCAAGTCCAAATCTCATCTGATTAAGGATTGTCCCCAGAACCCGAATAGGACTCAGACAGAAGGTCAAGGTTATGTGCAGCCAGGCAGAGGTGGTCAACAAGCGACGAGAGGTCGTGGTCCGAACCATAGAGGGAATGGTTCCGGCCGAGGTCGTGGAGCAGTAGACCGCGGTAATGGTGGCACCGAGGCAAGACAGCCGGGTCTGGTTTATGCAGTCCGTCGGAGGGAGGTCAATGATGTGCCGGATGTGTCAGCGGGTAAGTCCCTTATGTCTGGAATAGTCTCTATTGTTTTGTTCATTTTTGGTGACTGTGTGTTTTGTTGCTCGTAAAGTAGTTGGAACCTTGAGTGTGATAGAAATTATTCCTAGAAGTGTGATAGCTCTTTAAGATTAGAGTGCGCAGCCATAGCGTAGTGGGAGGAATGGAGCTGTTAGTTTAGGCAAGTAATTTCGAGGACGAAATTATTTTAAGGAGGGTAGAATTGTAACACCCTGGTTTAGGGGCTATGCATATTGGGTATAAATCAAGTGTTAGTAGGTTTTTGGGAGTGCTTGGATGAGTTTTAGAGGTTCTAAGAATGCTTGGATGAAAGGGGTAGACTTTGGAAAATTTTGGATTTTTAGTGTAAAGAAGGGAATCGGGCTAAGAGAGGCCTTAAGTATATTTTTTAGTAATTTTTGGCACAAGGAATAGCTTGGCAAAGTGGCTCTCATGCGCCATTTAGGCGCTGAAGGGGGAGAAAGGGCGCTGGTTCGAGTGGGGGCAGCAGCAGTTTTGGCGTTTTATATTTTGCTTGTGATGGGCTGACGCAGGAAGGAGTTAAAAATAAAAGTTGGGGCTTCTTGTCATGAAAGGCAGGTGGGCGGAGTGGCTGAGGCGCTGCTTGAAAAGGAGCTTGGTGCAGGTCGTGGGATCAAGGCGCAAGGGAGGCAGAATTTTGTTGTTATTTTGCAAGCTGGCGTTAAGTACTGGGAAAGCTTAAAAGAAAATGTTGCGCGCTTCTGTCACAAAACAACGCCTAGGCCGAATGGCCTGGGGCGCTACTTGGTCGTTGGTTTTCCCCCAGGTCCTGTGTTCGAGCCTTGGAGGCTGTTGGGGGGGTTTCCTTCTTTTTGCTGCTGAAAGGCGTGAAAGTGGGTGGCACATTGAAGTTTTATTTTTTTTGTTCTTTTTGGCAGCAGGTTGGTAAGGTGTGGACGGCACATGGAGTCCTAGGTAGGTGAGGATAAGATTTTATTTTATTTAGTATTTGTTTTTTTAGTGTAGGATAATCTTTTTTTTTAAAATAGATGGGATAAATGTTGAACCATTCAAACTATTTTTGAATGGATGGAGATGAGTAAGTTAAGGGGGGTTTTACTTAATTCAAATTAACTTGGATTAAGTGGCCAGGAGCTGTTGAAAGGTGGCAGCCGAATGTTATAAATAGGGGGAGGTGCTCACCTTTTGGTTCCTTTCACCATTTGCTCTCTTTGCCGAATTGCTAGTATTTTGCTCTCAACCATTTTGGGTAGCCGAAACCTTTTTCTTCCAAAACATTTCTTTTTCATCTCAAGTTTGCTAGATGGCCGAACCTCCTATTCTTCCTTCTCCTATTCTTTTAACCTTCGTTTTAACCGAAACCACCTCCAAAACTTGCCATTGCCGAATACCCCAACACTATTTAAAGAGCCTTGCCGAACCTTTTAGTTTTTCCTGTTTAGCCGAAGGGGATCTATTGTTAAGCCGGTGTGAGGGAGCACTTAGGGGGCTGGTTGAATTCGACTACTCATCAAGGTAAGAAGTGGTAGGTGTTCGGCCAAAGGCCACTTCTTGATGTTTATTGGTTTAGAAGCCGAATCTAATATGGTATTATTATGGGTTGTTTAAGGTGGTGTTTCGGCAGAGAGTTAGTCAAGCAGCATTTCGGGATTGGATCGTTTGTGCTATTAAGGTGCATAACCATCGCACTATTTCTCGGTTTGCTTGCTAGCTATTAAACATATGTGTTATGTGTGGAAGCCGATTATAATGGCTTGAGTGATGTGAACCGATGATGGTAAGATTGGTTGTGATATTTGTATATTTTATATATGTTTGATATGGTATTGATAAATAATAAATACTCACTCTATATGATATTCTTGCATGATTTATTGACACATGGGCATGGGATTGGATTAAAGAAGGAGGAAGTGTACAAGTTGTACGTGGTCTAATGATAGCTCCGGCTACATTAGCGCTTGAGGGTTAGCTGTGTGCTACCTCAAGGGAGGTGTGGCTCGGTGCCCATCTCGGCGGTTGATGGCTATGTGCGTCACCGTAGACAGTTATTGATGTTGAGATCATTTTGGTTGATCGGTGGCTCAGCCACGGCCTTGTGCAGCGAATTGCCAAGGTAAGGGTATGGATCACGATGTGATCAGTGGTGGTTTATCCACGGCCTTAGGCAGGGAGTCTGCTAAGGTTGGCGTACGGTTGGATTGTGGGTTGGGCTGAGATGCATATTTGCATGACTTGCTATGAGAAAAGTATGGTTATGGGCCAAGCCCATACGTGTGGGAAATATGTGTTATGGTTATGCACTGAGTTTGTGACTTACCCAATTACTTTCCAAACATTTCAGGTGATTCATGAGATGGACCGGGATCGGAGAGGACACATGGTGGCCCATGCCGAAGGCGTTGTTTTTAGTTTTATTAAATATTAAGTATTTCTTTTAAATAATGGTGGTAATAAGGATTTATTTTATTATTTTTGGTATTATTTTATTATCAACTCTATGATGGTTTGTTCAAATTGAAACACTATGTGACGATGGATATATTTTTTTAACTTACTCATTCAAATGTGGAATTATTAAACATGTGGCTATATTTTCAAAAGAACATGGTTTCCAAGAGCAAATAAATTTCTACTATTTTATTCTAAGTCAAAAATATTTTCACTAACATAACCAGATTCGGTCGTAGTGAATGGGCCGGGTTTGGGGATGTTATACACATATATATACTAAATAAAATAATAAAATAATAATAAATATCTTATTAAAATATTAATAAAGTAATATTTATCTAATTAATTAATTTAAAATATCATCAACATAATCATTACATTCTATAACTCTCTCTTACTAATTGACCATTTTGCCCTTCATGATATTTTAAAATTCCATCATTGAGTTATCACTAAATTTATAAAAATTACAATTTAGTCCCTCATAATTCTTCACCTATTCGATTTGGTCATAATTCATCCATTTTCCTTAGTTTCTAGATTATTCCACCCCTAAAATATTTGCACTATTGGTCTTTCAAATTTTTCATATTTACACTTTAACCCCTCAAATTTGAGTATTTACTCTTGGGCAACAAAACTTTTCTCACTTTTACAATTTAGTCCTTTCTCGAATTAATAATGTAATATATCATAATATACTTCCCAATGTTGACATAATCCAAAATTTCCTTTTTTGTCATTTTATTTCCTTACTTAACTATATCAAGGATAATATCTTACTTTCTTACTGTAGTAATTTTCGGGGTATTACACACACGACCAACCACACGCTCGTATGTCTAGCTCATGTGCCCTTCGAAGTGGCCACACACGCCTGTGTGCCAGGCCGTGCCAAACCTGTAGGGTATACTAACTTATGCAACACGACCGAGTCACATGCCCGTGTGCTCGACCATGTGCCAATTAGGGGGTATACTGACTTGTGCCACACGGCCGATCACAGGTCTGTGTGTGAGACCGTGTGGAGTATACTGACTTCATTTCAATTTCAACACCAGGGGACACACGACCATGTATCATGACCGTTTGTCACACTCTGCTTAGACACACGCCCGTGTATCTGCCCGTGTGGACAAAAATAGGCTATTTATCAAACCATTTTGCCACCCCATTTGATACACATATTCACCTACACATATGGCACCAAAACAAAGCATAATAGGCAACCCAAAACAACCAAATCAAACATAATTCCTACCATTTCATCTAAGCATTTCTTAGCCTAAACCTCAATCACAAACTTCATCAATTTATCAACCATTTCCAATCAACATTCAACACATCACAAGTAGCATTAGCACATCTATAAACATTTACCAAACATAAATCATTTTGCACCAATTCACAAGCATGATACTAATTCTACAAACCTCATAATATAAGTCATATACTTATATGTACATACACTATGCTCAAACATACCAAAACAAGCCAATTTTCATGGCTATTTACACAAACCAAAACAAATACATTTACAAGCCATCTCAAATGGAAAAACTCACTACCAAACATAACCAACATGACCATAGTTCCTATACATTCCATATGACCAAACCATAAACCCAAAGTACCAAAGTGATAGTTTGATAGTGTTACATAGCCTCCGACGATCCCCGAATCTGAGCTAGCTTTGAAAGCACTATAAGACATGGAAAATAAACAAAATGAGATTTATATCTTAGTAAGTTTGTATGATATAAACTTAACTAATCACAAATACATCATTCATCAAGTTAAACATATTAACATGTAATTCATGATTACTAACAAACCTTTCACATGCTTATTCATATGCTTATATACAAACTTCATAACTTCTTCTATTCATACTATGCATGTTCATACCTGTACCAATCCGTAACAAGCTCATACATATTCGGAATACCGTTGAATACCCAATATCTCGCACACTATGTAACATCCCCAAACCCGGCCCATTCACTACGACCGAATCTGGTTATGTTAGTGCGGAAAGTCGGTGGAAAATCTATTTAACTTAGAAAAATTTTAAGCCTCCAAAACCGTCCAACCTCCTTACAAAAAAAACAATGCCCATCTGCTGCTCCCGCGAATCGAACATGAGACCCTTCCCCTTGCAAATGGCGTCATACACACAAGGCCTTAGTGGCGCCCATCCTGCCACTCCACCAACTCCTTTCTTGCGACATAAACTCCCAAATAATTCTCTTAAGTCCCCTCTTCGCCAAGCTCCCCCCTTTCAACACTAAAAACCAAAAATTTTCTAAGGCATTGCCCCACCTTCTAGGGTTCTCAGGACCCCTAAAACTCACCCAACCACACACTGAAGTGTGCCAACACCCGAACTAAGCACCAAAAATCTAACCCCTAAAACCAGGGTGTTACAATTCTACCCTCCTTAAAATAATTTCGTCCTCGAAATTACTTAGCTAACGAACATCTGCACAACCTATCTTACCACCTTCGCTTATGCTGCGCAACTCTGATTAACAAGTTTTATGCATTAGAAATTCTTGTTTCACTGTTTTATCCACGAGCAATTTTATGCAATGAAGTTTCCGAGAGTAGTTCTTTCGAGCAATCAAGTTTCCTTCCTACCCAGGGATAATTTCGTCATTTTTCCTAGAGAGGGGTATTTCGGTAATAACTCAGGGTCAATTTTGAAAATAGTTTTCTAACTTAAAATTTACAAAGTCACAGGGGTTATCTTGAAAAATTTTGTTTTTCAAACAAAGTGTGTTGCAAAAATTTCAGAAAGCAGGGTTATTTTTGTAATTTTGGAAATCATGGGCATTTTTGTAAATTCTCCAAATCATAATTCCACAATATTTCACAAAATGTAATTTCTGATATTTGCTAAAATAGGAATATTTCAGTAAAAGTTGAGAGAAATCTGAAAATTTAGAAACCAAGGGCATTTCGGTAATTTTGTCAACGAGGGGTATTTTCGTAAATTTCCAAAAATCAGAGTATCCTAATATTTTGAAAACTCGGATTTTAGTATTTTGCAAAGTAAAGAGCATTTTATCAAAATTTGAGGGTAGTACCGTAATTTTGCAATACAGGGGCGTTTTGGTAATTTTGCCACTAAGGGCATTTTGGTAATTTTGTAAATCGAAAGAAAAACGTCCTTCAAAATCAGATTTAAGGTTTCACAAACCAGAGGGGAAAATTTGAAAAATTTTAAAACAGGGAATTTTAGAAAACAGCAAGGCTAATTCCCTTTCGGGTTTTAATAATCGGTTTAGCCTATGAACAAGTCCTCTTGGTTAAGGTGAACCGTAGCTACGCACCAGGTAGGATTCCTGCGAAGAGGAGGTGAGTCACGAGGACTGCTTAAATACCTAGCTCTTCCGGATCCAATCCTAGACATGCGCACCCAGGTTGCCACACCTTAACTCGGCGACTTACTTCACAGGTTTGTTTAAGAGCTTTAAGTCTTATGCATGTGTTTGAGTAGACTAATCCTAGGGTCCAATAGCCCTAAAAACTAATCTACGAGCCCAAATAAACCCATAATAATACACATAAACAAAACACTTCAAAAGTCCGAAGTACTTACCTGGCGGACTTGGGCCGGAGACACAGGTGCCATGCTAGAATAACCTGAAAACCTTTTTATAAAAGCCCCCATTCCAAAAACCCATTTTGAAAACTATTTCGGGCCCAAAACCCTCAAAGCCGAGTTTTGAACTTGGCTCTGATACCAAACTGTAACATCCCCAAACCCGGCCCATTCACTACGACCGAATCTGGTTATGTTAGTGCGGAAAAGACGGTGGAAAAATCTATTTAACTTAGAAAAATTTAGTAAAACTTGCTACCTTTTGAAAAAAAATCCATGTTTATTTAAACTTATGAGTAAAACTTTGTTATCATATCAATATTATAAAATGCCCAAAAATAAACTTTAATGAATATATAAGACTAATTCTAAATAAATAAGTTGTCAAAAATAAATTCGTTTCCACTTAGTAATTTAATATAATCCAAACATAAAATAATTAAATAATTCCCAAAGTAAATAAAAATCAAAGGGTCTTATTACATCAATGTTTAAAAGATCTAGTACTTAATATAAATAAACTTAAAATATTTAAACTATTCTTTCTGCATGGGCCACCACGTGTCCTCTCCGATCCCGGTCCACTCTACGCGTCACCTGAAATGGTTAATTAAAAGAGTGAGTCCACTGACTCAGTGCATAATCACAACACATATTTCCATCCGTATGGGCTTGGCCCATACCCACACAGCCATCGAAACAAATCATGCAAGAATGCATCTCAGCCCAACCCATTGTCCAACCAAACACCAACCTTAGCAGACTCCCCGCCTAAGGCCGTGGCTAATCCACCGATCACATTGTGATCCATAACATCTTACCTTGGCAAGCTCGCTGCTCAAGGCCGTGGCTGAGCCACCGATCAACCCAAGTGATCCAATATCGTAATCTGTCTACGGTGATGCACATAGCAATTAACCGCCGAGATGGGCACCGAGCCAACACCTCCCTTGAGGTAGCACACAGCAAATCCCCAAGCGCTAATGTAGCCGAAGCTATCATTAGACCACGTACACCTTGTGTACACTTCCTTCTTCATCGAATCAAGCCCAAACCCCATGCAACTACATATATATGCAACATGTTAAGCCATCATATCACATAAGTATATAAATATTTATACATACATAAATACATCACAAATAGTCTTACCATCACCAGTTCTCATCACTTATGCCATTATAAACGGCTTCCACACATAATACACATGTAACAAGTTAGCAACCAAAACCACAGAAATAGTGCGATGATTACGCACCTTAATAGCTCAACAATCCAAACCCGAAACGCTACTCTATGCCTCAGCAAATGCTGCCTATACCAATCCCGAAAAGGTCTCCTGCGCTAGTCTCCTCTCCCCCCTACAAACGGCCTTATCATCATACCCTTAGGTTAAACGAATACTAAATACATAGCTTATTAAAACAAAGCCTTACCAAATCGATTGCTATGGAACCCGAAGAAGTCTATGCCAACATTCGGCCAATAACACTACCAAACTGAGGGAAGGAAAATTCGGCAAAGGGTGGTGGTGTAGATTCGGCTATCTATAAAATCAAGAAGTAGGGAATAGTGGTTTCGGCCAAAGAGAAGAGAAAGAAAGATGTGGGGTGTACTTTCGGTTTTGAAGTGAAAAGGAAAGGAAATAGGGAGAGCAAAGGATTTGGCAACTAAGCTTTGGAGAAAAGGGTTTCGGCAACCAAAGAAAATGTGAAGCACAATTTGGCAAGGGAGAGAAAACAAATGATGAATGAATAATGAGCACCTCCCCCCCTATTTATACTAAAAAGCCAAGCTCCAACCCCCCAAAAATAATCCCTAAAAATCTCCTAAAATACCTCCCCACCATCCATTCAAAATAGTTTGAATGGGTCAAACCTTCTAGCCAAAATTTAAAAAAAAGAAGACCAAGTCTTCATCTATTTTTAAGCCTCCAAAACCGTCCAACCTCCTTACCAAAAAAACAATGCCCATCTGCTGCTCCCGCGAATCGAACATGAGACCCTTCCCCTTGCAAATGGCGTCATACACACAAGGCCTTAGTGGCGCCCATCCTGCCACTCCACCAACTCCTTTCTTGCGACATAAACTCCCAAATAATTCTCTTAAGTCCCCTCTTCGCCAAGCTCCCCCCTTTCAACACTAAAAACCAAAAATTTTCTAAGGCATTGCCCCACCTTCTAGGGTTCTCAGGACCCCTAAAACTCACCCAACCACACACTGAAGTGTGCCAACACCCGAACTAAGCACCAAAAATCTAACCCCTAAAACCAGGGTGTTACACACTAAGTTCCGTACATAGCCGAAGCTATCCCAAATCACACACCAAGTGCCATACATAGCCGAAGCTATCTCGATATCGCACACTAAGTGCCATGTATAATAGAAGCTATGTCGAATCGCACACTAAGTGCCATATATAGCCGAATCGTCATCAAACATAACTTTAATATCGTATACACAGTTTATGCAATATCAAAACATTTAAAGCATAATTATAATAACTCTTGTTACATACGAACTTACCTCGGACGTAAAAACAATAACGCAGATCAACTAATCCAACACCTTGTTCTTCCCTCGATCTAGGTCCGAATTCCGTTTTTCTTGATCTAAATATATTCAAAATTAACTTATTTTATCAACTATTTATTCAATTCAATCCAAAATATACATTAGGACTAATTTACAAACTTGCCCCTAAACTTTCACATTTTTCACAAATTAGTCCTTATTACACCAAATCACAAATTCATGAAATTTCAAGAGTAACCCATGCTAGCCAAATTACCATTATGCCCCTAGCAGCCCATATTTTTCATTTATTTCACATTTTAACCACACATCTTTCACATTTCTCAATTTAATCCCTATTTTGCATTTTCACCAAAAATCACTTAACAAAACTTGTATAACTCTCAATCAACATTCATAATCTATTAAGAAACTTCAAAATACAAGCTTATTCATCAATGGAAACATTCAAAATCTTTAACAGGTTTCCAAACTAGTCCCTAGGCTAGCTAGTACTAAATGCAACGATCACAAAAACATATAATTCATTAAAAACCGAGTAAAAACTCATACCTTAATAGCCAAATGAAATTGCCAAAATTTCAAGCTTAAAATGGCTAGATTTTTAGTTCTACAATTGGTGGAGGAAGAATTAAAAGATGATAGTTTTATTTTGGTTTTATTTCATTAACCTTATTTAACAATTTACATATTTAACCTTAATATAAACCATTTAATATCAACCATTTAATATCCATATATGTCCACTCATGCTAGTAATGGTCTAATTACAACATAAGGACCTCTTCTTTTAAGTTCCATAGCTATTAGGCACTTTTAGCAAATAGAATATCAATTTTGCACTTTACGCGATTTAGTCATTTTTCTCAAATTAACCATTTAAACGATAAAATTTCTTAATGAAATTTTCACACAATCATTCAATTATGCTGTAAACGTTAAAATAATAATAGAATAAATATTTTTACCTCAAATTTGTGGTCTTAAAATCACTGTTTCGATTTGACAAAAAACGAGCTGTTACAATCTTTCTTAAAAAGTTTCTAAAATAAAATACTTAAAAAGACTTACTCATAATTTACAATTCACCTACAAAAATATTTAGCTTTAATCTTGAACGAAGTCCTAAAGAATATTTACATATTAATTTAAGATTCTAAAGAGGAATCCTATACGATATTTAAAATTAGTTTAAATCCCTAAAAAAAATATCCTACATATTATTTATAATTTTTCTAGGGTAAATGGTAGATAAGATCTTAAAGACTAACCTAAATCCAAATGTAAAAACCTTATGGTTTCATTAAAATGTAACACCTACTTAACTAACTTCACGTCAACATTTATAGGATGGAAAAATGACCTAAAGTTCCATCTTTTAAAACGAATAGTAATAAAATATAAAAATTAATTAAATTGGCTAAATTTAATGAAAAGCTAAAACTCTTTCAAAAAGGGAAATAATAAAAAGAAAACTTAAATAAATGAAACAAATAAGACATTGAAATGATGATGATAATAATAACAATAATACACCTTATTCATAATACAATAAAAGAATCAAAGTAACATAAACAAATAATATTAAAATGTATGTGAGGGGAATGTGTAAAAAAAACATAAACATAAATAGACATGAAAATAAATAAAGACGAAATAAGAATAAATAGAAATTATACAAGTGTGAATAAATATAAAACATTAAAATAAAGTGCATAATTGACATTAAATATATAAGGTATAAATGCAAATGAAAGGGAAGATACAAGTGTAAATAATTTATTAAAGATGGAAACAAAATAACATAACTTGATTTTGGGACTAAAAGATAAAAAATGTGGAAGACAGAGGACTAATGTAGCAATTAATTTGCTTTTAATTTTGAAATTTCAATTTAAATCAAATGTCTGAATAAACAAAAGGGTTACGAGTGTAAATAGGCCAGAGAGTGAGGGCAGCACTGCAAAAAATGGGGTATTTTTTGTAAATTTAAAAAGTAAAGGGTGGGAATAAATTATCCATTTTGGCACTTATAAATAGGAGAAATCTATTCTTTCTTTCAATTTAACCTCATTTTTATTCAAAAAAAAAAAAAAAGAAAAAGAAAAAAGAGAACTCTTCCTCCTTCTCTTCATCCTTCTATGTTGGTCATAGCTCCATCACTGGAGAGTCCAACAACTCTCCTACTTCCGATGGTGGAACCGCCACATGCGGTGGCCAAAATTTTTTTCTTTTTTTTTTTTGTAAAATCAAAGTTTTCTTTTAAAAAATCACTACTTTTCTTAAAAATCAAAATTTCATTTCGAAATAGTTGAAAAAGATCAAAACTTTGTTTTAAACGTTTAAAATGACTAAAAAACATATTTTTATTTTTAAAAATCTAAACTTTCTCTTTTTTTAAAAAAAAAATCACTATTTTTCTTAAAAATCAAAATTTTATTTCGAAATAGTTTAAAAACATCAAAATTTTGTTTTAAAAAATTTAAACTTTTCCTTTAAAATGACTAAAAACATATTTTTATTTTTAAAAATATAAACTTCCTCTTTTTTTTAAAAAAAAAAATCACTATTTTTCTTAAAAATCAAAGCTTTATTTCGAAATAGTTGAAAAAGATCAAAACTTTGTTTTAAAATTTAAAACATTTCCTTTAAAATGACTAATTTTTTTTTAAAAAATATAAAATTTCTCTTTTTAATCACTATTTTTCTTAAAAGTCAAAACTTTATTTCAAAATAAATGGAAAAGATTAAAAGTTTGTTTTAAAAATTTAACCTTTTTCCTTTAAAATGACTAAAAAACGGATTTTTATTTTTAAAAATCTAAACCTTCTCTTTTTTGAAAAAAATCAAAACTTTTCCCGAGATCAAGCCTTTCTTTTAAAAAAAACACGGGATTTTTAGAAAGGGGAAAGGAAAAAAATATGATTTTTGGGTCTCCTAAGGGCGGAGGACTGACGATCCGATGACTTCCCCTTCATCAAACCCCAAAACCCGATCCCTCATGACATGTCTATGGAAAAAAGAAAGGAAAAAGAAAACATGTGTTATAAATAAATATGAATGTCCATATTCTAACCCCCTTCATTTATAAGGTAAAACCTCTCATTCATTGCAAAATGTTTAATGTGTTAATGAAGCACTTAAATAAGCTTCATTTATTGTATTGCATTGAATTTCAATTTACTTATAAATAAGACTCTTTCGCAATTAAAAAAGAGATACGAGAAAATTACCTGTTTACTTTAAGTATTCTTTTATTTGATTATTTTATAATACGTTATCAGCAGGAGCTTCTACGAGTTCATAGTGAAGTTCACGTCATTTCGACTTTATATAATTTGCCCGTATAACTCCCGTTAAACTATATACGGTATACGTATTTTCATAATTCTTTCATTTTATTTTCTAGATAAAATATTTGCTTTGGGTAACATTTGCATATTTATTTTTACAACTAAAATCTAATAATGATAATTATATATACATGTTTTTTTTATTAAAGAAATTTCAATTAATTTAATTTGTATTAAGTTATTATTGTGACTATTCCTCTTTATGCCAATATTTGACATACATATTATTATTTAGCAAATTTGGTATATATAATTGAATTATTTCATGATTGAGAATACTTATTATTTTACTAATTTTTTTATTTTGATTCAAGTGATTTATAATGTCAAATCTTGCCAAACTTGAATTTGCAGCCTTAGACATCTTAGGTAAGAATTATTTGTCATGGGTGTTAGATGCTGAAAATCACCTAGATGCTAAAGGTTCCTTTTTTTTTAGGGTACTCCTGGGAACAGATCCAGTGGAGACGAGGTGGGGCCTGTAGCTCAGAGAATTAGAGCACGTGGCTACGAACCACGGTGTCGGGGGTTCGAATCCCTCCTCGCCCACAACCGGCCCAAAAGGGAAGGACCTTTCCCTCCGGGGGTAGGAAAATCATGATCGGGATAGCGGACCCAAAGCTATGGAACTTGGGCATGGGTCTTTTGCCAAAATGGAGTGGCCTTTTATTTATTATTTATCGTATATTTACTTTTCTATTTTATATTTATATATAGTATTACCGGCCAAAACAAAATAAAATAAGCATTTTTTTTTGTTTTACACCCCGTAACTCTTCCTCAGCCAGGCTTGGGCAGAATAGCAGAGCAAGTACAAGTATTAGTAGCATAGAAAAAATGCGCTCCTCGTCATTAAATTAATGTGTTTGCTCGCGGTAATTCTGGCCTCTCGGGAGAATCGATGACTGCATCTTTGAGGCATTTGCTAGTACTAGTACATCTGAGAATTCTTAATTGGCTGGTTGTAAATAGCCCCGGGACTATGGAACAAAGGATTATCTCGGACACCTACATCGAGGTATTGATGGTGATTCTCAAATATCGCAGAACAGAATGTGATACGATGAGATAGAATGCAATAGAAACAAAGACACAGGGAACGGGTTACCTGCTCTTAATGATCAAAGCGAACCCTTTCATTCTGACATTGTGAATTCTTTATTGACTTAAGGCTCTTGATTTTTTCTTCAATGAACAGATATTCATCTAATTATTAATGAATCTCTATTGATGCTCTATTACATTGCTCTTTATGAGATGCTTCATAGACCTTACATATTGAATCCTATATCATTTCATTGCTATTTCTGTTTCTCTCTTTCTCATCCTTCTATTTATCCACATACTTTTTATTTTGCTTCACAATTTCGATCTATTCATAATCAGATTGGTTTTGTCTTTTACTTAACGCAAAAAAAATTCAGTTGCTATAATGATATGACCAATATATCATATCTTGACTGATTCTTGGATCCAGATAATCCGAAGCAATGAGTTAGTTCTTAGTGCTATAGTTATTAGCTTATACTGTGGTCCGCCCATTTTTTTTTTGAATCCTAAGCCTAAAAAACCCAACGAGTCGCACACTAAGCATAGCAATTATATCAAATGATCAATCAAATTTTTATTTAACCTTATAGAATTTCCTTAGAGAATTTATAACTGATGAGGACTTGTTAGAGAAAACATTTTCAATCTTTCACGCTACTAATGTGCTCCTGCAGCAGCAATACTGTGGAAAATGTTTTAAAAGGTATTTTGAATTGATTTCATGCCTTTTGGTGGCTAAACAAAATAATGAGCTATTGATGAAAAATCATGGAATTCATCCCACTGGTTTTGCGCCATTCCTTGAAATGAATGTAGCAGTACACAATAATTATGAAAATAGAAAATATAGAAGTCGCGGTCGTGGTCGTGGACGTAGTGGGGGACGTGGTCGAGGACATATTAGTAATCGTTATCATGGTGGTCATAACAATGATACCTCTAACCACCAGAAAAAGAATAACAATGAAAGACAAGAAAGAAGTGGTCAAAATAATCCTTCAAAGATTGTTGAGAATATATGCTATCGATGTGGTATGAAGGGGCATTGGTCACGTACCTATCGTACGTCTGAGCATTTAGTGAAACTTCATCAAGCATCCATTAAAAGGAAGGGAAAACATATGGAGACAAATTTTATATCCCAAAATGATGAAATGGAGGCAAAAGATGAAGATATTCACTATAATAATAAAACTAACCATGCCTACGAGGATGATAAATTTAATGACCTTAATAATATAACTCACCTAGATGTGGCAGATTTCTTTGAGAATCATTAGAAAAATTGATGTTATTTTGACATTTTTATGTTGTTTTAAGTATATTTTATTTTCTTGCATAAAGAATAATTTATATATTTAATAAATAATTGCAATGTTTCTCATATTATATTTTGTTTGTTTTTATGAAGAATATGAATATTCAACAAAATTTCGATGGACCCAAAATCAATGAAGACATGTGTCTTGCAGATAGTGCTACAACACATTCGGTACTCAAAGATAAAAAATATTTTTCTCATTTGACAATGAGTAATGCCCATGTTAATACAATATTGGGTAGTTCAAAACTTATTGAAGGCTCTAGAAGAGCTATTATATTATTACCTAAAGGTACAAAATTTATCATTGATGATGCTTTATATTCCACCAAGTCTCAAAGAAATTTATTGAGTTTTAAAGATATTCGTCTTAATGGATATCATATTGAGACTATGAATGAGAAATGTTGAATATATATATATTACAAATGTTGAATATGGAGAGAAATATATTTTGGAAAGGTTATCTGCTTTTTCATCAGGTTTATATTATACACATATTAGTGCAATTGAGTCACATGTTACTACAAACCAGAAGTTTGTAGAACCACATACTTTTACTATTTGGCATAACCGATTAGGCCATCCCGGATCTATTATGATCTGAAGAATCATCGATAATTCAATTGGACACCCATTAAAGAACCAAAAGATTCTTGAATTCAAGGATTTATCTTATGTCGCTTGTTCTCAAGGAAAATTGATTATTAGACCATCACCAGCTAAAGTTGGGATTGAATCTCCCGCATTTTTAGAACGTATTCAAGGTGATATATGTGGGCCCATTCATCCACCATGTGGACCATTCAGATATTTTATGGTATTAATAGATGCATCTAGTATGTGGTTACATGTGTGCTTATTATCGACTTGCAACCTGGCATTTGCGAGACTACTTGCTCAAATAATTCGATTGAGAGCACAATTTTCAGATTATGCAATCAAAACTATTCGTCTTGATAATGCTGGTGAGTTTACATCCGAAGCTTTTAATGATTATTTTATGTCAATTGGGATAAAAGTTGAACATCCTGTAGCTCATGTTCATACACAAAATGGTTTAGCTGAATCATTTATCAAACGCCTCCAACTAATAACTCGACCACTACTTATGAGAACAAATCTTCCTGTTACAGCTTGGGGATATGCTATTTTGCATGTAGTAGCACTTGTGCCCTTAAGGACAACAAGTTATAATAAGTACTCCCCATTACAATTGGCTTTTGGTCAGGAGCCAAATATTTCCCATCTTAGAATTTTTGGATGTGCAGTATATGTTCCAATTGCTCCACCACAACGCACAAAGATGGGTCCTCAAAGGAGGTTGGGAATATATGTTGGTTATGAATCTCCTTTTATAATTAAATATGTTGAACCATTAACAGGATATTTATTTACTGCACGGTTTATTGATTGTCATTTTGATGAAACAACATTCCCAACATTAGGGGGAGAGAAAATACAAGTGGTAAAAGAAATTACATGGAATGGATCATCATTATCTCAATTAGATCCTCGTTCAAGTCAATGTGAACAAGAAGTTCAAAGGATTATAAATTTGCAAAACATTGCCAATCAACTGCCAGATTCATTTACTGACCTAAAGAGAATTACAAAATCTCACATACTAGCTGATAATGCTCCAATACGAATTGATATCCCAATAAAGCAAATTGTTAGTGCAAAAGAAAGTAATCCACGCCTAAAGCGTGGAAGACCAATTGGTTCCAATGATAAAAATCCTCGTAAAAAGAAAGGATCAATTATTCAAGATGGTAATATTGTAGAGGCAAGTGCCCCAGAAGAGGCCAAATATATAACTAATCAAAAAACCCCAGAAGAAGTTCAGGTACCTGAAAATGGTGATAACGAAAAAATCTCAATAAGTTACGTTACTTCAGGAAAAAGATGGAACCGAAAAAATATAGTTGCTGACAACAATTTTGCTTATAATGTTGCTATTGAAATAGCAAAAGAAAATGAGAATCCTAAGCCTAAATCTATTGAGAAATGTAGAAATAGAAAAGATTGGCCAAAATGGAAAGATGCAATTCAAGCAGAATTAAATTCACTTTCTAAACTCGAGGTTTTTGGACCTATAGTCCAAACACTTAAATATGTAAAGCCGGTAGGATATAAATGGATATTTGTGCGAAAACGAAATGAGAAAAATGAAGTCATAACATATAAATCACGACTTGTAGCACAAGGATTTTCGCAAAGACCCGGCATTGATTATGAAGAGACATATTCTCCTGTGGTGGATACAATCACGTTTAGATACCTTATTAGTCTGGCAGTATGTGAAAAACTTGACATGCGTCTAATGGATGTTGTTATAGCCTATTTGTATGGTACACTTGATAGTGAAATTTATATGAAAATCCCAGAAGGATTTAAAATCCCTAAAGGATATAGTGTTTCCTGGGAAAATTGCTCAATCAGATTAAAGAAAAGTTTATATGGATTAAAACAATCTAGACGTATGTTGTACAATCGTCTTAGTGAATATTTGTTAAAAGAAGGTTATAAAAACGATCCAATCTGTTCATGTGTTTTTATAAAAAGGTCTGAATCAAACTTTGTGATAATTGCTATTTATGTTGATGATCTAAATATTATTGGAACTCCTGAAGAGCTTTAAAATGCAGTAAATTATTTAAAGAAAGAATTTGAGATGAAAGATCTTAGAAAAACAAAATTTTTTCTTGGTCTGCAGATCGAGCATTTAAAAGATGGAATTCATGTCCATCAGTCAACTTATATGAAAAGGATCTTAAATAAATTTTATATGGATAAAGCACAGCTATTGAGTACCCCGATGGTTGTACGATCGTTAGATGTGAATAAAGATCAATTTCGTCCTTGTGAGAATGATGAAGAGTTTCTTGGTCCTGAAGTACCATATCTAAGTGCCATAGGAGCATTGATGTATCTTGCAAATAACACAAGACCTGATATAGCTTTTGCTGTAAACTTGTTAGCAAGATTTAGTTCCTCTCCAACACGTAGACAATGGAATGGAATTAAACATGTATTTAGATATTTAAAAGGACCATTGATATGGGGTTATTTTATTCAAATGATTCAAAATCCCTGTTAGTTGGTTATGCTGATGCTGGATATTTATCGGATCCACATAAAGGTCGATCTCAAACGGGATATTTATTTACATGTGAAGGTACTGCCATATCATGGCGTTCGACAAAGCAAACATTAGCTGCTGCCTCTTCAAATCATGCTGAAATAATTGTAATGCATGAGGCAAGCTGAGAGTGTGTTTGGCTAAGGTTATTAACCCAACATATCCAGAAGATATGTAATTTGCCTTTACAGGAAAATATGCCAACTATCTTATACGAAGATAATGCAGCATGTATAGCTCAATTAAAGGGTGGTTATATCACAGGTGACAGAACGAAACATATTTCACCAAAACTATTCTTTACTCATGATATTGAGAAGAAAGGTGACATAGAAGTTCAACAAATTCGTTCTAGTGATAATTTAGCAGATCTTTTTACCAAGGCATTGCCAACTTCAACATTTGAAAGACTACGAAATAAGATTGGAATGCGTCTACTCAAAGATATAATGTGATGTCGCCATTAGGGGGAGTCTAAAACATGTTGTACTCTTTTCCTTTAACCAAGGTTTTGTCCCACTGGGTTTTCCTGGTAAAGGTTTTTAACGAGTCAACTTGTAATAGGAGATTGTGTACTCTTTTTCCTTCATTAGGTTTTTATCCCTGATCCTTGTATTTCGGAGTTTTAAATTTATAATGAGAATGATCGAACCTAGAAACTAACTATGACAATGATTTGAGGCAAGTGCACCTATCGAATAGTAGTATAGCTTAGGCAAAACCGGATTGTCAAACCCAAAGGAACTAAAAGTACTAATACTAACTTTCTTTTTATTATCTAGCCTAAAATAAGTGAAGTTGTTGTTTAATCTAAATTTAACTAACTACTAAGCTAAAGATGCAAAGACAAAAACAATGAATTGGGGAAAATAACTTGAGGAAAAACTCAGTTGATTAAGATGATACCCTAGACTTCACTTGTTATCTAACACTGAACCAGACGATGTATTCACTTGACTTGATCCGTAGGATTCCCTAATTTATATTAAACCCTCTCTCGAGGCGAATAACGTTTAACCCTAGGTTGATTAATTGAAATCTCTTTCTAATTAAAACCCCTAGAATCGCATTAACTCGATCTATGGACTCCTATATTAGGTTTCACCCTAATCCGGCAAAATCTCGTCACCCTATCTCTAGGCGTGCGATCAACTCCGCTTAATTATGCTAGATCTACTCTTAAGTAGGGACTTTTTCTCCACCACCTAAGTACATTCAACTTGAATCAATATCCCAGAAATATTAACACAAGAATTAAGCATATATAATTAAGAACAAATCAAGTATTTATCATATAGTTTAGCAAACAATAACAAGATCCGTCTTAGGTTTCATCCCCTTCAGGTATCTGAAGGTTTTAGTTCATAACAATAAAAGAAAACATCTCAGAAGAAAAGATAAAACAAAACATAAGAAATCCCTAAAACCCACTGAAGGAATTGAAGGAGAGATCCGCGTCTTGAGTAGAATTTCGGCTTCTTGAGATGGATCAACTGGCTATCTTCGAGTGTTTTCCACAAATCTGATCTTTCTGGCTCGGCTCCTTGGCCTAGCTAACCGCCTCGATAGAGGGCTTCTGTCGAACTCCCCTTTCAAGTTGCCCCCTTGGGTGTTTATATAGTCTTTGAGATGCCTTACTTGGCCCCTAAGTATCCTAGTTCAAGTAGAATTCCTACTGGGGTGTTTGAATAGGCTTTGGAATGTGTTTCTTTGCCTCCAAGTATCCAAATCCGAGTAAAACTCCTTTCCTGCGACAGGGACACGCCCATGGAACACGCCCGTGTAAGTCGTGGTCAGGCCGTGTGGATTTTGTGATATGGCCCATTTACTTTGTTTTGGGCCCGTTTTTCGTTCTTTTTGTCATCGGGTGCTCTCCTGAGTATTAAACATGAAAACAAAGGATTAAGAGCACCAAATTACACAATTCAAGGCTTAAATTATCCAAAAGTGTAACGGCCCATGCGTTTCGACCAGATCTGGTATGCTACGAGTTATACATTAAAAACTTTTGCTTGTTGGTTTTCGAAGTCGTAAGTTAATTAGACATTATTTGAATAAATAAATGACATTTTAAAAATAATTCATTTGTATTATTATTATCAAGTATAAATAAACCTTGTCATAAATTCATAAATTTCAGAACATCGAAATCTACTTAGTTGAATAAAAACTAGGGGCCTTATTACATAATTATTCCCAAAACGAAATAAAATAAACTTAAGAAATCCCAAAAATAACTTGTAGAAATGAAAACTTGATGGCCCCTCGAGTCCGTCTCAGCTCCCATGTCGACGATCTACTGCTCATCTGGAAGAGTAGAGAAAAAAGAAAGCGTGAGTCACCAAGACCCAATGTATAAATCTCAAAGCACACAACAACCTGAGCCCACAAACACATTATGGGCCCTGGCCCATACATAAAGACAACAATCATGATTATATATCAAATAATAAATGATTAATAACCCAACCCATCCTAGGTTTCCATCCTCTACACACCAACCCGTACCAACCATCACACATTGGGGATTTTTACAATCAACCCTCCATCTGCTACACACCAAAATGACAGCTGTACTGCCTATTCCTATTAATTAGGAATCATTAAATGTGGCATAGCCACCGATCACTACGTGACCTTACATTTACATTTGTGGGATTTCTACCACCGATCACTAAGTGACCTTTCATGCACTTCCCCTTCAATATCATACTCCCACCCCATGCATACACACATAAAGAAAACGTCATGCAGGCTTACATATATTTCGATACACATAGGGAGTTCTATGTTTACGTACCTGGCATCCTTGCCTAACCCTTTTAGGGTTCCATTCGACTGTCTATACAGCCTCTTTCCGGCTTTTAAGCCCATAACATATTTATATAGACATACATACAGGATTAATAGTGTGTTAGAGATCTACACACCTGATTACCGATAAAATGATGCTTTCTATGTCGACGCTATCCTTAGTCGACACAACTGCTATCTGCCTAAGGTGTTGTTCAGAAGCTGGTCCACAACCAAGTGGCCAATCTCGAATGGCGGATACCGCTCATTTCTTAAACTTAGGGATTCTCTCCTTTGCATGATCCATATTTAATTCCATCACAAGTCTTTGTCAGAACTACTATCACAATTTATGATCGTTAATCCTCATCATAAAGTTAAGATCTTGCATATAATGAACGAATCTAGTAAAAATCTAGGAAAAATCTTCTTACCTTAAAACCCCGAAATTGGAGACTAACGATTTTCGGCTTTTAGATCTAGTCGACCAAGTTTCCTTCAAATCCCAGAATGCCACCCAACATAGAACCATTAAACTATTAGCTTTTCGGCTTTAGCCTTCCAAAAACCGAAATAGAATATGAGAAACTAGCAGAAGTTGACACTTACCTTAACACAGGGGATTCGGCTAGCACTAGAGAGAAGATTCGGCAATGCCCAAGGAAGAGATTTAAATGCCGGAAGAATAGATCTAACTCACAAATAGGATGAATAAAGAAAAATTATGGAGATTTTGGCTTTTTATAGAAATCTGCTCAAGAGGAAAAAGAATGGAGAAGAGGTTTCGGCTTTTGAAGAAATTGAAGAAAAGAAATTACAGATGGAGAGACTAAGAATTTCGACACAATGAAAGGAGAAGATTAGGGTTTAAATGCCAGAATCAATGAGATATCCCCCCTTATTTATAGAAATTTCGGCACCTACTGCTTAAAACGGAAACGCCCTTTCTGATAATTAAAAATCAAGCTAAATAAAAAGGGAAAATTTGGCACCCCTTATCCATGAAGTAGCCGAATTCTTTACTCCTCTAAGTGGTGGATTTTCGGCCATCACCTTCTTTGATAGCTCCTATCTTTTCTCCTTTTTATCTTCTATATTATCAATTATAAAATCCATATAAATCCTCCTATTTTTGAGCCTTGTAGCCGTCCACTTCATTAAACCCTAATGCCGAAATTTAACTCACTTAAGTTAAAAGATTTGGGCTTCATGAAACTTAAATTTTGGGCCCCTAACTCCTTGTGTGTGGCGTCACTCCTTGCTCTATTTTAAGTGCCGATAATGGCCCAAAAACATGGGCCCCTTGCGGCCAAAACTTGGGCCTCTTTAATTGTTAATGGCGCCACCTTCTAACTCCCTTACAGTGCCACCTATTGTTGGGCCATAAGCCCACGTTGGTATTTTAAACATAATTACCACCTTTTAACTCTATAATGCCCAATCTAATAATTTAACCAAGGCCTTTGCCTAATCCTGAGCCCAATTTGGACCCCTATCACTTAAATTAGCATATTAAACCTATCCATACACTAAATGCATAGGCCCATAAATTTAGGATGTTACAGTTCTACCCCCTTAAAGAAATTTCGTCCTCGAAATTACCTGATCAGAAAAGATGGGGGTATTGCTGCTGCATTGCTTCCTCGGGTTCCCACGTAGCCTCCTCAGAACCATGACTCCTCCATAGCACCTTAACCAAAGGAACTGTTTTCCTTCTCAACACCTTGACATCACGATCAAAAATTTCTACTGGTTCCTCTTCGAAGGATAGATCAGGTTTTACCTCGATTTCCTCCACAGGCACAACGTGAGACAGATCCGAACGATAACGTCTTAGCATGGAGACGTGAAATACATCATGGATTTGACTTAACTCCGGAGGTAACTCCAGTTGGTAGGCTACTGGTCCTACTCGCTTCAACACCCGATATGGTCCGATAAATCTGGGACTTAATTTACCCTTTCGACCAAACCTTAATACCTTTTTCCACGGCGACACCTTTAGGAATACTTTATCACCCACTGCAAACTCTATATCCTTACGCTTTAAATCAGCATAGGACTTTTGTCTGTCTGACGCCTCCTTCAGTTGAACCCAAATCAATTTAACCTTTTTTTTTGTCTCGGTCACCAACTCTGGACCCAAAATCCGACATTCCCCTAGTTCTGTCCAATAGGTAGGAGTACGACACCTCTGCCCGTACAAAGCTTCATAGGGAGCCATCTGGATACTTGATTGGTAGCTGTTGTTGTAAGCAAACTTTGCTAATAGTAAGAACTCTTCCCAACTACCTCTGAAATCAATGACACATCCTCTCAACATGTCCTCCAAGATCTAAATCACCCGCTCAGACTGTCCATCGGTCTGAGGATGAAACGCTGTACTGAAGTCCAACTTCGTACCCAGTGCTTGATGCAACGCCTTCCAAAATCGTGAGGTGAACCTGGGGTCCTTATATGATATGATCGAAACTGGTTCCATGCAACCTCACCACCTCCGCTATGTATAACTTAGCTAACTTCTGCAAGGAATAGTCAACACGTACGGGTATGAAGTGTGCAGACTTCGTCAGACGATCAACAACTACCCACTAACAAAATCCATGGTGATTCTTTCCCACTTCCATTGTGGAATCTTCACTAGCTGCAATAATCCTGATGGTAACTAATGTTTTGCCTTGACCTGCTGACAGGTCAAACACTTACCCACCAATTCAGTTACCTCTTGCTTCAAACCCGGCCACGAGAATTGATCTCGCAAATCCCGAAACATCTTACTTCCTCCGGGGTGCATAGCGTATGCACTACTATGCGCCTCATTCAAAATCCTACGCCTCAACTCCGGATCTTTTGGCATGCAAACTTTCCCTCGAAAACATAACAATCCTTCCTCATTCATACTGAACTCTGCTGGCCCATCCTTTGAGATTAACTGCAATTTCCCCTTTAGCAATTCATCGGTCTGTTGCCTGTCCTTCACCTGACTGATCCAAGAGGGTTTCACTTGAAGTTCAGCTAACAAACTTCCATCCTCATACAAACTAAGGTGAGCAAACATTGCTCTTAAATCAGAAACTACTTTACGACTTAAAGCATCCGCTACTACATTAGCCTTACCCAGGTGATACTCGATCAAGCAATCGTAATCCTTTAGCAACTCGATCCACCTTCTCTGCCTTAGATTCAACTCCTTCTGAGTCAAAAGATACTTCAAGCTCTTATGATCTGTGTAAATGACAGATTTCTCCCCGTACAAATAATGCCTCTAAATTTTTAAGGCAAACACCACTGCCACCAATTCTAAGTCATGGGTCGGATAATTTGATTCATGCGGTCTTAACTGCCGAGATGCATATGCAACCACCTTTCCATCTTGCATCAACACATATCCTAATCCTGTGTGTGACGCATCACAATAAATTACGAACTCCTTCCCCGCCTCCGACTGAATCAACACCGTAGCCTCTGTCAGAATCCTCTTTAACTTCTCAAAACTCTCCTGCTGCTTATCAGACCAAACAAACGGAACTCCTTTCCGTAGCAACTTAGCCAACATTGCCGCCACCGAAGAAAATCCTTCAACAAACCTTCGGTAGTACCCAGCTAAACCAAGAAAACTCTTAATCTCAGCCACAGACTTGGATGGCTTCCAATCTAGCACTGCTTCAATCTTTCGAGGGTCAACCCTAATCCCTTCTGCCGACACAACGTGCCCTAGAAACGTAACTTCCCTTAGCCAAAATTCACACTTACTGAATTTGGCATACAACTGCTTCTCCCTTAGAATCTGCAAAACTATTCACAGATGAGCATCATGCTCCTCCTCCGACTTTGAATAAACCAAGATATCGTCTATAAACACCACGACACACCGGTCTAGGTAGGGTTGGAACACTAGGTTCATCATGTCCATGAATGCTGCTGGCGCGTTGGTCAATCCAAACGGCATCACCATAAACTCATAGTGACCGTAGCGAGTCCTAAAAGCTGTCTTATGAATATCCGCCTCCTTGACCCTAAGCTGATAGTACCCTGACCTCAGATCTATCTTTGAAAAGACTGAGGCCCCCTTCAATTGATCTAACAAGTCATCGATCCTTGGCAACGGATACTTGTTCTTGATTGTTAGCTTATTCAACTGGCGATAATCAATGCACATACGCACTAATCCATCCTTCCTCTTAATGAATAACACCGGCGCTCCCCAAGGCGACACACTTGGTCGAATAAATCCTCTATCCAACAACTCCTGGATCTGTGCTTTCAACTCCACCAACTCCTTCGACGCCATCCTATACGAAGCAATAGATACCGGCGCTGTTCCCGGAAGAAGATCAATACTAAACTCCACTTCACGATCTGGGGGTAATCCCGGAAGCTCTTCAGGGAAAACATCAGGAAATTCCTTTACCGTCCTGACGTCCCCAACAGTCAGATCTTTGGCTTCTAGAGCCCGAACAAACAATAAAACTGCCTCGCATCCTTTCCTCACCATCCTTTCTGCTCTTAGGGCAGTCACTACATTCGACAAGCAATTTCCCCTTTCTCCTATCACCAACACTTCATCACCCTCGGGGGTTTTTAACACCATACGCTTGGCCACACAATCTAGATTAGCTTGATACTTCACAAGCCAATCCATGCCTAAAATTAAATCAAACTCCTCGAACGGTAATTCCATTAGATCCGTTCGAAAAACTATCCCCTGAACTTCTAGAGGTACTTCCCGATAGAGTTTATTCACCACTACAGATTGTCCTAATGGGCTAACCATAGTCATTGCCCTAGAGGTAACTTCAGATTCTAACTTTAAAGTTCCAGATACGCTACTAGCTACATACGAATGCGTCGACCCAATGTCAATCAATGCAGTGTAAGGCAAGCCAAAAATTAAAAACGTACCGGTTATGACATCCGGTGCGTCAGCCTCCTCTCGACGTCTGACAGCATAGACCAACCCCGGCTGTCTCGCCTCAGTGTTACCTGCCCCTTGGCCTGGTGCTCCACAACCCCGACCAGCACCATTACCACCCCTGGCTGCACCACGACCTCTTTGTGGCTGCTGACCTCCTCTGCCAGGCTGAGCATTCCCTCGACCCATGGTCCCTTCACCGTTCCGTTGCTGCGGACAGTTTCTAACTTGGTGATCCGTAGATCCACACCTAAAACACTTCCCACTGCCTGTCTAACACTTTTCGGCATGAAATTTGCCACATCGAGCACACTTTGGTGTCTGGTTAGCAACAGCAGGTTTCTCTTCTCGTTTTGGTCCATCAGGCCTAGACCTTTTCTGAGTACGCCCGGTTGACGATCCAAAATTCCTCTTATTTCCACCCCTATCTCTATCCCGATTTAGTTTCTCGGTCCGCTTTACCTCTTCGGCTATCTTAGCCTTTTCTACTAGGACAGCAAATTCCCTCTCCCACTGTGGGGCTATCAAAACGCGCAAATCATCCCTCAGGCCATCTTCGAACCTAACACAACATTCATGCTCCGTGGCTACCATCCCACGAGCATATCGGCTAAGGCGTAAGAATTCAGCTTCATACGCAGCCACTGACCTACTCCCTTGAACCAAATTTAGAAATGCTCTGCGCTGCGCATCCACATAACTCGATCCAATGTACTTATTCTGAAATGTCGTTTGAAAGAGATCCCAGGTGATACGGTCAGTCACTGTTCCATCCTTAACCGTAAGCCACCATTGATAGGCTTCATCCCGCAGGAGAGATACAACTCCTTTCAACTTCTCCTCCTCCATGAAATCCAAATCATCCATTATGCCTTCTACTACCTCCAACCAATACTACATCCATTATGCGTTACTCTTGTAAACATAAGGTTTTTAGGTACATTTCAAGACATAGGTATTTTATAAATTCATGGTTGGTTGCAAATTTTTTTTTCCAAATAGGGTGGCTGGTCCCTTTCGGGTTTTAATTATAAGGTTTAGCCCATCAACAAGTCCTCGTAGCTAGGGTGAATAGTCACTACGCAACAGGTAAAATTCCAACGAAGAGGAGGTGAGTCACTAGGACTACTTAAATACCAAGCTCTTCCGGATCCAATCCTAGACATACGTATGCCTATTGCCACACCCTAGTCTTGCGACTCGTTTACGGGTTTGTTCAGAGAAATTAAGTCTTATGAAATTGAAGAGTTGTTTATCTCAGCCTAAGGTCCATTAATACTATCATACTATTAATCTACGTTCCTCAAGCCCATTAGGCCCACATATATCACAACAATAGTTTAGAATACTTACCTACGTGGATCGGGTGCCGGTAGACTCGAAGGCCATATCTTCAACCAAGACTTTTTTTTTGTTTTCACATCACTTTACAAAACATTACTAGACCCATTTCACAGCCCGAGTTTTGAAATGGGCTCTGATACCAAAATGTAACACCCCCAAACCCGGCCCATGCATTTTGACCAGATCTGGTATGCTACGAGTTGTACATTAAAAACTTTTGCTTGTTGGTTTCGAAGTCGTAAGTTAATTAGACATTATTTGAATAAATAAATGACATTTTAAAAATAATTCATTTGTATTATTATTATCAAGTATAAATAAACCTTGTCATAAATTCATAAATTTCAGAACATTGAAATCTACTTAGTTGAATAAAAACTAGGGGCCTTATTACATAATTATTCCCAAAACGAAATAAAATAAACTTAAGAAATCCAAAAAATAACTTGTAGAAATGAAAACTTGATGGCCCCTCGAGTCCGTCACGGCTCCCATGTCCACGATCTACTGCTCATCTGGAAGAGTAGAGAAAAAGGAAAGCGTGAGTCACCAAGACTCAGTGTATAAATCTCAAAGCACACAACGACCTGAGCCCACAAACACATTATGGGCCCTGGCCCATACATAAAGGCAACAATCATGATTATATATCAAATAATAAATGATTAATAACCCAACCCATCCTAGGTTTCCATCCTCTACACACCAACCCGTACCAACCATCATACCTTGGGGATTTCTACAATCAACCCTCCATCCGCTACACACCAAAACGACAGCTGTACTCCCTATTCCTATTAATTAGGAATCATTAAATGTGGCATAGCCACCGATCACTATGTGACCCTACATTTACATTTGTGGGATTTCTACCACCGATCACTAAGTGACCTTTCAGGCACTTCCCCTTCAATATCATACTCCCACCCCATGCATACACACATAAAGAAAACGTCATGCAGGCTTACATATATTTCGATACACATAGGGAGTTCTATGTTTACGTACCTGGCATCCTTGCCTAACCCTTTTAGGGTTCCATTCGACTGTCTATACAGCCTCTTTCCGGCTTTTAAGCCCATAACATATTTATATAGACATACATACAGGATTAATAGTGTGTTAGAGATCTACGCACCTGATTATCGATAAAACGATGCTTTCTATGTCAACGCTATTCTTAGTCGACACAACTGCTATCTGCCTAAGGTGTTGTTCAGAAGCTGGTCCACAACCAAGTGGCCAATCTCGAATGGCGGATACCGCTCATTTCTTAAACTTAGGGATTCTCTCCTTTGCCTGATCCATATTTAATTCCATCACAAATCCTTGTCAGAACTACTATCACAATTTATGATCGTTAATCCTCATCATAAAGTTAAGATCTTGCATATAATGAACGAATCTAGTAAAAATCTAGGAAAAATCTTCCTACCTTAAAATCCCGAAATTGGAGACTAACGATTTTCGGCTTTTAGATCTAGTCGACCAAGTTTCCTTCAAATCCCGGAATGCCGCCCAACATAGAACCATTAAAATATTAGCTTTTCGGCTTTTGCCTTCCAACAACCGGGATAGAATATGAGAAACTAGCAGAAGTCGACACTTACCTTAACATAGGGGATTCGGCTAGCACTAGAGAGAAGATTCGGCAATGCTCAAGGAAGAGATTTAAATGCCGGAAGAATAGATCTAACTCACAAATAGGATGAATAAAGAAAAACTATGGAGATTTCGGCTTTTTAGAGAAATCGGCTCAAGAGGAAAAAGAATGGAGAAGAGGTCTCGGCTTTTGAAGAAATTGAAGAAAAGAAATTGGAGAGGGAGAGACTAAGAATTTTGGCACAATGGAAGGAGAAGAAATTAGGGTTTAAATGCCAGAATCAATGAGATATCCCCCCTTATTTATAGAAATTTCGGCACCTACTGCTTAAAACCGAAAACGCCCTTTCTGATAATTAAAAATCAAGCTAAATAAAAAGGAAAAATTCGGCACCCCTTATCCATGAAGTAGCCGAATTCTTTACTCCTCTAAGTGGTGGATTTTTAGCCATCACCTTCTTTGATAGCTCCTATCTTTTCTCCTTTTTATCTTCTATATTATCAATTATAAAATCCATATAAATCCTCCTATTTTTTAGCCTTGTAGCCGTTCACTTCATTAAACCCTAATGTCGAAATTTAACTCACTTAAATTAAAAGATTTGGGCTTCATGAAACTTAAATTTTGGCCCCCTAATTCCTTGTGTGTGGCGTCACTCCTTGCTCTATTTTAAGTGCCGAAAATGGCCCAAAAATATGGGCTCTTTGTGGCCAAAACTTGGGCCTCTTTAATTGTTAATGGCGCCACCTTCTAATTCCCTTACAATGCCACCTATTGTTGGGCCATAAGCCCACGTTGGTATTTTAAACATAATTACCACCTTTTAACTCTATAATGCCCAATCTAATAATTTAACCAAGGCCTTTGCCTAATCCTGAGCCCAATTTGGACCTCTATCACTTAAATTAACATATTAAACCTATCCCTACACTAAATGCATAGGCCCATAAATTTAGGATGTTACAAAAAGCATGCTAAATGTGGGCTTAAAATATGTTACTTTTACGGTTTTTCAATTCCACAGGGTTTTTCCTATTAAAGGTTTTAATGAGGCATAGTTTTATCTAATGGACATCCAAGGGGGAGTGTTATAAATAAATATGAATGTCCATATTCTAACCCCCCTCATTTATAAGGTAAAACCTCTCATTCATTGCAAATTGTTTAATGTGTTAATGAAGCACTTAAATAAGCTTCATTTATTATATTGCCTTGAATTTCAATTTACTTATAAATAAGACTTTTTTGTAAATAAAAAAAGAGATACGAGAAAATTACCTGTTTACTTTAAGTATTCTTTTATTTGATTATTTTATAATAACATGCTTGTTGTTTTTTTTATCTTTTTTCTATTATAAAAAAATATGAAAAGCTTCCTCCTTTTTTTCTTCCATTTCATGTATATATATTGTTTTCCGATCTTGTTTATTTGAAAAAAAAAAAAGATAATAATGATATTTAATAATAGTAGTAGTAGTAATGATAATAATAATAATTTTGGCTTTTAACAGACCCAAAAAGAAAAGAAAAGGAAAAGGAAAAAAAAAGGCCTCTAATTGACCAAAATTGGGTGGGCTTCAAACGGGCACAAGCGAGAACAAAAATTTAAAGGGAACAAATGGGCCTTCAATTGGGTTCGGACAAAAATGGGTGTTTACAGCTACCCCTCTTTTTTCGTGGCTTGCATAGAAAGGAACGTACAAGACGTAGACACCTAACCACTATCAAATCTCACTCAGCATCGCAGTACAAGGAATAACATATTTTACAATTACCAAAACCGAAACAGATCAAAAAATGTTACATTATCCAAAATTAGAAAAATAAATACCGAACCATCAAAACATGAAGAGTGAAAAAAGATAAATTCAGACCTCACAACCAAATCTTTGAAATGAGAATACAAAAGAAATGGACCTCCACATTTGGGCCTCTAAATGTAATGAATGCTTTCCTTTCTTCCTTTCTTGATTTTTTCTTAAAAGGTCATCATTTTGAGAATCATGTTTTTAGGTTGAAAAAGCTCAAATCCCTATCCACACACAACAAATCATGAAAATCAAATTCCATGGGATATCACCTTAACAATTTTCAAAATGATTTTATGACTCGTAAATTGAATTCTCAGATGATAATTCACTTAATAGAATTGGTACTACGGATTTCATAAATCCAGCCTTGAAACATAATTTTTTTGCATTGAGAGTCAACTCATTAATTCTTGTGAAGCCAAATTTCCTTTTCCTGACTTTGGACTATTCTGATTGTGAACCATGCACCATACTCTTTTGCAAAATTGTGTCTTAAAGTAGATATTCTTCAATGATATTCTTCAATGTAGTTCCTTTCTCCTGCTCTCTCTATCTTTCTTTATTTTTTTTGGTTTCTTTTTCTTTTCGTTGTTTTTTTTTTGTGTTTTTTTTTTATTTTGGCAAAATCTTCTTTCTATAAGCTCTTACATTCTTCAAGTAGATTAATTCCCTACTTTAAACCAGCCATGAGTAATCAGAGATGGACTTGTTCCAAGGTTATACTGTCGGCTCGAGTTTGGGTGCCAAAGAAAGGGCTAAATTAGGTTTAAATAGATTACTTCAGAGCTCGTACCGAAGGATCAATTTCTTCTGAAAATCTTCATTATCCTCTAGGGCATCTCATATCTCTCTCTCTCTTTTTTTTTTTTTTCAGAAATCTCTCTAGATTGCTCATTTCTGAGTTTTCACCCTAGAGTTTATCTCCCTGTTTTATGCTCTTGAAGATGCCACAATTTCCTAAGGATTAACTTCTTGATTTGAACAAACATATTCGATCAAAATGGTTATTTAAGGGTTGTAACGTGGTCTAAGGGTTAAGGGTCAATCAGAGAAAGGTTTTCTAGGCTAAAATATATATCATGTGAAAGAGTATAAAAACCATAATGAGTTATTTTGAATTTTTTATTGCTTCTTCCATCTCCCAATCACTTTTCTTCATTCTTACTCCTTCCTTTTTCCTTTCTTTTTTTTGTTTCTTATTCGCTTTCCCTGTTTCTTCTTTTTTCCTTTTTTGGAATGAGATAAAAAATTTAGAAATTTTCTTTCATTCTTCATGATCTTTCTTGTTAATCCATGATGTTCGATGGATAACTTTAATTAGGGTTCAGAAAGAAAATATATTAGGCTCAAAATGGGGTAGCAGGGGATATAATTTTCTCCAAGTGACAGGGAGAACAAAAGGATGTCATTTCTCATTTCGAAATATGGTTAATCTCATCACAAGGTTTATTCTTGGGAATGCGCCCATCTTTTCAATTTGAATTGCGCATAATCTCATGTTTGCCTCACAATATTGTAAAATCATCGATCCATACTCAAAACCTCACGATTTGTCTTCCAACAAGAAGGGTGATCCCTCAGTAAGGGTCAATATTGAACAAACAAGATGGCTCAAAGTGGTTAATAGAGGATACAATTTTCTTCAAGTGAAGTATCTTTCAAAAATGTCATTCGTCACTTTGAACATGGACAACTTATTAAGTAATTAACCTTAAGGAGAATGCAAGATTCCACAGCAAAACGTAACCTCAAACATGATGCACAAATAACAGCAAAATAGAAAAAGCCAATATTACTTAATGTGAATAACTCTTTAAGAACAATCAAGCTTAGTTTTTAACCAAAGTATTTTTTCACTGCATCAAAATTTACTGGGTTCAACATCTTGTCTCCGTCCATTTCAACGAGAATCAATGCTCCACCAGAAAAAGCTTTCTTCACCACATATGGTCCCTCCCATTTTGGCATCCATTTTTCCCGATGATCATAAACATATGGCAGAATCTTCTTCAGTACCAAATCCTCTTCTCTGAACTGTCTTGGTCACACCTTCTTGTTATAGGCCTTCATCATTCTTTGCTGATACAACTGGCCATGACATAAAGCTACTAATCTCTTTCCTTCAATTCAGTTCAACTGCTCATATCTCTCTTGCACCCATTCAGCCTCCTCTAGTCACACCTCTCTCAACACTCGTAGAGATGAGATTTGCACCTTGATAGGTAAAACAACCTTCATACCATACACTAATGAAAATGGAATAGCTCTAGTCAAAATCCTCACTAAGTGCAGTATGTATGGAGAGCAAAAAGGAGTTTCTCATTCCAATCCCTCGACTGCCCCATTTATTTTTGGACGATATGGCGCAGAATTATGATGCTTGATCTTAAATTATGTGCAAACCTCTTCTATCAAGGCATATGCCAAGTTCTTAGCATTGTCTAAGATGATTCTTTCTAGTAAACTGTACTGACAAATGACCTCTTTTTTCAAAAATTTACAGATCACTGATCGAGTTACATTGGCATATGAAGTGGCATCGACCGACTTGGTGAAATAATCAATCACTGCAAAGATAAAGTGATGTTCGTTTGATGCTTTTGGTGTGATGTGATCAATGACATCCATGCTCCACATTGAGAACGACCAAAGAGGCGCCAAGACATGAATATTAGTAGAAGTAGCGTTAATATTGTCTAGAATTTATGACATTTCTGAGCATAATTTAAACAATCTCATTCCAACGTCAAACATAAATATCTAGCCCTCATGATTTGCCTTGCCATCGTGTATCCATTACTATGTACTCCATATAACCCATCATGGATTTCATTCATTATCTGGTTTACCTCTTCTATGTCGACACATCTCAACAGGGTTTGGTCACGTCCTCTTTTTAACAAAAAATCATCGTCTAAGAAGAAACCCATATCCAGCCTCTTAATTATTCGTTTATCATTTTCTAAGGTGCAATCTGGGTATTGCTGGTATTGCAAATATCGCTTAATGTCAACATACCATGGTTTCCCATCCATTCCCGATTCTACTATACGTAGTGGGCCAACGAGTGCTTGACCCTTGGGCATATAGGTTGTACTTTTGATTCATATCCTACTTCAAACATGGTGGATAGAGTAGCTAATGCATTTGCTAACTAGTTTTCTTCTCTTGGAAAATGACAAAATTGGACATCATCAAACTCTTTGATTAGTCCATGCACATATGTTTAATAGTGAATCAGTTTGGAATCCATTGTTTCCCATTCTCCTATTAATTGGTAAACAACTAACGCTGAGTCACCAAAAACTTTTAAAACCCCGATCTTTTTCTCAATGGCAATTTGAAGTGCCAAAATGCATGCCTTATATTCAGCTACATTGTTCGTACAGGTGAACGTCAGTTTAGCTGTAGTGAGAAAATACTGGCTACTTGGGGAGATTAGTACTACCCCAAACCCATGCCTAATCATGTTGTATGCTCCATCGAAATACACCCTCTAAATTTCTTATTCACGCTTCAAAATTGACATGATCTCTTCATCCGAAAAACCAAAACTCATGGGCTCGTATTCCTCTTTCGCGCGATTTGCTAGAAATTCTTCTATTATGCTTTCTTTTATAGCCTTTAACGATGTCATACTGGAACAATACCACTTGCCAACAAGCAACTCCCCTAGAAAATGATAGCTTCTCAAAAATGTACTTCAAAGGGTCCAACTTTGCGATGAGGAAGGTAGTGTGATACAACATGTGATACAACATGTATTACCTTAGTCGACGCGCGGTCCATGCTAAAGTGTAACATATCTTTTCCAGATAGGAATACTTAGCTTCATATTCCGTGAACTTCTTGCTCAAATAATAGATTGTGTGCTCTTTCTTATTTGAACCATCTCATTGCCCTAAAACACAACCTATAGAATGATCCAACGCTACCAAAAACAAAATCAAAGGTCTTCTTGGGACCGAGGGAATCAAAATTGATGGCTTAGCCAATTACTCTTTTACTTTCTCAAACGCTTTTTGACAATCTTCAGTCCATTCACCATCATTATCCTTACGTAAGAGCTTGAAGATGGGATCACATTTATCCATCAACTGTGAGATGAAACAAGACACGTAATTTAACCGTCCCAAAAAACCTCTTACCTCTTTTTGAATTTTATCGTGTTAAGAAATTTCAATTGATGTAATTATTCGAGTTTTAGTTTATTCTTCTAGTTAGGTAATTTTTCAATTCAATCTCGATTCTAACCCTTTTAATTCAGCCTTTATCCACACCTTTAACCAAAGCCCCATTACAACCCTTAAAAGACATTTTGATCTGTGTATCATTTCATTCTATAGTGGTGGAGATTTGATTTTCATGAAAGCCTATGGGATTAACTTTTCATGTTTGACTTTTGAGTGCTTAATTTTGAACCTTAAACACCTTGAGTGATTTGAGTGAATCTTCAGTGAGGATGTCAACCCTTGTCAATTTTGAATTAAAGGTGATTATTTAGGTAAGGGGAAACACCTCTGTTTTCGTGCTACAAAAACTATGACTTTATTTGTTTGAGTCTTTAAGATCCTTCTACTTAAATTATCAATGCATGAATTATCTATGAATTATGATGAAACACTATTGATGAATATTATGAATTGAGAAAGTTCATTTTAATTGTGAGTTGAGAATTTTGCTTGAAGAGCAAATGCTTAAGTGTGGGGGTATTTGATAACCGTAATACGTACATATTTTAATCCCACATTTAGCATACTTCTGGATGATTTATCCCCTGAATTTTGAAATTTGATGCTCCTAATCCTTTAATTTCATGTTTTATACTTAGGAGAGCATCGGAGGATGAAAAGAACGAGAAACAGGCCAAAAACGGATAAAATGGGCCAAAGTGAGAAATCCACACGGCCTGGAGATAACCACACGACCGTGCCACTTTAGCAGACCCGAACACGGCCTGTGCTCGATTCACACGGCCGTGCCACACGGGCGTGTCCCTGCCGTGACTCGTTTTAATTCCATTCGGATTAGGTTACTTAGGGGCCAAGAAAGACATTCCGAAAGCCTATATAAACACCCTAAGTGTGACCTAAAATGGGGAGGCCGAAGGGCGAAGCCAGAGAGGGCCGAATTGTGGGATTTACTCGAAGACAGCCAGTTGATCCATCTCAAGAAGCGGGAATCATACTCAAGATGGAAGATCTTTCCTTCAATTTCCTTCAGGGGGTTTTAGGGTTTTTCTTATGTTTTGTTTTATACTTTCTTCTGAGATATATTCTTTTATAAACATGAACTAAACCCCTCAAATACCTGAAGGGGATGAAACCTAAGACGGATCTTGTTATTGTTTTCTGACCTATATGATAAATACTTGATTTGTTCTTAATTATGTGTTCTTAATTCTTGCTTTGATATTTCAGGATATTGATTCAAGTATTGATGTGCTTAGGCAGTGGAGCAAAAGTCCCTGTTTAAGAGTAGATCTAGCATAGTTAAGCGGAGTTGATCGCACTCCTAGAGATAAGACGACAAAAATCTGCCGGATTAGGGTCAAACCTAATATGGGAGTCCATAGATCGAGTTAATGCAACACTAAGGGTTTTAATTAGAAAGAAATTTCAATTAATCAACCTAGGGTTAGACGTTAGTAGCCTCAAGAGAGGTATTAATATAAATTAGGGAATCCTACGGATCAAGTCAAGTGAAAAAATCATCTGGTTCTGAGTTAAATAACAAGTGAAGTCTAGGTGGATTCTTCCTCAGGTATTGTCTCAATCAATTGGTTTTCCCAAAATTATTTTCCCAATTCATTCTCTGTGTCTTAGCATCTTTAGCTTAGTAATTAGTTAGTTTTAGATTAAGCAACAATTCCCTTAATTCTTATGCTAAATAATAGAAAGATAGTAATTACTAGTACTCTTGGTCATTGAGGATACGATATTTTTGGTCTTGCCATAACTATACTACCAAACGATAAGTGCGCTTGCCTTATTCGTTGTCATAGTTAGTTTGGACACGACCAACAGGCTTCGCATCTAACATGTTTATCTCATTGGTCTTAACATCCTCTCGTATCTCTAGCTGGAAAGAACCCAAGGGACATTGTATATGTTTCCTAAACGTTGGGCAAACTTGGATAGAATGTCCTCGAGCTCTTTGGTGGGATTGGCAGATTTGATCCATATCAATTCCCATTACAGATCTTAGTGGCTCGACAAGAATTAGATTTGATTTTCTGAAGATGTTGAAGAGTCATTCGAGTGGGGTTGTGATTTCTTCCATTTTTCTCCTTTGAAGGCTCTTTTCTTCAGTTATAACATTAATTGTTCGATTGTGGTTTGGCAACAGATTCTTGTTAATATATGGTGTATTCTCTCGCTGAAAATTTATCTTTCTCACCCCTATAAGATCTTACACTTTATATTTTAACGTTAAGCAGTTCTTGATGGTATGACCTAGATT
Organism: Gossypium australe; assembly: GCA_005393395.2. NCBI lineage: Eukaryota > Viridiplantae > Streptophyta > Magnoliopsida > Malvales > Malvaceae > Gossypium > Gossypium australe. The sequence continues at coordinate 44,529,804 of CM016624.1, forward strand.
GCCGGAGTGATACTCACATCAAGCATTGGCATCATACCACTTTGCAAATGACGGTTGCATTAGATCCTTGTGTGCGGGTACAAGGAGCTGTTTTTCCACTAGAATTAGAAAAAGTTCCACATAGGAGATGGGAATTGGATTAAACATAGGCCTCTCCCGTGGTGGTCTTAATGGAGCTTGGGTCTGTGGGGATTGGATTGGCATAGTTAACATGGGGAGATTTGTAACAGCTACAGGTGGACGATACATAAACGGTGAAGTATTGGTAGCATTTACAATCAGGTATTGGGGGCATGGAAGTATTGGGCTCGGGTAGGGAAAGTAAGAGTATGGGTATCTACCCGATGTGATTGTTTGCGTTTCTGCTTCCTTTTTCTTCCCAATGACACCTCTCTTCGCGCTTAAAAGGTCATCTATTTTTCTCCACTTCAATGCATTCCTTATCATTTCTCCAGATAATACCTTATCCGTGAAGGCCTTAGAGGCATTTCCTACCATCATGTCGTAGTATATGCCTTTTAGTGTACCAACGAATAGAACAGTGGTCTTCTTTTCCATGAGCGGGGGTTGTACTTCTGATCGTATGTCTGTCGAGTTTTAAAATTTATAAAGAGAATGATCAAACCTGGAAAATAACTCTGACAACGATTGAAGGCAAGTGTACCTATCAAACAGTAGTATAGCTTAGGCAAGACCGGATTATCGAACCCAAAGGAACTAAAAGTACTAATACTAACCTTCTTTTTATTATTTAGCCTAAAATAAGTGAAGTTGCTTTAATATAATCTAAACTAATTACTAAGTCAAAGACACAAAGACAAAAAGGATGAATTGGGAAAATAACTTTAGGAAAAACTCAGTTAATTAAGATGATACCCTCAGAAAGAATCCACCTAGACTTCACTTGTTATTTAACCCTGAACCATACGATTTATTTACTTAGCTTGATCCGTAAGACTCCCTAACGTATATTAAACCCTCTCTCGAGGCGAATAACATCCAACCTTAGGTTAATTAACGAAAATCTCTTTCTCACTTAATAACCCCCTAGAATAGCAGTAAATCGATCTATGGACTCCCATATTAGGTTTCACCCTAATCCGGCAAAATCTCGTCACCCTACCTCTAGGCGTGCGTTCAACTCTACTTAGTTATGCTAGATCTACTCTTAAGCAGGGTCTATTCCTCCTCCACCTAAGCACATCAAATTTGGATTTAGCTTGCATAATTAAGAACAAACTAAGTATTTATCATATAATTCAGAAAATAATAACAAGATTCATCTAGGTTTCATCCCCTTCAGGTACCTGAAGGATTTAGTTCATAAAAAATAAAGAAAACATCTCAAGAGAAAAGATAAAACAAAACATAAGAAATTCCTAAAACTCCCTGAAGGAATTGAAGGAGAAATCCGCCGCCTTGAGTAGAATTCTGGCTTCTTGGGATGGATCAACTGGCTATCTTCGAGTGATTACCACAAATCTGACCTTCTCGGCTGGGCTCCTTGGCCTAGCTAACCGCCTCCTTCAAGGATGAACTTAGGGGATATATATAGGCTCTTGGAATGTGTTTCTTTGCCCCAAAGTATCCAAATCCGAATGAAATTGTTCATTGCCACGACAGAGACACGGCCATGTCACACGCCCGTGTGACTAGTCTTTGGGCCGTGTTCAGATTTCTTTAATGAGGCACGACCGTGTAAATTGGGGGTCAGGCCGTGTTCTAGATGATGAACAAGGCACGACCGTGTGGGCTTAAGTCTAGGCCGTGTCGATTTCCACCTTGGCCCAATTTACTCCGTTTTGGGCTCGTTTTTCGTTCTTTTTATCCTCAGGTGCTTTCCTGAGTATAAGACATGAAAAGAAAGGATTAAGAGCACCTTTTTATATAAATCGAGGCTTAAATCATCCAAAAGCATACTAAATGTGGGATTAAAATATGTTACTATTACGGTTTATCAAATACCCCCACACTTAAGCTTTTGCTTGTCCTCAAGCAAAATTCTCAACTTACAATTAAAACGAACTTTCCATGATTCATAATTCCTATTAACAATGTCTCATCATAATTCATAGATAATTCATACATGGATGATCTAACTCGAAGAGTCCTAAAGATTCAAACAATCAAAGTCATACATTTGTAGCAAAAAAACGTAGGTGTCTCCCTTTATCTAAATAATTACCTTTGATTCAAAATCGACAAGGATTGACATCCTCACTAAAGATTCACTCAAATCAATCGAGGTGTTTAAGGTTCAAAATTAAGCTCTCAGAAGTCGAACCTGAAAAGTTAATCCCATAGGCTTGCCTTAAAATCAAATCTCCACCACTGTAATATGAGATGATAAATAGATCAAAAGGTTTTTGTCAAGGTTGTAACAGGGCTAGGGTTAAAGGTGTGGATAAAGGCTAAAATTAGAAGGTTAGAACCGAGATTGAATTGACAAGTACCTACCTAAAAATTACCGAAATAATAATTATATCAACTGAAAAGTAATAAACCAACTAATACGAGCTTTTTCTTTTGATAATTTGACTTTAACTGTATAAGCTCTCTACTAATACTAAATATGCTTCGATTTTTTTAAGAACAAACTAATAATAAATGATAAATTGAACTAATAATATAATCAGGTAACTAATCAAATCAAATCTCGATATAAGGGTAGTCGAAAGGAATGGTGATGACAAATACAAAGGGGTTTTGGGTTAATATTAGCTGGTGAGTCAATAAAAAGGGTTGTTAGGATCAACGGGGTTCACTAGGGGTTAATTGTGGAGGTAGGCTTTTTAGTGGAGTAAGTGGGTTAAAACCTAGGTGCCTTTATCATCTCTGTATATTAAATCAATGGTGTGGTCTCGACATGTATAATTGAGGCAAGTTCTAGAATAACAGTTCATAGTTGACACACTCATAATCAAAAAGTGAGCATGAAAAAGGGATATATGCTCTATAAGGCTCAATATCTCACAAATATTTATGGGTATTTTGATATCAACCTTGTAAATTTCAAAGTTCAAGGTAATATTTAAATTTAGGTTAACAACCTAGTGAGAATTTTAGTTCTGAAAATTAGACTTATCATGCTTGATTCTCTAATATTCTTCAAATTTAATCATCAATGCAAAATTACTATGACTTAATTTAAAACATATTAATAAAAATCATAAATCATTAGAAATTCCATCCTAATTAGTAATATGAAAAATTTACTTAAAGACAAGACTAAATTCAGGGATTTGAGAATAATGAAGAAAGTTAGGCCGGTTTTGAGAATAATGCAGAAAGTTAGGCCCTTTCTTTAAATAAATATTCTCCCCTCCTCCACACTTAAGATGTACATTGCCCTCAATGTACAAAGATAGATAATAACATTTACGGGATAAATCAAAAGAGAAGGGGAAAGAATACTCCCTGAATTTTGGATGGTGTCCTTGGAGAATGGTAGAGGTCGTGGTGTCTGATGACTTGTGCAGTAGTGAATTGCTCCTAGTGATATTTTTGAAACTGCTAAGTCATCAGTTAGAAATCTTGGAGGCGTAATTAAATAAATGTTAGGAATACTCGAAGGTTAGATGTGGATGATAATCATGATAAAAGTTGTCAATGTATGAGGAAAATGTTCAAACTTAAGACAAATCGAAATTAAAATAACTAGAAAATAAAAGTAAAAACTTAAAATAAGGAAAAGAAAATCTAGATAAAAGGACTCAAAGGTCTTCATCATTGACCGGGTCCTGTGGTGGTGCTGGTGATGAGATATGGAGGTGATGGCATATCTGTTGGAGGGTGGCCTCTATCCCATCAAAACGTCTAGTGTTTTCAACGAAATACTGCTCGAACTGGTCGAGGCGTGCAGAAATATCCGCCAATGAGGTTGCTGCATGGGATGCCCGCTGGCTCGGAATCGGTGCCTCCTGTTATGGTGGTGGGACATCATCAGTAATGTCCTCGGGCTTCCCCTCGTCTGTGGGTGTCACTAATCGGTATTGAGGGGGTCGGTCCCTCGAAGATGTTTAATCATCCTCATGTGTAGCATCGTCTGGATGCCCTGAGGTACCATATTCCCAATCATCGTGAGGAAGGATCTCTGGTCGTCGGTGTTAAGGAGGCCGAAGTGTCATGCCAACCGTGTTATATATGGGCCCATCGATAGAATTCCCTTCCTGTGCGCCTCTGTTTGATGCTGCATTGCACCGGCGATAAAGTATACGAGGTCAAACATGTGTCCTTCTACCATGCATGATAAGTAATATACATCGTGTCGATTTACCACACCGGTGCTCGCACGACGACCTGTAATGGTGTGAGCGAGAATGGTGTGGATGTACCTCAAGTATGGGCGAGAGCTGTCGCATTGGAGCGACCCGGGTCATAGACGCCAGTTATGGGGTGTAAGCTGCGCCAGTAGGAGACGGGAGTGCAGTGGAGCTATCGGTTTAACTCGGAGAGTGGGTTTGGTTCTATAAATTCTGGTGTATAGAGTCCGAGTGCCGAGCCGAATTGCGGTACGCTCAGTCGACGTACTGTGCCCCCTAAACGGAATTGGACTGTACCTGGGTCATCGAATTGTGCCATCACTGTCTGCAAGGTGAAAGTGGTGCAGAACTCTAGTGTGAGCTCCAAGTATGTGGGCTCGATGATTGAGAAAAACTGCTCCCATGGGTCGGTCGAGAGGAGGGCTCGAATATCAGTTGTGAGCCCGACTTGTTCCAGCGTGTCCCAATCAATGCACCTACCAGTGCCAAGGGGTCTATCTCGGATTGCTTTGTAACGCTCTTCCTGAGCTTCCTGAGAAAATCAGAGGAATTGGTGTCGTAACTCGGAAGAAGCACTTGCTGAGGATGATCCGGGCCCCTTTCTTTTCTTGCTTGGGGTAGTTGTGGATCATTTTGGTCGTGATGATGACATGATACCTGAAAAAAAAAAAGGTTTGTACCAAAATGTAATCCGAATCCAAGATATTCGAATAAGAACCAATTCAAAATAGGAATTTGTAATAGCATATATAAGAAATAACTAATAGCACTATCACAATGATGTAATAAACATGAGAAAAATCATACTTAAAACTAAACAAAAAGTATAAATAAAACAAAATAATATGAAATTTAGCAAACTTTAGTTAGGAAAGTGAAATAATGGAAGGAACCAGGGGTGATGATGGTGGTTTTCTGCCGGACACGGGCTGAGCACGGCGGTGGTGCAGGTTTGCAGCACGATCACGGTGGTGGTAGGGGCGTGGAGTTCGGTAGCACGGCGGTGGTGCGGGCGTGAGGTGGTTTGTAGTGTGTTTTTAGGGAAGAAATGGGAGTTAAGGAGGTTTTGGGAAGGTGGGGAATATGGGTGTGGCCAGATTTTGGGAGGAAGAATACTGAAAATTATTTTTAGGGTAAGTTTTGGGAAAGTGACGGTTTAATTTGGTTAAATAAGGGAGGGGACACGGGCTAGTGCCACACCCCTGCTCTATTTTAAAGTGCCCGTGTTTTTCGCGATTTTAAATTTTTGGGCGCGTTCAGGTAGTTGGCCACGGCCGTGGGTGTAGTGGCATGCCCGTGTTCTTTTTCACACGGTCATGTAGAACGGGCGTGTTTCCCCCGTGCTTGGCAAGTTAGTATGTTGGCATGGCTGGGCGGCACGGGCGTGTTTAGCCTGTGCTCAATAAGTTAGTAACCTCGCATGGGTAATTAGCACGGGCGTGGACTGGTATCACAGCCCGTGTTGGGAAAGGAAATTCTTCTCTGTTTGTGCACAGCTACTGGCACGCCCGTGGTTCGTCCCTTGTCTTCCACACTGCCATGGGCACGCTCGTGTGCAAGGCCGTGTGGTCTAAAACCTACGCTTTTATTAGACTAATTTAGTATGGAGTTAGATGCTGAAAAAAATAAAAATAATAAAAATAAAAATAAAATTTTAGTGAATTAGTGCTCGGGTTGCCTCCCGAGAAGCGCTTATTTATAGTCTTAAGCTACACTTACCCTGTTTTCATTTCTAAAAGAAGGCTCACGGAGCTGAAACTCCTCTCTCATTTCCCTAAAATCATCACCATTATAGATTTTGAGTCGGTGACCATTTACCTTGAATGTGCCCTTAGTGGGGTGAGTTACCTCGATTGTGCAATATGGAAAAATTGTTTTGATCATTAATGGGCCTGACCACCTTGATTTCAGTTTCCCTGGAAATAATTTAAGCCTTAAGTTGTATAGTAGGACCAACTCCCCTACTTTGTATTGTTTCGAATTCTTTAGACGAGCATCGTGGCGTCGCTTTGTTGCCTCATTGTACAGTTTCGAGTTTTCGTAGGCCTCAACTCTCTATTCGTCTATCTCGCTCATCTGCATCATTCTTTTCTTTCCTGCAGTTTTAATATCGAAATTCAAAAACTTTATGGCCCAAAATGCTTTGTGTTCTAACTCGAATGGTAGATGACAGCTTTTCCTGTATACAAGTTTGTATGGGGATGTCCCTAGAGGTGTTTTAAATGCTGTTCTATAGGCTCATAAGGCATCATCTACTTTTAATGCCCAATCTTTTCTATTCGATTAAACCATTTTTTCTAGGATGCGCTTAAGTTCTCGGTTTGCTACTTCAACTTGCCCATTAGTTTGAGGGTGATATGGGGTAGCTATCCTGTGGTGTACTCCATATTTCTTTAGAACTTTTTCAAATTGAGTATTACAGAAATGAGTGCCCCTATCACTAATGATAGCTCTATGTGTCCCAAATCGATAAAACAGTTTCTTGAGAAACTTAACTACTACCCTAGCATCATTGGTAGGTAAAGCTTTCGCTTCTACCCATTTTGACATGTAATCAACTGCCACTAGGATGTATTTATTTCCAAGTGATCTAGGAAATGGTCCCATGAAATCAATACCCCATACATCAAATATTTCACATGATAACATATATGTTTGAGGCATTTCATCACGTTTAGAAATATTACCTATTCTTTGGCATTTATCACACGAAGTAACATACCTGTTGGCATCTTTAAATAGAGTGGGCCAATAAAAACCTGATTCGAGTATTTTGTGTGCTGTCTTAATGCCACTGTAGTGTCCTCCTGAGGGTCCTGAATGGAAATGTTCCAAGATTTTGCTTACTTCTACCTTTGAAATGCATCTCCGAATTACCTGATCTACACATATGCAGAAAAGAAAGGGATCTTCCCAAAAATAGTTTTTTGCATCAGTAAAGAATCGCTTCTTTTGGTGATGTGTTAGTCTTTTTGGCAAGATGTTAGCGGCTAGATAATTTGTGATGTTTGCAAACCATGGTACCTCACAATATGTTATAGGAAATAGTTGTTCTTCGGGAAACGAATCGTTTATCTCATTTTCATCGAGTTCTCTGATGTGTGGATTCTCAAGTCTGGAGAGGTGATCTGCCGCAAGATTCTCAGCTCCCTTCTTATCTTGTTTTTCCAAGTTAAATTCCTGTAAGAGTAAAATCCATCGTCTGAGTCGAGGTTTTGCATCAGGTTTGTTTAAAAGATAACGAAGAGCTGAATAGTCAGTGTAAATGACAACTTTAGACAATATTAGATACTGCCTAAATTTGTCAAAAACAAAAACTACAGCTAGCAATTCTTTCTTTGTGGTGGTGTAGTTTTCTTGTGCGGGTGTTAATGTTCTGCTAGCGTAGTAAATTGGCTGAAAATGCTTGTCTCTTCGTTGTCCCAATAATGCACCTACTGCAAAATCACTTGCATCACACATTAGTTCAAAGGGTAAATTCCAATCAGGTGCGATTATAATCAGAGCATTTATTAATTTATCCTTAAGGATATTAAATGCATCTAAACATTCGTGATTGAAATTGAAAGGAACATATTTTTCTAGTAATTTTGTTAAAGGCTTAGCTATTTTAGAAAAATCTTTAATAAATCTTCTATAAAACCCTGCATGTCCTAAAAAGCTTCTAATAGCCTTAACTGAACTAGGGGGAGCTAATTTTTCTATGGTTTCAACCTTTGCTTTATCTACCTCAATCCCTTTACTAGAAATCTTATGTCCTAAAACAATCCCTTCTCTAACCATAAAGTGACATTTTTCCCAATTCAAAACAAGGTTTGTTTCCTCACATCTCATTAGAGCTTGTTATAAATTTTTAAGGAAAAGATGGAAAGAATTACCGAATACTGAGAAATCATCCATAAATACCTCCATAATGTCTTCCACAAGTTCGTCCAAGATTGCCAGCATGCAATGCTGAAAAGTAGCAGGAGCATTACATAATCCAAAAGGCATTCTATGATAAGCAAAGTAACCATATGGGCATGTAAATGTTGTCTTCTCTTGATCTTCAGGAGCTATGGGGATTTGGAAGTAGCCGAAGAGTCCGTCCAAGAAGCAAAAATACATATGCCCGGATAGTCTTTCTAACATTTGATCTATGAAGGGTAGAGGGAAGTGATCTTTTCTGGTGGCATCGTTCAGCTTTCTATAGTCTATACAGACTCTCCAACCTGTAACTGTTCTTGTAGGGATTAACTCATTCCTTTCATTGGGCACCACCGTCATACCTCCTTTCTTTGGAACTACCTGCACAGGACTTACCCAAGTGCTGTTAGAAATAGGATAAATTATTCCTGCGTCTAGAAGTTTAATTACCTCGGCTTTAACCACTTCTTTCATGTTGGGGTTTAACCATCTCTGAGGCTGCACACATGCTTGTATTCCTCTTCCATTAAAATTTTGTGGGTGCAGATTGATGGGCTTATTCCTTTGATGTCAGAAATTTTCCAAGCTATGGCCCTTTTATGTTCTCTTAGTACCTATATCAACTCCTCTTTTTCCTTGGGTTTTAGTTCTGAAGATATAATAACCGGTAGCGTAGAATTTTCCCCAAGGAATGCGTATTCCAAGTGTTTCGGCAACTGTTTCAATTCCAGATTGGGTGGTTCATCAATAGAGGTTTTTTTTTGTTTCAGTTCTCATTGACTTTAATGCTTTATTTTTGCGTTTTTCGAGGTGAAGGCGTATTCAGCTCATCATCTTCATCTTCTTCCCCCTCGTCTTGCGTCAGGCACAGTTCCATCGTGTCATCATGTAAGATTTCCTGTAATGAGTTTTGAATAATATGATCAGTAGTATCAACAAAATAACAGGCATCATCTTGTTCTCTAGAATATCGCATGGCATCATAAATTTGAAAAATAATTTCCTCATCGCCTATCCTTAATGCAAGTTTATCGTTACCTACATCGATAACAACCCTAGCGGTAGCTAAAAAAGGACGCCCTAAAATTAAGGGAACATTAATGTCTTCATCCATGTCTAACACAACAAAATCAATAGGGAAAATAAATTTATCAATTTTCACCAGGATATCTTCAATAACTTCTCTAAGATATTTAATAGATCTATCAGCTAACTGAATACTCATCCTAGTGGGTTTTGGTTCCCCAAGATCTAGTTGTTTAAACATTTTGTAAGGCATTAAATTAATACTGGCACCTAGATCAGCTAATGCTTTCTTAATATTTAAGTTACCAATTAAGCAAGGAATAGTAAAACTTCCTGGGTCTTTTAATTTGGTTGGCAACTTGTTTTGGAGGATGGCGGAGCATTCTTCATTAAGTTCCACGGTCAATATTTCTTCAAGCTTCCTTTTATTCGTCAGAAGTTCCTTTAAGAATTTTGCGTACTTCGGCATCTGTGAAATAGCTTCAACAAAAGGTAAGATAATATTTATTTGTTTAAAAAGTTCGACAAACTTACCGTATTGTGCATCTAATCGTTCTTTCTTCAAACTCTGCTGGATATGGGATTGGTGTTTTGCTTTCTTTGCAGACTGGATTTATTTTCTCAACTCCCTCATCCTTTGTGTTGTTGTTTTCGTGTGGTAATTTTTTCTCTGTCTCGACTAATTCTTTTCCACTTCTTAATGTAACTGCTTTTACCTATTCTGTTTCTTTATAAAAAATCTCTGCACGTATTTCACAGATCATCTCAGTAAGTAGTCCAACTAACTTGGTGACTTTCCCCAACTGACTCTGTGAGTTCCCCAACTCGGTTCTTGGTCTTGTCAACCGATGTTTGTTGATTTTTGAGTGTTTTCTCTATATCTTGGAGACTATTTTTTGTGCTTGCCATGAACTTTGTTAGCATCTCTTCGAGGTTTGGCTTCTTCTCTTGCAGATATGGCTGATTTTGGAAATTTTGATGAGGTTGTTGCCTTTGATTTCCTTGATTTCCTTGACCTCCCCATGAAAAATTTGGGTGGTTCCTCCAACCTGGATTGTAACACCCCAAACCCGGCCCAAACGTCAGGACCAGATCCGGTATACTACAGATTAATAGTTGAAAACTTCTCATTGAAGGGATTTGAAATCTCGGTTTGTTTAAGTAGGTATTCGTTAAATAGGTGTTATTTGTAGAAAACCTCTGAAGTTTTTCTTTTTAAAAACGACTTGTTTGAAAATCCCATTTTTATTTCTTCTTATAAATAAGCCTTAGAACATAAGTTTATAATGAATGAAGGCATTAACAAATATAAATTGATAACCTATGCTATGGGCCTTATTACATAAACATTCCCAAAATTAAAACTTAAAGAAAAACCGAAAAAAATAATTTATGGAAATAAAAACTTGATGGCCCCTCGAGTCCGCCTCGGCTCCCATGTCCACTTTATACTGCTCATCTGAAAAGGTAGGAAAATAAAGGGTGAGTCACCAAGACTCAGTGTGCAAATCCCGAAAACACATAAAAGGCGTGAGGCCCACAAACACATTATGGGCCTTGGCCCATACATAATGGCAACAAAATATTTTCATGCAACATGGCCCAACCCAAACCTAATAGTCCATCCTCTACACACCAGCCCGTACCAGCCAACACACCTTGGGGATTTCTACAATCAACCCACCAACCGCTACACACCATATCGACATTCATGCTGCCTATTCCTATCAATCAGGAATAAATTTAACATGGCTTAGCCACCGATCACTATGTGACCTCATAATATAATGTGGCTCAGCCACCGATCACTATTGTGACCTAATTTTACAATTCGTGGTTTAACCACCGATCACCAAGTGACCTATTAACATGCTCTTCCTCTTCATCATATTAACCCCATCCCATGCATACATCCATGCAGAATCAAAATAATATACTACCTAAAAGATCACAGTTTATTACATACATCGATACACATAGAGAAGTTTCTATGGTTACGTACTTGGCATCCCTTGCCTACCCTTTTTGGGTAATCCGACTGTCTAAACAGCCTTTTTCCAGCTTTTAGCCCATAACATATATAATACAGATTAGTTAGTGTGTTAGAGATCTACACACCTGATTACAGACAAGACGAGACTCTCTATGTCGACACTATCAGAAGCCGATACGACTGCTATCTGTCTAAGGTGTTGTTCCAAAGCCAGTCCATAACCCGGTGGCCAATCCCGTACTGCTGACACCGCTCGTTTCTTAAACTTAAGGATTGGTTTTACAGATCCAATCCCCTCCTTCGCCTTGAAATCCCGAAAAAAGAGATATGAGGTTCAGAGACTAGCGGTTCCAGCTTTTAGATATAAGCGAATTACTTTACAGAAAATTCGGCAACTCCTAGAAGATTTCGGCTTTTGAGAAGATCAAAAAGAGAAGATGATAGGAAGAAATCTATGTAGAAGAGATCGGTAAAAGAGAACAGGAGGTATTCAGCCATGGAGATGAGAAGAAAGTTCAGAGTTTTGGCTTTTGAAGGGAAAGATGTTGAGAAGAATTGGGTGGTTTCGGCTTTGTAGAAGAAAACAGAAAAAGAATAATAGACTTTCGGCTTTTGCATAGAAGTGAAGATGAGAGAATAGGCTTAGGGATTTCGGCTTTTGTAGAGAATGGGAGAATGGAGAAACCCTAATGTCGAAATTGAATAAGAGAGTGGGAGAATAAAACCCTAATGCCACCCACTCTATCCATTTAAACACCGAAAATTAGCTAAAATTTAATTAAAAGAATTGGGCTTCATGCAACTTGAATTTGGGCCTCCCCAGTTGACGCCACCTCCCTGCTCTCTAAGTGGCGCCACTTTGCCACTGGGCCACAAGCCCATTTGTATCTTAAACCATGCACAACTAATTTTAAATCTATATACAAATTCTAAAGTCCGTTTAAAAGGAAAACCAAAATTTCCTTAAAGCCAAAGTTTGATCCCGGGACTTCATAGAAGCCCTCTAACGTTCCAAAATCACTTATCCAATAGGTCCAACTTGTACTAAAGCCGATCTCTTGTTCTCCAAAAATTTTAAACGCTACTACGCTCAAGGCCCATTAGGCTCAATCCTACTAGGCCCAAATTCGGGATGTTACATGGATTGTAAGTATTACCATAAGGATTATTATTGGATCTGAAATTATTACCTATATAGTTCATCTGTTTGCTCTCTGGGCCTGGTTGATAGGGTGGGTACTCAGGATTCGCCACAGTTCCACTCGCGTCATACTGCATTACTGGGTGTGCCTGCAAAGAACACAAACTATCAAGCTTTTTATTCATCATCTCTACCTGCGTTGATAGCATGTTACTGCATCGATGTTGTCAACTCCGGCTGATTTTGTCAGTTTAGTCCTTGTAACTTGCCACTGATAATTATTCAGTGACATTTCTTCAATGAACTCGTAGGCTGCTTCAGGAGTTCTGTTGTTTAGGGTTCCACCGGCAGCTGAATCAATTAGTTGCCTCGTTGAGGGGTTTACACCGTTATAAAAAGTTTGGACTTGTAGCCACAAAGGTAGACCATGGTGTGGACACCTTCTCAAGAGATCCTTGTATCTCTCCCATGTGTCGTATAATGTTTCTAAATCCATCTACACAAAAGAAGAGATATCATTCAGTAATTTGGTCGTTTTGGCCGGTGGGAAATATTTCAATAAAAACTTTTCAGCCATTTGCTCCCATGTGGTGATTGACCCTCGTGGTAACGAGTTCAACCACTGTTTGGCTTTATTCCTTAATGAAAAGGGAAATAACCGAAGACTTATGGCATCATCAGAAACGCCATTTATTTTGAAGGTATCACAGAACTCTAAGAAATTAGCTATATGAGTGTTTGGGTCTTCGTCCTGCAAACCATCAAATTGAACAAATTGTTGAATCATTTGTATTGTGTTAGGCTTTAATTCAAAATTATTAGCAGCTATAGCAGGCCTAAGAATACTCGATTCTGCTCCTGTTAAATGCAGTTTAGCATAATCAAACATTGTATGTGGAGCATTATTTTCTCCCATATCATGTGGTTGTGGATTAGTCTCGTCCATCTCTTCAATAGGATTGGATCTGTCTTCCTGATTTTCTTCTGTGTAATTTAGGGCTTGCCTGATTTCTTTGCGATTTCTTCGAGCGGTGGCTTCAATATCACTGTCGTATACTAGAGCTCCTCTCGGGTTCCTTCTAGTCATAAACTAGAGGTACCTGCGAAAGAAGAAAGAAAATTTAGCAAAACCTAGATTATTCTAAAAAAAAAAGTAAATTGCAAAAATTAAAAATAATGGCTAAAGTAATAAAATTTGAATTTTCTTAATATTTTAGTTCCCCAGAAACGGCGCCAAAAACTTGATCGTATGTCTGTCGAGTTTTAAAATTTATAAAGAGAATGATCAAACCTGAAAACTAACTCTGACAACGATTGAAGGCAAGTGTACCTATCGAACAGTAGTATAGCTTAGGCAAGACCGGATTATCGAACCCAAAGGAACTAAAAGTACTAATACTAACCTTCTTTTTATTATTTAGCCTAAAATAAGTGAAGTTGCTTTAATATAATCTAAACTAATTACTAAGCCAAAGACACAAAGACAAAAAGGATGAATTGGGAAAATAACTTTAGGAAAAACTCAGTTGATTAAGACGATACCCTCAGAAAGAATCCACCTAGACTTCACTTGTTATTTAACCCTGAACCATACGATTTATTTACTTAGCTTGATCCGTAAGACTCTCTAACGTATATTAAACCCTCTCTCGAGGCGAATAACGTCTAACCCTAGGTTAGTTAACAGAAATCTCTTTCTCACTTAATAACCCCCTAGAATAGCAATAAATCGATCTATGGACTCCCATATTAGGTTTCACCCTAATCCGGTAAAATCTCGTCACCCTATCTCTAGGCGTGCGATCAACTCTGCTTAATTATGCTAGATCTACTCTTAAGCAGGGTCTATTCCTCCTCCACCTAAGCACATCAAATTTGGATTTAGCTTGCATAATTAAGAACAAACTAAGTATTTATCATATAATTCAGAAAATAATAACTAGATTCATCTAGGTTTCATCCCCTTCAGGTATCTGAAGGATTTAGTTCATAACAAATAAAGAAAACATCTCAAGAGAAAAGATAAAACAAAACATAAGAAATTCCTAAAACTCCCTGAAGGAATTGAAGGAGAAATCTGCCGCCTTGAGTAGAATTTCGGCTTCTTAGGATGGATCAACTTGCTATCTTCGAGTGATTACCACAAATCTGACCTTCTCGGCTTGGCTCCTTGGCCTAGCTAACCGCCCCCTTCAAGAATGAACTTAGGGGGTATATATAGGCTCTTGGAATGTGTTTCTTTGCCCCAAAGTATCCAAATCCGAATGAAATTGTTCATTGCCACGACAGGGACACGGCCATGTCACACGCCCGTGTGACAAGTCTTTGGGCTGTGTTCGTATTTCTTTAATGAGGCACGGCCGTGTAAATCGTGGGTCAGGCCATGTTCTAGATGATCAACAAGGCACGGCCGTGTGGGCTTGAAACACCCCAAACCCGGCCCACGAGCCTGAACCGGATCTGGTATGTTCCTAAAGTATACCGATTTCAAAGTTCTTTGTTACTTAGAGAAAATTTGTGTAATTTTCAAAAAAAAAAAATATTGTTTTGGGTTGGGCTTAGATTGGAAACCCATTTATTTTATTTGGAAATCCAATTTAATTTAGGTGACAAAACAATTTAGGTTTTATTTTAAAAGAAATAAATTTTCTTTAACTTAATCAAAAATAAATTGTAACATAATAATTCAAAGTAAACAGAAATAAAGAAAACCAACTTGGCCTTATGGCCTTGTTACATCAATCAAAACCCAAAATAAAATTTAAGTATTGAGTAAAATAAAAGCCCAAGTCTTTAAATTTCTCCTTGCGATGCATGGCCACCTTTAGCTCCTGCCGACCCGGTCCACTACTGCTCATCACCTGAAAAAAATATTTCCCCAACGGGGTGAGTCAACCAGACTCAATGTGTACGTGGCACTAAATCGTAATAGAATCAGGCATACAATACATTCATTCATAAAATACAAGTTATGATGCATTCCCAAACCCAAACCTAATTGTCCATCCGCTACACACCCCCGTACCTGCCAAACACACCGTGGGGACTACTAAGTCGACCCTCCTTCCGCTACACACCAATTTGCGGGCTTAAGGCTCCGCATCTATGGTTTTAGGAAACCACTTTTCAGATTACTGTGGTCTTAGATCACTACTCTTCAGATTACTGTGGTCGTAAGTCACCACTTTTCAGATTACTGTGGTCTTAAATCACCACTTTTCACTTCCCCTTTCAATATACAACCATATGCCCTATAAACATTAATATGCATAATATACCATAGTTCACATTCTTATCATATTCTCATGTTATGAATAACATATTTCATATTCCTAGTAGAAGTAGGAAACGTACCTGAGTACTTAGTACCTTAACATGGTACCTTAGCCATGCTCATATTTTCATTATAATACATGCAACCATAATTCATATTACAAAGTAGTGTAGAGTACACACCTGATTCGCTTAATGAAGTCCTCGAAAATCCCGAAGAGAACCGATTACAGATTTAGATCTCAAATCCTACATAAGTTAATCACTTCCTATTTAAAAGACCATTCGGCCATTTTTTCCAAATACAACTAGGATTTGTATTACTTACCTTGTAACTGAATTGATTTTAAGAATCAAGGGCCGGATCTTTGTATTCCTCCCTTGTGAATTCGGCTAAACACTATATTACTCCACAGGTTAGTTTTCGACTTCTGATAATAAATCTAAATATTTAAAATAGCCTTGGTCGAATATCTTAAACACATACCTTGTGATTTCAAATCCCGAAAAGTAACCCTTGGCTATGGAGATGTTGAAATCCCTACACACATATGTTAGATCTGATTTCCATATCACTTAATAATCTTAAATCAATCGGCCTCTGGCCTAAACCATGCTTTTCTTACCTTAAATCCTTAGATCTGAAATCCCGGAATTCCTCCTTTAATATTCGGCCAAAAGACAACCAAAAGAATCAGTTCCCAAATCTTGGTTGAAAGAGAATAAACAACAAGAATCCATTATTCTTTCCTTATCACCACAGTCGACGGCACCCTTGATTGAAGCCACAGAGATTCGGCTATAGAGACTTAAACAGGAATCAAAGAGGTTTCGGCTTGATAGTAGAAGAGAATAGAAGAAGAAAAGAGGAGAAGAAAATTCGGCAGAGAGAGTTTGCCAGGAAATTTTCGGTAGAGCAGAGAAAGAAACAAACTGATGAGTAGCCCTCCTTCCTTCCTTTTATAGGCAAAATTATCAGCTAAGGAGTCCCTTACTTGGCCACCACTCCTCTATCTGATAACTTTATCTTTTTAATATGATAAATAAAAGAGTTTAATCCTTTATTATCTCTTCAAATAATCCAAATAAAAATCCTTTATTATCTCTTCAAATAATCCAAATAAAAATCCTTTATTATCTCTTCAAATAATCCAAATAAAAATCTTTTATTTATCACCTTATTAATCACATATTTATGAAAATAAAACACCTCCTTTTCTAGAAGCATGTGCCGTCCACCTCAGCCTTCTGGAAGCCAAAATAAAACCTCATTTATTTGCTTCCCAAGTGACTCGAACCCAGGCCCATTCCTCTTGTACATGGCGCCATTTCCATAGGCCCTAAGTGGCATCTTCAGGCCACTTTTCCAACCCTGTTTGTGTGTCAAATTTCTCTAACTTTTTCTTTTAAGGCCTCTTTGCCCTAATTTCCTATTTTAAACTTTAAAATTTGACATTTCTAGGTCATTTCCAAGTTTCCTAAAATTTTCGATCGGCTATGTAAACTTGCCATTTTCTTACATTTCCATGTTTCCAAAAATGTTCATTTCCAATTCATTTTGATACATTTCTGAGTTTCCAAAAATATCAAAAATTTATTCATAGTGCTTAAGACTTGTCATTTCGTACAGTTAGACTGAAAATGCATAGGTCCTTTCCAGGATGTTACAGGGCTTAAGTCCATGCCGTGTCGATTTCCACCTTGGCCCAATTTACTCCATTTTGGGCCCGTTTCTCGTTCTTTTTATCCTCGGGTGCTTTCCTGAGTATAAGACATGAAAAGAATGGATTAAGAGCACCTTTTTATATAAATCGAGGCTTAAATCATCCAAAAGCATACTAAATGTGGGATTAAAATATGTTACTATTACGGTTTATCAACTTGCGATGCCAGGTCCCTCCACCGTTGTGCATATTCCTTAAAATTTTCATTTGACTTTTTTTCCATGCTCTACAGATTCAGGTGGTTTGGGGCCATGTCTACAATGTGTTTGTATTGAGAAATAAATGCCTTTGCAAGCTCTCCCCAAGTTCGAATCTGGCTCTTGTCCAACTTTACATACCAACGAGCCGGAAATCCGATCAGACTATCTTGAAATATGTGTATTAGCAGTTTATCGTATTTGGAGTAAACAGTCATTTTCCTACAGTACATGGCAAGGTGAGTAATGGAGCAACAGCTAGCATTGACTTTTTCAAAGTCAAGAACTTTAAATTTTGGTGGGACGACCACATCAGGTACCAAGCATAGACCTTCTGCTTCTACAGATCCGAAAGTGTCTAATCCTTCGATGGCTTTCACACGTTGCTCAATTAGGCTGAATTTATGAGCTTCTTCATCCATAATCGACTTTCCCTTATCCATTTCTCTCGGCTCCTTGCTTGCAGGCAACTCGTTTTGAAACACCCCAAACCCGGCCCACGAGCTTTGACCAGATTTGGTATGTTCCTTAAGTAAACCGGTTTCAAATTCTTTAGTTTCTTTGGAAAAACTTAAGCGATTTTAAGAAATATATTGTTTTGGGTTGGGCTTGAGTTGGAAACCAATTTATCTTATAATGAAATCCATTTAATTAAGATGACAAAACAATTAGGGTTTATTTTTTTAAAAAAATAAATTTACTCAAACTTTAATAGATAATAAATTCGTAAGCATAAAAAAAAGAATTGAAAATAGAAATAGAGAAATAAAACTATGGCCTTATTACATCAAGTAAAAACCCAAAATAAAATTCTTAAGTACTTAAATAAAATAAAATGCCCATATTGAATAAAACTTCAAGTTGAGCATGGCCACCACAAGTTCTGCCGTCCCGGTCCATCACTGTTCATCACCTGAAAAATGTTCCCACAACGGGGTGAGTCAACAGACTCAATGTGTACACAACACTAAAATTTAATAGATCAGGCATACCATAACGTATCACATGCACATTCATATATAGATAAAATAATGATGCAACCCATACCCAAACCTAGATGCCATCCGCTGCACATCCCCGTACCAACCTGCACACCGTGGGGACTACTAAGTCAACCCTCCTTCCGCTACACACCATCGAAGGCAGTCGCTGCAGTCGACGTGCTCATCGCCCATATAAGGTTCGTGGCATAGCCACCAGATTCAGATAATTGTGTCATGAGACACCACATTCAGATAATGTAACTGAGGTTACCACATTCAGATAATGCGACCGAAGTCACCACATTCAGATAGTGAGACCGAAGTCGTCACATTCACTTCCCCTTTCTCATATAACCCGAATGCCCCATATATTTCATATCATGCATATCATACTTAAATTCACATTCATGTCACTTTTCACATGTTAAAATATAACATATTTCGTAATCCTAGCAGGAGTAGGAACGTACCTGAGTACTTTGTACCACATTAGGGTACTTTTAGCCACATTCACATTCTTATACATTCATATATTAAATATTTGCCATATAACATATTAAAAGTTGGTGTGGGTACACACCTGATTCGCTTAGCAATTCCTTGAGATTCCGAAAAGCTTGATCTAATGCTTAGATCCTTAATCCCTACATTTGATTTATCACTTATTACTTAGCATAAATCTTATTCGGCTATAATACCAAATCCTAGTAGGATTTGTATTCTAAAAAAAACTTACCTTTGATGTCGATTTGATGATTATTCAAATCCCGAAATAGATCCTTGCTTCCTTACTGCTGTCGAAAATCTTATAAGCACATATTAGATTGATTTCTAACACTTAATCATCTTTAAATGGCCTATGGCCGAATATTCATATGACTTACCTTGAGTCCTAGAAATCCCGAAACTTCGTTGTACTTCTCCTTGTAGTCGACAACTACTAGATCCCAAAGAAAACCTTCCAAATTTCGGCCATGGAATTCTAAAGGAGTTAGATTCCTATATTTCGGCTAAAGAGAGATTGAAAATCAAATAATATTTGATCTTACCTTTTTGGATGAAATCGGAAACACCCTTCTGTCACAATAAAGATTCGGCTTTGGCAGAATTTCGGCTTTTGGTGCTATAAAGAATTCGGCTAGGTTGGACTGTGTTTTTGGTTTTGAATAAAAGAGAGAGGAGGCTAGGGAATTCGGCTAGACAAAAGAAAAGAGAAGAGAGGAGAACCCTAAGAATTTCGGCAGAGAGAGAAGAGGAGAAAAATTGATGAGTAGCCCTCCTTCCTTCCTTTTATAGCCGAAATTATCATCTAAGGAGTCCCTTACTTGGCCACCACTCTTCTATTTGATAACTTTATCCTTTAATTATCATAAAATAAAAGAGTTTAATCCAACATTTATCTCATGGGAATAATGATAAATAAATCCCTTATTTATCTCTAGAAAATACTTAAGATAAATCATCATTTATCCCTATTTAGCCGAATTTTAAAGAGAATAAAACTCCCTTTTTAAGAGCCTTGTTGCCGTCCACCTCTGTGCTTCTGGAAGCAAAAATGAAACATCTTTTATTTGCTTCCCATGTGACTCGAACTCAGGCCCAACACCCTTGCATGTGGCGCCATTTCCAGAGGCCCTAAGTGGCATCTTCAGGCCACTTTTCCAAGCCTGTTTGTGTGTCAAATTTCGCATACTTTTTCTCTTAAGGCCACCTTGCCTTAATTTCCTCTTTTAAACTTTAAAACTCGACATTTCTAAGTCATTTCTAAGTTTCCAAAAATTTTTGTTTGGCTTTTTAAACTTAACATTTCCATACATTTTCAGGTTTCCAAAATGTTCATTTCTAAGTCTTTTCCATACATTTCCGGGTTTCCAAAAATGTTCAAAATTTATTCATAACACGTAAAACGTGTCATTTCGTACAATTAAATCGAAAATGCATAGGCCCTTTTCAGGATGTTACACGTTTACTCTTGGGATCTGAATGGTCACACCTGACGCTTGAAGTGGTAAATCTTTCCGATATACCCCTGTATCACCGTAAAGAGGGATTGGATTGTCCAAAGTTCCACTTCCTTCATCTACCTTGGCCATGCCTTTGACCATTGTAGTCATCATTTTCATTATCATTTCCATCTGTTCCTCTAGTTTGACCATGTGTGTCAATTCTTCTCTCGTCATCTTCTTGGCTTTTGAGCGGGTGTTATATCAGTGAGCTATCCTTGGTCCTTTTTCAAATGGCATTTATTTCCAAAGTTAGAAATTTATTTGGATTTATCATAAAAAATGTTCCTTTTCTAAAATAATGTTTTTGAATAAACAAATGAGCGAATGTAACACCCCTAACCCGTATCCGTCGCCAAACTAGGGTTAAAAGGCATTATCGGACAAATCAGAACATTATACACTCATATCACAACATTAATCATACATCATCATTTCATAATAATAATACTCATATAGTCCCTTAAGAAAGTCTACGAGACTTAAATCATGATTTAGAGAAGGTTCAGGACTAAACCGATCTCAAACGGAAACTTTGCGGATTTTGGAAAATTTTTCTTTCAAAATAGGGCACACGCTCGTGTCGCTAGGCTGTGTGCCTCACATGGTCGTGCCTTGGACCATGTCTCAGCCCGTGTGCAAAACTTACTTGCTTCGAATTTCAATCTTGAGAGACACGACCGAGACACACGCTTGTGTGCTCAACCGTGTAGGCAAATATGGGCCATTTGCATGGCCAAATTGCCACCCAAAATTTGGGCCATACCTATAAGCATCAAACAAGCATCAATTCATGTCCCAAAGGCAGCCAAAAACATACTAAATCATGCACAATTTGACCCGTAACAACATCATTCATTTCCATATACAATCCAACATCAAATATACCAATTCAAAGTACCAACTTCACATCAAAAACATGTGATTCATACATCATATTAATCTATTTCAATTCATAGCATTTCTCATCATATAAATTTCCCAAATCAACCATGGAACTTACCAAAATTGACCATTTCTCTTGGCCATTCAAGAGCACATCAAAACATACCAAATTTTTCATCACATAGCATGCACTAAATTCACTCCATAATAATATTCATTATCAAGCCATATGACACAACTATATTTACACATTTCAAAACACAATCGAAGTTCTCTAGCTTATACATGCCATAATTCAATATGTACATTTTCAAAAGGTACCAAAATATAGTTCGATAGTGTGGTGATGATCCTCGACGATCCCCGAGCTTCCGGTAGCTTAGATAATCTATGAAACAATTGAAACACACACAAAGTAAGCTTTCAAAAGCTTAGTAAGCCATATGCAAATAAACTTATCACATAGAACAATTATAAACCATTTCATACATATGATTCATGACTTAACACAATCACAAGTCATATTTCTCTTATATCTCAAGTGATCATGTTCACTTACTCATAACCACATATCATGTAATGTAGTTCACATATCAAATGATCATATACATACATACCTTTCATTGAAAAATTTCAGATACATACATATGTACCGGAAAATGCACATTCATATACTCATTCATTACTTGAAATGCCCATTGAACCGTTCAGAATCAAATAGGATACAAGGATAGCTTGGAAGCTCGTACAATGCCAACGTCCCAGACGTGGTCTTACATGTAATTAATATCGATGCCACTGTCCCAGACAGGGTCTTACACAAAATCAAATACGATACCAATGTCCCAGACATGGTCTTACACGTAAATCTCAAATCGATGCCAACGTCCCAGACATGATCTTACACGATAACTCATATCATAATCCTATTTCATGACATACGTATCCTAACTACTTCCTAAGGTTCGTACGAGCCTTTTCTGGACATCGTCACATTACTGGAACTTCTTCGGGTTTCACATATTCAACTCGAATAGCCATATATCACAATTTATTCGCATATAAACAATAATAATTCAATTCAAACACATTTGTTTGTATATAGACTTATCTCATACGGGAAAGAACGGAAACAAACGGCTATGAAACTACTTTCGATTTCCCCCGATCTAATTCTGTTTTCTTTGGTTATTGATCTATACATAGTCAAATTAAACTCTTTTATTCACCAAATCATTTAATTCAATCCATATACACATATTTAGGGCATTTTACAAATTAGCCTTCACATTTTCACATTTCAACATTTTAGTTCCTATTTTATAAAGTCACAAAATACACATAATTTCCTTATACTCATGCTTGGGCGAATATTCCATTATTCCATATAAGCCCATATCTTTCATTTATTTCACATTTTAGCCCCTCAATTTCTCATTTTTACAATTCAGCCCAATATACTCAAATTCATCAAAAATTCAAAAATAAAACATATTAATCTATCACATATCTTTCATATTTCAACAACTATCATCACAACGCTTACAAAATTATCAATGGCATAACTCACAATCTTCATTAAATTCAGAAATTGAGACATGGGCTAGGTAGATGACAAAGCAATGATCTCAAAAACATAAAAATCATCAAAAATTGAGCAAAGAACATACCTAAATCAAGATTTAAAAGTGTCGAAATTCACCAAGCTTCAAACCTTATTTCTTTTCTCTATTTTTGGTTGATCATACAAAAATATAAGCATATTTTAACGTTGTTTCATTTAATAATAACCTTATTTCTAAAATTACTTATTTAACCTTAATTAATATAATTTATGAACACTTAGTGGATGGTCATTATTGTCCAATAACCATATCAATGGTCCATTTACAACATAAGGACCTCACATTTAAAGAGACACATCAATTCGGCACTTAATCAAATAGAAGGCCACTTTTACATTTTCAGCGATTTAGTCCTTTTTCACAATTTGGCACACAAACAATAAAATTTAATCATGAAAATTTCACACATATCAATTCACATATTATAATCATTAAAAATAATATTAAAATATGTTTTTTCACTCAGATTTGTGGTTCCAAAACCACTATTCTGACTAGGACATAAATTGGATTGTTACAGCGAATGAGTGAATGAATGAAATTGGGGCACATTGTCGTAAATATACTCGAATATAAACATTTCCTTTCATGGAAGGTTCGAAAATTGTTCGGCTTCAAAAGTTTTTTTCATTTTTCATTCACATTTAAAGTTCATCAAGTTCATCAAGTTCGAATATAAACACTATTCGTTGTTCTTCTTCTTCCTCCTCATGAGCTTGATAAACTTTTGGTAATGAGCTCGTTCTTAGTCGTAAAAGGAGTGGATTCTTTTTTAAGCTCTTCAATCTATTCACATATGTCTTTGGCTTGCTGAGTGAAAACCTGACCTTCTATGTGCATTGTTGCACACACCTCTTGTTGGCTTACTGCCATTTGTTCCACCATGATAAAACGCTCCGCAAGCTCCATATATTCTTTCGTGACATCTTTATGTTGCTCTTCTTTTGTTTTAAATTCTTTAGTTAGACGACAAATTTCCTCCTCTAGCACCTCCATTTCAACAGTTTTCTCATTAGATAGCCTCCTCCAAGTTCGCTCTTGTTCTCGTGCTTTCTGGAGTTCATTA
Source organism: Gossypium australe (assembly GCA_005393395.2). Lineage (NCBI taxonomy): Eukaryota > Viridiplantae > Streptophyta > Magnoliopsida > Malvales > Malvaceae > Gossypium > Gossypium australe. Next base: position 44,553,888 of record CM016624.1, read on the forward strand.
GCCCGCATACTCGGATCCACCTCCAATCTCTGAATCTGAGCGAACAAGTCAGATCTTTCTTGTTGACATCGTTCTAATTGTATTATTAGTTGTTCCTCTCTTTCCTTCATGTCTGATCGGTATTGTTGTTGTTGTCTAATGATTTCTTCCTCATTTTCCTTTACATATGCCTGATACTGCTCTTGTTGTTGTCTGATCTCTTCATCTTTCCCCCTCAGACGCATCTCTAAATCATGTATGTTTTCTTTTAGCTCGGCTACATCATCTAAGACCTTCTTCTTTCCCTTGAATTGCGCTGACACGAAGATTTTGCTTCTTTTTAGGCACCACTAAATATACGTTTCCTAGAGGGAATGGTTGAAAACGGTTCCTGATTGCAAGCTCAAGGTTTGACCCCACTTGATTTGTATCTCTTCCAATTTCTTCCAAAATCCCGGGCCCTAAATTAAAGCTTTCACCCTGTTTAAACTAGCTGTAGTAGGTGCGCATTAATCATACCCGTATTGGCTCAAAACTATTAACGAGGAATAACTGACGGCTCCTCATATGCCAATTAAGGGGACCCACAAATGACCACCGTACCCGATGAGTACCATGCTCTGAATCATCCATGGAGCCCTCCATTCTTTTTCTTGGTATGTCAATGTACTAAGGTTCTGAACCTACTCTTCAATCGATTGATTTGGAAACCATTCACTTTTCGAAAATTCCTATATAAGCCTGGTCGAAGGAACAAACACATGACGAGAGCGCATATAAAGGCACCTCAAATGGCTTTTCATCCATATGAACAACAACTGTGCGCATCCTAAGAGATGACCGTCTCCTTTCCTTCTGATGAAATTGAGTGAAATTATGGTTTCAACTAAGATTGCTGGAGCAAGATTCACCCTTTTTTCAATCCAAAATAGAAAATCAGCTAGCTTCACATTCACATATCCCAGAGCTTTTGGGAACACAATCAACCTGTATATAGCAAACGCGAATAGTGCAAAATGTCTATCACCACTATCCTTTCCCATAACATCCCTAATGTCAGACCAGGAAATGCAGGAACCATTTTTATCTTTTAATCTTGCTTTCACCGTATCTACAAGTAATCCCATCAGATTGGCTAAGGGTTCCCAAAAATTGACATTCTGCTTCTAATATATCCTAAGCGGATCTCTAAAGTCATGTGGAGAAAGGTAGAATATTCCTTTATATTCGGTACCATATCTACTTCATTGAACGTAAACACTTATAAGTGGATCCCAAAAACGTACCATGGCCTTCAACAAGGCACCATCCGTTTTAACAAACAGAAGTTGTGCTACATCGCCATACTTTTCCCGAAAGCTTGTTTTCTTAACTGATAAACCATAATAGTAACATATTTTAAGCCCATATTTAGCATGCTTTTGGATAATTTAAACCTTGAATTATGTAATTTGGTGCTCTTAATCCTTTGTTTTCATGTTTTATACTCAGAAGAGCACCGGATGATGAAAAGAATGGAAAACGGGCCCAAAACAGAGTAAATAGGCCATATCACGAAATCAACACGGCTGGGCCCAAGACCACACGGTCTGCCTCATTCAACAGTCTCGAACACGGCCTGGCCACGATTTACACGGGCGTGTGCCATGGGCGTGTCCCTGTCGTGACAAAGAGAAGTTTCACTCGGTTTAGGATACTTATGGGCACAGAAACACATTCAGAAGCCTATATAAACACCCTAAGTATGACCTAAAAGGGGGGAACCCAAGGCTTTAGCCAGGGGCGTCCAGCTAGGCCAAAGAGGGCAGATTTGTGGGGATTTAATCAAAGATAGCCAGTCAATTCATCTCAAGAAGCCAGAATTATACTCAAGACGGAGGATCTCTTCTTCAATTCCTTTAGGGGGTTTTAGTGATTTCTTATGTTTTATTTTATCTTTTCTTCTGAGATGTTTTCTTTTATTGTTATGAACTAAACCCTCAGATACCTGAGGAGGATGAAACCTAAGATGAATCTTGTTATCGTTTGCTGAACTATATGATAAATATTTGACTTGTTCTTAATTATGTGTTCTTAATTCTTCTGTTGATATTTCTGGGATATTAATTCAAGTATGATGTGCTTAAGTGGAGGAGCAAAAGTCCCTGCCTAAGAGTAGATCTAGCATAATTAAGCGGAGTTGATCGCACGCCTAGAGATAGGGTGACGAGATTTTGCCGGATTAGGGTGAAACCTAATATGGGAGTCCATAGATAGAGTTAATGCAATTCTAAGGGTTTTAATTAGAAAGAGATTTTAATTAATCAACCTAGGGTTAGAGATTAGTCGCCTCGAGAGAGGGATTAATATAACTTAGGGAATCCTACGGATCAAGTCAAATGAATAAATCGTCTAGTTCAGAGTTAGATAATAAGTGAAGTCTGGGTGGATTCTTCCTTGGGTATCGTCTTAATCAATTGGTTTTTCCTCAAAGTTATTATCCCAATTTCATTCTTCTTTGTCTTAGAGTCTTTAGTTTAGTAGTTAGTTAATTTTAGATTAGATAAACAATTCCCTTAATTCTTAGGCTAAATAATAAAAAGAGAGTTAGTATTAGTACTTTTGGTTCCTTTGGGTTTGACAATCCGGTCTTGCCTTAACTATACTACTGTTCGATAGGTGTGCTTGCCTCAAATCGTTGTCATGGTTAGTTTCCAGGTTCGATCATTCTTTATATAAATTTTAAGACTTTGACATCACATAAAACAACGACCATTAGCCTCGTTCCATGATTGTCATATTCCCTTTAACTCATCTTCACGATTCTTCTTACAGCCCATGCGGACTATCTGAGGTAGGCTTAAGTCAAAACTAGTTATTTGGCAATCGCCTTCTTAGCTCTAAGTGTCCTCTGACATTCTAACTATTATCCCTATATTTTCTACCCCATTTTGAACAACTAAATCTTCTCAAAGTGTGTTCATGTCGAATATATATGTGACACTGTGTCTTAGATATTTAAATCATGCATGAATTATGCCATGGAGAGACACGGACACAAGAAAAATAAAGTCCATAAAAAAAATAAAGTCAAATGAAATAAAAAATGCGAAATTAAATCATAAACATTGTAAAAAAATTCAAACACAAAACATACGAATAAATGCTCATGAGGCCATATAGAGTAGGATTACGAGGGGTAAGGTATGGCTGTTATATCTGGGCTTTACATTTAAAATGGTCATTACATGATGGCTTACGGCTGACCCTAATGCATGGGGAACCCAAGGCTTAAATACGACATCCATAGGGATGTGTTCCCCTTTAAAAAGGTTTGGTCCTTGGTTGGTAATGTAACGCCCTCGATTTTAGGGTTAGAAGTTTTAAGATTTGTTATTAGGGTCTGCGCGAGACTCGACCAGTTATGTGTGTTTTTGTGTTTTAGTTTTAGAATAGGCCTGCTAGTCTGGTGGTTGTGTGAGTGTTAGTGAACCTCTGGGTTTTGGGTTTGAGTTCTTGTGTATGCGTTTTGGAGAAATATTTTTTATTTTGTTTTGTTTTGTTAAATAGTAGTTTTGGTTTTAAGTTAAAATATATAACCATTTATTTTTATTTTTATTTTCTTTAGACGTTCTCATCTTTCATTTTCCTTTGTTTTCTTTTTGTTTCTTCTTCTTTTCTTTTTTGAAAAGGGTGGTGTTGTGGTTTTTGAAGAGCTTCGATTTCCTAGTCATCGAGTCGGGTTCTGGACGTCTTTGATTACGAATCAGGTGTGGGTTCAAACCTTTTAAATTTTTGATAATGAATTATGGCTTGTTTTTATGAAATTGGAAATTGTTGTGTACTTTTGAAATCGTTCTTTCGAAAGGGATGATTATCGTGGAATAGCTTAGAGTCGGGTGTAATTTTGACATATTTCTGAGTAATTAAGGATTGGGGAACGTTTCGGCAACAAAAGCACGATTGGTCACCAATTTTGGTGTGGTTTCATGACCACACGGGCGGTCCACATGGCCATGTGTAGATAGGAACTAGGGTTTCCGGGCAAAATTTGGTGTCACACGGTCGTGTGGCTATTTTGGGGATTTTTTTCGATTTCCACATGGCTGTGTCCCTTGGGCACACGGGCGAGGGATTTTGGGAATTAGAGATTTAGTGATTTGGTGCCACACGGCTTGGCCATATGTCTAATTCAGGGATTTAGGGATCCCACACGGGCATGTGTTTTCAACACACGGTCATGTCTGGTTGGCACACGAGCGTGTGAGACCCTCACATGGCCATGTCTACACTGTACTTTATTTTAGCACAAATGGACAGAGAGTTGCACAGCCTGTTTATACAACCATGTCCCTGGCCCACATAGGCGTGTGCCTTACCCACACGGCTATGTGCCTCCTCCCACACGGGCTTGTTGACCCCCCACACAGGCGTGTTGACCCCTGATCGTATGTTTGTCGAGTTTTAAAATTTATAAAGAGAATGATCAAACCTGGAAACTTACTCTGACAATGATTGAAGGCAAGTGTACCTATCGAACAGTAGTATAGCTTAGGCAAGACCGAATTATCGAACCGAAAGGAACTAAAAGTACTAATACTAACTTTCTTTTTATTATATAAGTGAAGTTGCTTTCATATAATCTAAACTATTTACTAAGCCAAAGACACAAAGACAAAAAGGATGAATTGGGAAAATAACTTTAAGAAAAACTCAGTTGATTAAGACAATGCCCTCAAAAAGAATCCACCTAGACTTCACTTGTTATTTAACCCTGAACCATATGATTTATTTGCTTAGTTTGATCCGTAAGACTCCCTAACGTATATTAAACCCTCTCTCGAGGCGAATAACGTCTAACCCTAGGTTAATTAACAGAAATCTCTTTCTCGAATAATAACCCCCTAGAATAGCAGTAAATCGATCTATGGACTCCCATATTAGGTTTCGCCCTAATCCGGCAAAATCTCGTCACCCTATCTCTAGGCGTGCGATCAACTCCGCTTAATTATGCTAGATCTACTCTTAAGCAAGGTCTATTCCTCCTCCACCTAAGCACATCAAATAAAGAAAACATCTCAAGAGAAAAGATAAAACAAAACATAAGAAATCCCTAAAACTCTCTGAAGGAATTGAAGGAGAAATCTGCCGCCTTGAGTAGAATTTTAGCTTCTTGGGATGGATCAACTGGCTATCTTCGAGTGATTCCCACAAATCTGACCTTCTCGACTTGGCTCATTGGCCTAGCTAACCGCCCCCTTCAAGGATGAACTTTACGGGATAGGCTCTTGGAATGTGTTTCTTTGCCCCAAAGTATCCAAATTCGAATGAAATTGTTCATTGCCACGATAAGGGCACGGCCATGTCACACGCCCGTGTGACTTGTCTTTGGGCCGTGTTCGGATTTCTTTAATGAGGCACGACCGTGTGAGTCGGGGGTCAGGCCTTATTTTAGATGATAAACAAGGCACGGCCATGTGTGCTTAAGTCCAGGCCGTGTCGATTTCCACCTTGGCCTAATTTGCTCCGTTTTGGGCCCGTTTCTCGTTCTTTTTATCCTCGGGTGTTTTTCTGAGTATAAGACATGAAAAGAAAGGATTAAGAGCACCTTTTTATATAAATCGAGGCTTAAATCATCCAAAAGCATACTAAATGTGGGATTAAAATATGCTAGTATTACGGTTTATCAAATACCCCCACACTTAAGCTTTTGCTTGTCCTCAAGCAAAATTCTCAACTTACAATTAAAACGAATTTTCCATGATTCATAATTCCTATTAACAATGTCTCATCATAATTCATAGATAATTTATACATGGATGATCTAACTCGAAGAGTCCTAAAGATTCAAACAATCAAAGTCATACATTTGTAGTACAAAAATGTAGGTGTCTCCCCTTATCTAAATAATTACCTTTGATTCAAAATCGACAAGGATTGACATCCTCACTAAAGATTCACTCAAATCACTCGAGGTGTTTAAGGTTCAAAATTAAGCTCTCATAAGTCGAACCTGAAAAGTTAATCCCATAAGCTTGCCTGAAAATCAAATCTCCACCATTGTAATATGAGATGATAAACAGATCAAAAGGTCTTTGTCAGGGTTGTAACGGGGCTAGGGTTAAAGGTTTGGATAAAGGCTGAAATTAGAAGGTTAGAATCAAGATTGAATTGACAAGTACCCACCTAAAAATTTCTGAAATAATAATTATATCAACTGAAAAGTAATAAACCAACTAATACGAGCTTTTTCTCTTGATAAATTGACTTTAACTATATAAGCTCACTTTCCATAGTAATACTACTGAATATGCTTTGATTTTTTTTAGAACAAACTAATAATAAATGATAAATTGAACTACTAAAATAATATAATTAGGTAACTACTCAAATCAAATCTCGATATAAGGGTAGTCAAAAGGAATGGTGATAACAAATACAAAGGGGTTTTGGGTTAATATTAGCTGGTGAGTCAATAAAAAGGGTTGTTAGGATCAACGGGGTTCGCTAGAGGTTAATTGTAAAGGTAGGCTTTTTATTGGAGTAAGTGGGTTAAAACCTAGGTGCCTTTATCATCTCTGTATATCAAATCAATGGTGTGGTCTTGACATGTATAATTGAGGCAAGTTCTAGAATAACAGTTCATAGTTGATACACTCATAATCAATAGAGTGAGCATGAAAAAGGGATATATGCTCTAATAGGCTCAAAATCTCACAAAAATTATGGGTGTTTTGACATCAACCTTGTAAATTTCAAACTTCAAGATAATATTCAGATTCAGCTCAACAACCTAGCAAAGATTTTAATTTTGAAAAATAGACTTATAATGCTTGATTCTCTAATATTCTTCTTATTTAATCATCAATATACAATTAACTATGACTTAATTTAAAACATATTAATAAAAATAATAAATCATTAGAAATTTCATCCTAATTAGTAATATGAAAATTTTACTTAAAGACAAGACTAAATTCAGGGTTTTGAGAATAATAAAGAAAGTTAGGCCGGATTTGAGAATAATGTAGAAAGTTAGGCCTTTACTTTAAATAAATATTCACCCCCATACTTAAGATGTACATTGCCCTCAATGTACAAAGAAAGATATAAGATTTAAGGGATAAATCAAAAGAGAAGGGAAAAGAATACTCCCTGAATTTTGGATGGTGTCCCTGGAGGATGGTAGAGGTCGTGGTGTGTATGTTTAGAGGGGTCGGTCTGGATAACGATCCTGTGCTAGATGAAGAAAATGGGGAGCTCGTGAAGGATTAGCCAGGGTTTATTAAGACATAATTAAAATAAACGAAATATATAACTAAAAACAAGAAAGAAAAAGGGAAGGAGACTAAGAAGGAAAATAAAAGTAAAAGAAAAGAAAAATGGACCGAAGAGTCCTTATTGTTGGATGGTTCGCAAGGTGGGTGTGATTCCTAGGGCTGCTGTGGTGGTGGTGGTGGCGAAAGTGGCATGATTCCCAAGCAGCCTAGCGAACTTGACACTAAGAAACTAAAATAAATTAAACTAAACTAAGCATAAGATTGTCAAAGGGAAGGAAATTGAAGCAAAAGAGAAAAGAAACATAAAAACTAATTGGTCTCAAAGACCCTTGGCTTGGTGTTTGGATGAAGCGGCCGGCATAAACTTATGTGTAGGGTCTCTTTTGGGGAGACTATGCTTGCCTTCTTCCGCTTCTTCAGCATAGTTCTGGTGTTGCTCAAGAGTCTGGACCCCTTCTCTAAGGAAAGAAAGAAAAAAGAAGGAAGAAAGAAGATGGGGAGAAGGGGAAGGGCTATGAGGTTTAAATAGGATCTCAAATCTGGCACGTTCCCACGCCCGTGGACCGAGGGCGTGTCGATGCACACGGCGGCCTCGCACGGCCATGGTGAGGCTCCGTTCGTTTCTCCCACGCTCGTTAGCCATGGGCGTGTTGAGTCACACAGTCGCTTCGCATGGCCGTGTGTATAGGCGTGTTGAATCTCTATGGCCGTTTTTCAGCCAGCCACGCCCGTAGGTCACGAGTCAATATGTTGGCACGGGCGTGTTCTACCCGTGCTTGGTAAGTCAGTAGCTTCACATGGTCATGAGGCACGGCCGTGCCACTTTGTCGGAGCCCGTGGGGGAGTGGTTGGATCCGTGGTGTCGGAAATTAAGTGGAATTTGATTCGTACGGCCTTTGCTATGTCACTACTGGGATCCTGGTGGTCCACACCGCCCTGTGTAAGACCGTGTGGACTGCAATTATGCACTTTTGTGTTAGTGTAAAACTAAATTTTCAGAAAAGAAAGAAGGAAAGAAAAGAAACTGAAAATAAATTTGAAAGTAAATAGTGTTAGTGCTCGGGTTGCCTCCCGAGAAGCGCTCGTTTATAGTCTTAAGCTAGACTTTACCTGTTATTCGCACAATCATGGTGGTTTGAGGAGGTGGAAATCCTTTCTCATGCGACCAATTCGGTTATGGATATAAAGTTTACGTCAAGTAGTGTTTACCTTAAAGGTGCTGATTTTAGGACTAGTTATCTCGACTGTTCCATCTGGGGAGATTTTGAGTACCTGATCTCGTAGTTTAAGCTGGGTTGTCCTATCATTAAGTGCGTCGTAGAGTTGCCTCATTTTTGCTTCGTGTGTTTTTAGTTTCTCTTTGAGGTGTGTCTTCTATTCGTCTAGTTCATCGATCCACAGCCTTCGTTCCCCATAAATTTCTTCTTTATCGCCACGAGGTCTAGGATCTGGCATCTACGAAAGAGCTTCAAGAAACGGAAAGTTAATATGAAATTTCTTTGAAAGTTTAAGAGACTTACCGAATTGTTACTCTGTGTGGTCTTTCTTTATCGCATTGGGGTATGGCGCACGAGCTTGGTACTCTGTAATTACCGGGTTTGGTAAATCCTGGCTTACCTCAACCTTACCTCCACTCACCACAGGCTCTTGCCTTGGGTCAGATTCCAATAACCTTTCACTATCATTTTCGGCTTGAATTTGCTCTTTTGAGTTAGTTTCAGTGTTGCTTGGCAAGCTTTCTTATAGTTGTTCAGAGATCAGCTTCGCAAGTTGTTCAACTGACTTAGTGATTTCCCCAACTGACTTAGTAAGTTCCCCGATTTGGTTATTGGTCTCTTCAACCGAAGTTTGTTGACTTTTAAGTGTTTTCTCAGTGTCTTGGAGACGGGTATCTGTGGCTACCATGAATTGTGTCAGCATCTCTTCAATGTTCGACTCCTCTTACTGTTGGTGAGGTGGTTGTTGAAAATCTGAAGGAAGTTCCGGTATTTGGCTATTTTGATCATCCCACGAGAAATTGGGATGGTACCTCCAACCTGCATTATAAGTGTTACCATAAAAATTATTTTGAAGTCTAGGATAGTTACCCATATAGTGGACTTGTTCGTTCTCCATGCCATATCCGTAGGGTGGGTACTCAGGATTCACCACGCCTCCACTTGGTTCATACTGCATAACTGGATGTACTAGGTCGAGGTTGTAGATATCGGCTGCTTTTGTTGGCTCTGTCCTCATGAATTGCCACTGATAATTATTCAGTGCCATCTCTAAAATTATTTGCCAAAAATAAAAAAAAAATTAACAAAGTAAAAAAAATAATAATGAAAAATAAAAAATAACAATGAAAATAAATTGCAATAATAATAATGATAAAAAAATGGCTAAAGTAATAAAAATAGAGCTTTCTTAATATTTTAGTTCCCCGGCAAAGGCGCCAAAAACTTGATCGTATGTATGTCGAGTTTTAAAATTTATAAAGAGAATGATCAAACCTGGAAACTTACTTTGACAACGATTGAAGGCAAGTGAACCTATCGATCAGTAGTATAGCTTAGGCAAGACCGGATTATCGAACCCAAAGGAACTAAAAGTACTAATACTAACTTTCTTTTTATTATTTAGCCTAAAATAAGTGAAGTTGTTTTAATATAATCTAAACTATTTACTAAGCCAAAGACACAAAGACAAAAAGGATGAATTGGGAAAATAACTTTAAGAAAAACTCAGTTGATTAAGACGATACCCTAAAAGAGAATCCACCTAGACTTCACTTGTTATTTAACCCTGAACCATACGATTTATTTGCTTAGTTTGATCCGTAAGACTCCCTAACGTATATTAAAGGCAGATAACGTCTAACCCTAGGTTAATTAACGGAAATCTCTTTCTCGAATAATAACCCCCTAGAATAGCAGTAAATCGATCTATGGACTCCTATATTAGGTTTCACCCTAATCCGGCAAAATCTCGTCACCCTATCTCTAGGCGTACGATCAACTCTGCTTAATTATGCTAGATCTACTCTTAAGCAGGGTATATTCCTCCTCCACCTAAGCATATCAAATTTGGATTTAGCTTGCATAATTAAGAACAAACTAAGTATTTATCATATAATTTAGAAAATAATACCAAGATTCATCTAGGTTTCAGCCCCTTCAGGTATCTGAAGGATTTAGTTCATAACAAATAAAGAAAACATCTCAAGAGAAAAGATAAAACAAAACATAAGAAATCCCTAAAACTCCCTGAAGGAATTGAAGGAGAAATCCGCCGCCTTGAGTAGAATTCTGGCTTCTTGGGATGGATCAACTGGCTATCTTCGAGTGATTCCCACAAATCTGACCTTCTCGGCTTGGCTCTTTGGCCTAGCTAACCGCCCCCTTCAAGGATGAACTTTAGGGGATATATATAGGCTCTTGGAATGTGTTTCTTTGCCCCAAAGTATCCAAATCCGAATGAAATTGTTCATTGCCACGACAGGGACACAGCCATGTCACACGCCCGTGTGACTAGTCTTTGGGCCGTGTTCGGATTTCTTTAATGAGGCACGGCCGTGTAAATTAGGGGTCAAGCCGTGTTCTAGATGATCAACAAGGCACAGCCATGTGGGCTTAAGTCCAGGCCGTGTCGATTTCCACCTTGGCCCAATTTGCTCTGTTTTGGGCCCGTTTCTCGTTCTTTTTATCCTCGGGTGTTTTTTGAGTATAAGACATGAAAAGAAAGGATTAAGAGCACCTTTTTATATAAACCGAGGCTTAAATCATCCAAAAGCATACTAAATGTGGGATTAAAATATGTTACTATTACGATTTATCAACCCCCCACTTGGTCTAGGCATTTCCACACGGCCAAAGCACACGACCGTGTGGTCCAAGGTCACCAATTTTAGTTCTATGTATGTTTTTTTATCTAAAAATGTGTCTATATGTTCCGACCCTTGGCTAGGCTTTAGTGAGGGTAGTTAAGAATCTGATCCAGGCTTCGACTTATGTGTTATTTGTGACTGTTGTGTGAGATGTCTAATCCTAAACTCGGTTAGCTGGGTGTGTGTGTAGATCTATTTCTGTCTGACTATCTGTTGATGTGTTCATTGTTTTCGTGAGGTTGTAAGCATACATACACTTGTATAAAGGAATTTTGGGGATGGTTGTGAAGACTGATTCTGGTTTGATCTGGCAATTTATTGCAACATATTCATACAGCGGTTTATCACACTGTACCACACATACATCAGCTTTGCTGCGTACCATTATCTGATTTGGCAGTTAAAACTGTAACATGTCTGTACAGCGATTTACCGCATTGTACTGTATTTCGTATACGCCAACCCTGCTGCATATTAATATCTAAATGGCTTAGTCCACGTACATGGTGTGTAGGGTTGGATGGGCCTTTCGAGGTCCTGTGTGGTGTGTTTGGTTGCATGAGCTTAAACAGCTCTTTTGGGGTATGGTCGGAGAGGTATTTTGGCTGGATGGGTAGGTTTTTATTATCTGGCTTCATTCATACGCATATGTTTGAGTGTTCTGAGTGTAAGATTATCTGGCTATTTTCTATTTGACTGAATAACACTTGTTGCTGAGTGTTTGTGTCTAACTTGGTGTGTTTGAGTTGGTTCGTTCTGTTGCGACGTTGATTCCAACTTTACTTTCTGACTTTTTGTTTATAAGTAAGTTTGTTTTGCTATTGAATCGAGTTCTGTAATTCTGTTATTAGTCCCGTATCAAACTCACACTGAGCTCGTGTAGCTCACCCCCTTAGTGTTTCCCCTTTCAGGTACAATTCTGTTTCCTGTAGCTTAGACTCGGCATACCAAAGGTCTCGGAAGCATCACGTTTTTTTAAACTGGTTAATAAAGTGTTTTCTGTAAATTTGAGTTTTTTGTGTAATCGGTTTTGGACTATAAGTTCTGTTTTAAATACTATGGTATGGAATTTTGTGTTAACTGCAAGTAGACGTTATTTGGTTTGAACAACTGTATTTTGGAATATCGAGATTTGTTAACTGAAAATTTTTATGTAACCAAAATATTGTTTGTTTTTTCAAGTGTTGAACAAAAATTTTCCTACAATCATGTAACGCCCCAAAAATCTCTTATATATTTATTTTCGTATGTTTGTGACAATAATACATGTCTACTACATTGGTTAAGTATTCTGGGTGTGTGTGAGAAGTCCCAAGTTCAAGCCCTACCTTTGGCAATTTTTTTTGTTTTAATTGAATAAACCCCTATCTCTAGTCAGTAGGCTTACAAATAAATATTGGTAAAATATATTAGAATGGGCCTGTTGGTCTGGTGGTTAAGTGGAGAGCAAAGGAGCAGGAGGTCTACGAGTCGTTGCTCAAACATGGAATTTATTTTTATTGCTTGTGTGTGGGTGTTGTAGTTTGACTGAAATTCTGAAGGGTTTGAGTGGGGTTTGAATTCGGTGGTTGAGGGGATTGTGTTGGAGTGATTTGGGGAAAAAAAAATATAGGTGGAAGAGGTTGGATAGAACCGAAACTGGTAGTGGCAAATTCGGCTACCTTTCCTCATTCTTCCAGTTTTCTGATAGTTTTCCCTTCTCTGCTTTTGGTTCTCTCTGTCGATTTTCCCCCTTGGCTTCGTTTCTCCTCTCTTTTGGTTTTTGTTGGTAAATCCTAGTTCTTTGTACCAATTACTCCTATTTGAATTTTCTACTGATTGTTTTCCCCTCCGATCTCCCCTTTGTTGCTGCCGAAATTCCTTTGGTTCTTACTAAAGTTTTGTACGTTCTTCTTACTCTCTTTTCCCTAGCCAAATTATATTTATTTTTCTTCCCAAACTTTGACTTCTTCTTTTCTCTTCTAGGACACCCCCTTCCTGAAGTGTTGTCGAGGTATTGTGTTGTTTAGTGGGTGCCGAATTATTCCTCTTTGTTCTTTATCTTTTCCCCTATCGAAATTATCTCTCCATCCCGCGACAATAGTGTTTATTTCTTCTACCTTTGACGATTTTGTGTGTGTGGTTTCGGTAAGCAAGTTCCTGGTTTTTAGCAAATCGTTGTCATTAGGGTTCTAGTTAATATTCCTTTATCTTTTTGGGCAGTAGCGGATTTTGAAGAAAGAGACCAGACACGAGTGGAACCTTAGTCGATCATTCGAGAGTCGTGGGTAAGTTTGGAGGTTGCGTATTATAATGAGTTATTCGTTTCAATTCGGTTTGAATGCGTTTCAAGGAATTAATCTGGTGTTTATCGATCAATTGATAGGTATTAGAGTGCTCTGGTGTACAAACGCATCGAAAATGGTTCAGGTGTGTACACATAACTCCAAAATTAGAATTTGGCAAAAAGTCAAAACAGGTGATTGTCGGCACCACACGGGCGTGCGGTCGCTCGTGTGGTAGGCCGTGTGACCGAACACGGGAGTGTGATCGACGAGGCTGGCCATGTGCGATTCATGGGCCGGGCCGAATTGGGCCATGTGGGCCACACGGGTAAACTACACGTCCGTGTGGAATATTTTGGGCCAGGCCGTACGGAACCATTTTGGGCTGTGTGGACCACACGGGCCGACAACATGGGCATGTGGGCCCATTTTTCACTGTTTTGATGTTAAGGTTGCACGGGTCACCTGAGACGACTGTGAACTTAATGTAGGGTCGGTAAGCTTCCCTAGACCCCTAATTGACTGAAATGACTATATGACTGATAGGAACAAGGATGATGATGTTCCACTGATTTGATACTGTATGCCCTAATTACATGCATGATATTATGTTATAGCATATCATATTTGTATACCGCATTGTATTGGGTTGGGGGTTTATTTTGATTGGAGGAAGTGCACTGTAAGGCCTCGAGCCTAATTTACTGGCAGCTCAGCTGTAAACTACTATCTAGTGCCGCATTCAGTACTTTTTGGAGTGTAGGGATGGGTGGGTTGATTATATCCCCACATAGAGTGAGGGTTGGATGGAGATAGAGTATAGAGGCTAGCTGGGTTGGACCTGTATACTGTATAATTTTTTACTGTACATATTATTGTTACTGTAATGGGCCAAGGCCCAAACACATGATTGTTTCTATGCTGAGATGGGCTAAAGCCCAAACTGATATTGTCACTGATACTGAAAAGGGCTTAGGCCCAGACTGTGAATGCTTTCTGTCTGTTTGCTTTATATGGGACACACTGAGTTTTTGTAAACTCACCCTTCTGATTTGACTGTACAAGTAATCCCCAGACATAGGCAGACCGGTGCAATGGAGGACTCAGCGGTGGCCACGTGACCTATTTAATTTGACTTAGTACTTAATTACAATTTTGATTTTAGTTTGGGGGTATTTTACTGTAATAATGGTCTCTTTGGATTTTTACTTTTAAATTGGGGTTTTTGATGTTTTGATTTACAACTGCTAGTAGTAGGGATAATCGAGTTTTCAAAACGAATCAAACATTTCAACAAAATATGCACAAATATGCAAACTGTTTTAAAAAGCTTTTGCAATAAGTGACGTTTTGAAAGTTAATAACATTTTCAAAGAGAATAACTTTTGGATTTGAATCACGTTTGACGAAAGAAGGTTTTTGATAACAACTCACTTTTCAAAAAACACTACCATGTGACACCGCCAGATTCGGTCATAACATCTAGGCCGGGTTTGGGGTGTTACATTTAGCGGTATCAGAGCTAGGTTGTAAAACTCGATTGTGGATTTGGGTTTTAAGATTCGATTCTCTAAGAACTAATTTTTAAATGATGTGAAACGTTTTTACTAAATGTGTGGCACATCGAGTCACCGGCGCCGATCCTGTAAGTCCTCTAAATTGTTACTTGTTTAAAACTGAAAAATGTATATACTAAGACTACTATAGATAGACTGCACTGAAAACACTCAAGTTAGTGTATACTAATACTATAGTAAAACCGATAGACACTGATAGACAATGCGTTGTACGAAAATAAACTTTACACTTCTGATATTGATTTCATAAAATACCCGTTAATAAACACTGGAATTGTAAACTGACGCATAAAACTGTTAATACAGATGAACGCGCTTAGACAATGAGCACGAGAGGTACTTGCGGCCGAGGAACAGGAGGCTGTGGTAGGGGCCGTAGAGGTACTCAAGCTGGGTCCTCGTCATCTGGACACATACCTAATTTGGAAACTAGTGAGATGCCGGCTTCACCAGTGACTAAGAGTGGATCTGGGTCTTATGATCGTGCGGCTGGGGACGACGCACTATCCCAAGCCATGTTATGGATTTTGGAGAGGGTCGTTGGGCCCAATACTGAAGCTGGAGGTCGAGGGTCGATTATGGAACGACTCCGGTCCAATGGAGCTGAGATTTTTAGGGGTATTGCTGGAGTTGCCCCTAATGTGGCTGAGTACTGGATAGAGGCCGTAGAAAGAATTATGGATGACCTGGATTGCACCCCCGAGCAAAAATTAAAGGGTGTTATATCATTGCTACGAGATGAGGCATATCAGTGGTGGCTCACTGTTAAGGAGGGCTTTCAGCCCAACCGACTGACCTAGGAGTTCTTTAAGACTGCCTTCCAGGGGAAATATCTGAAGGCCAGTTACGTGGATGCCCATAGGAAAGAGTTCCTAAATTTGACCCAAGGTGACAGATCAGTGGCCGAGTTTGAGGCTGAATTTCTACGACTAAGCCACTATGCGCGTGGTATGGTGGCAACTGAGTATGAGAGATGTGTTCACTTCGAGGATGGTCTCAAGGATAATTTGAGGGTACTAATAGCTTCATAGAGGGAGCGAGACTTTGCCGCACTAGTCGATAAGGTGAAGACTACCGAGAAAGTGAAGCATACTGAGCGCCAGAACAGATAGAGAGGTAGGAATAAGAGGGATTCGGAGCCCTCGAGTTCTATTCAGAGGCCTAAGAAAAAGGCCAGAGTTGATGGGCTGACCAAAGTTGGGGCTCCTATTATTGCTACTGGACAGCCTCCGTGTACTAATTGTGGTAGACACCATCAGGGCGAGTGTTGGAAAAGATCTGGGGCTTGTTTGAGGTGCGGTTCATTAGAACACCGTATTAGAGGTTCCCCGCTGAGGTCCGATCAGATGCAAGCTTCTGGCATGGGTACTGCACCACCGAGAGTAGTTCAGCAGCCACCGAGAGGCCGTGGTCAAGCCAGGGGTGGTAACGGTCTGGGTCGTGGTCAGAGAGCACTGGGTAGAGGTGCTATTCACACTGAGGCGAGGCAGCCAGCTCTAGTTTATGTTGCTCTTCGTCGAGAGGATGTACCTTATACTGCATGGATAGATATAGGATCCACTCACTCCTATACAGCTTGTAGTGTGACTGAAAACTTGGGCATCTTGGTTGAGAGCACTACGAGTAAGGTGACTATATTGAGTCCGCTGGGGCAATCGGTAAGGGTGAATAAGTTGTTTAGAAACATCCCTTTAGAGGTTCAAGGGGCTATCTTTTCTGGCTGATCTGATGGAACTGCCTTTTGGAGAATTTGATCTGATACTGAAAATGGACTGGTTGGTCAAGCACCGAGTGAGCTTAGATTGTGCCACAAAAAGGGTTGTACTAAGGAGGACAGCGAGGTAGTCGTAATTAGGGAGCGTCAAAACTACTTATCGAATGTGACTTCTGCATTGAGGGCCGAGAAATTGGTTCGTAAGGGATGTGGGGCGTATTTGGCCTACATCAGTGTTTCAGATTCTAAGGATTCTTCGGTTAAGGATATTAGGACGGTTAAGGACTTTTCGGACGTTTTTCCTAAAGAGCTACCTGGGTTACCTCTGAATCGTGAAGTAGAGTTTGGGCTTGAGCTCCTTCCTGGTACAGCTCCGGTGTTCATCGCCCCGTTATAGAATGGAACCAAAAGAGCTTGTAGAGCTTAAGACCCAGATTTAAAAGCTACTGGATCGTGGGTTCATCCGCCCTAGTATGTCTTCGTGGGGAGTACCGATTCTGTTTGTGAAAAAGAATGATGGATCCATGCATATGTATATCGACTACCGTCAATTGAACAAGCTGACCATCAAGAATAAGTACCTTCTACCGAGGATAGATAATCTACTCGACCAGTTTCGAGGGGCTTTGATTTTCTCTAAGATTAATCTACAATCAAGGTATCACCAGTTGAGAGTTAAAGAGGCTGACGTGCATAAGACGACATTTAGGACTCACTATGGCCATTACAAGTTCCTAGTGATGCCATGTGGACGGGCGAATGCACCAGCAGCTTTTACGGATCAAATGAACCGAGTGTTCTAGCCCTATCTGGATCGGTTCGTGGTGGTATTTATTGATGACATACTGATCTATTCGAAGACTAAGGATGAGTACGATGAACACCTCATAATGGTTCTACAGATTCTGCGAGAGAAACAACTGTACGCCAAGTTCAGTAAATGTGAGTTCTGGTTACATGAAATAACGTTTCTGAGACATGTGGTTTCTGCTGAGAGGATTAGAGTCGATCATTGAAAGATTGAGGCTGTCTTGGATTGGAAGCAACCTAAGATTGTGTCTGATATCCATAGTTTTCTAGGACTAGCAGGGTATTATCGACGATTTTTAGAGGGCTTTTCACTGATCGCCACACCCTTGACTAAGCTGCTACGTAAGGGTGTGTCATTTAACTGGATTGATGTGCAGCAAGAGAGCTTTGAGAAGCTCAAGACTGTACTGACGGAGACCCCTTTTTCTGATATAGCCAGAGTTTGGAAAAGATTTTACTGTCTACAGTGATGCATCACATGTTGATATGAGGTGTGTGTTGATGCAAGAGGGTAAGATGGTAACATATACGTCTCGTCAGCTTAAGACTCATGAGGTGAATTATCCGACGCATGAATTGGAATTGGCCACGGTGGTATTTGCACTGAAAATCTGGAGGCATTACCTGTATGGTGAGAAGTGTATCATTTACATTGATCACAAGATCCTCAAGTATCTCCTCACTTAGAAGGAGCTGAATCTTAGGCAACATAGATGGATTGAGCTGCTTAAGGACTACGACTGTACGATCGAGTACCACCCTGGTAAGGCTAATGCGATGGCCGATACATAAAGCCGTAGGGCTATGACTGATCTGAGGGCGATGTTGGCTTTCTCAGTTTATTTGATGATGGTAGTCTGTTGGTCGAACTTCAAGATAAACCGACGTAGATAGAGCATATTAAGGGTAAACAATTGGAGGACCAATCTTTGGGTCTTCACTTTTGACAGATTGAGAGTAGGAATACTGTGGATTTGGGGCTGAATAGTGAAGAGGTACTCTGTTTTTGTGGGAGAATCTGTGTATCGAATGATACCGAGTTAAGGCAGTCTATACTGCGAGAGGCGCATAGTAGCCCTTATGCTATGCATCCAGGCAAAAATAAGATGTATCGAGATGTTTGCGAGTTATATTAGTGGCCAGGTCTTAAGCGTGAGGTTACAGAATTTGTGGGTAAATGTCTGACATGTCAGCAGGTTAAGGCAAAGCATCAGTTACCTTCGGCGTTGCTTCAGCCAGTTAGATTCCACTTTGGAAGTGGGAGCAAGTGACTATGGACTTCGTTACTGGGTTACCCCTCACACCCACTAAGAAGGTTTCAGTATGGGTCACCGTGGATTGATTGACCAAGTCTGCCCATTTCATACCAGTTCGTGCTAACTACTCTCTACAGAAGTTGGCTAAGCTGCATGTGTCTGAGATAGTGAGGCTGCATGGGGTACCGGTTTCGATAATATCTGATAAGGATCCTCGTTTCACATCTCAGTTCTAAAAAAAAAGCTACATGAAGCTCTGGGTACAAGATTGGACTTCAGTATTGCATTCCATCCTCAGATTGACGGTCAGTCAGAGAGGGTGATTCAGATAATAGATGATATGTTGAGAAGTTGCGTGATTGACTTCTGAGGCAGTTGAGAGGATTACCTGCCCCTAGCAGAGTTTTCTTATAACAACAGCTATCAGTCTAGCATCCAAATGGCACCGGACGAGGCATTATATGGTCGAAGGCCTTCATGTTGGACTAAGTTGGGTGGGCAGCGTGTTCTGGGCCCTGAACTGGTTTTTGATAACGAGGATAAAGTTAGACTGATTCGAGACTCACTAAAAGCGACAACTGATAGGTAGAAGTCCTACGCAGACCTGAAGCGACATGAAATTGAGTATTCTGTGGGAGACTTTGTTTTCCTTAAGGTCTCGCCATGGAAGAAGGTACTGATATTTGGTCGTAAGGGCAAGTTGAGCCCTAGATTCATTGGGCCTTATCATATTTTGAAGCATGTAGGACCAGTTGCCTACCAGTTGGAGTTACATCCAAAGCTAGATAGAATTCATGATGTATTCCACGTCTCAATGTTGAGGCGATACCGCTCTGATCCCACGATATTGTTCCGGTTGAAGAGATCGAGGTTAGGCCAGATCTGACCTTTGAGGAGGAACAAGTCTAGATATTGGATCGCGATGTAAAGGTTCTAAAAAGAAAGTCCATCCCCTTGGTTAAAGTTCTTTGGCGTAATCATAGTTTGAAGAGGGCCACATGGGAGCCTAAGGATGCGATGCGATAGCGGTATCCTCATCTGTTCTGATTAGGTAAAATTTCGAGGCTGAAATTTTCTTTTAGGGGGTAGAGTTGTAGCTCCCCAAAAATCTCATATATTTATTTTTGTATGTTTGTGACATAAATACATGTCTACTACAGTGGTTAAGTATTCTGGGTGTGTGTGAGAAGTCCCAAGTTCAAGCCTGATAAACCATAATTTACACATATTTTAACCCCATGCTTGGCTTAATTTTGGATGATTTTTCCATTTAATTTGATGAATTTGATGCTGCTAATCTCCTAATTTCATGTTTTATACTTAGGAGAGATTAGAGAGTCGAAAAGAACGAGAAACAGGCCAAAAGGGGACAAAATGGGCCTACATCAGAAATCACACGGCCTAGACTATCGACCACGGGCATATCACACGGCCGTGTATGGCGAGCAGAATCGACCACAGCCGAAGGAGCCCACCACGGGCGTGTCCCTGCCGAAACTAGGATGAATTCTATTCGGAATAGGATACTTGTGGACCAAGTAAGGCATCTCAAAGCCTATATAAACACCCAAGGTGGCGACCTAAAAGGTGACGTGGAGTGGACGTCAAGTAGAAGGCAGAAAATACTCCAAGACAGCCGTCGGGAATAACTTAGGAGAAGGATCTCCATCAAGACTGAAGATCTCCCATCAAGTTCTTTAGAAGTTTTTGGGTTTTCATATGTTTTGTTGTTTTCCCTATTTTAAGATGTTTCCCTCTATTAGTATGAACTAAATCCCTTAAATACCTAAGGGGATGAAACCTAAGACGAAGCTTATTATTGTTTGATTTATAAGATAAATACTTGTTCTTATTCTTAATTGTGAGTTCTTATTCTTATTTTGATAATTCAGGTTATTGATTCAAAGTCGAATGTGCTTATTCAGTGGAGCAAAAGTCCCTGTTTAAGAGAAGATCAACACAATTAAGCAGAGTTGATTGCAACCCTAGAAATAGGGCGACAAAAAACTTCCAGATTAGAGTCAAATCTAATAAGGGGATCCATACATCGAGTTAATGTGACAATAGGGGTTTTAATTAGAAAGAGATTTCAATTAATCAATCTAGAGTCAGTTGTTTTTAGTCTTGAAAGAGATATTAACATAAATCAGGGATTTTTACGGATTACGTCAAGTGAATAAATTATATGAATCAAAAGTAATAAGTGAAGTCTAGGTGGATTCTTCCTTAGGTATTGCCTATCTCATATAAGTTATCTAAAAGTATTTTCCAAATTCACTCTCTGTCACGTTCATAATTATTTAGTTAGTAAAATTAGTTAGCTAAATTTAGATTAAAAATAAATCCCCTTAATTACTAAGCTAGATAATAAAAAGATAGCTATTACTAGTAATTTTAGTCCTTGAGGATACAATATTCCAGACTCATCACAACTATACTACTGTTCGATAGGTGCGCTTGTCTTTGTCGAAATAATAGTTAGTTTCGAGACCATCAAGTTTTTTGCGCCATTGCTGGAGACTAAGATATTAGGAACACTAAATTTTTATTACTTTATCCATTTTATTTATTTGCAATTTATTTTTTATTTTATTTTAACTTTGCCAATTTTTCTTTTATTTGCTTCTGGCAGGTAATTTTAGTTTATGACTAGAAGAAACCTGTCAAGACGCTTGATTTTTGATAGTGAGATTGAAAGCACAGCTCGCAGAAACCGAAGAGAGATAAGGCTAAGCCTACAATACATAGAAAAAGAGCAAGAAGACGAAATCAATACTACCGAAGAGATGGCTGATAATAATCCGCTACATCCTGTGGTTGCCGCAAACCCGGTGAATCAAAATCCTGCTCCTCATACTATGTATGATTATGCTAAACCTAATTTAACATGAACTGAATCAAGTATTGTTAGGCTTGCTGTTGCTGCAAATAATTTTGAACTGAAACCTAACACTATTCAGATGATTCAGCAATTTGTTCAGTTTGATGATTTGCAGGATGAGGATCCAAACAATCACTTGGCAAATTTTCTTGAGTTTTGCGACACTTTCAAGATTAATGGTGTTTCTGTTGATACCATTCGCCTTCGGTTGTTTCCCTTTTCGTTGAGGAACAAAGCTAAACAGTGGTTGAACTCGTTACCATGAGGATCAATCACTACATGGGAACAAATGACCGAAAAATTTTTGTTAAAATATTTTTCGCCGGCTAAAATGGCTAAGTTGAGGAATGATATCTCTTCTTTTGTGCAGATGGATCTAGAGACACTTTACAATGCATGGGAGAGATACAAGGATTTACTAAAAAGGTGCCCTCACCATGGGTTACCCTTGTGGCTACAGGTTCAAACCTTTTACAATGGTGTGAACCCCTCAACTAGGCAGTTGATTGATTTAGCCGCCGGTGGAACTCCAAATAACAAGACCCCTGAAGCAGCTTATATGATACGAGCCGGCTCGGGATGAGTCGATACGTATGCGGGTTGCCCAATCGTCTACGAGGAGGAATCAAGCCTTCAAAAAAATAATCAAAAAATATGAAAGAGTTTGCGGAAGCTTTAAGTGAATAAATAGGAGAAGGTTCGATTTGATGGAAAGAAAAAAACATAGATAAAAGGATAACTTGATGGAAATGGATAAAAGAACTTAAACAAGAATCGATTCAACACTAAAGAGTGTCACCCCGGGTTCTATAATGTTTAAGGTGGAAAATGGTAATCGATGATGGAAATGGAAATACGAACTTAACTTAAGAAAGATTCAACACTATATATCAGTGTCACCCCGTTTCTTATATCGTTAAGGTGGAAAGATGGAATTCGATGATGGACCAAGACCCGTTATCTAAAAAGATAAGAACCTATGGTATAAATAAATGGATGAGAAACGACTGGCGCCACAAGCAAAGCTTGATAAGTCAGAATCGAAACTCGTACGAAGGATAGAGAGGAGATAAACTCACTCAAATGAACAACATTCATAAAAAAAAAATCATTCATAAAAATTTTGTTTCTTACATTGAAAATTCACAAGCTATTTATAAGCATAGGGGAGGCTATTTCTTTGACTGAATACATTGATAAAAGAATTAAATCCTATCAGCAAATGCTTCTTTCAATTGCCGCCCCTACATTGCACCTTGGAAGAATATTTAAAAATCTTGGAGCATGGGAGCTTGGCCGTCCCACTATTGAAGAAATGGCATATGTTATTTAATTCTCTCAATTTCAATTTGGCCTAGCCGTCCACCTCCTATCATGTCGTCCAACAAGTGTTCCACTCCATAAGATTCCAACGTCCATGCACTTGTTCATGCATCCAACTTTTTAAATAATTTAATCAAGGTTCCACTAAACACCATTCATGCACATGGATAAATTAAACATTTGTGCTTTCTTTCATGCTTCATCTTGTGCCGTCCCATACTTTAGTCTTGCATGTGCTGTTCAATTCTAGCAATGTAAAATTCATTCATTCATGCTTCCTTTAAGCTTGTGCCGTCCCATGCCTTGAAGAATAGAATAATTTCATGAAGGCATTTGTCTTGTTCTCGTTGTGCCGTCCCATGCTAGGAAATTAAGATTCATGAAGCTTGAAAACTTTGTTCACCATGTGTTTTGTGCCGTCCATGCTTGGAGAATAAAATAATCTTATACAAGCATAAGCCTTGTTTAAATATTTGGTCAAGGGAAGTAAGGGCTTCACGTGGGAACCATAGATGGTTGTCTTGAATTTGTGCCATCCCATTAAATATTCAGCCAAAAAGGATGTCAATGGCTTAAAATTAATTGCTTATTTCAGCTCCATAAGCTTGTGTCTTCCGCATGCTAATTTGGTTGACCTTGGAGACGCCATAATCACATGCCTGCATCAAAGGAATACAACCCATTGATTATATCTTAGGACAAAATAAGGCTGGACACTTTGCTTATTAAATTTAGCAACCCTTTTGTTAATTGGGTACATTAAAACTTTAAAACTAGACCAACTTAAAATTTAATTAAAAACATGCAAACAAATTAATTAAAGCTTGGACAAATTAATTTAGTCACTAATTTAAATTATTAGGCCGCATTAATTTGCGGTAAGAAATAATTAATTTGAGGATGCAATTTATTTAAAACATTAAATTTAAGACCATCAACTCAATGAGCTGGAGTGAGCTCGAATGAGTTCAAATTAAACTCGAGTGAACTAATCTGGCTCGATTTAGAAGTGCACCAAAGTGCATATCAGCTTTACGACACTTGGGGCATTGAATTCGAGCTCCATAAATTTGAAAATTGTTGGTGCCCCGGGCGTGCTCATATCATCCCCTCCCTCTTCAAGACGATTCGTCCTCGAATCGACCCGTTACTTGTCTGAACAAAACTCCTTGTCATCTTTCCTCGATCAAACGGGACGAATAATAATTGCAATACCTAAACAGAAAATTCAATAATTAGCAAGAAATGTTTTAAACATACTTGCAACCCGAATAAAAACAACACCAAACAAATAAATCGCATGCGGACAGGTATAAGCACTTTATCATACAAAAGGATCAAAGCCTTGTCAAAATTTTGGAACAAAAGCGGGTAAGCTTTAATGCATGCATACAATCTAATTGGATTCCACAAGTCAAAATAAACATGCGAATAACACATCAAGTGATAGATATAGTCGTCACACGCAAGTAATGAAGAAAACGCACATGGCACTCGAAATTGAACATTCAAACCTGGCTTTGTACTCACACATGAATAAAAATTATCAAACACAAAATTCTTTTTGTCTTCTTTTAAAACAAATAGACCATCAATAAACAAAATAGGGCATTCAAATAATTCATGATCTAAATGCTTTACAAAATGGCAATCATCATTATGAGCTCTTTCAACATCTGATATGAACAAAATTGTTTCAACAAATGCTTCATGACACTTTATCGAAAATAATTATCTTTTTGTCAAGAACCAAAACAGATAGTCCATTATCCAACAATATAGAACAATGAAGAACATCATGTTTTAAATATTTTACAAGAATGGATTCAGCAACGTGATTCTTGTCAACATCCGAAGAAAACAAAATGGGTTCATAGGTTTCAAGTGTCTTACCTTTGGGTGTTGAAAGAAAGAAATCGACCTTACCTTTACGCGCGGTATGAAAAAAGTCATTCTTACCTTGCTTGTCTTCACAAGCTAAAAATCGAAGATCGAATTTACCTTGCTTGACCAATACGATCCTTCTTTCCTCGGGCATGTAATGTAGCTTCTCGTTCAATTCAACCATTTTCAAATGGAAAGTGAATTTCAAATACAACCATAAAAATTTTTTAAGGAACGAATAAAATTTGAAGACAAATTAAACAAAACTCGTTACCTTATCCAAGACCCAATTTCTAAATTGATTGAAATTTTTCAAGCACAATTGGGATTGGTTGATTTTCCAACAAGATATACCAGATGACACAAAACATATTCCCGGTTTAAAAACATGATTTTGATTATTAAATCCAAGATGTGACAACGGTTTAGAAAAATCAAACATGTTAAACCAATAGGAATTGTACCAACTCAAAATCGAACGATCAAAATTCTTGACAAGTTTCAAAACTGATTTACAAAAGCTCAAAGATTTCATATTAGACAATGACCAAATCTCGTAATATCCACAATCAAACAAATTGAGATTAAAAGAAAAATCATCGTCGTACCTGAACGAGTCTTGTATTAGCTGGACACACATTACTCCATCTTCATACTTTGCATCACAAGGATTTTTATTAGACAAACTCGACTTAACATCATTTAAAACATCACAATGAATGTTATTAGACAAACTTGCCTTACCATCATTTAGAACATCACCAACAATCGAGGGATGGCAAATGACAGTATTATCCATATTGTCACATTCATTGAAAAAATTTGGTGGAGTCGAAATTGTTTCAAAACACTTACCTTCCTTACCTTTCGACTCGGGAGGTTCAACTTCACCTTCAACTTTACCTCTTTCAATCAAAGAAAAACGTCGCTCTTCCAGGAGGTATTGAAGTTGTTGGTTCTTGTGCGATATGTCAGGAACCTGAAATGAAGAAGCAGAAGAAGAACAAACTTCAAATGAGTTAGTTAAATCAACACTCACTTCTAATTGTTCATCTTGTTTTCTCGTTTCTTTTTCACACACTTTTTCGTTTTCTCTCTTTTTTTCTTGTTCTTTTTCAATCTCTTTTTCTTTTCTCTTATTTTCATTTTCCTTTTTCTCGAGTTCGTTCCATATTTGCTCGTTTTCTCTCATGATCTTTTCTTCCCTTTCTTTTCTTTTTTGTTCTTTTTCTCTCATCTTTACATTACTACATGAAGAGGATACAAAAGAATCAAAATGAGTAAAATTTTGTTTAAGAGAAGGGAAAGCGTTCTCATAGGTATCTTGATAAGTTCTTCGAGAACGTTTCTCCAATAGAGACTTCGTTGAAGCAAAAGAGGGATAACTTGTTCCTTCTCATTCGTCGCCTCAAAAGGATTCGAACTCATATCTTTCTTCTCTCCGTCTCGAAGATCGCATTGAGTAAGAGTCCTGGTAATAATCTATGCTAGAATAGTCCTTGGTTGGGTATTGCCGTGCTGATCTTAACTCCGTCCTTTGTGTTGAAGAAGTTCGCCCTAGATGATAGGAAGATGAGAGGTACCACTTGCGCATCACTTCTTTCATTTCAGACCATGTTAATATTGGGTACTCTCCATTTTGTTTTCGACTCTTGGTGAATTGATCCCACCAAGTCATGGCATAATCAGTGAAACTATTTTCTGCCAGCCTTACTTTCTTGCTTTCCGAATAATCGTGGTACCCAAAAACCATTTCTACTCGCATTTCCAATTCAAGGTATGCATCCGGATCAGCTCTACCTTGAAACGGTGGAATGTTTGACTTGTTATTCTTCTTGATGTCATTAAAACATC
Source organism: Gossypium australe (assembly GCA_005393395.2). Classification (NCBI taxonomy): domain Eukaryota; kingdom Viridiplantae; phylum Streptophyta; class Magnoliopsida; order Malvales; family Malvaceae; genus Gossypium; species Gossypium australe. The sequence goes on from CM016624.1 coordinate 44,580,554, forward strand.
CTTGATCTCTAAAGCCTCGGCTTCTTTGATCACGACGCCTTTCGCTTTAGTTGTATGATGGATCGAACCAATCGCCATCTACAGTACTTCTTCTTTCGAAATCTAGAGACATGCTATCGTTGATGAAAGAAATATGTTATAAAATAATAATAATGATAATAATAAATAATAAACAGAAAGAAATTTGAAATACCTTACTACAAAAACTCACAAGTCACTCACAAAAAAAAATCGCTCACACTCGTATTTTCACTCGTATAAGGCCTTTTTTTTCTTTTTTAATGAATCACTCGTGCCTTTTACCACTCAATCTCGTCTCACAAATTCGTACTTTGTTTTGAAAGACTTATTTGCGGCTTGAGGGTCGGATTCAAAATTGGTACAAGGGAAAATGATGTTATGGGGTGGAGGTCGGCTGAAGAAAATTTTCAGTACAGTGGCGTTGGGGTGAAGAAGGGTGGCTTGAAGATCGGGAAAGAAAAAACTTGCAAACTTTCAAAAAAAAAATTTCCACACACTTTTTTTAAACTCTTTTTTTTTTTACTTCCCTTTTTTTTCCTGTATTCATATATTCTTTTTTTATACGAATTTTTTATTTGAACTTTTTTTTAAACTTACGAACTAACTTCCGGATTCACGATGGTCGTCGGCAGTCCTCGTTTTGTAGCTCTGATACCAGATGATACGGGCCGGCTCAGGATGAGTCGAAACGTATGCGGGTTGCCCAAACGTCTATGAGGAGGAATCAAGCCTTCAAAAAAATAATCAGAAAATATGAAAGAGTTTGCGGAAGCTTTAAGTGAATAAATAGGAGAAGGTTCGATTTGATGGAAAGAAAAAAAATAGATAAAAGGATAACTTGATGGAAATGGATAAAAGAACTTAAACAAGAATCGATTCAACACTAAAGAGTGTCACCCCGGGTTCTATAATGTTTAAGGTGGAAAATGGTAATCGATGATGGAAATGGAAATACGAATTTAACTTAAGAAAGATTCAACACTATATATCAGTGTCACCCCGTTTCTTATATCGTTAAGGTGGAAAGATGGAATTCGATGATGGACCAAGACCCGTTATCTAAAAAGATAAGAACCTATGGTATAAATAAATGGATGAGAAACGACTGACGCAACAAGCAAAGCTTGATAAGTCGGAATCGAAACTCGTACGAAGGATAGAGAGGAGATAAACTCACTCAAATGAACAACGTTCATAAAAAAAAATCATTCATAAAAATTATGTTTCTTACATTGAAAATTCACAAGCTATTTATAAGCATAGGGGAGGCTATTGCTTTGACTGAATACATTGATAAAAGAATTAAATCCTATCAGCAAATGCTTCTTTCAATTGTGCCCCTGTAACATCCTTAAATCGGGGCCTCCGCATTTTTGAGTGTGTTGCATGGGATGGGGTGTCAGTTGTGTTTGGTTGGCATGTTTTGGGGTCTAGGCATGACCTCGGGTTAGTCTTGGGTTATGGCCAAAAATTTTGTTTTGGCACTTAAGAGTAAGGAGCTAGGGGAAATAGGGGTTAAAAGAATTTATTTGAGGTTTTAGACACAAGAAATCAATTAGAAAAGTGGCAAGGAGGCGCCACTTAAGCACAAGGGAGATGACGCCACAAGCAAGTTGGGAGTGCCTGTGTTCGAGCAGCAGGAATTGCACTCCCTGCTATTTCTTTTTGACCCCACAAGCTAAAGGAGGAGTGCTCAGGATGGACACTCGGGGATAAGGATGGAAGGAGTCAAATGAGTTTGAACTGGTGGAAGGGAGGAAATTTAGGAGTTTGAATATTTTCAAACTCATTTGAAGAGTGTTGGCCGAAATGTGGACTTTGGCAAGGGGTGCTATCGGTTTGGGGAGTCCTTGGTGTGGCCGAATGTCTATGGTGGTTTAAGGGGGGTGTTCGGCTAGCTTGGAGATTTTTTTTTCTTGCGTTTGTGCTAAAACCGAACCCCAAATATTTTTCTCTCTTTTCCTTGTTGCAATTTGAGCATTTGGCCGAACCTTGTAAGCCAATTCTTTGTGTAGCCGAAACACAAGTAGCCATCTTCCTCTTTTTTTTGGTTCTCCCAATGTTAGCCGAATTTGCTTCTTGCCGAAATCACCCTACACACTTCTTTCTCTTCTTCTTTTGATACAAGCCGAAACTACCTTTGGATCACTTCTTCTTCTTTCAACTTTGTTTAAGCCGAAATCAACAACCCCACTTCCATTTGACACCCCTCTTCTCTCTTTCAAAATCCCTTGTGCCGAAACTTCTACCACCCTCTCTTTGCCGAACCTCCTCTCTTCCATCTCATCTTTACCCTTTATCTTTAACATCTTCAAAAGCCAAATCTTAATCCCATCTTCTTCCATCTTTCTTATTGTTTTGGAAAGCCAAAATTTTGGTTATCTTCCTTTCGGTTTCATCAAGAGCTTTGGCCGAATATCCTTGGTCTTTTTCTTCTTCTCTTTTCACGAGATTTAGTTCCCATTGGCAGGTGCCGAATCTACTCTTCTTTGTGGATCATAGCCGGAACTCTTGCAAGTGAACTTCCTATTCGTTTTCTTTTCTTGATCAACGTGGGTAATGCCGAAACCCACTTCCCTTCTATCTTCTTTTCCCTTATAGATTTAAGTGTTAAAATCATGTTCATGGTCATTTAGGGGTGCCGAACATTGGTGGTTGATTAGCCGAATCTATCATTAAGGTAAGGGTGCGGCAATTCTTTTCTTCTTTCGGGATTTACGCCATGGCCGAATGGCTTTTAGTTTCTAATGATTGTGTTAAGGTCAATTTGTAGGGAGGAGTACAACCTGATTCAGTGAACTTTCGGGATTCGATTGCCGATCTAGGTAAGGGCTCTAGCGTTGGATCTATTTCTCAGTTGTTCAAAAGAGAAACGCTAACCGTTTGGGTGTATCAGTGTGTGGCCGATTTTAAGGGGGTTTCGTTGCGTAGTTTCGGGATTTGGTTGGAAACCAAATCGGCTATAGGTAAGGAGTTATCTTCATGTGTTATATTTTCGGGATTTTGTGGATAGGCCGAAGGGCTAATAGCTTAATAGTGTTGTGCTTGGCCGAAAGCAGGGGAGTGTTGTGGCGTCGTCTTGTGTGAACTTTCGGGGTTCATTGGTTGTGAGTTACGCTTAGAGCTTCGGGGTTTTGTCGACTTAGGTAAGGGATCTATTCATTTGGGTTTAATTTCTATTCAATGTTAATCTCTGTGTTAATTCGATTTAGTGACCGAAGGCGTTATGGACCCTGTTGTCAGCCGAACGTTAGGGGGGGTTGGATCTGAGACCCCAGCCCCTAAGTTCAAGAAGAGGGCAGTGTCGGCTGTTCGCGATTGGCCACCTGGGTGTGGGCCGGCATTGGAGCAAAGTAGTAGACAGATAGCGGTAGTGTCGATTAAGACAGTACCGACGTAGAGAGCATAGTCTTCCGTGTAATCAGGTGTGTAACGCTTACACACTTTATTAGTATAATATGCTTATTATGTTACCGTTATAACCATTGGTATTAGTGACTATGCCTTGTGGGCATGAGCTTGGAATCCGGGTAAGTCCCCTATTATGTGATTTTTGATATACGTCATCATGTGTTATTAAATGCTATGTTATATGTAATTTGCATGATCACTCGATACTATGACACGTATGTTATGAGCATGATGATGGGTTTGATGAGAGGAGGGGGATGATTTATTTGGACTGTCACCAGTGGTTTTGACCACAAGATGGGTTGGCCCCATCATTTGATATTTGTGACTACGGTCACCAGTGGTTTTGACCACAGTACTATTATTATTTGTGACTAAGTCCCAGTGGTTTTGACCACCAGTGGTTTTGACCACACATATGATATTTGTGACTATGGTCACCAGTGGTTTTGACCACATCTGGATATTGTGACTCGTCCCAGTGGTTTGGTACCACAGTGGGTTGGCCCCACATGATTATTACGGGATTGTCATCAGTGGTTTTGACCACGCGATGGGTTGGCCCCATCACTTGATTTGTGACTTCGGTCACCAGTGGTTTTGACCACACCGATATATTTGTGACTTCGGTCACCAGTGGTTTTGACCACCAGTGGTTTTGACCACACGGGGTAGAAAAAGGAGATCGGATGGCTAGGTTATGGGTTGCATGATTTGCATGTTTTACTGATGATCTGTGTAAGTGCTTTAACTATCGGGTTGGGGATTTATAGACTGAGTCACGATGACTCACCCCTTCCCTTATATTTTGTAGATGAGGCATAGGTCGCGGATATGGAGCCGGGGAGGACTCGAGGTGGCCATGCATCTACATTTTGGGTTTCAACCTTAAACTACACTTTCGGTTTTATTTAATTTTCTTTAAATTTGGTTTTGGGTTTTTGTAATAAGGCCGCTAAGTATTATTTTGGGTTTTATAGGTTGCTTCTATTTTGATTATATTATACATATGTGGGATATATCGATTTGTTTAAATAACCGGTAAAAGCAACGTTTTCAAAATTATATCTCTCTCGGGTTTTCAACGTTACCATCGGGTAACAAAGTTCACAAAATAATAAAGGCAACTTGGATGGTTTTTTTTCAACTTTAATTTTCAAACAACTTCAAAGGCAAATGGTTTTAAACTTTATTGTACTCATCGCACTCAGTTTTTAATAAGTATCAAATGATTTCTAAAATTGGTAATAACAAATGGACTTTCAAACATGAGTTTTCCCAAGTAGTAAGACAACTACAAAACAATCTTAAGCAACACCAAGTTTTCTAAACCTGTATATGATAAAAGAGTTTTCATGTAACTTAACCGGCAACTTGTGTTTTTAAAATGTTTTTCACTCCGTAACATACCAGATTCGGTCGTGGTGTGTTGACCGGGTTTGGGGTCTTACAGCCCCTACATTGCACCTTGGAAGAATATTTAAAAATCTTGGAGCATGGGAGCTTGGCCGTCCCACTATTGAAGAAATGGCATATGTTATTTAATTCTCTCAATTTCAATTTGGCCTAGTCGTCCACCTTCTATCATGCCGTCCAACAAGTGTTCCACTCCATAAGATTCCAACGTCCATGCACTTGTTCATGCATCCAACTTTTTAAATAATTTAATCAAGGTTCCACTAAACACCACTCATGCACATGGATAAATTAAACATTTGTGCTTTCTTTCATGCTTCATCTTGTGTCGTCCCATACTTTAGTCTTGCATGTGCTGTTCAATTCCAGCAATTTAAAATTCATTCATTCATGCTTCCTTTAAGCTTGTGCCGTCCCATGCCTTGAAGAATAGAATATTTTCATGAAGGCATTTGGCTTGTTCTCCTTGTGTCGTCCCATGCTAGGAAATTAAGATTCATGAAGTTTGAAAACTTTGTTCACCATGTGCTTTGTGCCGTCCATGCTTGGAGAATAAAATAATCTTATGCAAGCATAAGCCTTGTTTAAATATTTGGTCAAGGGAAGTAAGGGCTTCACGTGGGCAACATAGATGGTTGTCTTGAATTTGTGCCATCCCATTAAATATTCGGCCAAAAAGGATGTCAATGGCTTAAAATTAATTGCTTATTTCAGTTCCATAAGCTTGTGTCTTCCACATGCTAATTTGGTTGACCTTGGAGACGCCACAATCACATGCCTGCATCAAAGGAATACAACCCATTGATTATATCTTAGAACAAAATAAGGCTGGACACTTTGCTTATTAAATTTAGCAACCCTTTTGTTAATTGGGTACATTAAAATTTTAAAACTAGACCAACTTAAAATTTAATTAAAAACATGCAAACAAATTAATTAAAGCTTGGACAAATTAATTTAGTCACTAATTTAAATTATTAGGCCGCATTAATTTGTGGTAAGAAATAACTAATTTGAGGATGCAATTTATTTAAAACATTAAATTTAAGACCATCAGCTCAATGAGCTGGAGTGAGCTCGAATGAGTTCAAATTAAACTCGAGTGAACTAATTTGGCTCGATTTAGAAGTGCACCAAAGTGCATATCAGCTGTACGACACTTGGGGCATTGAATTCGAGCTCCATAAATTTGAAAATCGTTGGTGCCCCGGGCGTGCTCGTATCACTATAAGTTTATAGAGGAGATGTCTCTGAATAACTATCAGTTGCAAGTTACGAGGACAAAGCCAACAAAAGCCGCTAGTGTTTTCAACCTCGACGCAGCAACCATGCTATCAAATTAGGTTGAACTTTTAAGAAAGAAAATTGATAGTTTGTGTGGTTTTTCACAGGTACATCTAGTGATGCAGTACGATACGAATAGAGGAGGAATGAGTAATACAGAATATCCATCCTACAACCCTGGAATAGAAAGCGAATAGATGAACTATATGGGTAATAATTCTAGACCTCAAAATAACCCTTATAGTAACACTTACAATCCAGGTTGGAGGAACCATCCCAACTTCTCATGGGGTGGCCAAGGAAATCAGAGACAACAACCCCCCAGGCTTTCAACAGCAACCCTACCCACAAGAGAAAAAACCAAACCTTGAGGAGATGCTAAAAAAATTCATTGCGGTGTCAGAAACTCGTTTCCAAAACACCGAAACAGCACTCAAAAATCGACAAGCATCGATTCAAGGGCTCGAGAACTAATTAGGACAACTTGCTAAGCTGATCTCTGAACAACCACAAGGTAGCTTGCCAAGCAACACGGAAACTAAACCAAAGGAGCAACTTTATGCCATTACTGCCCACGATAGTGAAGGGTTAGATGAACCAAAATTGAGGCAAGAGAATGTGGTAGAGGAAGGTAAGGTTGAGGTAAGCCATGATAAACCAAAACCGATAATTACAGAGTACCAACATCGTGTGCCATACCCCAACACGATGAAGAAAGACCGCACAGATGAATAATTCGATAGATTTCTTAAACTTCTAAAGAAATTACATATTAACTTACCGTTTCTTTAAGCTTTTTCGCAGTTGCCCAATTCAAGGAAATTTTTAAAAGAGCTTTTTACAAACAAACGGTTAGATGATACGTTGCATGTGGAGCTAAATGCAGTGTGCTCCGAAATTTTACAAAATAAACTACCACGAAAGTTAAAAGATCTAGGGAGTTTTACAATTCCGTGCTTAATTGGTAGTTTATCTGTTAATAATGCTTTAGCTGATTTAGGGGCAAGCATCAATGTTATGCCTTATAAAATGTTTAAACAGCTAGGTCTTGGGAAACCCAAACAAACTAGGATGAGCATCTAATTAGCTAATAAAACCGTTAGAGTTCCTAGGGGTATAATTGAGGATGTACTAGTGAAAATTGACCAAATTCATATTCCCAGTAGACTTTGTTGTTTTAGATATGAATGAGGATAATAATGTTCCTTTAATATTAGGACGGCCCTTTTTAGCAACTGCTAGGACCATCATCGATGTTGATACAGAAGAAGTAATACTTCGTGCAGGTGATGACATGATTAAACTCAAAGCGCGTGATTCTGACAGAATATCTAATGATCAAGAGAATAAAAGTCTTGTTAATATAAATAAACTTAACATTCAATCTTCTTTGCAGGAAATCTCTCGGGAAAAGATAACAGAGCCAGGGTCTAGTGTTCATATTGAGAATAAAATTGTTCATAAGGAACGAAGATTACAAATCAATGAACTTGACGAATGGCGGACACACGTCAAGGAAAAATCGAAAAAACACGAGGAACTAAAGCAAATCCATGTCAAACTTAAGGATGGGACAACCCAATTTAAGATCGGGGATCAGGTATTGTTGGATAAAACAGACCCTCGAATCGCCATCTCAGGCCTTAATGAAGAGATCCCTTTCACAGTACTAAATATCTTCCCATACGGAACAGTCGAGGTAACTAATCCTACATTCGGCACTTTTAAGGTAAACGCCACTCGACTCTACAGTGATCATAGAACTGATAGCAGGAGAGAGGAGTGTCAACTTCTCGACCCACCATGAGATATGCGAATGAGAGGTAAGTCTAGCTTAAGACTTTAAACGAGCGCTTCTCGGGAGGCAACCCGAGCACTAACTTCACTAATGTCATATTTTCGATTTTTAGCACCTAACTCAATACTAACCAAATTAATAAAGTGTAGGTTTCTCTATCCATACGGTCGTGCACACGGACGTGTCCGTGTCCGTGTGGACACCATGAATATGCACATCGGCGTGGCAGAAATCGTGTGAACCAATGACAAAAATTCCTCAAACCACGTGCGGCGATAAAATGCCACGGCCATGCGATACAGCCATGGTCGACACTGAGAATGTAACATGGGTCTGAGACACGCCCGTGTCCCGAGGCTGTGGTCAACACTGATTACTCAACATGGGCGTAGAAACCTCTACACAGGCGTGGGAGAAATGAATGAAACATCACACGACCGTGCGATATGGCTGTGTGACCTAACACGTCAATGGCACACGGGCGTGGGCAGCAACCAGGTCCTTGATTCCTATTTAAAACCCCCTTCTTCTCACTTTCTCCCCAAATTCTTCTTCTCCCAAACGTTAACCACCACACCCCTTTCTTTTTCTATTATCTTTCTCCTTTCATTTTCCTTTCCCCATTTCCCTCATTCTTTCTTTACACCACCATCCCCATGTCGAAGAAGCGAAAGGACCCTAGCACGGTCTCCCCGCGCAAGACCAATCTACATAAGTTCATGCCGGCCGCTTCATTAACTCGACAGGACAAGAACCTTTGAGTCCATTTATTTTTCTTTTTCTTTTATTTTCATATTTAAATTTTGTCCCTTTATCTTTCTTGTCTTTAATTTATATTATTATATTTTGATTTCTTTAATTTAGGTTTAAAGGGCTATTAAGGAACGACCACACCTCCACCAGAGTATCCGCCTCCACCTTCATCTATGCTCAACCTCCCATTTCTTTTCCTTGACTCCATCCAAAATTCAGGAAATCCACTTCTCTCCCTATCTTATGATTTTATATATTGTAGATATCTATCTTTGTACATTGAGGACAATGTACGTCTTAAGTGTGGGGAGGTGTCAACAATACTGAATTATATCTTGTACTTAAGTAACTTTCTCATATATACTATTAGAATGAAACTTCTATTGATTTATGATTTTCATTGATATGTTTCAGATTAAGTCATAGGTAATTATGCATTGATGGTTTAAACTTTAAGACATTAGAGAATCAAGCATGGTAAGTCTATTTTTAGAATTAAAAATTTATTAGGTTGTTTCCCTATTCTTAAATATTACTTTGAAGTTTGAAATTTATAAGGTTGACATCAAAAACCATAATTTCTGTGAGACTTTGAGCCTTTTAGAGCACATATATTTCTTACTCACTTTATTGATTATGAGTGTGTCAATATTGATTTGTTATTCTATAACTTGCTTCGATTATACATGTCGAGACCACACTTTTGATTTGATATACTGAGATGATAAAGGCACCAAGGTTTTAACCCACTTACTCCATAAAAAGCCTACCTTCATAATTAACCCCTAGTGAACCCTTTTTAGCCTAATAAACCATTTCTTGACTTAGCCATTAATATTAACCCAAAACCAAATTTTTACTTCTCCTCCTTTAACCCCCCTTATGTCGAGAGTTGATTTGATCAATTGCCTAACTATTTTCTTTATTTCAGTTGTTAAATTCTATCTTATTATTGTATTATTCAAAAAAAAAGTTGGAAATTTATTCATTATTAGTGTTATGAGCTCAAACTGTTAATTCCATATCGTTAAAAGAAGCTCATGTTATTTAATGATAAGTTTTCAATCAATCTAATTATTCAGTATTAGTTATTTTTCTAGTTAGGTAATTGGTAAATCCGATCTCGATTTTAACCCTCTAATTTGGCCTGTATCCACACATTTAACCCAAGCCTCATTACAACCCTTTTAAGACCTTTTGATTTGTATATCATCTCATTTTATAGTAGTGGAGATTTGATTTTCATGCAAGCTTATGGGATTAACTTTTCATGTTTGACTTTTTGAGTGCTTAATTTGAACCTTAAACACCTTGAGTGATTTGAGTGAATCTTTAGTGAGGATGTCAATTCTTGTCGATTTTGAATCGATGTAATTATTTAGGTAAGGGGAAACACCTATGTTTTTGTGCTATAAAAATTTATGACTTAGATTGTTTGAATCTTTAGGACTCTTTTAGTTAAATTATCAATGTATGAATTATCTAGGAATTATGATGAAACATTATTGATAAGAATTATGAATTGAGGAAGTTAATTTTAATTGTGAGTTGAGGATTTTGCTTGAGGACAAGCAAAGGCTTAAGTGTGGGAATATTTGATAAACCATAATTTACACATATTTTAACCACATGCTTGGCTTAATTTTGGATGATTTTTCCATTTAATTTGATGAATTCGGTGCTCCTAATCTCTTAATTTCATGTTTTATACTTAGGAGAGCTTAGGGAGTCAAAAAGAACGAGAAACAGGCCAAAAAGGGACAAAATGGGCCTACATAAAAAATCACACGGCCTGGACTATCGACCATGGCAGATCACACGACCGTGTGTTGCGAATAGAATCGACCACAGCCGAAGGAGCCCACCACTGGCGTGTCCTTGCTGAAACTAGGATGAATTCTATTCGGAATGGGATACTTGTTGACCAATTAAGGCATCTCAAAGCCTATATAAACACCCTATGGGCAACCTAAAAGGTGACGTGGAGTGCACGCCGAGTAAAAGGCAGAAAATACTCCAAGACAGTCGTTAGGAACAGCTTAGGAGAAGGATCTCCATCAAGACTGAAGATCTCCCATCAAGTTCTTTAGAAGTTTTTGGGTTTTCATATGTTTTGTTGTTTTCCCTATTTTAAGATGTTTCCCTCTATTAGTATGAACTAAATCCCTTAAATACCTAAGGGGATGAAACTTAAGACGAAGCTTATTATTGTTTGATTTATAAGATAAATACTTGTTCTTGTTTTGATAATTCAGGTTATTGATTCAAAGTCGAATGTGCTTATTCAGTGGACCAAAAGTCCCCGTTTAAGAGAAGATCAACACAACTAAGCGGAGTTGGTTGCAGCCCTAGAAATAGGGTGACGAAAATCTACCGGATTAGAGTCAAATCTAATAAGGGGATCCATAGATTGAGTTAATGCGACAATAGGGGTTTTAATTAGAAAGAGATTTCAATTAATTAACCTAGAGCCAGTTGTTTTTGGTCTTGAAAGAGATATTAACATAAATCAGGGATTTCTACGGATTAAGTCAAGTGAATAAATCGTATGAATCAAAAGTAATAAGTGAAGTCTAGGTGGATTCTTCCTTAGGTATTATCTATCTCATATTAGTTGTCTAAAAGTATTTTCCAAATTCACTCTCTGTCATGTTCATAATTATTTAGTTAGCAAAATTAGTTAGTTAAATTTAGATTAAAAATAAATCCCCTTAATTACTAGGCTAGATAATAAAAAGATAGTTATTACTAGTAATTTTAGCCCTTGAGGATATGATATTCCGGACTCATCACAACTATACTACTGTTCAATAGGTGCGCTTGCTTTTGTCGAAATAATAGTTAGTTTCGAGACCATCAAAGCCCTACCTTCTGGCAATTTTTATTGTTTTAATTGAATAAACCCCTATCTCTAGTCAGTAGGCTTATAAATAAATATTGGTAAAATATATCAGAATGGGTCTGCTGGCCTGGTGGTTAAGTGGAGAGCAAAGGAGCAGGAGGTCTGGGGTTCGAGTCCTTGCGCAAACATGGAATTTATTTTTACTGCTTGTGTCGTGTGGGTGTTGTAGTTTGACCGAAATTATGAAGAGTTTGAGTAGGGTTTGAATTTAGTGGTTGAGGGGATTGTGTTAGAGTGACTTCGGGAGAAAAATATGGGTGGAAAAGGTTGGATAGAACCGAAACTGGTAGTGGCAAATTCGGCTACCTTTCCTCATTCTTCAAGTTTTCTGATAGCTTCCCCTTCTCTGCTTTTGGTTCTCTCTGCTGATTTTCCCCCTTGGCTTCGTTTCTCCTCTCTTTTGGTTTTTGTCAACTAATCTTAGTTCTTTGTACCGATTATTCCTATTTGAATTTTCTACTGATTATTTTCCCCTCCGATCTCCCCTTTGTTGCTGTCGAAATTCCTTTGGTTCTTGCTAAAGTTTTGAACGTTCTTCTTACTCTCTTTTCCCTAGCTGAATCATATTTGATCTTCTTCCCAAATTTCAGCTTCTTCTTTTCTCTTCTAGGACACCCCCTTCCTGAAGTGTTGTCAAGGTATTGTGTTGTTTAGTGGGTGTCGAATTATTCCTCTATGGCCTTTATCTTTTCCCCTCTCGAAATTATCTCTCCATCCCACAGTAATAGTGTTCCTTGCTTCTACCTTTGACGATTCTGTGTGTGTGGTTTCGGTAAGCGAGTTCCTGGTTTTTAGCAAATCATTGTCTTTAGGGTTCTAATTAATATTCCTTTATCTTTTTGGGTAGTAGCGGATTTAGAAGAAAGAGACCAGACGCGAGTGGAACCTTAGTCTATCATTCGAGATTCATGGGTAAGTTTGGAGGTTGCGTATTATAATGAGTTATTCGTTTCAATTAGGTTTGAATGCGTTTCTAGAAATTAATCTGGTGTTTATCGATCAATTGATTGGTATTAGAATGCTCAGGTGTACAAACGCATCGAAAATGGTTCAGGTGTGTAAACACAACTCCAAAATTAGAATTCGACAAAAAGCCAAAACAGGTGATTGTCGGCGCCACAAGGGCGTGCGACAGCCCGTGTGGTAGGTCGTGTGACCAAACACGGGTGTGTATCGACGAGGCTAGCCATGTGCGATTCATGGGTTTGCCCACACGGCCCACACGGGTAAACTACACATTCGTATGGAAAATTTTGGGCATGTGGGCTCATTTTTCACTATTTTGATGTTAAGGTTGAACGGGTCACCCGAGACGACTATGAACTTACTGTATGGTCAGTAAGCTTCCTTATACCCCTAATTGACTGAAATGACTGTATGACTGATATGAATAAGCATGATGATGCTCCACTGATATTATACTGTATGCCCTGATTACATGCATGATATTATGTTATAGCATTCGTATTTTTATTCTGCATTGCATTGGGCTGGAGGTTTATTTTGATCGGAAGAATTGTATTGAAAGGCCTCGAGCCTAATTTACCGATAGCTCAACTGCAAACTACTGTCTAGTGTCGTATTCGGTGCTTTTTGGAGTGTAGGGATGGGTGGGTTGATTATATACCCATATGGAGTGTAGGGTTGGACGTAGATGGAGTGTAGAGGCTAGCTGGATAGGACCTGTACACTGTACAATATGTTACAGTAATGATTATTGTTACTGTAATGGGCCAAGGCCCAAACACATGATTGCTTCTAGGCGGAGATGGGCTAAAGCCCAAACTGATATTGTCACTCATACTGAAAAAGGCTTAGGCCCAGACTGTGATGCTTTCTGTCTATTTGCTTTATATGGGATTACACAGTGATAAAACGTAATAGTAACATATTTTAATCCCATATTTAGTATGCTTTTGGATGATTTAAGCCTCGATTTATATAAAAAGGTGCTCTTAATCCTTTCTTTTCATGTCTTATACTCAGAAAAACACCCAAGGATAAAAAAACGAGAAATGGGCCTAAAACGGAGTAAATTGGACCAAGCTGGAAATCGACACGGCCTGGACTTAAGCCCACACGGTCGTGCCTTGTTCATCTTCTAAAACACGGCCTGACCCCCGATTTACACGGCCGTGCCTCATTTAAGAAATCCAAACACGACCCAAAGACTTGTCACACGGGCATGTGACATGGCCGTGCCCCTGTCGTGGTAAAGAGTAAATTCAGTTGGAAAAGGATACTTAGGGAGAAAGAATCACATTCCAAGAGCCTATATATACCCCCCTCAGTACCACCTTTGGGGGGCGGTTAGCTAGGCCAAGGAGCCAAGTCGATTAGGTCAGATTTGTGGGAATCACTCGAAGATAGCCAGTTGATCCTTCCCAAGAAGCCATAATTCTGCTCAAGGCGGCAGATTTCTCATTCAATTCCTTCAGGGAGTTTTAGGGATTTCTTATGTTTTGTTTTATCTTTTCTCTTGAGATGTTTTCTTTATTTGTTATGATCTAAATCCTTCAGATACCTGAAGGGGATGAAACCTAGATGAATCTTGTTATTATTTTCTAAATTATATGATAAATACTTAGTTTGTTCTTAATTATGCAAGCTTAATCCAAATTTGATATGCGTAGGTGGAGGAGGAATAGACCCTGCTTAAGAGTAGAACTAGCATAATTAACCGGAGTTGATCGCACGCCTAGAGATAGGGTGACGAAATTGTACAGGATTAGGGTGAAACCTAATATGGGAGTCCATAGATCGATTTACTGCTATTCTAGGGGGTTATTATTCGAGAAAGAGATTTTCGTTAATTAACCTAGGGTTAGACGTTATTCGCCTCGAGAGAGGTTTAATATATGTTAGGGAGTCTTACGGATCAAACTAAGCAAATAAATTGTATGGTTCAGGGTTAAATAGCAAGTGAAGTCTAGGTGGATTCTTTCTGAGGGTATCGTCTTAATCAACTGAGTTTTTCTTAAAGTTATTTTCCCAATTCATCCTTTTTGTCTTTGTGTCTTTGGCTTAGTAATTAGTTTAGATTTTATTAAAGCAACTTCATTTATTTTAGGCTAAATAATAAAAAGAAAGTTAGCATTAGTACTTTTAGTTCCTTTGGGTTCGATAACCCGGTCTTGCCTAAGCTATACTACTGTTTGATAGGTACACTTGCCTTCAATCGTTGTCAAAGTAAGTTTCCAGGTTTGATCATTCTCTTTATAAATTTTAAAACTCGACAGACATATGATCAAGATTTTGGCGCCGTTGTCGGGGAACTAAAATATTAAGAAAACTCTATTTTTATTACTTTAGCCATTATTTTTAATTTTTGCAACTTACTTTTATTTTTTTTAGAATAATCTAGGTTTTGCTAAATTTTCTTTCTTTTTTTTCGCAGGTACCTCTAGTTTATGACTAGAAGGAACCCGAGAGGACCTCTAGTATACGACAGTGATATTGAAGCCACCGCTCGTAGGAATCATAGAGAAATCAGGCAAGCCCTAAATTACACAGAAGAAAATCAAGAAGACAGATCCAATCCTACTGAAGGGATGGACGAGACTAATCCACAACCACATGATGTGGGAGAAAATAATGCTCCACGTACAATGTTTAATTATGCTAAACCGCATTTAACAATAGCAGAATCGAGTATTGTTAGGCCTGCTATAGCTACTAATAATTTTGAATTAAAGCCTAACACAATACAAATGATTCAACAATTTGTTCAATTTGATGGTTTGCAGGACGAAGACCCAAACACTCATATAGCTAATTTCTTAAAGTTCTGTGATACCTTAAAAATAAATGGCGTTTCTGATGATGCCATACGTCTTCGGTTATTTCCCTTTTCATTAAGGAATAAAGTCAAACAGTGGTTGAACTCGTTACCACGAGGGTCAATCACCACATGGGAGCAAATGACTGAAAAGTTTTTATTGAAATATTTCCCATCGGCCAAAACGGCCAAATTACAAAATGATAACTCTTCTTTTGTGCAGTTGGATTTAGAGACATTATACGACGCATGGGAGAGATACAAGGATCTCCTGAGAAGGTGTCCACACCATGGTCTACCCTTGTGGCTACAAGTCCAAACTTTTTATAACGGTGTAAACCCCTCAACGAGGCAACTAATTGATTCAGCCGTCGGTGGAACCCTAAATAACAGAACTCCTAAAGTAGCATACGAGTTCATTGAAGAAATGTCACTGAATAATTATCAGTGGCAAGTTATAAGGACTAAACTGACAAAATCAGCCGGAATTTACAACATCGATGCAGTAACCATGCTATCAACGCAGGTAGAGATGATGAATAAAAAGGTTGATAGTTTGTGTTCTTTGCAGGCACACCCAGTAATGCAGTGTGACGCGAGTGGAACTGTGGCGAATCCTGAGTACCCACCCTACCAACCAGGCGCAGAGAGCGAACAGATGAACTATATAGGTAATAATTTTAGATCCAATAATAATCCTTATGGTAATACTTACAATCCAGGTTGGAGGAACCACCCAAATTTTTCATGGGGAGGTCAAGGAAATCAAAGGCAACAACCTCCTCAAAATTTCCAAAATCAGCCATATCCACAAGAGAAAAAGCCAAACCTCAAAGAGATGCTGACGAAGTTCATAGCAAGCACAGGAAACCGTCTCCAAGATACAGAGAAAACACTCAAAAATCAACAAACATTGGTTAACGAGACCAAGAACAGAATCGGGGAACTTACTAAGTCAGTAGGGGAAGTCACTAAGGCAGTCGGATAACTTACAAAGTTAATGTCCAAACGACCGCAAGGACGTCTACCAAGTAACACGGAGATTAATCCAAAGGAGCAAATTCAAGCCATCACAGCTCATGATAGTAAAGTGGTAGACAAACCAAATGAGGTGGACAAAGGTAAAATAGAGGTAACATAAGAAAAGCCAAAACCGGTAATCAAGGAATACCAACCTCGCATACCTTACCCCGAAGCCATAAAAAGAGATGATACAAAGGAACAGCTCAGTAAGTTTCTTAAACTTATAAAGAAATTACATATTAACTTACCTCTTCTTGAAGCTCTTTTTCAGATGCCAGACTCGAGAAAATTTTTAAAATAGCTTTTGACGAACAAACGCAAATTAGACGAAGAGCCACATGTGGAATTAAACGCAGTATGCTCAGCAATTTACAAAATAGACTACCACGGAAGTAAAAAGATCCAGGGAGTTTTACTATTCCATTTTTAATTGGTAGTTAAAATGTTGATAATGCTTTAGCTGATTTAGGGGCAAGTATAAATGTCATGCCTTACACATTGTTTAAACGACTAGGTCTAGGGAAGCCCAAACAAACTAGGATGAGCATTCAATTAGCTGATAAAACTGCTAGAATTCCAAGGGGCATTATCGAAGATGTTCTTGTCAAAATCGACAAATTCGTTTTCCCAGTTGATTTTGTTGTCTTAGACATGGATGAGGATAATTCAATCCCCTTAGTTTTAGGAAGACCTTTCCTAGCAACTGCTAAAACTAAAATTGATGTTGCCACAGGAGAACTCATACTTTGTGTAGGTGATGAATCAATCAGTCTTCAAGCTCTTGACTCGGCCAGGACAACAATCGATGTAGGTAAGAAAGACAATTCAGTTGATAATCAAATTTTACAACCTTCATCGCAGGAAATACCACAAGAATACAAACCTGAGCCGAATCACGAACCTAATACCAACAAAGAGAATTTACATAAGGAACGAAGCCTTAAGGTCGACAAACTAGAGGAGCAGAAAACAAATTTTGAAGGGGAACCGAAACCACGTGAAGAGAAACCAAAGGAGCCCCCAGAGAAGATCGCAGGAACATCAAACCACTTCAAAATAGGGGACCAGGTATTGATCGACAAAGACGACCCTCGCGTCACCACTCAATACCTGAAAGAAACTCCTCTTAAGGTACAAAATATCTTCCCATATGGAATAGTTGAGGTAAACAATCCAACATCCGGCACTTTCAAGGTAAACGTTTCTCGACTTAAATTTTATCAAGAAAATAAAACTGTGAGCACGAAGGAAGATATTCAAACCTTTAAACCTCCCTGATTTTTGTTACAAGGAAAGTCTAGCTTAAGACTATAAACGAGCGCTTCTCGGAAGGAAACTCAAGCACTAACCCTATTTTACTTTTGCATTTATTTTCAGTTCTTGTCTTTCCTCTTTCCTTTCCTGAACATCTAGTTTTAAACTAACAAAGAGTGCAGAATTCTAGACCACACAGTCTTACACACAGTCGTGTCCGTGACCATGTGGACCACCAGAATCCCCATACTGACAAAGCAGAGGCCGTGCGAATCAAATCCCAACTAATTTTGACGTCACGAATCCAACCACTACTCCACGGGCACCGACAAAGTGGCACGGTCGTGCCCCACGACCGTGTGAAGCTACTGACTTACCAAGCACGGGTAGAACACGCCCGTGCCTCCCAACCGTGTCAACATACTGACTTCTCAAACACGGGTGTGACTAGTTAAAACACGGGCATGGTGAAACAACACGCATAGACACACGACCGTGCGAGGAGACCGTGTGAATCGACACGCCCTCGAGCCACGGGCATGGGAATGTACCAGATTTGAGCCTTTATTTAAACACCAACCCCCTCCCCATTTTCCTACTTTCCACCTCTTTTGTTATTTCTTCTTCTCAGATTAACCTCTTCATATTATTCTTCAAAACTCTTGAGCTACACTGAAGCCATGCCGAAGAAGCAGAAGACGGCAAGCATAATCCTCCCAAGGGAGACCCCGGCACATAAGTTCATGCCGACCGCTTCATTCCAACAACAAGACAAGGGTCTTTGGGACCATTTAGTTTCTATTTTTCTTTTCTCTTTTGCTTCAATTTCCTTATCTTTACTTCTCTTCTACTCTATTTAGTTTAATTTATTCTAGTTTCTTAGTGTCAAGTTCGCCAGGCTGCTAGGGAATCACGCCACTTCCGCCACCGCCAGCACCTTCGCAGCCCTAGAGGTCACACCCACCTCGTGAACCATCCTACAATAAGGACTCTTTGGTCCATTCTTTTTTTCTTTTATTTTTATTTTCTTTCGTAGTCTTCTTTACTTTAGCTTGCTTTTCTTTAATTACATATTTATTTTATTTTGATTATGTCTTAATAAACCCTGGCTAATCCTTCACAAGCTCCCCAATTTCTTCATCTAGCACAGGATCGTCATCCAGACCGACCCCTCCAAACATACACACCACGACCTCTACCATCCTCCAAGGACATCATCCAAAATTCAGGGAGTATTCTTTCCCCTTCCCTTTTGATTTATCCCTTAAATCTTATATCTATCTTTGTACATTGAGGGCAATGTACATCTTAAGTGTGGGGGGTGAATATTTAAAGTAATGGCCTAACTTTCTGCATTATTCTCAAATCCGACCTAACTTTCTTCATTATTCTCAAAACCCTGAATTTAGTCTTGTCTTTAAGTAAATTTTTCATATTACTAATTAGGATGAAATTTCTAATGATTTATGATTTTTATTAATATGTTTTAAATTAAGTCATAGTTAATTGTACATTGATGATTAAATTAGAAGAATATTAGAGAATCAAGCATGATAAGTCTATTTTTCAGAATTAAAATCTTTGCTAGGTGGTTGAGCTGAATCTGAATACTATCTTGAAGTTTGAAATTTACAAGGTTGATATCAAAACACCCATAATTTTTGTGAGATTTTGAGCCTATTAGAGCATATATTTTTTTTTCATGCTCACCTATTGATTATGAATGTGTCAACTATGAACTGTTATTCTAGAAATTGCCTCAATTATACATGTCAAGACCACACCATTGATTTGATATACAGAGATGATAAAGGCACCTAGGTTTTAACCCACTTACTCCACTAAAAAGCCTACATTCACAATTAACCCCTAGCAAACCCTGTTGATCCTAAGATTGACTCACCAGCTAATATTAACCCAAAACCCCTTTGTAATTGTTATCAACATTCCTTTTGACTACCCTTATATCGAGATTTGATTTGAGTAGTTACCTAATTATATTATTTTAGTAGTTCAATTTATCATTTATTATTAGTTTGTTGTTTAAAAACAATCAATCAAAGCATATTCAGTAGTAATACTATGGAAAGTGAGCTTATACAGTTAAAGTCAATTTATCAAGAGAAAAAGCTCGTATTAGTTGGTTTATTACTTTTCAGTTGATGTAATTATTATTTCGGTACTTTTTAGGTGGGTACTTGTCAATTCAATCTCGATTCTAACCTTCTAATTTCAGCCTTTATCCACACCTTTAACCCTAGCCCCGTTACAACCCTGACAAAGACCTTTTGATCTGTTTATCATCTCATATTACATGGTGGAGATTTGATTTTCAGGCAAGCCTATGGATTAACTTTTCAAGTTCGACTTCTGAGAGCTTAATTTTGAACCTTAAACACCTCGAGTGATTTGAGTGAATCTTTAGTGAGGATGTCAATCCTTGTCGATTTTGAATCAAAGGTAATTATTTAGATAACGGGAGACACCTACGTTTTTGTGCTACAAATGTATGACTTTGATTGTTTGAATCTTTAGGACTCTTCGAGTTAGATCATCCATGTATAAATTATCTATGAATTATGATGAGACATTGTTAATAGGAATTATGAATCATGGAAAGTTCGTTTTAATTGTAAGTTGAGAATTTTGCTTGAGGACAAGCAAAAGGTTAAGTGTGGGGGTATTTTATAAACTGTAATAGTAACATATTTTAATCCCACATTTAGTATGCTTTTGGATGATTTAAGGCTCGGTTTATATAAAAAGGTGCTCTTAATCCTTTCTTTTCATGTCTTATACTCAGAAAAACACCCAAGGATAAAAAGAACGAGAACCAGGCCCAGAACGGGGTAAATTGGGCTAAGGTGGAAATTGACACGGCCTGGACTTAAGCCCACACGGTCGTGCCTTATTGATCTTCTAGAACACGGCCTGACCCCCGATTTACACGGCCGTGCCTCATTAAAGAAATTTGAACACGGCCCAAAGACTTGTCACACGGGCATGTGACATGGCCGTGCCCCTGTCGTGGCAAAGAGTAAATTCAGTCGGAAAAGGATACTTAGGAAGAAATAATCGCATTCCAAGAGCCTATATATACCCCCCTAATACCACCTTTGGGGGGGCGGTTAGCTAGGCCAAAGAGCCAAGCCGAGAAGGTCAGATTTGTGGGAATCACTCGAAGATAGCCAGTTGATCCATCCCAAGAAGCCGGAATTCTACTCAAGGAGGCGGATTTCTCCTTCAATTCATTCAGGGAGTTTTAGTGATTTCTTATGTTTTGTTTTATCTTTTCTCTTGAGATGTTTTCTTTATTTGTTATGAACTAAATCCTTCAGATACCTAAAAGGGATGAAACCTAGATGAATCTTGTTATTATTTTCTGAATTATATGATAAATACTTAGTTTGTTCTTAATTATGCAAGCTTAATCCAAATTTGATGTGCTTAGGTGGAGGAGGAATAGACCCTACTTAAGAGTAGATCTAGCATAATTAAGCGGAGTTGATCGCACGCCTGGAGATAGGGTGACGATATTTTGCCGGATTAGGGTGAAACCTAATATGGGAGTCCATAGATCGATTTGCTGCTATTCTAGGGGGTTATTATTCGAGAAAGAGATTTCCGTTAATTAACTTAGGGTTAGATGTTATTCACCTCGAGAAAGGGTTTAATATACGTTAGTGAGTCTTACGGATCAAACTAAGCAAATAAATCGTATGGTCCAGGGTTAAATAGCAAGTGAAGTCTAGGTGGATTCTTTCTGAGGGTATCGTCTTAATCAACTGAGTTTTTCTTAAAGTTATTTTCCCAATTCATCCTTTTTGTCTTTGTGTCTTTGGCTTAGTAATTAGTTTAGATTTTATTAAAGCAACTTCATTTATTTTAGGCTAAATAATAAAAAGAAAGTTAATATTAGTACTTTTAGTTCCTTTGGGTTCAATAATCCGGTCTTGCCTAAGCTATACTACTGTTCGATAGGTACACTTGCCTTCAATCGTTGTTAGAGTAAGTTTCCAGGTTTGATCATTCTCTTTATAAATTTTAAAACTCGACAGGCATACAATCACACACTGGGTTTTCGTAAACTCACCTTTCTAATTTGACTGTACATGTAATCCCCAAACATAAGCAGATCGGTGCGACGGAGGAATCAGCGGTGGCCACACGACCTATTTAATTCGACTTAGTACTTAATTACAATTTTGATTTTATTTTGGGGGTATTTTACTGTAATAATGGACTCTTTGGATTTTTAGTTTTAAATTGGGTTTCTATTGTTTTGATTTACAACTACTAGTAGTAGGGATAATCTAGTTTTCAAAAGGAATCAAACGTTTTAACAAAATACGCACAAATATGCAAACTGTATTAAAAAGCTTCCGTAATAAGTGATGTTTTGAAAGTTAATAACGTTTTGAAAGAGAATAATTTGAAATTGATCAACACGTCTTGGAATTAAGCATACGAGAGTGTAAAGAAGTGATAAAGAAAGGAGGTTTTGACGACAACTCACTTTCCGAAAAACTCTACCATGTGACACTGCCAGATTCGGCCATAACGTCTAGGCCGGGTTTGGGGTGTTACAAATCACTTCGGTGATCAATGTTGCCTCTAAAATTTGGTCTAAACTCCTAGTCTGGGTTTAAGGGTGTTACAGGTAAGACTTTCATAGCATACACGTTATCATTTTCTACACGAACATCTATGTCCATCTTATCCATGGAGTAGCCATTAAACTTATGTGGTGAAATATAGCCACACGAAAGCCTAAGGCTATTTCTCCTAAACAATATAGGCTCGAGCATAGGACCGAAAGCAAGATGCAACATGAATGACAATTATAGCCGCCCACGACGTTGACATAATCATTAATCAATTTCATCGATGAAAGAATAAACAAACACATTGGCATATTGATAAACCATAAAAGTAACATATTTTAATCCCACATTTAGCATATTTTCGGATGATTTATTCCTTGATTCATGTAAAAGGGTGCTTTTAATCCTTTCTTTTCATGTCTTATACTCAGGAAAGAACCCGAGGATGAAAAGAACGTAAAACGGGCCCAAAACGAACCAAATTGGGCCAAGACGAAATCCATACGGCCTGGACTTAAGCCCACACGGCCGTGCCTCATTGAGCAACTAGAACACGGCCAGATCCTGATTCACACGCCTGTGCCTCATTAAAGAAATCAGAACACGGCTTAAAGACCGTTCAGACGGGCTTGTGCCATGCCCCTTGTCCCTGTCATGACAAAGAGTAATTTCAGTCGAAAAAGGATACTTAGGGCCAAAGAAACGCATTCCAAGAGCCTATATAAACCACCTAAAGTGCAACCTGGAAAGGGGCGGTGAGCTAGGCCAAGGAGCCAAGCTGAAAAGGTCAGATTTGTGGGAATCACTCGAAGATAGCCAGTTGATCCATCTCAAGAAGCCGGAATTCTACTCAAGACGGCGGATCTCTCTTTCAATTCCTTCAGGGGGTTTTAGGGATTTCTTATGTTTTGTTTTATCTTTTCTTCTGAGATGTAACACCCCAAACCCAACCCAAAAGCTACGACCGGATCTGGCATGCTACGGGTTGAAATGTTAAAATCAAAGTTCTTTATTTGCTTTAAAGAAAGCACGTATCCCATTTGAGAAACTCTTCAATGACGTGTTGTGTTGAAAACCTGACTTTGTTGGTTTTGCAAATCTCAGTTCAATTAATCAAATATTCATTAACTTAGTTTTTTTTCCCTCTTGTAAAACTTGTTTGAAAATCCCATTTCTATTTCTTCTTATAAGTAAGTCTTTGAACGTAAATTTATAAAATGTAAACGTTAACACATATAATCGATAACCTAAGCTACGGAGGCCTTATTACATAAATAATCCCAACATCAAAACTTGAGAGAAAACTGGAAATAGTTTATGAAAATTAAAGACTTGATGGCCCCTCGAGTCTGCCTCGGCTCCCATATCCACGATCTACTGCTCACACGAAAGGTTAAGGAAAATAAAGCATGAGTCACCAAGACTCATCGTGCAAATCCTGAAAACACATAAAAGGCTAGAGGCCCACAAACACATTATGGGCCTTGGCCCATACACAATGGCAATAGAATATTTACATGCTACATGGCCCAACCCAACCTAAAAGTCCATCCTCTACACACCAGCCCGTACCAGCCATCACACCTCGGGGATTTCTACAATCAACCCACCAACTGCTACACACCATATCGACAGTCATGCTGCCTATTCCTAACAATCAGGAATAAATTTATCGTGGCTTAGCCACCGATCACTATTGTGACCTAACTTTACAATTCGTGGTTTGACCACCGATCACCAAGTGACCTATTAACATGCTCTTCCCTTTCATCGTATTAACCCCATCCCATGCATACATCCATGCAGAATCAAAACAATATACTACCTAAAAGATCACAGACTATCACATACATCG
This sequence comes from Gossypium australe, assembly GCA_005393395.2. NCBI lineage: Eukaryota > Viridiplantae > Streptophyta > Magnoliopsida > Malvales > Malvaceae > Gossypium > Gossypium australe. Next base: position 44,604,653 of record CM016624.1, read on the forward strand.
ATACACATAGAGAAGTTTCTATGATTACGTACCTGGCATCCCTTGCCTACCCTTTTCGGGTAATACGACTGTCCATACAGCCTCTTTCCGGCTTTTAGCCCATAACATGTATAATACAGATTAATTAGTGTGATAGAGATCTACACACCTGATTACAGACAAGACGAGACTTTCTATGTCGACACTATCAGAAGCTGATACGACTGCTATCTGCCTAAGGTGTTGTTCTGAAGCCAGTCCACAACCCGGTGGCCAATCCCGAACTGCTGACACCGCTCGTTTCTTAAACTTAGGGATTGGTTTTCCAGATCCAATCCCCTCCTTCACCTGATCGATATGTGATTCCATCAAAAGACCTTATCAGTTGCTCCCATCACAACATATGGTTGTTAATCCATATCTTAGAGCTAAGAACATAAATACGATAAACGAACCTAACGAAAATCTAAAGAAAACCCTTTACCTTGAAATCCCGAAAAGAGATAGAGTTTAGAGACTAGCGATTCCCAATGTGTCGCCCCAAAATAAGAACACGAGAATAATTAAAACATTAATCCAAGGGTAATCTTACCACGCCAACTAGCCTTTCGGCTTTGGCCTCCAAAAACCGGAAGAGAAGAAAAAAAGAACAAAAGAAATCGTCACTTACCTTAACACAGAGAATTCGGCAACTCCTAGGGAATTTCGGCTTTTGAGAAGATCAAAAAGAAAAGATGATCTCAAGAGATCTATGAAGATTCGGTTTGATGAAGAAATCGGCAACGAGAAAAGAATAGACAAGGGTATTCGGCTATGGAGATGAAAGCAGAGAAAACAATGGAATTTCAGCTTTTGCATAAATGTGGAGATGAGAGAATAAGATTAGGGGTTTCGGCTTAAGCAGAGAATGAGAGAAAAGGGAAAAAGAGAATAGGATCCAAATGCCGGAATTGAAGAGATATCCCCCTTTCTTAACCTAAATTTCGGCACCTACTCCCTAAAAACCGAAAATACCCCTTTTTAAAACTAAAACTAAGCTACTAATCAAGGGAAATTTCAGCACCCCTTGAACATACCAAAACTGATTCCTCCTCCCCCTCAGTGTTGGAATTTCGGTCACCACTGTGACCAGCAGATAATTCCTAAATTTTCTCCCTTATCATTATATGATCTCTCATCCACAAGTGACATGGATAACACCACCTCTTCCTTCCTTTTATCAGTTACTTTATCAGCCATATTATCCACATTATCCATCAATTATTCTTCCTAATTTCAAGCATCCTAGCCGCCCCCAACTCTCCTCTCCTTTGACGCCAAAAACATTTAAAATAAGTGGGTAATGCGACTCGAACCTTGGTCCTCCTCAGCTGACGCCACCTCCCTGCTCTCTAAGTGGCGCTACTCTGCCACTGGGCCACAAGCCCATTTGTGTCTTAATTCACAAATAATATCTTTTAAGCCATATCCTAACTGGCTTTCCACTAGAATGTCCAAATAAAAAATTCGATTAAGGCCTCAGCCCAATCCCTAAGCCCGTTCTTGACCCCTTAAACACCCTAATTAGCACATTAAATGTAACACACATCAAATGCAAAGGCCCATTAATTCAGGATGTTACAGTTCTACCCCCTTAAAGAAATTTCGACCTCAAAATTACCTGGTCAGAATAGATGCGGGTACTGCTGCTGCATCGTCTCCTCTGGTTCCCAAGTAGCCTCCTCAGAACTGTGATTCCGCCATAGAACCTTAACCAACAGAACCGTCTTACTTCGCAACACTTTGACATCACGATCCAAGATTTCCACTGGTTCCTCTTCAAAGGATAGGTCAGGTCTTACCTCGATTTCCTCCACCGGCACCACATCAGATGAATCTGAACGATATCGTCTCAGCATAGAGACATGAAACACATTGTGAATCTCGCTTAACTCTGAAGGTAGTTCAAGCTGATAGGCTACCAGTCCTACTCGTTTCAACACCCAATATGGTCCGATGAATCTGGGACTTAACTTACCCTTTCATCCAAACCTTAATACTTTCTTCCACGGCGACACCTTCAAGAAAACCTTGTCACCCACTGCAAATTCTATGTCCTTACGCTTCAAGTCAGCATAGGACTTCTGTCTGTCTGACGCTTCCTTTAATCGAGCCCGAATTAACCCAACCTTCTCCTCTGTCTCGGTAACCAATTCTGGACCCAAAATCCGACGGTCCCCTAATTCCATCCAACAGGTAGGAGTACGACACCTTCGCCCGTACAAGGCTTCATAGGGCGCCATCTGAATACTAGACTGGTAACTGTTGTTGTACGCAAACTCCGCCAACGGTAAAAACTCTTCCCAACTACCCCTGAAATCAATGACACAACCCCTTAACATATCCTCTAAGATCTGAATTACCCGCTCAGACTAACCATCAGTCTGAGGATGGAATGCTGTACTGAAATCCAACTTCGTACCCAACGCTTGATGCAACGCCTTCCAAAATCGTGACGTGAACCTAGGGTCCCTGTCCGATATGATCGATACTGGTACTCTATGCAACCTCACTACCTCCGCTATGTATAGCTTAGCCAATTTCTGCAGAGAGTAATCGACACGTACTGGTATGAAATGAGCAGACTTTGTCAAACGGTCAACAATCACCCAGATCGAATCTTTCTTAGTAGGCGTGAGAGGTAGCCCACTAACAAAGTCCATTGTGATCCTTTCCCACTTCCATTGTGGAATCTTCACCGGCTGCAACAACCCTGATGGTAACTGATGTTTCGCCTTTACCTGCTGACAGGTCAAACACTTCCCACGGTCACCTCTCGTTTTAGGCCCGGCCACCAAAACTATTCTCGTAAATCCCGATACATCTTACTCCCTCCAGGGTGCATAGTGTATGGGCTACTATGCGCTTCTAATAAAATGTTACGCCTCAACTCAGGATCTTTCGGCATGCACACTCTCCCTTGAAAACATAATAGCCCTTCCTCATTCACACTAAATTCTGTTGATCCATCACTTGATCCTACCTGAAACTTCCCCTTTATCAACTCATCACTCTGCTGCTTCTCCTTAACCTGACTGACCCAAGAGGGTTTCACTTGAAGTTCGGCTAATAGCCTCCCATCATCATATAAACTGAGGTGAGCAAACATCGCTCTCAAGTCAGAGATTACTTTACAACTCAAAGCATCTGCCACCACGTTTGCTTTACCCGGATGGTACTCGATCGAGCAATCATAACCCTTTAACAACTCGATCCACCTCCTTTGCCTTAGATTCAACTCCTTCTGGGTCAAAAGATATTTTAAGCTCTTATGGTCGGTATAAATGACAGATTTCTCCCCGTACAGGTAATGTCTCTAGATCTTCAAAGCAAAAACCATCGCCGCCAATTCCAGATCATGGCTGGGATAATTTGCTTCATGCGGTCTTAACTGCCGAGATGCATACGCAACAACCTTTCTATCTTGCATCAACACGCATCCAAGTCCCATGTGTGAAGCATCACAGTAAATCAAAAACTCCTTCCCAGCCTCCGACTGAATCAACACCGGAGCCTCCGTCAAGATCCTTTTTAACCTCTTGAAACTCCCTTGCTGCTTATCAGACCAAACAAACGGAACCCCTTTCCGCAACAACTTAGTCAACGGTGCTGCGATCAATGAAAATCCTTCCACAAATCTTCTGTAATACCCGGCTAAACCAAGAAAACTTCGAATTTCTGCTACCGATTTAGGCGGCTTCCAATCCAACACCGCTTCAATTTTTCGAGGGTCAACCCTAATCCCCTCTGCTGACACAACGTGACCTAGAAAGGTAACTTCCCTTAGCCAAAATTCGCACTTACTAAATTTGGCATATAGCTGTTTCTCCCTCAATATCTGCAGAACCACCCGAAGATGTGAGTCATGCTCCTTTTCCAACCGATCCAAATAGGGTTGGAACACTAGGTTCATCATGTCCATAAACGCTGCTGGTGCGTTGGTCAATCCAAACGGCATCACCATAAATTCATAATGACCATAGCGAGTCCTAAAAGCCGTCTTGTGAATATCCGCCTCCTTGACCTTAAGCTGATGGTACCCTGACCTCAGATCTATCTTCGAAAAGACTGAGGCCCCCTTCAACTGATCGAACAAGTCGTCGATCCTCGGCAACGGGTATTTATTCTTGATTGTTAACTTATTCAATTGACGATAGTCAATGCACATGCGCATTGATCCATCTTTCTTAATGAATAACACCGGTGCTCCCCACGGTGACACACTTGGTCGAATAAACCCTCTATCTAGCAACTCCTGAATCTGCGCTTTTAATTCCACCAACTCCTTTGGCACCATTCTATATGGAGCAATAGAGACTGGCGTTGTCCTTGGAAGAAGATCTATACCAAACTCCACTTCACGATCTGGAGGTAATCCCGGAAGCTCTTCTGGGAAAACATCAGGAAATTCCTTCACCGTCCTGACATCCCCGACAGTTAGTTCCTTGGCTTTCAAAGCCCGAACAAACATTAAAATTACCTCGCATCAGTTCCTCACCATCCTTTCTGCTCTTAAGGCAGACACCACATTTGTCAAACAGTTCCCCCTTTCACCTATCACCAACACTTCGCCACCTTCGGGGGTTTTTAACACCAAACACTTGGCTGCACAATCTACACTAGCTTGATACTTCACCAGCCAATCCATGTCTAAAATTAAAACAAACTCCCCGAACAGTAATTCCATTAGATCCGTCTGGAAAACTATCCCCTAAACTTCTAAAGGTACTTCCTGATAAAGCTTGTTTACCACCACAGAGAGTCCTAATGGGCTAACTACAGTCATCTCCCTAGAGGAAATCTCAGAATCTACGCTTAAAGTTTCAGACACCCTACTAGCAACATATGAATGTGTCGACCCAATGTCAATCAATGCAGTGTAAGGCAATCCAAAAATTAAAAACGTGTCGATTATGACATCCAGTGCGTCAGCCTCCTCTCGACGTTTGACAGCATAGACTAACCCCGGCTGTCTCGCCTCAGTGTTTCCTGTCCCTCTGCCTGGTGCTCCACGGCCCCGACCAGAACCGTTACTACCTCTGGCTGGACCATGACCTCTCTGTGGCTGCTGACCTCCTCTTCCCGGCTGAGCATTCCCTTGACCTGTGGGCCCTTCACTGCCCCGTTACTGCGGACAGTTTCTAACTTGGTGGTCCATAGATCCACACCTAAAGCACTTCCCACTGCCCGCCCAACACTCACCTACATGGAATTTACCACATCGAGCACACTTCTGTGTGTGACTAACAGCAGCAGGTCTCTCATTCTGACTCGGTCCATCTGACCTAGGCCTTTTCTGAGTACGCCCAGTTGCCCCTGATGATCCAAAATTCCTTTTTCCTTCACCCCTATCTCTATCCCGATTCAGTTTTTCTGTCTTCTTATCCTCCTCAGCTATCTTAGCTTTTTCCACAAGCACAGCAAATTCCCTCTCCCACTGTGGTGCTATCAGTACACGCAGATCATCCCTCAGACCATCTTTAAATCGAACACAACGTTCATGGTCTGTGGCCACCATCCCTCGAGCATAACGACTAAGGCTTAAGAATTTCGCTTCATACGCAGCCACCGACCTACTTCCCTGAACCAGATTCAGAAACGCTCTACGCTGCGCATCCAAATAACTTGTCCCAATGTATTTACTTTGGAACGCTGTTCTGAAGAGATCCCAGGTGATATGGTCAGCCACCGAACCATTCTTAACGTTAAGCCACCATTGATAAGCTTCATCCCGCAGGAGAGATACAACCCCCTTTAGTTTTTCCTCTTCCGTGAAATCCAGATCATCCATTATACGTTCAACCGCCTCCAACCAATACTCAGCTGTACTCGGGGCTATACTAGAAATTCCCCTAAACACTTCTGCCCCATTAGCTCTAAGCCGCTCCGACACAGATTTCCAGGCTCTTGTGCCCATGCCTGCCCCAGCAACCCTCTCTAAAACCCTTAACATCGCCTGAGATACCGCATCATCTCTGGCCGTCTGATCCTGAAATTCGGCCTTCGCAGCTGGTGGAGCTAGCATCTCATTTCCTGACCCATGGCCAGATCCTACTGGTTCTGACAAGGCCATCCTACCCCTACCACGGCCATGCGGCGGATGTCCACGACCCCTTGTACTCATTCTATCGACTCGTGTTTATCTGATTAGAAAATTTATGAATTATTAATTTCTTTCACTAGTTAACCACGAACAATCTTATGGACAGTAGTTTCAAGAGTAGTTCTTTCGAATTCGGAATTATATCTACGGGTTTCAGTCTCAAGTTTGTATCTCCTAGTTCTATGAATCACCTACATTCAACCATCATACATCAACATACAAGTAGCAACCATGAACTCACATTCATCACATAAGGGTATTTTCATTATTTCACTACCCAGGGGTATTTCTGTAATTTTGTCCTACAGGGTATTTTTGTAATTTCCAAAATAGGGTATCTTGGTGTTTTTTTTGAAATAGAGGTATCGTAACACAGGGGTATTTTGAAAATTTTGTTCTTTTTTTTTTTAAAACAGGGGTACCTTGGAAGATTTGACTTTGTAAATCGGGTGCTTTTGTGAATCTAAGGGTTTTCGGGTAAATTTGCAAAACAGGGGTATTTTGGTAATTTGCCAACCGAGGGCGTTTCGGTAATTTCACAAATTTTGGTAGTTTTACAAATCCAGGGTATCTTGGGAAATTTTCACAAATCAAGGGTATTTCGAGAATTTTACAAAACTAGGGGTTATTTTAGTAATTTTACAAAGTAGGGTGGCTGGTCCCTTTCGGGTTTTAATTATAAATTTTAGCCCGTCAACAAGTCCTCATGGCTAAGGTGAACAGTCACTACGCACCAGGTAGGATTCCAACGAAGAGGAGATGAGTCACTGGGACCGCTTAAGTACCAAGCTCTCCTTGAATCCAATCCTAGACATGCGTATGCCTGTTGCCACACCCTAACCCAGCGATTTGTTCACGGGTATGTTTGGTTAGATTAAGTCTTATGAATTTAAAGAGTTGTTTAAACTAAGCCTAAAGTCCATTAATGCCTAACATACTAGTCTACGTCCATCAAGCCCATCAACCCCATCATGCATATCACATCAAGAGTTAGAATACTTACCTGCGTGGATCGGGTGCCGGTAGACTCGAAGGCCATATTTCAACCTAAAGCATTTTGCTCAAATTCACATTAATTTTACAAAACACTACTAGACCCATTTCACAGCCCGAGTTTTACAACTAGGCTCTGATACCAAAATGTAACACCCCAAACCCGGCCCAAACGCCATGACCAGATCTGGTATGTTACGGGTTAAAAACTTTGCTTTGAAAGGATTTGAAATCTCAGTTTGTTTATGTAAGTATTCATTAAATAAGTGTTATTTACAGAAAACTTTTGTGGGGTTTTTTTTTATTTAAAACTCGTTTGAAAATCCCGTTTTTATTTCTTCTTATAAGTAAGTCTTTGAACGTAAATTTATAAAATGTAAACATTAACACATATAATCGATAACCTAAGCTACGGAGGCTTTATTACATAAATAATCCCTTGAGAGAAAACTGGAAATAGTTTATGAAAATTAAAGACTTGATGGCCCCTCGAGTCTGCCTCGGCTCCCATATCCACGATCTACTGCTCACCTAAAAGGTTAAGGAAAATAAAGCGTGAGTCACCAAGACTCAGTGTGCAAATCCCGAAAACACATAAAAGGCTAGAGGCCCACAAACACATTATGGGCCTTGGCCCATACACAATGGCAACAGAATATTTACATGCTACATGGCCCAACCCAACCTAAAAGTCCATCCTCTACACACCAGCCCGTACCAGCCATCACACCTCGGGGATTTCTACAATCAACCCACCAACCGCTACACACCATATCGACAGTCATGCTGCCTATTCCTAACAATCAGGAATAAATTTATCGTGGCTTAGCCACCGATCACTATTGTGACCTAACTTTACAATTCGTGGTTTGACCACCGATCACCAAGTGACCTATTAACATGCTCTTCCCTTTCATCATATTAACCCCATCCCATGCATACATCCATGCAGAATCAAAACAATATACTACCTAAAAGATCACAGACTATCACATACATCGATAACATAGAGAAGTTTCTATGATTACGTACCTGGCATCCCTTGCCTACCCTTTTCGGGTAATACGACTGTCCATACAGCCTCTTTCTGGCTTTTAGCCCATAACATGTATAATACAGATTAATTAGTGTGATAGAGATCTACACACCTGATTACAGACAAGACGAGACTTTCTATGTCGACACTATCAGAAGCTGATACGACTGCTATCTGCCTAAGGTGTTGTTCTGAAGCCAGTCTACAACCCGGTGGCCAATCCCAAACTGCTGACACCGCTCGTTTCTTAAACTTAGGGATTGATTTTACAGATCCAATCCCCTCCTTCACCTGATCGATATGTGATTCCATCAAAAGACCTTATCAGTTGCTACCATCACAACATATGGTTGTTAATCCATATCTTAGAGCTAAGATCATAAATACGATAAACGAACCTAACGAAAATCTAAAGAAAACCTTTTACCTTGAAATCCCAAAAAGAGATAGAGTTTAGAGACTAGCGATTTTCGGCTTTTAGATCTAGACGATCTACTTCGATTCCCGATGTGTCGCCCCAAAATAAGAACACGAGAATAATTAAAACATTAATCCAAGGGTAATCTTACCACGCCAACTAGCCTTTCGGCTTTGGCCTCCAAAAATCGGAAGAGAAGAAAAAAAGAACAAAAGAAATCGTCACTTACCTTAACACAGAGAATTCAGCAACTCCTAGGGAATTTCAGCTTTTGAGAAGATCAAAAAGAAAAGATGATCTCAAGAGATCTATGAAGATTCGGTTTGATGAAGAAATCGGCAACGAGAAAAGAATAGACAAGGGTATTCGGCTATGGAGATGAAAGCAGAGAAAATAATGGAATTTCAGCTTTTGCATAAATGTGGAGATGAGAGAATAGGATTAGGGGTTTCGGCTTAAGCAGAGAATGAGAGAAAAAAGAAAAAGAGAATAGGATCCAAATGCCGAAATTGAAGAGATATCCCCCTTTCTTAACCTAAATTTCGGCACCTACTCCCTAAAAACCGAAAATACCCCTTTTTAAAACTGAAACTAAGCTACTAATCAAGGGAAATTTTGTTGGAACACCGGTACCCCATGGCGCAGCAGAATAGAATTAGATCCGGCGATCCAAATCATGGATCCATGTGTGAGGAACGAATCGGGGTGAAATAAAGGTTTCGAAATTACCAAAACTTCAATCTGAGTAGACAGCGACGCCTTGGCAACAAGAGTTTTGATCTACTGTCGAATCAAGCCTCAACCTTTTCCGATGTCGGCCTCTACGTAATCCACCCGGTTTGACTATGAACGGAAGAAATCTCCAAAACTGTCTTGGAGGCTTATTTGCTTGACGGCTGCTAGACCTAACAAGCAATCACTTAGGGTTTTCATATTTAGTTTTGTCTCCTTTTAATACCTTTTATGATGGGTGCCTTTCTCATTGGGCCTTTTATAATAGGTATCCTCTTAATTGGGCCTTTTATAATTGGTATGTCTTGAATGTATTACAAGGTTAAATAAATACAATAAAGTTTTTAACCGAAAATTATAATTACATTAATTATATCTGAAAATTACAATTACATTAATTATAATAAGGATTCCGGTAAACTATATTTATTTAAATTTATATATGAATCAAATTCATATATTAATAAAATTATGTTATCATTATGTGTACAACATCCTTGTACATATAATATGTTCAATATTTGATTGCCCAATTAAATTAATTCTTTAATTAATTTAATTTATGTGACAACCAAGCACAATACCAACTATATTTTATTCCGTTCATTTCAACCATAGGGTGTGACCCTGTAGGTTCTTGCAACGTTAGCAGTAATACTAGAACGATTCTATTGTCACAGACAATGAGTGGCATCTAGCAATGCATCATTGCTACCTAAGTTACAAGAAGTCATGATTCGACATAACCTTTCGTGATTAACCTTTCATGCATTAATCCTTAAGTCATTTATCTCTGGAACGGATACAAGTCATGGGATAGTCACACTTGCATAATCCATCCCATGTTTCTTGATATCTTGAGTAGACTATGATATACAAATTAGTATGACATCTCATATCAACTTATTTGAGCATGGCCATGCATTTCTAGTCTCACTCAATCAAGTGGCCTAAGATATTACTCCTATTATGTAGGAGGGACTTATCCTTTATTGATCAACCATATCCCTCTACATAGATTGTGGTATATCCAACATCAGCCTTTATAGAAAAACCTGTTACGGTGTACGTTTGACTGTATCAAAATATACAACTCACGATGCTGGGATAATAATGATCTCAAGTCTGAGGATCATATTCATATTAATCACTATGAGTAATGTTGTGACAATTACATAATAATCCAAGAAACATACTCATAGCAGGTCAATCCAATATGTTGTTCTCTAACACACATATTCATGCATTGATTTTGACACTCCATATCAATGACAACTCTTTATCATCAATCAACTACATGTTAGTCTTAATGCATTATTATTGTCCTAGTCAACAATAATACTCGACTAAGGATCTTTTAAGAATAATCATATTATTCTCAGGACATTATTATAAAACAGTTTGTCGATACACACAGAAAGAAAAACTGAAATAATAATGACAACGCTTTATATTAATAAACATGGTAAATTAAGTATGTTATTACAACCATCTCATGATTGATCTTTGGGCATACTCTTACAAATTTCAGCACCCCTTGAACATACCAAAACTGATTCCTCCTCCCCCTCAGTGTTGGAATTTCGGCCACCACTGTGACCAGCAGATAATTCCTATATTTTCTCCCTTATCATTATATGATCTCTCATCCACAAGTGACATGGATAACACCACCTCTTCCTTCCTTTTATCAGTTACTTTATCAGCCATATTATCCACATTATCCATCAATTATTCTTCCTAATTTCAAGCATCCTAGCCGCCCCCAACTCTCCTCTCCTTTGACGCCAAAAACATTTAAAATAAGTGGGTAATGCGACTCGAACCTTGGTCCTCCTCAGCTGACGCCACCTCCCTGCTCTCTAAGTGGCGCTACTCTGCCACTGTGCCACAAGCCCATTTGTGTCTTAATTCACAAATAATATCTTTTAAGCCATATCCTAACTGGCTTTCCACTAGAATGTCCAAACAAAAAATTCGATTAAGGCCTCAGCCCAATCCCTGAGCCCGTTCTTGACCCCTTAAACACCCTAATTAGCACATTAAACGTAACACACATCAAATGCAAAGGCCCATTAATTCAGGATCTTACAGATCTACCCCCTTAAAGAAATTTTAACCTCGAAATTACCTGGTCAGAATAGATGCGGGTACTGCTGCCGCATCGTCTCCTCTGGTTCCCAAGTAGCCTCCTCAGGATTGTGATTCCGCCATAGAACCTTAACCAACGGAACCGTCTTACTTCGCAACACTTTGACATCACGATCCAAGATTTCCACTGGTTCCTCTTCAAAGGATAGGTCAGGTCTTACCTCGATTTCCTCCACCGGCACCACATGAGATGGATCTGAACGATATCGTCTCAGCATAGAGACATGAAACACATTGTGAATTTGGCTTAACTCTGAAGGTAGTTCAAGCTGATAGGCTACCGGTCCTACTCGTTTCAACACCCGATATGGTCCGATGAATCTGGGACTTAACTTACCCTTTCATCCAAACCTTAATACTTTCTTCCACTGCGACACCTTCAAGAAAACCTTGTCACCCACTGCAAATTCTATGTCCTTACGCTTCAAGTCAGCATAGGACTTCTGTCTGTCTGACGCTTCCTTTAATCGAGCCCGAATTAACCCAACCTTCTCCTCTGTCTCGGTAACCAATTCTGGACCCAAAATCCGACGGTCCCCTAATTCCATCCAACAGGTAGGAGTACGACACATTCGCCCGTACAAGGCTTCATAGGGCGCCATCTGAATACTAGAGTGGTAACTGTTGTTGTACGCAAACTCCGCCAACGGTAAAAACTCTTCCCAACTACCCCTGAAATCAATGACACAACCCCTTAACATATCCTCTAAGATCTGAATTACCCGCTCAGACTGACCATCGGTCTGAGGATGGAATGCTGTACTGAAATCCAACTTCGTACCCAACGCTTGATGCAACGCCTTCCAAAATCGTGACGTGAACCTAGGGTCCCTGTCCGATATGATCGATACTGGTACTCCATGCAACCTCACTACCTCCGCTATGTATAGCTTAGCCAATTTCTGCAGAGAGTAATCGATACGTACTGGTATGAAATGAGCAGACTTTGTCAAACGGTCAACAATCACCCAGATCGAATCTTTCTTAGTAGGCGTGAGAGGTAGCCCACTAACAAAGTCCATTGTGATCCTTTCCCACTTCCATTGTGGAATCTTCACCGGCTGCAACAACCCTGATGGTAACTGATGTTCTGCTACCTGCTGACAGGTCAAACACTTCCCCACAAATTCGGTCACCTCTCGTTTTAGGCCCGGCCACCAAAACTATTCTCATAAATCCCGATACACCTTACTCCCTCCAGGGTGCATAGCGTATGGGCTACTATGCGCTTCTAACAAAATCTTACGCCTCAACTCAGGATCTTTCGGCATGCACACTCTCCCTTGAAAACATAATAGCGCTTCTAGAATACGGCCTGACCCCCGATTTACACGTCCGTGCCTCATTAAAGAAATTCGAACACGGCCCAAAGACTTGTCACACGGGCGTGTGACATGGCCGTGCCCCTGTCGTGGGAAAGAGTAAATTCAGTCGGAAAAGGATACTTAGGAAGAAATAATCGCATTCCAAGAGCCTATATATACCCCCCTAAGTACCACCTTTGGGGGGCGATTAGCTAGGCCAAAGAGCCAAGCCGAGAAGGTCAGATTTGTGGGAATCACTCGAAGATAGCCAGTTGATCCATCCCAAGAAGCCGGAATTCTACTCAAGGAGGCGGATTTCTCCTTCAATTCATTCAGGGAGTTTTAGTGATTTCTTATGTTTTGTTTTATCTTTTCTCTTGAGATGTTTTCTTTATTTGTTATGAACTAAATCCTTCAGATACCTAAAAGGGATGAAACCTAGATGAATCTTGTTATTATTTTCTGAATTATATGATAAATACTTAGTTTGTTCTTAATTATGCAAGCTTAATCCAAATTTGATGTGCTTAGGTGGAGGAGGAATAGACCCTACTTAAGAGTAGATCTAGCATAATTAAGCGGAGTTGATCGCACGCCTAGAGATAGGGTGACGATATTTTGCCAGATTAGGGTGAAACCTAATATGGGAGTCCATAGATCGATTTGCTGCTATTCTAGGGGGTTATTATTCGAGAAAGAGATTTCCGTTAATTAACTTAGGGTTAGATGTTATTCACCTCGAGAAAGGGTTTAATATACGTTAGGGAGTCTTACGGATCAAACTAAGCAAATAAATCGTATGGTCCAGGGTTAAATAGCAAGTGAAGTCTAGGTGGATTCTTTCTGAGGGTATCGTCTTAATCAACTGCGTTTTTCATAAAGTTATTTTCCCAATTCATCCTTTTTGTCTTTGTGTCTTTGGCTTAGTAATTAGTTTAGATTTTATTAAAGCAACTTCATTTATTTTAGGCTAAATAATAAAAAGAAAGTTAGTATTAGTACTTTTAGTTCCTTTGGGTTCAATAATCCGGTCTTGCCTAAGCTATACTACTGTTCGATAGGTACACTTGCCTTCAATCGTTGTTAGAGTAAGTTTCCAGGTTTGATCATTCTCTTTATAAATTTTAAAACTCGACAGACATACGATCACACACTGGGTTTTCGTAAACACACCCTTCTAATTTGAATGAACATGTAATCCCCAGACATAAGCGGATCGGTGCGACGGAGGAATCAGCGGTGGCCACACGACCTATTTAATCCGACTTAGTACTTAATTACAATTTTGATTTTATTTTGGGGGTATTTTACTGTAATAATGGACTCTTTGGATTTTTAGTTTTAAATTGGGTTTCTATTGTTTTGATTTACAACTACTAGTAGTAGGGATAATCTAGTTTTCAAAAGGAATCAAACGTGTTAACAAAATACGCACAAATATGCAAACTGTATTAAAAAGCTTCCGTAATAAGTGATTTTTTGAAAGTTAATAACGTTTTGAAAGAGAATAATTTGAAATTGATCAACACGTCTTGGAATTAAGCATACGAGAGTGTAAAGAAGTGATAAAGAAAGGAGGTTTTGACGACAACTCACTTTCCGAAAAACTCTACCATGTGACACTGCCAGATTCGGCCATAACGCCTAGGCCAGGTTTGAGGTGTTACAAATCACTTCGGTGATCAATGTAGCCTCTAAAATTTGGTCTAAACTCCTAGTCTGGGTTTAAGGGTGTTACAGGTAAGACTTCCATAGCATACACGTTATCATTTTCTACACGAACATCTATGTCCATCTTATCCATGGAGTAGCCATTAAACTTATGTGGTGAAATATAGCCACACGAAAGCCTAAGGCTATTTCTCCTAAACAATATAGGCTCAGGCATAGGACCGAAAGCAAGATGCAACATGAATGACAATTATAGCCGCCCACGACGTTGACATATTCATTAATCAATTTCATCGATGAAAGAATAAACAAACACATTGGCATATTGATAAACCGTAAAAGTAACATATTTTAATCCCACATTTAGCATATTTTCGGATGATTTATTCCTTGATTCATGTAAAAGGGTGCTTTTAATCCTTTCTTTTCATGTCTTATACTCAGGAAAGAACCCGAGGATGAAAAGAACGTAAAACGGGCCCAAAAAAACAAATTGGGCCAAGACGAAATCCATACGGCCTGGACTTAAGCCCACACGGCCGTGCCTCATTGAGCAACTAGAACATGGCCTGATCCTGATTCACACGCCTGTGCCTTATTAAAGAAATCAGAACACGGCTTAAAGACCGTTCACACGGGCGTGTGCCATGCCCCTTGTCCCTGTCATGACAAAGAGTAATTTCAGTCGAAAAAGGATACTTAGGGCCAAAGAAACGCATTCCAAGAGCCTATATAAACCACTTAAAGTGCAACCTGGAAGGGGGCGGTGAGCTAGGCCAAGGAGCCAAGCTGAAAAGGTCAGATTTGTGGGAATCACTCGAAGATAGCCAGTTGATCCATCTCAAGAAGCCGGAATTCTACTCAAGACGGCGGATCTCTCTTTCAATTCCTTCAGGGGGTTTTAGGGATTTCTTATGTTTTGTTTTATCTTTTCTTCTGAGATGTTGTAACACCCCAAACCCAGCCCAAAAGCTACGACCGGATCTGGCATGCTACGGGTTGAAATGTTAAAATCAAAGTTCTTTATTTGCTTTAAATAAAGCACGTATCCCATTTGAGAAACTCTTCGATGACGTGTTGTGTTGAAAACCTGACTTTGTTGGTTTTGCAAATCTCAGTTCAATTAATCAAATATTCATTAACTTAGTTTTTTTTCCCTCTTGTAAAACTTATTTGAAAATCCCATTTTTATTTCTTCTTATAAGTAAGTCTTTAAACGTAAATTTATAAAATGTAAACATTACATATAATCGATAACCTAAGCTACGAAGGCCTTATTACATAAATAATCCCAACATCAAAACTTGAGAGAAAACTGGAAATAGTTTATGAAAATTAAAGACTTGATGGCCCCTCGAGTCTGCCTCGGCTCCCATATCCACGATCTACTGCTCACCTGAAAGGTTAAGGAAAATAAAGCGTGAGTCACCAAGACTCAGTGTGCAAATCCCGAAAACACATAAAAGGCTAGAGGCCCACAAACACATTATGGGCCTTGGCCCATACACAATGGCAACAGAATATTTACATGCTACATGGCCCAACCCAACCTAAAAGTCCATCCTCTACACACCAGCCCGTACCAGCCATCACACCTCGGGGATTTCTACAACCAACCCACCAACCACTACACACCATATCGACAGTCATGCTGCCTATTCCTAATAATCAGGAATAAATTTATCGTGGCTTAGCCACCGATCACTATTGTGACCTAACTTTACAATTCGTGGTTTGACCACCGATCACCAAGTGACCTATTAACATGCTCTTCCCTTTCATCATATTAACCCCATCCCATGCATACATCCATGCAGAATCAAAACAATATACTACCTAATAGATCACAGACTATCACATACATCGATACATATAGAGAAGTTTCTATGATTACGTACCTGGCATCCCTTGCCTACCCTTTTCGGGTAATACGACTGTCCATACAGCCTCTTTCCGGCTTTTAGCCCATAACATGTATAATACAAATTAATTAGTGTGATAAAGATCTACACACCTGATTACAGACAAGACGAGACTTTCTATGTCGACACTATCAGAAGCTGATACGACTGCTATCTGCCTAAGGTGTTGTTCTGAAGCCAGTCCACAACCCGGTGGCCAATCCCGAACTGCTGACACTGCTCCTTTCTTAAACTTAGGGATTGGTTTTACAGATCCAATCCCCTCCTTCGCTTGATCGACATGTGATTCCATCAAAAGACCTTATCAGTTGCTACCATCA
Organism: Gossypium australe; assembly: GCA_005393395.2. NCBI lineage: Eukaryota > Viridiplantae > Streptophyta > Magnoliopsida > Malvales > Malvaceae > Gossypium > Gossypium australe. The sequence goes on from CM016624.1 coordinate 44,621,321, forward strand.
CAACATATGGTTGTTAATCCATATCTTAGAGCTAAGATCATAAATACGATAAACGAACCTAACGAAAATCTAAAGAAAACCCTTTACCTTGAAATCCTGAAAAGAGATGGAGTTTAGAGACTAGCGATTTTCGGCTTTTAGATCTAGACGATCTACTTCGATTCCTGATGTGTCGCCCCAAAATAAGAACACGAGAACAATTAAAACATTACTCCAAAGGTAATCTTACCACGCCAACTAGCCTTTCGGCTTTGGCCTCCAAAAACTGTAGGAGAAGAAAAAAAAAAGAACAAAAGAAATCGGCACTTACCTTAACACAGAGAATTCGGCAACTCCTAAGGAATTCCGGCTTTTGAGAAGATGAAAAAGAAAAGTTGATCTCAAGAGATCTATGAAGATTCAGCTATGGAGATGAAAGCAGAGAAAACAATGGAATTTCGGCTTTTGCATAAATGTGGAGATGAGAGAATAGGATTAGGGGTTTCGGCTTAAGCAGAGAATGAGAGAAAAAAAGAAAAAGAGAATAGGATCCAAATGCCAGAATTGAAGAGATATCCCCCTTTCTTAACCTAAATTTCGACACCTACTCCCTAAAAACCGAAAATACCCCTTTTTAAAACTAAAACTAAGCTACTAATCAAGGGAAAATTCGGCACCCCTTGAACATGCCAAAACTGATTCCTCCTCCCCCTCAGTGTTGGAATTTCAGCCACCACTGTGACCAGCAGATAATTCCTAAATTTTCTCCCTTATCATTATCTGATCTCTCATCCACAAGTGACATGGATAACACCACCTCTTCCTTTCTTTTATCAGTTACTTTATCAGCCATATTATCCACATTATCCATCAATTATTCTTCCTAATTTCAAGCATCCTAGTCGCCCCCAACTCTCCTCTCCTTTGACGTCAAAAACATTTAAAATAAGTGGGTAATGCGACTCGAACCTTGGTCCTCCTCAGCTGACGCCACCTCTCTACTCTCTAAGTGGCGCTACTCTGCCACTGGGCCACAAGCCCATTTGTGTCTTAATTCACAAATAATATCTTTTAAGCCCTATCCTAACTGGCTTTCCACTAGAATGTCCAAACAGAAAATTCGATTAAGGCCTCAGCCCAATCCCTGAGCCCATTCTTGACCCCTTAAACACCCTAATTAGCACATTAAACGTAACACGCATCAAATGCAAAGGCCCATTAATTCAGGATGTTACAGATGTTTTCTTTATTTGTTATGAACTAAACCCTTTAGAAACCTGAAGGGGATGAAACCTAAGACGGATCTTGTTATTACTTTCTGAACTATATGATAAATACTTGATTTGTTCTTAATTATGTGTGCTTAATCCTTGTGTTAATATTTCTGGGATATTGATTCAAATTGAATGTGCTTAGGTGGAGGAGCAAAAGTCCCTGCTTAAGAGTAGAGCTAGCATAATTAAGTGGAGTTGATCGCGCGCCTATAGATAGGGTGACGAGATTTTGCCGGATTAGGGTGAAACCTAATATGGGAATCCATAGATCGAGTTAATGCGATTCTAGGGGTTTTAATTAGAAAGAGGTATCAATTAATCAACCTAGGGTTAGACGTTATTCGCCTCGATAGAGGGTTTAATATAAATTAGGGAATCTTAGGGATCAAGTCAAGTGAATAAATCGTCTGGTTCAGTGTTAGATAACAAGTGAAGTCTAGGTGGATTCTTCCTAAGGGTATCGTCGTGATCATCTAAGTTTTCCCAACAGTATTTCCCCAACTCATTCTTCTTGTCTTTGAGTCTTTAGCTTAGAAGTTAGTTAAATTTAGATTAGATAACAACTTCACTTATTTTAGGCTAGATAATAAAAAGAAAGTTAGTATTAGTACTTTTAGTTCCTTTGGGTTCGACAATCCGGTCTTGCCTAAGCTATACTACTATTCGATAGGTGCACTTGCCTCAATCGTTGTCAGAGTTGGTTTCCAGGTTCGATCATTCTCATTCATACAAATTTAAAACTCTGAAATCTAACGATCACATACATATCAAAATAGGATAAGTAAATGAAACGAACAAATAAATCAATATTTAACACATATTCAACAATTTAAAACGAAATTAAACAATTAAATTAATTAATGCACGAATAAATAAATTTAGTACGCAAAAATACTAAAAACCCTAGCTCTCAAACCTAAGTAAGTTGACTCACTAACGTCCCCAGTGGAGTTGTCAAGCTGTCATAATGTTGCCTACATAAGAGTACAAGGCCCTCGTAAGCAAAGCTAAACACGGATGGCCTAAATTAACATGGAGTCGCCACCAACCAATTAAGGTTAGGTTGGTTAACCAGCTATCATCTAAAAGTTTAGAATTAATACTACGAAAATATCTTAAAAGTCTAGACTCGATCTCATCACCAAATTTCGGGTTCGAAAGTACAGTTATGGGTGGGGAAGGTTATAGCACCCCCCACAACGCCTATCCCGAGATAGTCCTACGGAGTCTTAGGAGCTAGGCTTTTTATTTAAGCATATTAATGTCTTAATTTAGGCTAAAATCTTATGGAAATCTTGAATAAAAACTCTAAAGAAAATGCCTCTGGTTTAATTGTAACTCGAGTAAGATGTGTTCACCAAACTTATCTAATTTGAAACTTAAGTTAGAGATTTTTACTTTTAACAGGAACCTTAAAGGATACCTAAATAATTCTAGTAAAATAGCTTCAATTCCTAAAATTAATTCTATTTTAGAATTATAAAAAAACCTAGAAATTACCAATGAATTAAGAGAAATATTAAAATCCATCTACAACTTATTCGATCTTTTATTATTATTATTTTTTAAATGATTTAATTAGTAATGTTGAACCTATCAAGATCTTACGAAAGTATCCTATGCCAGGTTTATGATTTATCTTACTTTAAAATTATTGATCTAAGGTTTAAATTCGTCAAAATCCTAAAATAATATATCTTAAATAACATTTATTATATTTCTTAAAAAGTTTATAAAATAAAATACTTAAAAAGACCTACTCATGATTTACAATTTACCTACAAAAATCTTTAGTTTTAATCTTGAACAAAGTCCTAAAGAATATTTACATATTAATTTAAGATTCTAAAGAGGAATCTTATAAGATATTTAAAATTAGTTTAAAACCCTAAAAAATATCCTTCATATTATTTATACTTTTCTAGGGTAAATGGTAGGTAAGATCTTAAAGACTAACCTAAATCCAAATGTAAAAACCTTATGGTTTCATTAAAATGTAACACCTACTTAGCTAACTTCATGTCAACATTTATAGGATGGAAAAATGACCTAAATTAAAACGAATAGTAATAAAATAGAAAAAATAATTAAATTGGCTAAAGTTAATGAAAAGTTAAAACTCTTTCAAAAAGGGAAATAATAAAAAGAAAACTTAAATAAATGAAATAAATAAGACCTTGACATGATGATGATAATAATAAAAATAATACACCTTTTTCATAATACAATAAAAGAATCAAAGTAACATAAACAAATAATATCAAAATGTATGTAATGGGAATGTGTAAAAAAAACATAAATATAAATAGACATGAAAATAAATAAAGACGAAATAATAATAAATAAAAATTATACAAGCGTGAATAAATATAAAACATTAAAATAAAGTGCATAATTGACATTAAATATATAAGGTATAAGTGCAAATGAAAGGTAAGATACAAGTGTCAATAATTTATTAAAGATGGAAACAAAATGACATAACTTGATTTTGGGACTAAAATATAAAAAATGTGGAAGACAGAGGACTAATGTAGCAATTAATTTGATTTTAATTTTGAAATTTTGATTTAAATCGAATGTCTAAATAAACAAAAGGGTTACGAGTGTAAATAGGCCAGAGAGTGAGTGTAGCACTGTAAAAAAATGGGGTATTTTTTGTAAATTGAAAAAGTAAGGGGGTGAGAATAAATTATCCATTTTTGCACCTATAAATAGGAGAAATCTATTCTTTATTTCATTTTTGCACCTACAAATAGGAGAAATCTATTCTTTCTTTCATATTTACCTCACTTTTTTCAAAAAAGAAAAAGAAAACTCTTCCTGCTTCCCTTCATCCTTCTATGTTGGCCATAGCTCCATCACTGGAGAGTCCAACAACTCTCTGGCTTCCGGTGGTGGAACCACCACATATGGTGGCCAGAATTTTTTATTTTATTTTTTGCAAAATCAAAGTTTTCTTTAAAAAAATCACTATTTTTCTTAAAATTCAAAGCTTTATTTCGAAATAGTTGAAAAATATCAAAACTTTGTTTTAGAATTTTAAACTTTTCCTTTAAAATGATTAAAAAACATATTTTTATTTTTTAAAATCTAAACTTTCCCTTTTTTAAAAAAATTACTATTTTTCTTAAAAATCAAAACTTTATTTCGAAATAGTTGAAAAAGATCAAAACTTTGTTTTGAAAATTTAAACTTTTCCTTTAAAATAACTAAAAAAACATATTTTTATTTTTTAAGATCTAAAATTTCTCTTTTTTGAAAAAAAAAATCAAAACTTTTCCCAAGATCAAGCCTTTTTTAAAAAAAAATGAGATTTTTAGTGTAACACCTCAAACCCGGACTAGACGTTATGGCTGTATCTAGCAATGTCACACGATAGTGTTTTTGAAACCTCGTTGTTATGATGAAAACATTCCATGTTATTATCTTTAGTAAACCTTTGTTAGAACTTAGCAAGTCGTCTTTATTCATTTAAAACATTTGTTTTGAAACATCCCTCGTTGTAGAAGCTTTAATAAATCAATCTAGGTGATCATGCGTTTAGAAAATACTTTAACTTCTTTTTTTTTTTGAAAACCGAATTTCCTACGACCAGCAGGTATAAATCCATAAAGTAAAATAAATAAATAAAACCCAAATAATCAATAATAAACAAATCATAACTCGTAAATTGAAAACCATGAAGTCCAAAAATTATTGTGGTCAACGCTGAGTCCTCCGTCTCACCGATTCGTCTAAGTCTGGGGATTACCAATGCACATTAAACAAAAAGGGTGAGTTTGCGTAAACTCAGTGTGTAATCCCGCAGAAACAAACAAACAATCAGTATTCATAGTGCACAATTGAACAGTCTTGGGCCTAAGCCCTTTTCAGTATCAGTACAGTTTGGGCCTTAGCCCATCTCAGTACAGTGTCAAAAATGCAGTAGGGCCTTAGCCCATGACAGTATCAGTAGCGATGACAGTTATGCAGTAGCAAAATCCTACACAACCAGCCTCTACACACCATCTCCGCCCAACCCTACACTCCATGTAAGGATATAATCAACCCACCCATCCCTACAGTCCAAGTAGTACCGAATGCGGCACAAAATAATAGTTTGCAGCTGAGCTGCTAGTAAATTAGGCTTAAAGCCTTTCAGTACACTTCCTCCGAATAACAACCCCCAACCCAATGCAATGCAACATACAATGAATGATATGCTATTATGCAATTTCAGTACATATATTCAGTTCAGATATTAACATGCTCATCACAGATATCATTCAGTCAATTTCACACATCTAGGGGTCTAAGTAGCGCTTACCGACCCTACAGTAGGCTCACAGTCAACTTGGGCGACACGTGCAACCTTAAAAACATTCTGGTAAAAATGGGCCCACATGCCCATGTGATATGCCCGTGTGGCCCACTCAGCCCAAATTGCCCTTGGTCGTGAGATCCATTTTTAAAGTAACCCATGCTAGCTCAATACTCACATATGTTTTCACTATTTACTTATATGTTCATTAAAAGTTGTCTACTTGAGTCATTATCACTAAATTATTTATATCTTGAGCTACAGAATTCCAAATTAAGATCCGCTTGATGTTTTTAAAACTAGACTCAAATACCTTTCTACCAAAAAATTTTCAGAATTAATAGTTTATCAAATAAGTACAGTAAAATCTTTAAAGTTATCCCTATTCTACTATTTGACAACTTCATCCTTACCTTACTAAAAATTATTTATCTCTTAGTACGGAATTTAGATGATGTTTCCATTTGTTTCTCTTCAAAATAGACTCATTAAGTATTTAAACATATAAATTTAAGCCCCTAATTATTTTTTTAAAATTTTTGATGATTTTCCTAAGTCAGAACAGGGGAACCCGAAATCATTCTGACCTTGTCACAAAAAATTTATTATATCTCATGATTTACAATTTCATTCTTACAATGTTTCTTCCATGAAAAACTAGACTAAATAAAATTTAATTTCATATTTTTTTCAACCTCTAGCTCAATTCCCACTATTTTTTATGATTTTTCAAAGTTAGACTACTGCTACTGTTCAAAACTATTTTAGTGCAAAATGTTGATTTCCAAGTTTATAACACCCTTATTTCCTTTCTCTACAATTTTTCGCATCATTTTCTCTTATTTCTCTTATTTCTCAACAATAAGTAATTTTGACTTTTTTTCGAATCTCATTTTCTGCGTTTCGGGTACACAGCTATTATCATTTCTGATGCTTAAGCACTCCTAAGCCTCCAGAACCTAAAAATCGACCAACACATCTCCAGATTAATCACTTAATTCAATCTTAATCAACCAATTTCAAAAGGAAATCGACTAAAAACTAGCAAAATCCTTACCTCGCTTGAGTAACCACGACTTCGCATAATCACAACGTCGATTCAAAACCACCAGCCCCTTGATTAACTCCTAAACACCAAAAAGGAATCCCCTTTTTAGAGATTAACCAAGAACGATTAACAATAGACAAAACCATTACTTATCGAACACGCGCAACTAATGATGAACAACCAAATCAATTGAAAAAAAAAAAGAAAGAAATGGAAGGGAAAAAATAATGGATGTAACACCCTAAACTAGGCCTAGACGTTACGACCGAATCTGACGTGTCACATTGAAGTGTTTTCCAAAATTTGGACTTGTTGATAAAAATCCGTATTTAAGTTAAAACCCATTTAGTTTCTATTGCTTAAGAACATTCGGCCATTTAAGTTATTACAATCTGAAACCAGCTTATCAAAACGATTGCCATATTTATTACCGTTGACTTCTTAAACTGAATAAAATCGCGGAAGCTTCAAAAAAAACCTCGAAGTTTAAAATGTGTGTTTTTCTTGAAGACAGTTGTGATTTTGAAAACTTTTTTGGTATCCATTTGTCAGTTTAAAATAAGAAATCAAAGCCCAATTAAAAAATTAGATCCACCAATGGCCTTATTACATAATCAATAGCCCAATATGAAAATTAAAATCAAATAACTAAGTCTAAAGCAGAACATCAGCGATCATGTGGCCACCTTCGAGTCCTTCGCGGCTCCAAATTGTCTAAGGCTGGGGATTACCTATACAGTTAAAAAGAAAGGGTGAGTTTACGAAAACTCAGTGTAATCCCCCTATCAGTCAGTCAATAACAATATATGCAGTAACAGTCTGGGCCTGAGCCCTATTCAGTAACAATGCAATGTGGGCTTTAGCCCATTACAGTAACTGTGTGGGCCTAAGCCCAATACAGTACCAGTACGGTGCGAATATGCATCCTACCCCCAATCCAGCCAACACACCACTCGTACCAACCAACACACCATGTGGGGATAAAATCGACCCACCCACCCAGCACATCAATATCGCAGCATAGCTGCCAGTAATAATAACGCAGCAGAGCTGCCAGTAACAGTATATGTGGCAACGCCACCAGTAACAGTGAATGTTGCAGAGCCACCAGTACAATACTTTCTTTGTAATAGCCCGATTTAGGGCCTAGTCGGAATAGTGGTGCGAGACCACAAATCCGAGCTAGTAAAATGAGTTTTTAAGGTATTTGAGATGTTTGCATGATATTATGAAAGTTTTATGTAGAGATTTTATGAAATTGGCATTAAAGGGTCCATTAGGACTAAATTGCAAAAGTTGCAAAATATGAGATTCTAGAAGCATTTTGTATGAAATATCTTTGGAATATTAATTAGAAGTCCTTAAATAGCAATTTTCTCAAATTATAATTTTTGGACAAAAATGGACATGAGTTAGTAAATTGTGAATTTTTAAAGAGAATGGCATTTTGGTCATTTAATCTATTAAATGATTAAAAAGGGAAAAAGATGACAAAAATTTTATTCATCTTCTTCCCCCTTGTGCCGAAAATTTGGGAGACTCCCTAGCTAGGGTTCTTCAATTTTTGAAGCTTGCTAGTAAGTGCATCTTAGCCCCGTTTCTAATATTCTTCGTATTTTTGGAGTTCTCGTATCATGAATTAGCTATTTGTAGCTATATATTGAGCTATAATTCATGTCCATAAATATAACCATGTATGACATGCTTGTAAAATGATGTTTTATGGAAGATTATGAGAGTTTGATGCTAGATAAACATCTTTTTCTAAGTGAATTTCATGAGAAATGCTAGTAGTGACTAGTTTGTAAATTTTATGAAATTTATCATATATGGTAGAAATAGTGAGAATTTGATATTTCTATAGTTGAGATAATGAATCAGCTAAGCATGAAGTTTAAGAAAGTTGAATAAAAACCACTTTACGAGCCTAGGGGCAAAAGTGTAATTATGAGAAAGTTTAGGGGCAAATTAGTAATTTTGCCAAAGTATGAGTTATGAGTCAATTTAGTCAATGTGAGTATTAAATGAGCTAAATTTTTATTATAGATCAAAAGAAACGAAGCCCGGATCGAAACCGAGGCAAGAACAAAGTCAAGGACTAAATTGCATATCCACATATATTTTGTATATTGAGGTAAGATTGTATGACTTCTAAGCTTTATGATTGATATCATTGAATTTCTTAGTATGATGTTGAATATATCTTAATTCCATGAGTTTGTTTAATGCTAAGTTAAACAAAGAAATTAATGAGATTGAGCATGAGAAAGTCCCGATTGAAGTTGAATTACTTAGGATACTCGATCTATCACATGAAATGAGAAAGCCCGTATAAGACCAAGCCAAGGCATGGCATCGGCAATCAAGCAAGTTATCATGTAAGTCCAAGATAAGTCTTGGCATTGAAGAGTTATTATGAGATTAAGACCCATGTAAGCCCAAGCCAAGGCATGGCATTGGTGAGTCTCCAAGTAAAGATGTCATGTAAGTCCAAGACAAGTCTTGGCATTGAAAAACTATCATGAGATAGAGATCCCATGTAAGTCCAAGCCAAGCGATGGCATTGGTGAGTATCAAGGAAGACCCATGTAAGTCCAAGCCAAGGCATGGCATTGGTGAGTATCAAGGAAGATTTCATGTAAGTCCAAGCCAAGGCTCGGCATTGACAAAGTAAAGATACCAAGTAAGACTATGTCAAGACATAGCAATGGTAAGCTCCCAAGGGAACCCACAAGGAAGACCTCGTGTAAGTCCATGTCAAGACATGGCGTCGATATCAAGTAAGAGATCTCATTGTAAGACTATATCGAGGATATAGCAATGGCATCCAGATACATGTGGCATGAGATCAGTATCCTCGGTTATTCATAGTAATTCATCGGGCATAAGAGTAAAGATTGAATGGGAAAGCAAGAAAGTTAAGTAAATAAGGTTATTATCAAGTTATGCTAGTTAAACTTAATTAAGAATATTATTCATGTTATGAATGATGAAGTTGGGATTATGCTTATCATAGTAAGGTATGCTGATCTATGTGATCAAGTGATACAGGTATCTTGTTTACTTTCAAGTATGAGATTAGAAAGTACCATGAGGAATATAAGAATCAGTAAGAGTAAGTAAGTTTAAGTATTTGAGATTTATGATGCCATTATTATGATGAATGGGTTAAATTAAGCAAATATATTGTTATATGTACTACATGCAAACTTACTAAGCTAAATGCTTACGTCTTTAATTCTTTCTTTCTATGTAGTCCCGCCAAGCTAACTTGAGGATCATTGAAGTCGGAGCTCGAAGCACACTATCAATCGCTATTTTGGTATAGCCAAGTTGTTTATATTAAGTATGGCATGTATAGGAAGCATTTCATTCTGAGAATATGTTTTAAGAAGAGCCAAAGTATTGGCTATCCAGTTCATTATTCTTTTGTATATGGCTAAAGAGATTGGCCAAGTTTGACTAGTATGTATGTACCTTAATGTCAACGAAGTATGCCTTATTGTCCATGTTAGATGAAGTATTTGAATTGTTGAATTTGGCTTGAGATTGGTCTTAATTTCAGGGTGGTAATTGGCTTGGTAAATAGCCTCTAAGTGCCCACACGGATAGACACACGAGCGTGTGTCTAAGCCGTGTGTTCCCTGCATGTTAGCGTTTTAAGTCAGAATAGACCACGGGCTAACCCCACGGCAATTTGTATAGGCCGTGTGTAACACATGGTTAGTACATGGGCGTGTGCTCTAAGCCGTGTGAATAAGTCAGTATGTCAAGGTATGGTACACGGTCTAAGGCCACGAGTGTGTCAAGGCCATGTATAATTTGGTAGTGTCTACCACGGGTGGAAGACATGGGCATGTCTTAGGGGTACACGGGCGTGTCCCAAGTCACATGGGGTGTGACCCCTGTTTCAAAAGAAAGTTTCCAGTTGAGTTTTGAAAGTTCCCGGACGTAGGTTAAGATCTCGTAGGCCCATGAAATGCATGATTTGACTAAGAAAGAGAAGTTTTTAATTCGGAACAAAATTTTATAGCCCATAAGTACATGTTTAAGAAAGCTCTAGCATAGTAATATCTCGTATCTGGTCTCAAACTCGGACTCGGGTATGGGGTGTTACATCCTCCATATCAGAATCCCAACCCCATGCAGTATGTCATGTCATAAATAGTTCGTGTATGCAACGTGACCTACTCAGTACAATCTTACAAATAACGTACACTCATCAGTCAACCTACCTCTAAGGGTAAAATGGTCATTTCCATCTATTAAGGTATAGTAGTAATTTTACCTTTTAGGGGTATTTTGGTCACTTTACTTATTTTAGGGTCTCGGTGCAAATAACGACCTATCCGAAGGTCTACAGTCGCTTCAATCGACACAGATAACTTAAATGGTCATAACGGTGTATATGGGCCTAATGCCCATTATTCGACCCAAGTGGGCCCACATGCTCGTGTGGCCCGTTTAGCCCAAATTCAATCACGGCTATGTGAATCATATAGCCCAGTCCAGTATTTTCCATTTACCGTGGTATTTATCTGTATGAGGCCCACAACCCCACACGGCCCATTTCAGCCAAATAAGGCCCATATCGGCCCAAGAGCACGAGAACGCTCGTGGTGGCCTCTACAGTCTATCGCCCACGATTTGTGGGCTCGGTTTACCACACGATTGATCGCACGCTTGGGAGGCCACAAATGCCGAAGTTTCAGCTTTTCAGCTTTTCAGCTTCCGCCGATTCACAGTAGAGAGGGGTGTGATTGCACACCTGTTTGCGTAACGAACAAATTATCCCTCGCACGATCAACCTACAATCATCCCAACACAATCAAACTCTCCTCCTTTAGAACATTAATACAAAAGCCCCAAATTGATATCACCACTTTCCTTGACCGAAAGTTATGCTATTATTCCTTTTAGATAGCTGGTTGCAAACGATCACCCCCTTCTTCTCGATTTACTGCGCATAAGACGGATTTCATTAGTAATAATCATTTAATACAAGGCTTGAATTGATGCCCAAAGCCCAAAGAATTAGTGTTAGAGCAGATTGGGTATTCGGTTAACACTACAAAACAAGCCTACTTACCCCACAGTATTCGGCCAAAGAGGTATTCGAGGAAAGAAGCAGAGATGTGCAGAGAAACAAGGCAGTCGACGCTCTACCGATTGTCAGAGACTATCGTCCAAATGGTTTCTAAATAGCAAGACAAGACTTATGTTATTCAGTCTATATTGGAAAAGCAGAGAAACAAAAGAGAGGGGAGAAGAGGAGCTGTAGGATTCGGCTTACCACTGTGTTATGAACAAAAGAAAAGATCGTCACCCACTACCAAACCAACTGGCACAGCAGAGAAAGAAAAAGAGAGACGAACACTCAGTCAAAGAGGAAAGTAGAATAGTTGAGAAAATGTGAAGGAGAAATAAGGGAGAAGAATGAATTCGGCTAAAAAGAAAATAGCAGAGAAGAACCCAAAAGGTACTGAGAGGCACTTGACTTACCAGGTATCGACCAAGGTGACTTACGATACCAAGACACAAAAGAACAATTCGACCAGGGAGAAAAAGAAGAAAACAAAATGCCAAAAAGAAAGAAGCCGAACAAGGACTATCCTCAAAAGACATCTCTGCCGAAAATCTGAGTAGCTAGACACCCAATTCGGCACAACTCTCCTCTCACTCAAACTCCTTGATTCTCTCCCATTATCCCTCCTTGAATCTCTCCATGACCAGTTCAAACACCATTCAAATCCTATTCAAACTCCCCTTAGCTGTGTTTCAGTCCAACTCTAATACCTACACAGCTCAAGCAGCAAAATAAATACCTCCTTGCGCAACCCAAGACTTGAACCCCAGACCTCTCAGTTACACAACACGCCACCTTGCCACTAGACCACAAGCTCTTCTTGTGTCATAAAACATGCATTAATATTTATAAGGCCTATATGCCAATGTCCAGATTCATTTAAGAGAAAAACTAAATTTTTTGCAAAAGCCAAGACTTGAACCCAGGCTTTTCAAACACTCCCATACACACTCAAATCACTTAGCCATTAAAGCAACCAAGCAATTTATGTCAAAACATGCAAAATTAAAGACCCTATATTTTTGGGGCGTTACAATGGAATTTTCGGTAGCAACTAGGGGAAAGAATTGGCAGAGGAGGGAAAAAAAGAAGAAGAAGAAAACGTCAGAAAAGTTTGGGGAATTAGAGAGAAAACCAAAAATCTACTCTCTTTTTTGCAAAAAAAAGATAACCAGATTATTTTCTGATAACCTCTCCCCAATTATCTCCTAAAATCACTCCCTATTAACCCACTAAAACACAACTACTTAGAATTTTGCCCCAACACAAATCACAAAAAATTGAACACAGGACTTCCAACACTCCAACACTCCACTTAACCACCAGACTAGCAGGCCCATTCTGATATAAACTTACCAACAATTAAACTTAAGCCTTTTGCACAAAGTTAAGGCTTTATTTATAAAAATACCAAAATTTGCCCAAGTAAGGCTTGAACTTGGGACCTCTCGCACACACCCAGAACATATAACCACTGAAGCAGATAGACATTGTGTGTCACACATACACAAAATCAAAAATTAAAATTTTGGGGTGTTACATATAGAAAGAGGAAAGGAAAAAATAGGATTTTAGGGGCTCCTAAGGGCGGAGGACCGACGGTCCGGTGACATCCCCTTCATTAGAGCCTAAAACCCGATCCCTCATGACATGTCTATGGCAAAAATAAAGAAAAAAAAATAGCACATTTGTTTTTGTTGTTGTTGTTGTTTTACTTTTTTATAAAAAAACATAATATGAAAAGCCTTCTCCTGTTTTTATTTCATTTCATGTATATATATTATTTTTCAATCTTATTTATTTGTAAAAATAGATAATAATGATATTCAATAATAATATTAGTAGTAGAAATGATAATAATAATTTGGGCCCTTGATAGACCCAAAAAGAAAAGAAAAACAAAGGCCTCTAATTGACCAAAATCGGGTGGGCTTCAAACGGGCCCAAGAGAGAACAAAAATTTAAAGCGAACAAATAGGCCTCCAATTGGGCTCGAACAAAAATAGGTGTCTACAATGCATAATACAAAATACTTTGAAATCTCAATGAATAGATGTCCTCTGGCGTAGTCTTCGAAAAGTCCTTTACTTCTTCAACGGTCTTGAGAAGGAAAGGTAACTAAATAATTTCAATGAATTTAGTGAGTTTCGGAGAAAACATCTCAATAGCTATATAATACCACTAAATATTTCCAACTCAGCAAGTCATACAGTTCACCCATTGGCGAATACCACACACAAACAGACTTTACTATAGACATTATTCCTTTTGGTGCATACATTACGCCCAAGCAACCATGGAGACAACCTTATTCATGCTACTCACACACAAGTCAATGGTCAAGCCTTAGCATTCGTTTCATTTGTTCCATCATGATTTTCCAATTTGGTTTGTAATAGCTTTTGCCCTACCAGAGGCTACATGATCCATTTTCATGTATCGTGATCTGCCAGTTCAATGCTTATTTCATTGAAGGCGTCGCCATGATTTCATTTTCATAACTCAGATCATATTGTTCATTCCAGAAACAATGGGTGGTGGCTTAAACACGAAGAGAGGCCTTACTTCATTTACACAGACAACTAACTCATACTTATAACCATGAACCTTCATTACCCATACACGAACATATCATCTTATAGGATAAGAGTGCTTACCTCAATCAAACCTAAACAAGAACATTATACAAACACATGGAGGCAAGAAGGAACTCACCAGAAAAATGCAGCAAGATTAGAAAATAAGACTCTTGCCCTTACCACTAGAGTTTTTAGGAGTTTCTGGAGCTATAATATAAAAAGTTAACTTATCATATCATTTTACCATAAAAACTAAACAAGTTCAATAAGAACATTAACAGGAAACTCAAAATCTAGAAGTTTCCTCCCTTACACCTCAAACTGACCCTAAAGCATAAAACCTTAGGGGGCCATAAATAGTCATCAAAATAACTTGAGTTTCATTAATATCTACCAGGTACGAATTGGTGGTGGAGTTGCCTGAGTATAGTGAACCCATATCTTCAAGCAAGTCTTAAGTCTAGTATTTTCTAAGAGAAAATTTCAAAGAAGGTTTGGGAAGAAAATATGGTTGCCAAAGAAAGCATAAAACTTACTCAAGAAGCCACAGCTTAATTTATACAAATATAATTAGAAGGAAAACTTAGTGGATAAGTCTGATTTCCCTCAAAACCCCTCATTCCTTGTGACTGGGCACTTCTCTCTCTTCATAAATGCAAGTTTGACAAGTTACAGAAATTTAGTTCTATACTAACCAAATTCTCGTTCCTCTAACCAGATTATTCAACCAGGATAATAAAATAATAATAAAGCATACAGTTCTTTTCAAATTAAGGTCTTAACATTAAGGGCTTAATGCTTCGTCTAACATCTGGGTGGCGTGTACTATTTAGAAGAGTCCGCCAAACTGCCAAGCTCGCCTAATGCAAACTTCGCTCGAAGGCACATCCATTGACTCATATATAGTCAATTTTAATACATTCATACTAAGAACTTATTCTATATGTCTTACTTCTATAAGCAGTATTTGATTACATAATTTTCCTTAGTTTTTGTTAAGCTTTCAAGTTAGGCCCTGCTTACTTCCGAGATGATTTTAGAGCGTTTCTAAGTTTGTTTAAGCTAATTTTGATTGTAAAGCATGAATTGTATGTTTTAAGATATTTATTGAATATTAAATGAATTCTTGATTTAAAATTTCATGTAAACGTTCTGTTATTTGTTGTAGCATCCCGTAACTTGATTTTGGTGTTGGGGACGGGTTAGAGGTGTTACGTTTATTGGTATCAGAGTTACGATTTAGTCAATTCTAGGACTGAACATAGCGTGTGTTGAGTCTAGATAATACATGACACAATAACCTGTACTTGTGTGATGCTTCCGATTCGATCTGACTTTGTTTTTCTTATAGATATACAATGTCGACCGAGTCTAATCATGCCATACCAGATGAAGTTGATAGTAAGGTTTCAGCTTCCGAACATGAAGAGAGCCACAGTCTATCAATTCCACAAATGCTAGAAAGTGATATGAAAAAAATGCCTTTTTCGGCATGATGAATCAGTAGTTTTCAAAGTTTTCGGCTCGAAAATCTCTACCCCTAATTGTGTCTTTTTCAACACTCCCCCTGTCTTCAAAATATTAGTACAACAGATGATCAAATATATTTGATTGACAAATTAGGTAAACATAAGACAAATTTATGTGAAGATAAAAGGGAGAAGGAATGAATTGATAAAAAGCAAGACAGGTTCAAGGTTAGAAATTAATGGAAACACGGTGCAGTCAGATCATCTTCGATACCTCCACCTAAATTGTCGAGAGACCCCCAAAATCAGTTCTCTGCTTCTTTAGGTATTCCAGGGGATATTTGCAATGTGAATAAAGTAGTTTGCAAGTGTTGTGGAGGAAAGCATATAAGTGAATGGAAGTTTAAAAGTGGGGCTTGTTTACCTGTATTTTCTATACCAATCGGTATATTCAATTACTCAATACCTATTTACAGTGTAATATATAGAACTTAGTAGTCTAATAATTGAAATTTTAAAATCACTGACTATCATGCCAAATTTATAGTAAACACAATCAACCTATATACATGCTCCTAACCAATCACTTGTATTTCTACAAGCTCAAGCACACATTTAATAATAAAAAATTAAAAGAAAAGCATAAAAATTAAGAACAAACTTCCTATGTTATCCCCCTACACTTTAGATAGCACATTGTCCCTAATGTGCAACCCTGAATAGATAAGGAAAGAAGTTACCCAATCAATATTGACATTGCAATGGTCTAATGGTGGGTGATTCTATCCTTGTTCATTATAAGCTCGAAATTATTATGCTTCTTTCATGTCGGGTTCTACATAAAAATCTTGAAACAAAAAAATATAAAGTCTACTATTAATCCTACTCCTAAAGAAACAAACTAAAAATTATCCAAAATTAAATTTTTACAATCCAAAGATTAAAATTCATTCATCGTCAAAATCATCAAAATGGGGCATCTACCCCCTCTCCATCAGTGCCTTCACTTTCCCCGAGACATGTCCTCACGCAAAGCCCCTTCCCAACGATTGTGTATGTCAGGTTGGGCTTCGGATGATTGGTCCTTTTGGCGTAGAGTATTGAGGTTGGAATTTCGCCTCATAATCATCATCCTTCCCCTTTCGAAATTCTTTCTCGGTGGCCTCTTCATTCTCCTCTTCTTCATTGTTTTTCTATTCCTCATCTTCGCTTCTCGAAGTTAATGTGGACTGATCCGGATGTATATATGTTTGGCAGGTAATTTGGTTCTTTGAGATTATTTTGTCATGCGAACTCCATAATTACCGGTCCTGATTCTTGCATCCATTTGACCATCCATTCTAGTTTTGAATCTTCTTTTTCCATTCCTTTCATCGCTTTTGTTGTTAGTTTCTCTTCAGAAACGCGGGAACATCCATCTTTTTTTTTCTTCTTTGGTTCTAATCTTTGATTTGTTTCCAATTGAGCTCAACAAATTGAGTACATATTGAATCGCTTATCAAACTCTTTCTTGACCTCATGAATTGCTTATTTTCTTCAATTGGAACCTTTGCGTTTTTGCAAAGTGTCGTCACGAGGTGAGGAAAGAAAATCTCAACCTTTTGGCCACTAACACATCTCTTCATACTTTGATGGATTCATTTCCCAATGCATTTTTTTTTCTTCTGTAAGATTCCATAGAATAAAATAGCTCAGAAAGTATTGAAATTAGAAACATTAAGAGCATGCTGATTCTAGTGCAAATAAATTGCATCCATATTTTAGCAATTGGGAACATTATGGCTTGATTGAAATTAGTCGGAAATCCAATACCTGGGCGGAGGTTACATTCTCCTCTGTTTTCAGTTAAATATTTGACAATACTTTCTATATCGATATCTTTAAATTCCGTTAAATCAACATTTTTAAAAAAAATAAAATTCATAGTATGGGGCATCGTAATATTTACAAATCTTTTTCGGGGAGAATGGCACATCCTTTCCTCATACTGTTACTATTTTCCACATAAGACCATGTTGCCTTCGGGTTTCCTCGTCCTTAAGAGTAGCATAAAATTCTTGCATAAGATGAATAGCAACATTTTCTATTGGGATTGTGCAAAAATGCTCTTATCTATGATAACAGACTAAAGACCAAATTTCATTGTACAAAACCATCGATGGTTCAAATCCTCTTTCCTGAATAAAGGTTTTACCTTGAAGCTCAAAGAAATCTTTTTAAGCAATGTGATTCAAAATTTTAAAGGATTTGAGAATATTGGTGGTTCTTGTGTATTTGTTTTCCTAGACTTCTTAGGCGGCATATTCAATGTAGTCGTACTCTAGAAACTAACAAACTATCAAGCAATGTATTCAATGAAATAGAAAAAATAAGTTAGAAACTCTTAACCTCGATTAATTATTTGAATTCCTTTAAGAGCTTTCTTGTAGCTTGCTTTGTCAATGTTATACTCTTAGTTCTTGCACCAAATAAGATTACAAAAAGAAGAGGAAATTTGTAGAAATATAAGAAGAAGAAGAATAAAATAGGGGTTTTAACGTATAAAGGTTTAAAGGTTTTGAATAATTTTGGAAAGGATTTGAAGTTCAAGAGGGTTTAAAACTTTGGTTAAAAGGGGTTTTAGATATTTTGGTGTTTTAGAATTAAAAATTGAGAAAATTAGGGTTATAGTCAGCGAGTTGCACAATGGGTCAGGTCGACCCTGCAAAAAATTGTAGCTATGTCACGACACAAAGGTTCGATGCACGAAATCCCTGGTAGGATGCCGATGTCACGTTTGATTTTTTTTTTTTGAGTCTGTGTCGTGACATCGAGACCGTTTTCTCGATTTCTTGAGTCTATCGTCAATGTTGCGACACTGACTCATCCACAATTCTCAATTCTCAAAGTGTTTCAGTTTATACTAAACATCAATTTAAAAAAAATATTATATTTTAAATTATTGGTTAGTTAAAAATACAATAATATGCATAAAATTTTAATTCAATTAGAAAATATTAAGTTTTGTTGTCGGATTCGTCTGTCAACTCTGTCAGTGTATATGTGGATGCTTCTTTGGTTTCATTTCTATCAGTATTAGTCTAGCATTTGTCATGCCATTCTACTTTTCTTCGTTTATCCCAATCCTTGAATATGTTCTTTCATCCTACATTTATCACTGAGAATACCTTCCGCAAATCAAAGTAATTAACCACGTTTATAAATATTATGTAACCTAGTGATTCTGAATACCTCTTGTAGTCCTAATTTTGTGAAGCACTCCCACGGTATATTTCACTTCCACCCTTGATTTCTCTTTTCTTGGATTCATTAATAATTTTTATAGGGTCTACAAAAAAAAATCTTAGTAGAATGGATATTTCCACGTTTACCTTGAAATCTAAAGTTATATTTTTGGTCCACATCTTATACATACGTTGTTCAATTATTTCCTCTTTCAAAATTTGTCTCAATTGAGTGTCAACTTTATCGTATGGTTCTATTAAGAAGTGGGTGCTTTCTATTTCCCTTAACTCTAGCTTCTTATTTGGTAGGGTTATCTAATTAAAAAAAACTTCTAAGTCGCTTAAGACTCTGTCGACATGAATAGTCTCTAGCTTGGTTAATATCGTGAAACTCCCTAAGCTTTTGAATTTTTGAGGTGTCTGATTAAGGATGATTATTTTCCAAAATGTATCTATGTTGAATAAGTCATCCTCTTTGCAATTGTCACGTTCTTTCCTAATTTCTTTTACAGGGTTTGAAGGCTTTGGAAATTCTACTATCGGTTTTATAAAGGTTAACATTTCATAGAATTATTGAAGTAGGGTTGAGAAACTTACCTCTTCACTTATTTCTTGATGTTGTTTATCCTCCAATTTTGATGAATTCTATGTTGTCAAGAGGGAAAATTTGGTATTTTATTCATTATTACATTCAGTTGCCAACTCCTTTATTGGCTTTGTCTTAACTTGAACATCCTTTTGCACCATTATCTCCTCATTGAGTCTACTTAGTTCCTTTTGGTTGTGTTCCCAAATCAGTAGTGCCTGGCTGCTCAATATTTCATCTTTCCAAGATATTGTTTTTTTTTTTTTTTTGGTTTTCCTTTTCATCTTTGCTTTTGCATTGAGTTTAATCAAACCCGTGACAATATATGTCTATATTTGTACTCCTATTGCTGTCCTGCGAATATGTTGAGACTTCACCTCTTAGTTAGCTTAGTTTTAACATTAACACTCTCTGATTTTCCTGAATTTCTCATTCTTCATAAATTTCATCATCATAATCTATTTCTTCATCAGACCACATGTATTCAAAATTGTCCATGGTATTGTTGAATAGGTCTCAATGGTTATTTATGCAGGTCTCCTCCCTCTTTTTAAGGGTATGTGCTGAGATTTCTTAAAGAAGAATAAATTAATAGTAAACTACAATAAATAAGGAAGTAAATAAAAAAACTAAAGATCGTATCTATAATTTAAAATATTCCTAATTAGTCTATTAAAATGTAAAAATTTAATTTAATTTAATAACGTTGCCTCTCCAGCAATGGTGCCAACAACTTGACCGCCTTCGAACGTACCAACGGCCAAAGTGTAAATACTGCAATTTAAAATGTAGAACTGAGGTGGTATTCCCAAGTATACAGGTCAAGTTGTAATATAGTTTTCACAATGAAGTAGGTGAGTACTCTGAGGATCGTACCGAAGAGAGGCGAGTACTAAATTAATGTTAACATAAACACAAATAGAAGTAATTATTAATTTAAATAAATTATATTACTATAAAACATAAAGGAAAAATTTTGGTTTTTGATAAGAAATGAAATAAAAATAGCATAAATAAAAGAGACTTCGGAAAACTAACTTATAAACTTAATCAGATCTAGACATGGGTGGTTAGCTCGCTTCAATGGTCATAACTAATTCTTATTTCGGGTTTCTATTCAATCAACTAGTCGTTACCCTAGTAAGATTTCTTGATCTTCCACTAAACTAACAAATAGGTAAGAACTACTTATATCTCGACCTCATAGTCCAAACTATTTCAGGGCTAAGGTGTTAACGGATAGGCCATACCAATTTTGGGTTAATTATCACCTAAATGATTTATTAGGGTTGTCAAGCATGGGGTTTAATGTAACAGCCTGTTTTTCAGTGGTGTCAAAAACAGTGGTTTTGGGGCCACCAAATTCGACGAGTAAGTTCGTAAATATTATTATTTAATATTTAAGAGTCAAATGTGATTTTAAAAAGGTTTTTAATTTGATAATTTATGTTATATAAGCGATTTATTAAGTTCAAGTGGTAAGACCCTAAGGTCAAGTGGTTTTATAAAATAAGGTATCGGGGCCTCATTTCTATAAACCGAGCCGTAAATATTTTTATAAATATTTACAAAGTGCCATTAAGGTGGTATTACAGTTTCATTGAAATTTTTTAATTTTTCGATAGTTAATTAATTAAAAAGGACTAAATCGTAAAAGATGTAAATTTTGATCACTATTTGATTTGAGTGATTAAATTGTTAATTGAATAAAGGAAAATGGACTTAAATGGTAATTAGTCCATTCAAGGAGTTAGTGGACAATTATGAACATGAAATTGGTGTTTTATTTAATTATTAACCAAGGTTAAAATGGCAATTTGATAATTAAAATTAAAATTAAAATAAACAAAACCAAATTGTTTATTCATCTTTTACATTGTCTTCTTCACCGATTATTAAGGGAGAAAGAAGCCATTGTTAACCTTGGAGTTTTGGCAATTTGAAAAGCCAAATTGGTAAGCCATTTTTCACCCGTTTCTTTAAAGTTTTATGTTTTTTATATTGTTGCAATAAGGTCCAACTAGCCCGTACCTTCGATTTTGAAATTATTAAAGATTTTGAATGTTTCCATTGATGAACCTTGTGATTCTAAATGTTAAATCATGAATTTTATATAATAGTTGTTATTTAAAAGTATTTTATTAAGTTATTTTTGATGAATTTATCTATTAGGGACTAAATTGTTAAAATAGTAAAAATGTAAGGATTTAATGTGAAATTTTTGCATGAATGGGCTGTTTTGTATACCATAAGTGTTCAGATAGTGTAAAAATTTCAATAAAAATGGTTAATTTGCATGTTTTAGGCTCAGGGACTAAATTGAATAAAAGTAAAATTTTAGGGGTAATTTTGTAAAAATGTCAAAAATGAGTAAATTGCATAAAATACATTGTTTTACTGTCTAAATTAATAGATTGAATGAAATTATTAATTTAGATCAAGATCAAGTGGAAAATCAAGAAGAATAAAAAATTACCAAAATGCCCCTATACTTTGTCATTTCTGTAATTTAGCCAGGTAAGTCCGTATGAACTGAATTCTGTATAATTTTGATTAATTGAATGTTAGCATGTGATTCTATTGTGATTGAATCAATATATATATTATTATGCAATTTATCTTGTCAAGAAACGATGGAAACTCAACAATGTACAACGACTATCGAGTCCCGTTTGAACCTTAGGAATATATAGGATACAACTGACATGTCATTAGGGTTACCATGTTTCGGGTGCTAGTCTTAAATGTCCTACAGGTGGTTGAGTTCCGGTATGTGTTGCAGATACTAGACAGCTTGTGTGAGCAGCACTATGTAGCTAAGTTCCGACCGACGGCTTGTGTAAGCAAACTCAGGTTACTATGTTTCGGGTGCTGGTCTTGAATGTCTTACTAATGGCTGAGGTCTGGCATTAGTTGCAGATACTCGATAGCTTGTGTGTGTAACACCCCAAACCCGGCCCAAATACTACAACCGGATCTGGTATGTCACTAAGGAAATTTTGTAAAAGATGTTGCAATTTCGGGAAAAAAATGTTTTTCTTGTATTTAATCTTTTGTTCGGGAAAACTTAATATTTCGATAAGTTTATAATAAGATATAAATTTAATTTGTTGATTTATGAATAAAAACCAAAAATCTTAATACATGCCTTTGTTTAATTTAAGTTTAAGTGTCTAAGAATAATAAAAGCTCAAAATAAAAACCCAAAACTGAGAATAATAGTCTAGTGGCCCAAGGCCTTATTACAACCATATTTAAAAACCCACTTAAATAAAAAAAAATGTAAAATAATGACTAAAGTCTTTTCGATGAATCCAAATGCTCTTTTGCATGGCCACCTTGCTCTCCTCTCTAGCCCGGTCCGATGCGCTAAGTGTCACCTGAAATTGTTAAAAATAAAAGGGTGAGTTGCGAGACTCAGTGTGCAACCCTCAAGCACCGTTAGATTGGGCCTTAGCCCACAGATCAGAACATAAAACATAGTATAGAAAATAACATACATAAAACCCAACCCAATCCTAGGTTTCCATCCGCTACACACCACCCTTACCTGCCAATCACACCATTGGGGATTTCTACAATCAACCTACACCGCTACACACCATCGATGGCAGTCATGCTGCAGTTAGCTGTTCATCGTCAAAGTTGTGACAAAGTCACCAGGCTGAAATGGCTAGAGCCACCAGAACAGATCACTTCCCCTTTTCATTAATTTCCCAACCCCAAGCATATATATAGTAATCGACATATATCACATATCATTTAACAGAATCAATCACTGATGGGTGGCAGAAATCACTAACCTCATATTTAGCTTTTACCCTTTTCGGGTTTCCAAATGATATGCCGGAATTTCGGCATTTAACACAGTATAACAGATTTATTACATACATATATTTTAGCAATAAATCTAATGGTGTGAGAAGTTACACACCTGATTAATGTCGATACTCTTGCTAAACCGATCTATACCTTGCTCAAAAAGCTGGAAAGATGTGAAAATAGGCCCTGTCCTATAATCGGCCATGGTTAGTGTTCTACCCGATTTTACACACTAAAATCAATAGACTTTCTTACCTTGAAATCCCGGAAGTACCTTGATTTGAGTATTACTGAACTTATGACTTAGAGATCTACGTGATTGACTCCTCTTCAGATCCCAGAATGCCGAAAATAAGAGTGAAATAAGGGATTAGTTTCTAAATAGCCATTCGGCTAGGGACCTTGAAAAGCCGAAAACATTGAAATCCCGAAATCAATACTTACCTAGAGTTCCCTTCAGATTTCGGCACAAGTAGGCTCCACCAAAGAGGATTCGACAACTACAGAAGGTGAGATCTTAGTGACTTCGGCTTTTTATGAAAATCCCGGGAGGATGAACTGATATGGTTTCGGCTAAAAAGAAAAGTGAAAAGAGAGCAAGGAGAGGCTTGAAGATTCGGCTAACTGAAAAAAAAAAGAGAAGAGAGAAAGAATAGGGTAGAAATTTCGGCAGGGAAAAGAGAAAAGATGAGAGCTTTAGCAGTAATTTCGGCACCCCCCTCTGCATATAGAAAACCGATTTCTCCCCTTGGCAGAGGTTGATTCTCAACCAACACTGCCACCAATGATAGCTCCTATCCCTTTTCCCTTATCTTAATCTGTTATCTCCTCAAAAATAGCCCTAATTCCTCTCTTCATTATCTGCCTATTATCCACATAAAATAAACATTAAAAATCCCTAAAAAATAGCCTTGTGTCGTCCCCCCTATTGCTCCCTTTAAGTGCCGAAATTTTTCCCTAAAACTTGGGCTTCAAGCCACCACAATTTGGGCCTTCCTCATGCACAAGTGACGCCACTTATAGCTCCCCTCTACTGTGCTCCTAGTTGCTGGGCCACAAGCCCAACATGTCACTTAAACTACTAAAACTTTAATTTAAGCCCCTAGCGTGTCTAAATAAAATATTTATTCACAACTCAGCCCAAACCTGAGCCCCATTTGTACCTCAAATCCTTAAATTAATAACTTAAGCACACATTACACAAAAATGCACAAGCCCATGATTTCAGGATGTTACAGTGTGAGCAGCATCATGTAGCTTACATTCCGACCGACAGCTTGTGTGAGCAGGCCCATTTTACAGCTCATGTGAGCTACGACTATATGTTTAGCACACTTTGTGTAAGCTTTCCCACGTATCCGGTATTATTCTAAGTGGTTCAACGGGCATACAAAGGGAAGGAACGTTAAGTGTTCCAATTGGCAATGTCATGAAAGTCTGGAAAGGTATGAGTTGTTGATGATTAAAGTGTGTATAACCATGTTCATTAAAAGTATGAATGCTTATATGCTGTATTCATGAAAGTTATTTTATCATGTGGTGATTTTTGCTAAGTTATGTGTTTAATCTCTAACTTGTGAATATGGTTAATTCTATGTTTATGTCTTATATGTTATACAAATGAAATGGTAAGTGTTCAATATGAATTAAGATATGTATGCATAAAACTCATTGAAATGGTGATACATGAAAAACATGATATGTTATGAGATGGATGATAAATCTAATTGAGTTATGCTCAAGTATAATGGTTATCCATGTCAAATTCATATGAATCATGTGAATGAACTAACATGTTTGTTGATGTGCTTAGGCTTACGCCTAGCTTGTGGATATGATTGATGTTTATGATTATGTTTGTACTATGCATATGAAACGGGTAAGAAAAGGGAACGAACGGTATGTACGTAGTTGGGATGTATTATGATGTTATAAAAAGTTTAATGTGGTAAATGATGTATTTATATGTGAGCAAATTGTGTATGCTATGGATGAATATATCAATATCAGGGATAAATACACTAAGTCGGGAATTGATTATGTCGTTTAGGCTTATGATAAGCATTAGGAATGGAATGGAAAGTAACTAAATTGAAATATGTATAATCTTATAGAACGGTTGATGGTTGTACATTATGTCCCATAAAATCCTATCACGTTATGAATTATAAATATATGTGACATTAATGAATTTACTCATTTGTGAGTCGATGATCATATAGATTTATGAATTTTGGCATTGGCATAGGGTTATGTCTATTCTAATAAGTTTATTATCGAAATGGAACTTTTATGCTTAAAGTTTATACGAGCTTACTAAGCATACATTGCTTACGTAGTTACTTTCCTTTACTTTACAGATTATCGGAAGCTCGATCGAATTGGAAGCTAGTCAGAGATCCATCACACTATCCATCGATTTTATCGATAGAGTCTTGATCGAGGTTATAATGGCATGTATAGGTGGACTTATGGTTTATGGTAATTGATGAGTTTGGCATGTATATGTCATTTTGGTTTATGTAAACTTGGTACTTTTGATGCCTTGTTGATGTGTGTTATTTTGATAATGTGTTAATGCTTGTTTAAATGTCCAAAGTGATAGGTGATGAATTGACCTCAACATGGTCAAGCTATAGTATGCTTTAGAAAAGTTTTGAATAGATGTGCTGTAACAACCCAAATTTGGGTCTAGTCGGAACATTGGTTTTGAGACCACAAATCCGACGAGAAAAATTCTATTTTTATTATATTTTTATGGTCTACAATTTTACGAAAAGATTTCGTAAAAATTTCGTTCGAAAATTTCGACATTTGGGCACTAAATTTAGTTAAAAGGACTAAATTGTAAAAAGTGCAAAAGTTGAGTTCTATATGTTAGAGGTGTCTAATTGTTATGTGTTTTAAAATTTGAGGTCCTTAAAAGGTAATTAGACCATTGGATAACTTGATGGACAAAAATGGGTATGAATAGGACAAAATTGAAAGAAAAGCCTTAAGGGTATTTTAGTCATTTAGTGTTTTAAATGAATAAAAAGACAAAGTACAAGAAAAAAATCTGCTCATGTAACACCCTGGTTTTAGGGGTTAGGCTTTTGGTGTTTAGCTCGGGTGTTGGCACACTTCAGTGTGTGGTTGGGTTAGTTTTAGAGTCCGGAGAACCCTAGGTAGTGGTGGAATACCTTGGAAAATTTTTAGTTTTAGGGGTTAAAAGGGGAGCTTGGATAGAGGGGGCCTTAAGAGAAATTTTGGTGGAGTTTTGGCACAAAGATTGGTGTGGCAGAGTGGCAAGGAGGCGCCACATAAGGCATGGAGAAGTGACGCCTCAAAGGGGAGCTGGAAGGGTCTCAGGTTCGATTCGCAAGGGCAGCAGGGAGGCCTTTGTTTCTGCGTCATAAAGGTAAGGTGGTGGACGGTTTTTGAAGGCTTAAAAGATGGAGGAAGACTTGGTCTTCCATTTTAAATTCGGCTAGGAAAGGTGGGTTGTTGGGTGGACTCATTCAAATCTTTTTGAATGAGTGTTAAGGAGGTGATTTAGGAGTGAATTGTGGGATTTTGTGGGGAGGTTGGGTAGGTGGCCGAATCTTGTTTTTTCTAGGGGGGAGCTTTGGCCGAATGTTATAAATAGGGGGGAGGTGTTCATCTTTTTGGTTTTTCCCCATTTGCTTGCCTGCCGAAATTGCTTCACAATTCTCCATTGTTCTTCCACTCCTCCTAAACCGAAACCTCCATTGCCATTCTTTTCTTTCTTTTCTTTTGGGAGCCTTGGCCGAACCACTCATCTTTCATCTCTCTTTTCTTCCATCTTGCTAAACCGAAAGTACACCCTATACTTTTCTTTCCCTCTTCTCAAACCTTTGGCCGAAACCCCTACTCCCTTTTCCTTTGTTTTTCATTGTTAACCAAATTTACACCCCACCTTTGTGTCGTGTTCCTTTTCCCTTATTTGGTAACACTTTGGCCGAATGTTAGCATAGACCTCTTCGGGTTCCGTAGCAATCGTTGTTAAAAGGTACTCTGGGGTTTAAGTAGTCAGTCAAGCCTCCGTTTGTAGCAGTCAGCTTGGTAAGTGGTGGTAAGGTTTTTGGTAAGCTATGTATGTGGTATTTCGATTAAATCTAAGGTTGTTAAGTATATGATGCTAAGGCCGATTGTAGGGGGAGAAGAGCCTAGCGCAGGAAATCTTTCGAGAGGCGATTAGTCAACGGTTGCAGAGGCATAAAGTAGCATTTCGGGATTGAGTCATTTGTATCAATTAGGTGCGTAATCATCGCACTATTTCTCGGTTATTGGTTTGCTAAGGTGTTTACATATGCACAATGTGTGGTAGCCAATCATTATGGCTAAGTGGTAAATGCCATGTTTTGGGTAATCGGATGCCGGGTGAGTAAGTGGTGATATTATGTTATTGTGATGTAAATATGTTTATGATATGATAATTAACATGTGATGTCTACTCTCTTGTTTTGTTATAACCTGACATGTTATACTTATGCATACATACATGGGGGGTGGATTGGATCGATGAAGGAAGGAGTGTACACATGATGTACGTGGTCTAATGTTAGCCTCGGCTACATTAGCGCTTGATGGTTAGCTTTGTGCTGCCTCAAGGGAGATGTTGGCTAGGTACCCATCTCGGCGGTTGATGGCTATGTGCGTCACCGTAGACGGAGTATGTTGTTGGGATCACTTAGGTTGATCGGTGGCTCGGCCACGGCCTTGCGCAGCGAGTTGCCAAGGTAAGGTTTATGGATCACGATGTGATCAGTGGTGGATTAGCCACGGCCTTAGGCAGGGGGAGTCTGCTAAGGTTGGTGTCACGGTTGGATAGTAGGTTGGGATGAAATGCATTCTTGCATGATTTGTTTCGATGGCTGTGTGGGTATGGGCCAAGCCCATACGTGTGGAAATAAGTGTTGTGATTATGCACTGAGTCAGTGGACTCACTCTATTTTTCTTAACCATTTCAGGTGATGCGTAGAATTGGACCGGGATCGGAGAGGACACATGGTGGCCCATGCAGAAAGAAGAGCTTAAGTATTTTAAGCTTATTTATGTTAAGTACTTGGTAAACATTTGGGTTGTAATAAGGGCCTTAGAATTATTTTATTATTATTTTTGGTACTAATTTAGTTTAAATTAATTATGGTTCAATTAATTTGATTTACTATGTGAAAATTGATCTTTATATTAGCAACCTATTTATTCAATATATATAAGATAATAAAGTGTTTTAATGTGGACGTTTTTACAATACCAAAGTTTAAAGTATAGTTTTAAAAGTACATGGATTTCCAAAGGTTAACAAATTACTGTTTTATTTTAAGTCAAAAAGAATTTTCCACCGTCTTTTCCGCAGTGACATAACCAGATTCAGTCGTAGTGAATGGGCCGGGTTTGGGGATGTTACAAATTGGTATCAGAGCCCGGTTCAAAACTCGGCTTTGAGGGTATTGGGCCCAAAAACGTTTCCAAAATGGGCTTTTCGAAATGTGGGCTTTTATAAAAAGTTTTCAGGTTACTCTGGCATGGCACCTGTGTCTCCGGCCCGAAGTCCATCAGGTAAGTACTTCTAGCTCTTGAAGTGTTTTGTTTGTGTGATTTATTATGGGCTTAGTTGGGCTCGTAGATTAGAATACTAGGATCTGTTGGACCCTAGGATTAGTCTACTCAAACATTTGCATAAAACTTAAGGTTATTAAACAAACCTGTGATGTAAGTCGCCGAGTTAAGGTGTGGTAACCACTGTACGCATGTCTAGGAATGGCATTCAGTAAGAGCTTGGTATTTAAGCAGTCCTCGCGACTCACCTCCTCTTTACTCGAATCCTACCTGGTGCGTAGCTACGGTTCACCTTAACCAAGAGGACTTGTTCATAGGCTAAACCGGTTATTAAAACCCGAAAAGGGATTAGCCTTGCTGTTTTTAAACCTTCTGTTTTAAAATTTTTCAAACTTACCCCTTTGGTTTGTGAAACCCTAAATCTGATTTTGAAGGACGTTTTTCGATTTACAAAATTACCAAAATGCCCCTAGTGGCAAAATTACAAAAATGCCCCTGTATTGCAAAATTACCGTACTACCCTCAACATTTGATAAAATGATCTTTACTTTACAAAATACCAAAATTTTGAGGTTTCGAAATATTAAGATACCCTGGTTTGTGGAAATTTACGAAAATACCCCTAATTGATAAAATTACCGAAATGCCCTTGGTTTCTAAATTTTCTGATTTCCCTCGATTTTTACTAAAATATTCCTAGTTTACTAAATATCAGAAAATTATATTTTGTGAAATGTTGTGATATTCCGATTTGGAGAATTTACGAAAATGCCCATGATTTCCAAAATTACAAAAATAACCCTGCTTTCTGACATTTTTGCAACACATTTTGTTTGGAAAACAAAATTTGTTCAGGATGACCCTGAAATTTTATAAATTTTGAAATATCTTTAAGTTGGAAAAACTATTTTCAAAATTGACCCTGAGTAATTACCGAAATACCTCTTTAGGAAAATGACGGAATTGCCCTGGGTAGGGAATGAAACTTTGACTGCTCGAAAGAACAACTTTCAGAAACTTTGATGCATAAAATTGCTCGTGGATAAAACAGTGAAACAAAAATTTCTAATGCATAAAACTTTCTAAACAGACTAAATCGAGGCGCTAGATATGAGTTCTAGGGGGCGTGGTCGCAATACTCGTGGACGTGGTAGAGGCAGGATGTCAGTATCAGAACCGGTTGGATCACGCCATGGGTCAGAGAGCGATGTACCGCCAGCAGCTGTTGAGGTGGAACAGCAGGATCAGACAGGAGGGGATGACGCAGTATCGCAGGCTATGCTGCGGGTGCTTGAGCGAGTGGCAGGAGCCAATGGGGGCAGTGGGACTCGGAAGTCAGTGCCCGAAAGGCTTAGGGCGAATGGAGCTGAGGTTTTCAGAGGAGTGTCTGGGGTAGCTCCGAACGTGGCAGAGTACTGGCTTGAGGCTGTTGAAAGGATTATGGATGACTTAGACTTGACTGCCGAGGAGAAGCTTAAGGGTGTTGTTTCGCTGCGAGATGAGGCTTACCAGTGGTGGCTCACTGTTAAGGAAAGTACCCCTGCGGATCGAGTGGACTGGGGCTACTTTAAGATCAAGTTTGAAGGGAAGTATGTCGGAGCGAGCTACGTGGACGCTCAGAGGAAGGCGTTCCTCAATCTGGTGCAAGGTAGCAAGTCAATAGCGGAATACGAAGCTGAGTTTCTGCGTTTGAGCCGGTATGCCCGGGGCATCGTGGCAACTGATTATGAGAGATGCGTCAGATTTGAAGATGGGCTACGGGATGAGCTGCGGGTTTTGATTGCTCCGCAACGGGAAAGAGACTTTGCCGTTTTAGTAGAGAAGGCTCGGATAGCGGAAGAGGTCAAGAGGACTGAGAAGCAGAATAGGGAGAGAGAAAGAAACCGGGATAAGAGAAGCTCGGGATCGCCAGAATCGGTTGAGAGATTTCAGAAAAGACCGAGAGTCGAGACTCCTGTTCGTATTGCTAAGCCAGCTGCCGGAAATCCAGATCGTCCGTGTACGCAGTGCGGAAGGTATCATGTTGGCGAGTGCTGGAATCGGGTTCGGGAATGCTTTAGATGCAAGTCCAAATCTCATCTGGTTAAGGATTGTCCCCAGGATCCGAATGGGACTCGGACAGAATGCCAAGGTTATGTGCAACCAGGCAGAGGTGGTCAGCAGGCGACGAGAGGTCGTGGTCCGAACCATGGAGGGAATGGTTCTGTCCGAGGTCGTGGAGCAGTAGACCGCGGTAATGGTGGCACTGAGGCAAGACAGCCAGGTCTGGTTTATGCAGTCCGTCGGAGGGAGGATAATGATGTGCCGGATGTGTCAGCGGGTAACTATCTTATGTTCGGAATGTTCTCTGTTGTTTTGTTCATTTGGGTGGCTGTTTGTTTTGTTGCTCGCAAAGTATGTGGAACTTTGAGTATGATAGATACTGTGCCTAATAGTATGTTAGCTCTTTAAGATCAGAGTGCGCAGCCATAGCGTAGTGGGAGGAATTGGACTGTTAGTTTAGACAAGTAATTTCGGGGACGAAATTATTTTAAGGAGGGTAGAATTGTAACACCCTGGTTTTAGGGGTTAGGCTTTTGGTGTTTAGCTCGGGTGTTGGCACACTTCAGTGTGTGGTTGGGTTAGTTTTAGGGGTCCGGAGAACCCTAGGTAGTGGTGGAATGCCTTGGAAAATTTTTAGTTTTAGGGGTTAAAAGGGGAGCTTGGATAGAGGGGGCCTTAAGAGAAATTTTGGTGGAGTTTTGGCACAAAGATTGGTGTGGCAGAGTAGCAAGGAGGCGCCACATAAGGCATGGAGAAGTGACGCCTCAAAGGGGAGCTGGAAGGGTCTCAGGTTCGATTCGCAAGAGCAGCAGGGAGGCCTTTGTTTTTGCGTCATAAAGGTAAGGTGGTGGACGGTTTTTGAAGGCTTAAAAGATGGAGGGAGACTTGGTCTTCCATTTTAAATTCGGCTAGGAAAGGTGGGTTGTTGGGTGGACTCATTCAAATCTTTTTGAATGAGTGTTAAGGAGGTGATTTAGGAGTGAATTGTGGGATTTTGTTGGGAGGTTGGGTAGGTGGCCGAATCTTGTTTTTTCTAGGGGGAGCTTTGGCCGAATGTTATAAATAGGGGGGAGGTGTTCATCTTTTTGGTTTTTCCCCATTTGCTTGCCTGCCGAAATTGCTTCACAATTCTCCATTGTTCTTCCACTCCTCCTAAACCAAAACCTCTATTGCCATTCTTTTCTTTCTTTTCTTTTGGGAGCCTTGGCCGAACCACTCATCTTTCATCTCTCTTTTCTTCCATCTTGCTAAACCGAAAGTACACCCTATACTTTTCTTTCCCTCTTCTCAAACCTTTGGCCGAAACCCCTACTCCCTTTTCCTTTGTTTTTCATTGTTAACCGAATTTACACCCCACCTTTGTGTCGTGTTCCTTTTCCCTTATTTGGTAACACTTTGGCCGAATGTTAGCATAGACCTCTTCGGGTTCCGTAGCAATCGTTGTTAAAAGGTACTCTGGGGTTTAAGTAGTCAGTCAAGCCTCCGTTTGTAGCAGTCAGCTTGGTAAGTGGTGGTAAGGTTTTTGGTAAGCTATGTATGTGGTATTTTGATTAAATCTAAGGTTGTTAAGTATATGATGCTAAGGCCGATTGTAGGGGGAGAAGAGCCTAGCGCAGGAAATCTTTCGAGAGGCGATTAGTCAATGGTTGCAGAGGCATAAAGTAGCATTTCGGGATTGAGTCATTTGTATCAATTAGGTGCGTAATCATCGCACTATTTCTCGGTTATTGGTTTGCTAAGGTGTTTACATATGCACAATGTGTGGTAGCCAATCATTATGGCTAAGTGGTAAATGCCATGTTTTGGGTAATCGGATGCCGGGTGAGTAAGTGGTGATATTATGTTATTGTGATGTAAATATGTTTATGATATGATAATTAGCATGTGATGTCTACTCTCTTGTTTTGTTATAACCTGACATGTTATACTTATGCATACATACATGGGGGGTGGATTGGATCGATGAAGGAAGGAGTGTACACATGATGTACGTGGTCTAATGTTAGCCTCGGCTACATTAGCGCTTGATGGTTAGCTTTGTGCTGCCTCAAGGGAGATGTTGGCTAGGTGCCCATCTCGGCGGTTGATGGCTATGTGCGTCACCGTAGACGGAGTATGTTGTTGGGATCACTTAGGTTGATTGGTGGCTCGGCCACGGCCTTGCGTAGGAGTTGCCAAGGTAAGGTTTATGGATCACGATGTGATCAGTGGTGGATTAGCCACGGCCTTAGGCAGGGGGAGTCTGCTAAGGTTGGTGTCACGGTTGGATAGTAGGTTGGGATGAAATGCATTCTTGCATGATTTGTTTCGATGGCTGTGTGGGTATGGGCCAAGCCCATACGTGTGGAAATAAGTGTTGTGATTATGCACTGAGTCAGTGGACTCACTCTATTTTTCTTAACCATTTCAGGTGATGCGTAGAATTGGACCAGGATCGGAGAGGACACATGGTGGCCCATGCAGAAAGAAGAGTTTAAGTATTTTAAGCTTATTTATGTTAAGTACTTGGTAAACATTTGGGTTGTAATAAGGGCCTTAGAATTATTTTATTATTATTTTTGGTACTAATTTAGTTTAAATTAATTATGGTTTAATTAATTTGATTTACTATGTGAAAATTGATCTTTATATTAGCAACCTATTTATTCAATATATATATAAGATAATAAAGTGTTTTAATGTGGACATTTTTACAATACCAAAGTTTAAAGTATAGTTTTAAAAGTACATGGATTTCTAAAGGTTAACAAATTACTATTTTATTTTAAGTCAAAAAGAATTTTCCACCGTCTTTTCCGCAGTGACATAACCAGATTCGGTCGTAGTGAATGGACCGGGTTTGGGGATGTTACAGTTCATCTTCTTCAAGTTGCTGTCGAAAATTTCTAGACTCCATGGCTAAGGGTTTCAAGCTTTTCAAGCTTCATAGTAAGTGTTTCTGAGCCCCGTTTTTAATGTTCATCGTATTTTTGAAATCCCGGTAACTTAGTTTAGCTATTTCTACCATTATTTTGAGCTAGAGTTTGATTTTAAAAATTGACCCATGTTGAATAATTGTGTATTTTGATGAATGATGGTAGACTATGTATGTCTATGATTAGAGAAATGAGTTTTATTAAATGATTTTCGATGAAATCGTCAAAAAAGGGTTAAATTGTAAAAGTTATAAATTAGTCATAAGTGTGTGAATTAGTGAGAATTTGAAGTTGCTATATAAGGTAAAAATGTTCAGCATGTCATAAAACATAAGAGAATTGAATAAAAATTATTTTACGAGCCTAGGGGTAAAAGTGTAATTTTTGAAAAGCTAGGGGCAAAATTGTAAATTTATCAAAATTTGATATGTGAATTGAATTGACTAGTGTGTTGATAAAATGTGTTAAATGAGTGTTATTTGACATGTTAGATCAAGAAAACATGAAATGTGGACAAAGATCGGGGAAGAATGAAGTTGTGAGCTAAGTTGGGAAATTAGTCGTTTAGGTATTTGAGGTAAGTTGGTCTGATATTAATAATGCAATAATATTATAATTTATATTTAAAAAAATGAATTGGTGTATTTATTGAATTATGTTGAATTAAATGACTAATGTGCCAAGTTTTTAAATTGATTTAAAAATATGTCTATGGTACATGGAAGTGTATTGAAATATTGTACTTAAATGTGAATTCTATGATTATGAATATTATGAGAAAATTGTGAATTAGTGTTATCATGAGACAAATGATTAAGTGAATGTCGCCTAAGTGTTAACAAGTGTGAAAAATCTCGATTGAACCCTAGGAAACTTAAGTGATAAGTGATCAGTGGTAGCTTCGGCTACAATTCAGTGGTAGCTTCGGCTACAACTCAGTGGTAGCTTCGGCTACATTACAGTGGTAGCTTCGGCTACAATTCAGTGGTAGCTTCGGCTACATTACAGTGGTAGCTTCGGCTATAATTCAGTGGTAGCTTCGGCTATATTACAGTGTGGCACTTGGTGCCTTATTCAGTGTATCCTTTAGTATTCCATAGGGTTCAACGGGTATTGAATTGATATAATGAAAGTGATTGAATGTGAAAAAGATTTAATCATGTGATAATAATGTGCAAGTGAACATTGTGATTGATGCATTTATATGTGTAAGTGTGAATATGAAATCTTTTGTATAAGTGAAGTGCAGGTATGAAATTAAGTAGGAAATCGTATGAACAAATAATACAGGTATGTGTATGAAATTGTTATTGTATGATTTATATGTTGAATAAAGAATTTGGGTTATGATGCATCAATTGTAAGGATGCAAATGAGTGAGATGTGCCTATGATCAAGTGATAGTTATATACTAAGTTATACTATGTTTTTGTGCATATGTGTAAAAATAAAAGTGAATACATGAAAATCATGAAAAAAGTGAAATTAGCATTAAGACAGTATTGGATAGTTGCAATTGTGTATTTTTGAAAATCACCGAAAATGGTAGGAATTGAATTAATAATTGAATGAGATATGAAATTAAATCTCATTGAGTCTATTTTCATAGAAAGAAAATGGTGTGAGAAAATGAATTATACTTTTATGAGATATTTAAATTCTTGTGAGACTGGTTCAGAATGATTACGTGATCCCCTGTTCTGACTTGGAAAAATCATTATAAATTGTACAAAAATAATTATGGGGCATAGTTTATATTCTTAGAATCCTTAGTGAGTCTATTTTTTTATTGGAACAAACAAAAACATTATTTGAATTCTGTACAATGAGATATCTGAGATTTTGTGAAAAGAGGGCAGAACTGTAGCTTATGAAATAATTAAATTAGTGACTGTGACTCAGGAAAACAACCTTAGCTGAACTTGAGTAAAAGGTGAAATCATGTGAATAATGATTCTATTTTGTTAAGCATATCTATTGAGGAATGGGATAGTATTGTTAAATAGATTGTTTATTATTATATGCCAACTTACTAAGCTATAAAGCTTACACCATTTTCCCATTTCTCTTAGTGTTGGCAGGTTGGCTCGGGGTTGTAGATCGTTGGAGGTATCATCACACTATCAATTTGTCAAGTTGGAATCACGAAAATTCCTAATTATTTTCAAGTGAATGGCATGTATAGAGATTTAGTTATTGGTTGTATGTATTATTATGAATTAGCCAAATGTTTAGGCTTATATTGCTTCGTTGAATAGAGCCATGAGGTGTGGCTCATAATGCCTATAGGTAAGTAAACCTATTTTATGCATGCATGGAGAAATGTCTTGATGTGGCTAAGTTAGAATTAGCTAAAGGTATAACATAGATCGATATATTATAAATTGTACAAAGAGTTAAGAACACAAAAGGTTTGAAAAATAGCCTAATGTATGCCACACGGGCTAGAGACACGGTCGTGTGTCTCAGCCGTGGGGTAGGACACAGCCACCGCACGAGCGTGTGGTTTGGCCGTGGTGCATAAACAGAATGCTAGTGAATTACACACGGAGTTCAAACATGGGCATACGAGGACCACACGGTCTACTCACACGGCCGTGTCATTTGTCACACGTGCGTGTGACCCTGTTTTGGTAAAAAAAAAATTCTAAATGCCCGAAAAGTTTCGGTTTGGTCCTGAACCAACTTTCCTGATTGTTTTGGGCTTCGTAAGCCCATAATAGGGACATAGAGTGTGACTATGAATGGTTTTAATGTATAATTGAGATGTATGTATTGGAGAAGTGTATAAGATTGTTGTTGTAACACCCCAAACCCGGTCTATGCGTTTAGACGAAGTTTGGTTTGTCACACCAATCAAATATTCGTTTATTCTCGAGTGGTTAATGTAAAGTAGTGCTACAAAACCCTTTTTAAAAATAGAATTTAATAAAAATTTAGTACGAGTATTTGAAATTGATGTTTCAAGAAAATACTTGTTTAAAACTTATCATTTAAAAAAATATTTATCAAAACCTTAAATTCATTGTAAAGGAATTTGGAAGAGATTTTAAAGAAAATAATTTAGTTGTTCAAAATGTTATAAAACAATATTTTTTAAGAAAACCAGATAAATTTAACAGAAGCCCATAATAAGAGTCTTAAAACGAAATTTAAATCCATCCACACAATAAAATCCATAAAACATATTTAGAGGCCTTATTACAACAACCCAAAATAGTAATTAAAATAAGTAACTTAAAATAAAGTTCATAGTTTATAAAACCCATGCTTGTAGTATGGCCTCCACCAAGTCATCTCCGGCCCAAGTCCACATCAGTTTCTATTACCTGAAATGGTTAATAAAATTGGGTGAGTTACAAAGAACTCAGTGTGCAACTCACTTACCACCATTTTTGGGCCAGATCGTCAAGATATTATGCTGGGCTTGAGCCCATTTGTTAGAATTCAACAATATAACATAAAGTAAAATAAAATAAATTAAAATGCATGTAAAATGAATTTCCCAACCAAGCCTAATTTCCATCCGCTAACACCCCCGTACCCAACCAACACACCTGTGGGGATCAAGTCAACCCACCCCGCCAAACACACCAATCATAGGCTTTAAGCCTTTAATAAATATTGTAGTGCACTACCGAACTAGATTGTGACATTGTCACCGAACTAGAGGCATTGAGCCAAATTTGTGGCAGGGCCACCGAACTAGAGGCATTAAGCCAAATTTGTGGCAGGGCCACCGAACTAGAGGCATTGAGCCAAATTTGTGGCAGGGCCACCGAACTAGAGGCATTAAGCCGAAATTTGTGGCAGGGCCACCGAACTAGATTTTTGGCAACAGGCCATTCTTCTCTTCATCAAATACCCCGCCCCATGCAATCATGCGTGTATAACAAAATATAGCCATATAACAATTTATCAAATAATCTATAACATCAATTGGGTCTATAATTAAACATTTCATTTGGGCCCATAAAACAATTTATTATCTTGCCCAACTAACAATTTAGCGGACTTTGATCCATATATCGAACTAGAGGGTTTTTGGCCCAATTTATCGAACTAGAGTATTTTTAGCCCAATTTATCGAACTAGAGGGTTTTTGGCCCAATTTATCGAACTAGAGTATTTTTAGCCCAATTTATCGAACTAGAGGGTTTTTGGCCCATTTAGCGATCTAGCAGTCATTTCGGCCCAATTTGTCAATCTAGCAATCTTTTGGCCTAATTTATCAATCTAGCAGGATTACGGCCCAATTTATCGATCTAGCAATATTTATCGCAATTTTTCCAACTTTAACCGTTTTCATGCATTTACTCAAAAGTACGAATTACTACGTATTTTCCCGTTTTTGCTATTTTTACGATTTTATCACAGTACTTACAATTTTTGCTATCTAACCCAAAAAAATGAGTGTGAAGTTACACGATAATTAGAACACTATAATCTAATAATAAAACCGATCTAAACATAATGATCTAGAATTTTACCCTCGGATTTTCGTAATATTTCTACTTGCGGTTTCTCCCCGATCGATGGTTCGTTAACCGAATCGAACCCACGAACGAATAATGGTTCGGGAGTACGAACGACTTCAAACAATTGATCCTCCCCGGGTGAACGTCCGCAACCCGGTGGAAAATCCCGGATTCCCGAAATAGTCCTTTGCTTATACTTAGGGGGAATAACGGAACCTCCCCTCTTCCGAAGACTAAACATAGCCCTCTTCTTCCCTATCTTGAATGTCTTAAAAGACCAAAAGATTAATAATCCATCCAAATATTATATCGTAAAATATGACTAAGAGTTATTAAGGATGGGATTTCCTTACCACTATACTCCTTGTTCCACAAAATAAGAGTCGACCCAAAACGTTCCCTTAGCACTTAAATCGGCTCCAACTTCCTATGTTACCCACGAACGCTTGATTTTCGATCTTCCGTCACCGCAGTAATGTATAATGAATAAAACGTTAATAGGGTGAACCATAATTTCGATCTAAAGAGATCCTTTTTACCACTTCAAGATTCGGCCAAATACTATTAACTAATCGAAAACGAAAAAGAACCCTTACCTATTTTTCCACGGTTGAATAGAAAGGATTGAGAATGATACTTATGAATGATGGAGAATTCGGCTATGCAACCAAAGAAAAGAGAAAATAAATTCGGCTATAGGCACATTAGCATTCGGCCATGAGAGTGTAAATGGAGAAAATTTCGATTGAAAAGAAGTAAAAATAAG
This sequence comes from Gossypium australe, assembly GCA_005393395.2. Classification (NCBI taxonomy): domain Eukaryota; kingdom Viridiplantae; phylum Streptophyta; class Magnoliopsida; order Malvales; family Malvaceae; genus Gossypium; species Gossypium australe. The sequence continues at coordinate 44,660,458 of CM016624.1, forward strand.
AGAAAAGATGGTGATGATGTTGTTTCGGTTTTCAAAGAGAAGAGAAGAAAAAGAAAGAAAGAGATGAGTTTTGAGAGAGATGTATATTCGGCAATGGGGAGAAGAAAGGAAAAGAATGGCTTTTTGGTATAGGTGATTTCAGCACTCAAAGAAAAGGCATACAAAGAGTACCAAAATGATGTGCAAAAATGACCAAATGGTCAAAATAATCAAGGCTTACCAAGGATCAAATTCGACCAAGGGAGAGAGGTTGAGAGAATTTGCAAAACTATGCACAAAACTAAGAATGACCAAAAAGAGACTTCAAATCCTAGCCAAACCCTAGACCATATTGCCGTCCCTATGCATGGTCAAATGGCCATGATTTTATTTCCATAACCTTTTCCTTGATACTTGCCCCATATCTTCATATCTTTCCTTAATTTCTTGATTCCCTTCCATAAGTTAACAATTTCCTTAATCCTTTGATATACTAACCAAAAAATAACAAGTCAACACTTACCATATATGCACTTGGCCGACACTTACCATAGAAGAGCAAAAATAAAAGTTGTCAAAATGCCATCCAAGGGATTCAAACCACTCCCCTCATGCTCTAACCCATGCGCCATTACCACCTTGCCATGCACTCATCTTATGTCACTTATTAACACTTAAATTAACTTAAGTATTAATGACACTTGATCCACTTCAATAAATTTTCAAAATTAAATATTATTCTATACCCAATTAATTCTAATTCTTCTTCAGGACTATATTAAACACGAAAATAAATAAGAAAATTTTTCTTCAAAATATAAACACCAAAATACGCAATAAAACGATATTCGGATTTTTAGGGTGTTACAACTCTACCCTCCTTAAAGAAAATTTCGTCCTCGAAATTTACCTGGTTGAAAAAGGTGAGGGTATTGTTGTCGAATTGCATCCTCAGGCTCCCACGTAGCTTCTTCCACTCCGTGGTTACGCCATAACACTTTGACCAACGGCACGGTCTTCTTTTTTAGCACCTTAACATCTCGGTCTAAGATTTCCACTGGTTCCTCCTCAAAAGACAAGTCTGACTTCAACTCCACTTCTTCTACCGGTACTATGTGCGAAGGATCCGATCTATAACGCCTCAACATGGACACATGAAAAACATTATGAATTTGGCTCAATTCCAGAGGTAATTCGATCTGATAGGCCACTGGACCTACTCGCTTCACCACACCGTATGGTCCAATATATCTAGGGCTCAACTTGCCCTTCTTCCCAAACCTGAAAATTTTCTTCCAAGGTGAGACCTTCAAGAAAACTTGATCCCCCACGGCATACTCGATACTTCTACGCTTCAGATCTGCATACGACTTCTGTCTATCTGAGGCTTCTTTTAACCGTGCTCGAATAGCTTTCACTTTCTCTTCCGTTTCAGAAATCATCTCAGGACCTAACATCTGCCGTTCGCCCAACTCAGTCCAACAAATAGGAGAACGACACCTACGACCATACAATGCCTCGTAGGGTGCCATCTGAATGCTTGACTGATAGCTGTTGTTATACGCAAATTCTGCCAACGGTAGAAAATCCTCCCAACTACCTTTGAAGTCGATTACACATCCTCTTAACATGTCTTCCAGAATCTGAATTACTCTTTCCGACTGACCATCTGACTGAGGATGAAAAGCCGTACTGAAGTTTGGCTTTGTACCCAGAGCTTCATGCAAAGCTTTCCAAAACCGTGATGTAAACCTAGGATCCCTATCCGATATAATCGATACGGGTACCCCATGCAACCTCATGATTTCAGATACATACAGCTTAGCCAACTTCTGCAACGAATAATCCATACATACTGGTAGGAAATGAGCAGTCTTCGTCAAACGATCAACAATTACCCAAATGGAATTTTTCTTAATAGATGTTAAAAGTAACCCACTAACAAAATCCATCGTTATCCGCTCCCATTTCCGAAGAGGAATCTTTACCGGTTGCAAAAGACCTGACGGCAATTGATGCTCCGCCTTCACTTGCTGACAAGTTAAACATTTTCTCACAAATTCAGAGATCTCACGCTTCAACCCAGGCCACCAATACTGTTCACGAAGATCTCGATACATCTTATTTCCTCCGGGATGCATAGCATAAGGGCTACTATGTGCCTCCCGTAGAATCATTTGCCTCAGATCAGAGTCCTTAGGCATACAGGCTCTTCCACGAAAGCACAACACACCTTCCGTGTTTATTCCAAAATCCTCGAATCCACCATTTTTAACTTGCTGAAGTAAAGGTCCCAACTTTCCGTCTAATATTTGCTTTTCCTTAATTTGCTCCAACCACAGAGGCTTCACCTGAAGTTCTGCTATCAGACTACCATCCTCATACAAACTCAAATGGGCAAACATAGCTCTCAAATCAGATACCACCTTACGACTTAACGCGTCCGCCACCACATTAGCCTTTCCGGGATGATACTCGATTGAGAAATCATAGTCCTTCAGTAGTTCCACCCATCTTCGTTGTCTCAAGTTTAATTCCTTCTGAGTAAGGAGATACTTAAGACTTTTATGATCCGTAAAGATGATAGACTTTTCACCGTAAAGGTAATGCCTCCAAATCTTCAAAGCAAACACTATCGCTGCTAACTCCAAGTCATGAGTAGGGTAGTTTACTTCATGTGGTCTCAACTGACGAGAAGCATAAGCTACCACTTTTCCACTTTGCATCAATATGCAACCTAATCCCGTATGTGACGCATCACAATAAACTGTAAACTCATTTCCAGCCTCAGGTTGAATCAATACCGGCGCTTCCGTTAAAATCTTCTTCAATTTATCGAAACTTTCTTGCTGTTTATCAGTCCATATAAACGGTACTCCCTTTCGCAATAGCTTAGTTAGGGGTGCAGCAATCAACGAAAACCCCTCAACAAAGCGTCTATAGTAACCAGCCAAACCCAAGAAACTCCGAATCTCAGCTACTGACTTTGGTGGTTTCCAATCCAATACAGCTTCAATCTTCCGAGAATCCACCCTTATCCCTTCGGCTGATACCACATGGCCCAAGAAAGTCACTTCTCTTAACCAAAATTCACATTTACTGAATTTGGCATACAATTAATTATCCCGAAGCAACTGCAATACAATTCGCAAATGCGAGTCATGCTCTTCTTCATTCCTTGAATATACCAGAATGTCATCTATGAATACCACCACAAACCGGTCTAAATATGGTTAAAAGACCCGGTTCATCATATCCATAAATGCAGCTGGTGCATTGGTCAACCCAAACGACATCACCAAAAACTCATAATGTCCATAACGAGTTCGGAAAGCCGTCTTGTGAATATCCGCTTCTTTCACCTTAAACTGGTGATAACCCGACCTTAAATCAATTTTGGAGAAAACTGAGGCTCCCTTTAATTGATCAAATAGGTCATCAATTCTCGGTAGAGGATACCGATTCTTGATCGTCAGCTTATTCAATTGCCTATAGTCAATACACATACGCATTGACCCATCTTTCTTCTTAACAAACAAAACCGGTGCTCCCCACGGAGACACACTCGGTCGAATAAAACCCCGATCTAGCAGTTCTTGAATTTGAGCTTTAAGCTCCGACAACTCCTTCGGTGCCATCCTATAAGGAGCAATGGACACTGGAGCAGTTCCGGGCAAAAGCTCAATACCAAATTCCACTTCCCGATCTGGAGGTACACCAGGAAGTTCTTCGGGAAATACATCTGGAAATTCCTTCACCGTTCTCACATCTTCCACTGATAACTCTTTGGCATCTAAAGCACTAATAAATGCTAAAAATGCTCCATACCCTTTTCGCACCATCTTTTCTGCCTTCAATGCAGAGATCACGTTTGCCAAGTAATTTCTTCGTTCGCCTATCATAACTATCTCCTTATCCTCCACGGTTCTTATTGACATCCACTTTTCAGCACAGTCCAATTGCGCCCGGTGCTTAACCAACCAATCCATGCCCAGAATGATATCGAATTCGCCAAAAGGCAATTCCATCAAGTCTGCCAGGAATATTTCTCCTTGAATTTCTAAGGGCACGTCTCTAAACAGTTTATTTACCAACACCGACTGTCCTAAGGGGCTAAATACCTTCATCTCCCTATCGGAAATTTCGGATTCTAAATTCAAGTTGCCAGATATGGTGCTAGCAACATACGAGTGGGTAGAACCAATATCTATCAAGGCAATAATAGGTACATCAGAAATGAAGAATGTACCAGTTATCACATCAGGTGCATTGCCATCCTCACGGCGTCTGACTGCATACACCAATCCTAGCTGTCTTGCATCCGTGTTGCCTCTAGGACCATTGCCTCGACCCGCTGCACCTTGACCACGTCCAGCCCCATTACCACCACGACCCGGTCCACGACCTCTCGACGGTTGTTGAGCTCCTCTTGCCGGTGGTGCATCAGTATTACGAACTTCTTGAGTTGTATCTATACGTCGAGGGCAATTCCTATATTGATGATCCGTTGATCCACATTTATAGCAAGCACCCGTTTTCCTCCAGCATTCTCCAAAATGCCTTTTTCCACATTCAGCACAGTCTCGACTCTGATTAACAGCTACAGGTGTTCTACCTTGAATTGGCTCCTCAATCCGAGGCCTCTTCGTAAACCTTTTTGAAGAACCCGAATGCTTTATATCTCTCTTGCTCCGAACTTGCTCCCGATTCTGACGTTCCGAGTTCTTAGCCTCTTCGGCTATCTTGGCCTTCTCCACAAGCGTGGCAAAAGTTCTAACTTGTTGTGGGGCTATCAGAACCCGCAACTCATCTTTCAAACCATCCTCAAAGCATACACAACGCTCATGATCCGTTGCCACTATCGTTCGAGCATAGCGACTCAAACGTAAGAACTCAGCCTCATACGCTGCCACCGTCTTATTTCCTTGCACCAGGTTCAAGAATTCCTTCCTTCGGGCATCCACATAGCTTGTTCCCACATATTTCCCTTGAAAGGAAGCCTTGAAGAATTCCCAATTAACTAATGCAGCATCAGTGCCTTCTCGGACAGTAAGCCACCATTGGTATGCTTCGTCCCTTAACAAAGATACCGCTCCTCTTAGTTTTTGTTCCACAGTGCACTCAAGATCGTCCATAATTCGCTCCACTGCCTCAAGCCAATATTCAGCGACATTGGGAGCTACACCAGAGACACCCCTGAAAACCTCAGCACCACTTGATTTCAATCGTTCCGATATCGACCCACGAGCTGTTGGCCCAGTTCTGGATCCAGCGACCCTTTCAAGGACTCGCAGCATTGCTCGTGTTACAGCATTATCTTCATCCATATGGTCATGTGATCCCGTCTCACTCTCGAGTGACGCAGGTGCATCCATTTCCGGCATATGACCCGGCGCTTCGGTTGCGCCCCTAACACCTCGTCCTCTACCACGGCCACGTCTACCGCGTCCACGACCACGTCCTCTAGTGCACATAACGACTAATTCGATTTAATCTGATTAAGAGTTTTATGAATCAGAATACTATTTCAGTTGTTTATTAACGATATTTTATGATATGAAAGAGATAGAGTTGTTTTCGCAACCATATCCTATTGTCTCAATCTCTACGGTTTTCAACACCTAAAACTAGAAGTTCTAGAGTGTCTCTATGATCATATCATAATAATAAACAATCAATATACAGATACTTACTTGACTTGGCGCGGGATGCTCATGGTGCCATACTACCTTTAAATCAAAAAGTCTAGAAATTTAAATTGTTTTTCAAACAGAGTTCATTGTTGAACCCAAACCACAACCGAGTTTTGAAACTGAGCTTTGATACCATTAAATGTAACACCCCAAACCCGGTCTATGCGTTTAGACGAAGTTTGGTTTGTCACACCAATCAAATATTCGTTTATTCTCGAGTGGTTAATGTAAAGTAGTGCTACAAAACCCTTTTTAAAAATAGAATTTAATAAAAATTTAGTACGAGTATTTGAAATTGATGTTTCAAGAAAATACTTGTTTAAAACTTATCATTTAAAAAAATATTTATCAAAACCTTAAATTCATTGTAAAGGAATTTGGAAGAGATTTTAAAGAAAATAATTTAATTGTTCAAAATGTTATAAAACAATATTTTTTAAGAAAACCAGATAAATTTAACAGAAGCCCATAATAAGAGTCTTAAAACGAAATTTAAATCCATCCACACAATAAAATCCATAAAACATATTTAGAGGCCTTATTACAACAACCCAAAATAGTAATTAAAATAAGTAACTTAAAATAAAGTCCATAGTTTATAAAACCCATGCTTGTAGTATGGCCTCCACCAAGTCATCTCCGGCCCAAGTCCACATCAATTTCCATTACCTGAAATGGTTAATAAAATTGGGTGAGTTACAAAGAACTCAGTGTGCAACTCACTTACCACCATTTTTGGGCCAGATCGTCAAGATATTATGCTGGGCTTGAGCCCATTTGTTAGAATTCAACAATATAACATAAAGTAAAATAAAATAAATTAAAATGCATGTAAAATGAATTTCCCAACCAAGCCTAATTTCCATCCGCTAACACCCCCGTACCCAACCAACACACCTGTGGGGATCAAGTCAACCCACCCCACCAAACACACCAATCATAGGCTTTAAGCCTTTAATAAATATTGTAGTGCACTACCGAACTAGATTGTGACATTGTCACCGAACTAGAGGCATTGAGCCAAATTTGTGACAGGGCCACCGAACTAGAGGTATTGAGCCAAATTTGTGGCAGGGCCACCGAACTAGAGGCATTAAGTCGAAATTTGTGGCAGGGCCACCGAACTAGATTTTTGGCAACAGGCCATTCTTCTCTTCATCAAATACCCCGCCCCATGCAATCATGCGTGTATAACAAAATATAGCCATATAACAATTTATCAAATAATCTATAACATCAATTGGGTCTATAATTAAACATTTCATTTGGGCCCATAAAACAATTTATTATCTTGCCCAACTAACAATTTAGCGGACTTTGATCCATATATCGAACTAGAGGGTTTTTGGCCCAATTTATCGAACTAGAGTATTTTTAGCCCAATTTATCGAACTAGAGGGTTTTTGGCCCATTTAGCGATCTAGCAGTCATTTCGGCCCAATTTGTCAATCTAGCAATCTTTTGGCCTAATTTATCAATCTAGCAGGATTACGGCCCAATTTATCGATCTAGCAATATTTATCGCAATTTTTCCAACTTTAACCGTTTTCATGCATTTACTCAAAAGTATGAATTACTACGTATTTTCCTGTTTTTGCTATTTTTACGATTTTATCACAGTACTTACAATTTTTGGTATCTAACCCAAAAAAATGAGTGTGAAGTTACACACCTGGTTATTGAAAGAACTAGACTTTCCCGCTCGTCAACACCTATACGTATCACGATAATTAGAACACTATAATCTAATAATAAAACCGATCTAAACATAACGATCTAGAATTTTACCCTCGGATTTTCGTAATATTTCTACTTGCGGTTTCTCCCCGATCGATGGTTCGTTAACCGAATCAAACCCACGAACGAATAATGGTTCGAGAGTACGAACGACTTACAACAATTGATCCTCCCCGGATGAACGTCCGCAACCCGGTGGAAAATCCCGGATTCCCGAAATAGTCCTTTGCTTATACTTAGGGGGAATAACGGAACCTCCCCTCTTTCGAAAACTAAACACCGCCCTCTTCTTCCCTATCTTGAATGTCTTAAAAGACCAAAAGATTAATAATCCATCCAAATATTATATCGTAAAATATGACTAAGAGTTATTAAGGATGGGATTTCCTTACCACGATACTCCTTGTTCCACAAAATAAGAGTCGACCCAAAACGTTCCCTAAGCACTTAAATCGGCTCCAACTTCCTATGTTACCCACGAACGCTTGATTTCCGATCTTCCGTCACCGCACTAACGTATAATGAATAAAACGTTAATAGGGTGAACCATAATTTCGATCTAAAGAGATCTTTTTTACCACTTCAAGATTCGGCCAAATACTATTAAATAATCGAAAACGAAAAAGAACCCTTTCCTATTTTTCCACGGTTGAATAGAAAGGATTGAGAATGATACTTATGAATGATGGAGAATTCGGCTATGCAACCAAAGAAAAAGAGAAAATAAATTCGGCTATAGGCACATTAGCATTCGGCCATGAGAGTGTAAATGGAGAAAATTTCGATTGAAAAGAAGTAAAAATAAGAGAAAAGATGGTGATGATGTTGTTTCGGTTTTCAAAGAGAAGAGAAGAAAAAGAAAGAAAGAGATGAGTTTTGAGAGAGATGTATATTCGGCAATGGGGAGAAGAAAGGAAAAGAATGGCTTTTTGGTATAGGTGATTTCGGCACTCAAAGAAAAGGCATACAAAGAGTACCAAAATGATGTGCAAAAATGACCAAATGGTCAAAATAATCAAGGCTTACCAAGGATCAAATTCGACCAAGGGAGAGAGGTTGAGAGAATTTGCAAAACTATGCACAAAACTAAGAATGACCAAAAAGAGACTTCAAATCCTAGCCAAACTAACACCAAAAAAATTCGGCTCCCCCTAGACCATATTGCCGTCCCTATGCATGGTCAAATGGCCATGATTTTATTTCCATAACCTTTTCCTTGATACTTGCCCCATATCTTCATATCTTTCCTTAATTTCTTGATTCCCTTCCATAAGTTAACAATTTCCTTAATCCTTTGATATACTAACCAAAAATAACAAGTCAACACTTACCATATATGCACTTGGCCGACACTTACCATAGAAGAGCAAAAATAAAAGTTGTCAAAATGCCATCCAAGGGATTCGAACCACTCCCCTCATGCTCTAACCCATGCGCCATTACCACCTTGCCATGCACTCATCTTATGTCACTTATTAACACTTAAATTAACTTAAGTATTAATGACACTTGATCCACTTCAATAAATTTTCAAAACTAAAAATTATTCTATACCCAGTTAATTCTAATTCTTCTTCAGGACTATATTAAACACGAAAATAAATAAGAAAATTTTTCTTCAAAATATAAACACCAAAATACGCAATAAAATGATATTCGGATTTTTAGGGTGTTACAGTTGTAATGCCTCGTACCCTGATCTGGCAACGGATAGGGGTAAGGGGTGTTACATGTGCATGATCGAAATATGGTATGAATAAATGTTGGTTGTTGATACCATTTGGAAATGAATAGGTTTGTGTCATTTTGATGGTTTTGATTATATGTGAGAAATAGTCCAAATGGTAAAGTTATTTTGATATGGCATGAATCTAATATGGTATAGTTAAATATGCTTATGTTTAGGCATGTTTGGAATGACCATTTGGTATGTTTATAATGAGACCAAATGGAAGTATGCTTTGAGGTAGATATGAACTATTGGTAATGGTATAAATGTGGTCAAATTATGATGAGTTTCGTAATGGAAAATGAATTAAGTGTTGATGAATGAAATGTGTTAAGTACATGTATATGTTTAGACAAATTGTATGTTTGCATTTGAAGTGCCTATATGGCATATTGGTTTATTGGAATTTGGTATTTGATTTGGACTTATTAAGCATGTTTTAGGTATGTTTTGAAGCTTGATTGTATGTGCAAATGTCTTATAGGTGTGAACTTGTAATGGGTGAAAAGAATGGCTTGAAATTGGCCTATTTCTTGTCCACACGACCTAATACACGGGCGCGTGTCTCAGCCGTGTGGCTTGGAGGTTTTCAAAGGCTGCATTTTGAGAGTTACACGACCTAGCACACGGGCGTGTGGCTTGGCCATGTGAACCAAGTCAGAGAGTTACACGGGCACAGACACGGGCTGGGACACGGCCGTGTGTCCCTACTTCGAATGCCCGCACGACCTGAGACACGGGGGTGTGTCTCAGCCGTGTGAGTCACACGGCCTGGCCACACGGTCGTGTGACCCCTGTAGTATGACTTTTTCTATCTTTTGCCATGAAGTTCTAAATGTTTTCGATTTAGTCCCGAATCGTTTTTAAAGTGTTTTTAAGGCCTTGAGTGCTCGAAAAAGGGACATTATGCATGTGTTTGAATGGAATATGATGTGTTTTATACTGATTGTAATTAAATGTTTTAAGTTAAAAGTTTCCGGTAAGGCTCCGTAATCCTATTACAGCGAAGGATGGTTAGAGGTGTTCTTCCTCTCCCAAATAGTTGATTCGCTAAGAAAACCCTATATAGTAATTAATTAATCACATCTCCACTCACTAATCCCTTATAAGAGGATTAGTTCCTCATGGATTTCATAAACATAATGAACTTGATAAATAAGATGAACATTAAAAACAATTCAAGAACAGAGTTTAGGAAAAATCCTGAGATGTATTTGAATGAAGCATGGAATCCACAATATTCTGATCACGTTTACAGATCATGTTCTCTAAAGAATACTAATGAAAAAAACTGTAAAATAAATCTAAAACCTAAGAGACAGAAAAACTAAAACTAAAATTACAGGAAAAAAAACTTAAAATATGAAAAGTTGTCCTTAACCAAGTGCTAACTAAGCCTATTTATAGATTTAGGGTAGTCGTCATCCTCAACCCTAGGTTAGCTGACGTTTTTGTGTTTAATTTTCATTGTACGGACCAAAATGCCCTTGGCTCGTAATTAATCCCATACAAGACCTGTGTCGCGACACCCTAGTGTCTGTGTCGCGACATCGAAGGCACTATCCTTTGGTTCAGATGTGGCTTCAGGGATGTGTCGCAACACCAAGACAAACTTAAGATTCTTGTATTCTACTCTCTATGTTGTGACATTAAACTTCCCATGTTGCAACACAGCGACCAGCCTTGAGCTCTTATGTCTTTGAATGGTCTCCTGCACACTCACTAAGTATGTTATCTCACCTTTAGGCCTCATTCTATCCCTAAGGTTAATAAAATACTGCACTTGACTAAGTGACATTGTTTCAATTAGTAAATTAATTGAAAATAAATTATAAACTAAATACAATACATTTATAAGAAATTTTAATATTTCCATTTTCTTAAAAAAAAACCATATTTCTTATTAACTCACTTCTTCCATTTTCACACTTAAAAAAAAAAGTGCCCCTACTTATTGCAAAAAAAAAAAAATCGGGATAAACTCTAAAAATAGTCACTCAACTATTATAGTGTTTCTATTTTGTTCATCTAAATTTAAAATTTTCTATTTTAGTCACTAACGTTATCGAAATTTAATATTTTGATCACTTCTCTATTAAATCACTAACGGTGGCCTTTTTTTGGCATGATGACAAATTTAGTCTTCCAATGTTTATAAATTCTATCAATTTAGTTTCAAATCTAAAAACTTCAACAAATTTAACCATCAACTTTACACATTTTTTCAATTTAGTCTTGATATTTAAAAAATAAAAATAAAAAAATTATTTAAAAGTTCATTTTTCGATAAAAATACACAATATTTTATAATAATAAAAAGTACATATAAAATCATAAAAAATTGTTTATAAATAAATGAATATCTATTTTTTCTCATTTCCTAACATAAAATTAATTAATTTATTAAAAAATAATTTTAATATTCTTATAAATAAAAACAATTCAAGGGGAAAACCATAAAGAAGACTTATGCATATTCAACTTTTCCATTTTTTTCCCAACATTAGCGACCACCATGTTCAAGTTGGGTCAAAAACTACAGCCTGAGGTCAAAAAGTGTGAGAATCGATATCTTTAAATTGTTGCCCATAACAAGTTTGTTGTGTTTGAGGTTATGTTTGAGGGAGAGTATAATTGAAAATATATAAGTGAGGATAAGGTTTTGAAAACCTAATAGGTGGAAGGCCATGTCGACAGCTCCACAACCAATTCCTAGTTTGATGGCGCGATGGTAGAGGATGTGAAAATTAAGAAATTTGGAGTAAGGGTTATTGGTGCCAATGGTTTTGGGCAAAGGTTGTGCCTAATGCTTGCCAAATTTGACAATGACCAAGGAGAAAGGCCAAATGTATAATAAATTTTTTAATTTATAAAATAAACTAAAAGAGAAATATTTTGAATCTGATTTAAGTCTTATTTGTGGTTTTTTAATATTTTATTTCTAAAAGTATTATTTTAATAAATAAATGTCACGTTAGAAAAAGAGAAATTAATAATCAACACTTTATAATTTTGCATGCATTTTTATCGAAAAATTCAACTTTTTAAAAAAAATTAAATTTTTACTTTTAAGAATCAAGACTAAATTGGCAAAATATGTAAAGTTGAAAGCTAAATTTGTTAGATTCTTTATATTTAGGACTAAATTGATAGAATTTGTAAATATTAAAGGGTGAAATTATTATTATGCCAATAAAAGAAAGGCACTAGGAGTAGACCTATTCATGGATAGGGCTACTTGTTCAAGCCCGAAAGCCTGCCCAAAATTTGGGAGGATTTGAGAAAAAATATTAGATTCGAAAAATGGACTTGGACAATAAAATTAGGCTCGTTTAAATTATGAGTCGAGCTCGAGCTTGAACATTCAAGATCCGAGTCTAGCCCAATCCATTTTTAAGTTTATAATATTTTATATTATGTTATTTTTATATATTATGTAATTTAGAACATATTAAAAAAATAAACATATACTAAATATATAATATTACTCTAATGTAAACATTAAAATAATGTTAAGATGACTATATAAAAAATTTCAATAAATAATTATGTATAATTATTAAATATTAAAAATATAATATATTTAAAAAATAATATAGGCAGACCTAAAATAGACTTGAGCTAGTCTTTTGTAAATATAGACAAATTTGGACAAAATTTTAAACCTATATTTTGGGTCAAGTCAAGTTTGACAAATATAAAGTACACTAATATCATGCTTAAATCCGACCGGACCCATAAACACCTCTGACTGAGAGTGACCAAAATATTAAATTTTGATAATATTAATGACTTAGATAACCAAAACAAAAACATGCTATTAATTAGATCACTACTGTTATAATTAACCAAAATCACTCCAACTAAAATTACTTTTGTATTCTTTTACTACTTTTATTTTACTTATAAATAATTAATCACCAAAAAAATAAAAAAATAAACAACTAACCATCATTAATTCAATTCCACTCACAAACTGAGTAGGCATAGGATTAATATTATTCAAGATTTTACCTCGTAGTTTTGTAGTGTGGACATTTATTCCACTTCTAAATTTTTTATAGAAAATTTAACTTTAGAATAAGTGTATATACAATAAAATCGATTATCTATGTTAAACTTTATAAATTAATAAATTCATTATCCATGTTAAATTTTATAAATTAAAATCTATTTAATCATTCATTTAGTTTGGAATTAATTACACTTGCGTTGTTTTCTTAATTTCTTATACAGCAACACTCACCCTCTCATAACAAAAAGATCTCTACTATTGAAAGATGGCATTTCAAAGTGAGGTTGATCCATTGAAAGATGGTAAGTGGCAGGTTCTTTGTTTTTTCCCCAGTTCAAGTGAACAGAGTCAAGATTGCAATAAAGCATATATTTAAAAAATAATAATAAGTTATAGGTAGAGATGACAATGGAATGCCCACAAAATGAGAGTATATTCACCTCTCCTATCATCTATCAATGAGAATGAGAATGATCCTTCCACCTGTGAAAGAATGGCAAAAGAATTTTGAATTTAGGATTTAAATGAATGGTTGGGTTAAGCAAGCTTCTTGGCACGTCCGCTTGAAGGAGCAACTTCCTCTTTTTTGGAACCAGATGCCTCGGGCTTTCTTGCCCATGCAGGAGCTCTGTCAGGCTCATAACGATAGTCATAGAAAAGTTCCTCTCCAGCACTAATTCGTTCTTTCGCAAATATTCCCACCCGGTGATCCCCAGCAACCATAATGACCTGCAGCAAGATGGCTCGGCTTCAGGATGAAATCAGAAATAGCAAAAAAACACATAATTGAATGTCCAGGCATTCTAGACAAACAAGGTATTTCCTGCAGGCAAAATATAGTGTACCTTTGCATAGCAATTAGGATCAGGAGAATGATTTGCAAACTTCAACTTGTCACCCTTTCGATAAGCATCAAGAACAAACTGAAAAGGATTACATATCCAATGAATTAGCATTTGCTAAGTACATGGAAAGAGAGAAGATACTACATATTACCCCCTCCCCTGCCACCCCCCCCCCCAAAAAAAAAAAAGGTGAAAATATTTAAGGGCATGCCTGATCATTCAGGTTGAAGAGAAATGAAGAATTTTCACGGTCATATATCTTTCCACGTTTATCCGCTTCCCTATGTGAAATCAGTTCCCCAGTGTACTCACCAAGGTATTCATGCTTGCCAACACTATTCTGAAGAATGCCCAAAAATTAAACAGTGTGTGTAAAACAGAAAGAAAAGACTTAAGAAACATCAAGTTGACAAATCCTGTATTACCTTCAAGAAAGCTCCCCATCCAGAAACATCTGATCTTCCAAGCAAGACCTGTGCATATATCGCAGGCAAGTCTTGTCAACACATATACGTAACTTTATTGACTCACATATTTTTCTAGTCAGTGACAAACAAAACAGCTCTGCTACACACGGAATAAGCACAAAAGGGACACTTCCATTTTATATTTTCTAGAAGGTAATAAAATGGATTTTATTATATGTTTGTCCACCCACTACCAGTCATCCTCCAACCTGCCCACCCATCCCACCCCTTGAGAATATAAAAAGCATCAGAATGAAGGATTATTCAAGTAGTAATGCGGTAATGCCCCAAAGCAGTCCACTCCTGGCCTCAGATAAGCATGGTGCTTTTTATATGCTGTCTATAGAACAACATTTTCTATACCACAAAAAGTTTTAAGTCCTCATTGTCACTTCCAGGTGCTTTAAGGCCCAAATGCAATCACTATTCATTTCTTGAGGCAAATAAGAACACAAGATCTTATATATAAACGGAATAGTTTTGAACAGTCATGTCCCAGTTCTAGAGACCTTAAACAAGAGTGATATATCAATGTTTCAGAGGAATCCATTTGATTTATTAAAACTGGAGTGAACAAAACAAGGGGGGACTAATCAATTCAATTTTCCTTGAATATTTAAAACTATATATTGAAGCATATTCACACGCCAAGACAATAGGCACTCATCTATCTCGGAACAACAAAATGAGAATGAAGATAAAACGCTATTACCCTTTGCTGTTGTTTGAGAAGAAGCTTCATATTTCTGCATTCATAATTGTCACCTCTTTGTGGAGGAACTCCAAGAGTACCAGTGCCATCACCACAACTGCAAGGTCAGTTTCAAGGATAAGATGCTAGAAGCTATATGGAAAGTTGAAATATGTGTATATGTTAACAGTTCATCAATTTATTAATCATATTTTTAGGAGTTAGTTTAGGGATATTATTTCATCTTTATCACTCGGTATCATTTCTCGTCTTCCAGCTTCCTAGTTTCTAGTAATTTAGAGACTCTAAGAATCATAATAAGATAGTTCTTGCATATAAATAGCCTAGAATTTTTTAATGAAAAATAACAGTAATTTCTTTCTATTCTCTTTTACAGACATTCTTTCTATTCTCTGTTTACATGGTATCAAGAGCCATTTTTTTCTCTGATTTTTTAATAGAACAGTCATGGCAGATGCAACTCTAGAGGGTTCTTCAAGGGTGTTATTTAAACCTTCTAGGAGTAGCCTAGAAAGATAATTGTTTTTCCTCCTACCTGTCTAAAAGCTTCAGATCATATGACAGTTTACCATAAAGTTTTTTTCTACCCATACTCCTTGCCTGGAAAACTTAAAAACTACTGTTGCTGATGGTACTTTATTACCTGTTGCTGGAAAAAGTTCTGTAAAGTTGGCGGAAATGACACTATCTGTACTTCATGTTCCACGCTTAAAATGCAATTTGGTGCTTATTAGCAAATTAACAAATTGTTTAAATTGTGTGCCTTGGTTTTATCCATCATTTGCTGAGTTTCGGGATTTACTGTTGGGAAGGAGGATTGGCAATGCTAAGATGCAAGATGGGCTGTACTATCTTGAGGATAACAGACAAGTAAGCTCTGGCTGTACCAAGTGGTGAATTGGCTTCTAGTAAAGTTATGTTATGGCATAATAGGTTAGGTCTTCCTAGTTTTCCCTTTCTTAAAAACTTGTTTCCATCTCTATTTATAAACAAAGATGTCAATTCTTTTTGTTGTGAAACTTGTATATTAGTCAAACATACACGTACTCTTTATCCAAGTAAACCATACAGGTCATCTAAGCCTTCTTCATTTATTCACAGTGACATTTGGGGTCCCTCAAGGGTAAATAGTATTTCAAGAACACAATGGTTCATAACCTTTATTTAGACCATTCTAGAGCATGTTGAGCATACCCTCTCAAAGAAAAGGCAAATGCAACCTCCATTTTCCAGCCATTCCACCAAATGGTTAAAAATCAGTTTGACAGGTCAATCAAATTCTTCTAGCAGATACTTGTTGAGAATATTTCAATTTAATTATTGATGAGGAGGCCTTACATGGACTTGCCCCTAGCATCTAATCTCAATTGGGCACTACATCAAATGGATATAAAAAATGCCTTTCTCAAAGAAGAACTTGATGAGGAGGCCTACATGGACTTGCCTCTAGGTTTTGAAGGGACGCCTGGCAACACAGAGGTATGCAAACTGAAGAAGTCACTTTATGGTTTAAACATTTCCTAGAGCATGGTTTGATCGATTTGCAGAGACTATAAAGTGGCAAGGTTATCATCAAGGGCAGACCACTGTTTTCAGAACCGGATTAGCCAATTAGACAGTTGGATGGGAAACTAACCAGGGTACCGGTCCAGAATAAGGGATTGAACTGGTTGACCTACAAACCGGTATGAACCAGGCTAAAAAACAGGTTGATTCGGGTTTTTCTACTTTTTAATGTTTATGATTTTTAATAATTTATTCAATTGAACCGGTCGGATCTGTTTGACCACTAGTCCAGTTCTAAAAACCTTGGGGCAGACTGACCATACTCTTTTTTTTTTCAAACATTCACATAATAGTAACAAAACTATCTTGATTGTGTATGTGGATGATATTATCTTAACAGGAGATGACACAACAGAAATGGAGTGTCTTAAGAAGACTCCTAGAAGTGAATTTGAAATCAAAAATCTCAGGCAATTACAAAATTTTCTAGGAATGGAAGTGGAAAAAAGCAAGTGGTATTTGTCTCTCAAAGAAAATACATACTGGATCTTTTAAATAAAACTGGAATGCTTGGTTGCAAGCCAGCTGAAACACCCATAGTTGTGAATATGAAGCTTGGAAAAGCAGGCAATGGGAGTCCAGGGGAGATATCAACATCTAGCGGGGAGATTTCTCATACAATACCAGATATTGCAATTTTTTGTAAGTGTAGTCAACCAGTACATGCATTCTCTGTGTCAAGGGCATCTTGAAGCAGTCAATTAAATCCTACTATATCTAAAATCAACTTCAGGTAAAAGTTTTTTCTTCAAGAAAATTTACCAGAGAAGTGTGGGGGCATTTACCGATGCATATTGGGCAAGTTTTGTCAAAGATAGGAGGTCCAGATCAAGTTATTGTAAGATGATTTGGAGGAATTTGGTTACTTGGAGAAGCAAGCAACAACTGGTTGTAGCTCGCAGTAGCAGAGGCTGAATTTAGAGCCCTTGCACAGGGAACTTAGTGAGCTGATTTGGGTAAAGAGGTTAATGGAAGAACCAAATGTGCCTAGTATAGGACCTATGAAGCTATTTTGTGACAATGAGGCATCCATAAATATTGCACATAATCCAGTTCATCACCACCGAATGAAGCATGTTGAGATAGATCAACATTTTATCAAAGAAAAAATATAAGATGGGATAATTTGCTTGACCTATGTGCCTAGCATACAACAGGTAACGGATGCCCTTACAAAGGGGCTCCCTAGACCAAGATGAACATCCATTCACCAGATTGAGAGGAAATGTTGACAGTTAATCAATTTATTAATTTCTAGATTTTAGGAGTTAGTTTAGGGATATTATTTCATCTTTATTACTCGGTATCATTTCCTGATTTCTAGCTTCCTAATTTCTAGTAATTTACAGATTCCAAGCATCATAATAGCATTATATGTGTTGATCTAACTCACAGATCCCAGAATTTTAAAATCAAGATGCACCTAAAACCCCCAAAGAACATAGAATGGACATTGTGCTCTTGTATTCCAAAGCAGAAAAGCCACTACTAGCAGAAACTACATTTTGGCTCAAGATGCTAATATGTTACTCATGTATTAGTCGCATCTATGAAAATTTTTATTATGTTAACAAAAGTTTATTATAGAAATGATTTATGAATTACTAATGACAAACTAATAGCACATAGATGAGAGATAGTAGAAATATATTATATATGGAAGCATGTACGATCTCCAAACATGATTGAGAAAGCAGATTAAGCTACATCATGGCCAGAGTTAACATAATCCTTTCCCAAGAGGTAGAAAACATACAAAATTAACATCAACACTACCAAAGAAAATAAGTATCTCTTTTCAATGCTACTTTTGCCTATTTTTAGGCATGCAGATGTATTCATTTCTTCCCATTTAAGGCTACTAACACAACAATAAAAAGGAAAATCAAAGTTAGAGCTCACCTGACCCAACAGTTTCTACAAACATCTGGGTCACATTCCCTGTCTGCAGCAAAGCATGGACACTGACGACTTCGACATTGACTTTTAGCACAATGACAGCCCCTAAATCGATTCTTGCAACTCTTAGGGCATCTATACATGCGAGCAAATATCAGGAGAGAATATGTGAATCAACATAAAAATATAACCAATGCATATGTGATACCATAAATCTATATCCTAATCTAAGAAAGCTAAAGAAGCGAAAATTGACAAGGACGGAATGAATTGACGAAATATTTTAATGGAAAATAGCTTGAAAAAATAACAGCTCACCCGCAATATTTTTCACAGCAGGTCCCATTTAAAAGGCAAGAACATTGCTTTCCGCAAGCTGTTTGACAACTACAAGGATTATACTGCCGGCATGGCTGATCTTTCCTCTCAGTAATCCTTTTCCTGATTGAATGATATGCAGCTGATTTCCAGGTATACTTCAAACGACGGACTCTACCCCTTCTGCGCAAGAATCTTGATCTCCGTCTTACTTCATTATTTCCCTAGAGTTATAAGAAAACAAAAAAGAAACATAAGAGAATGTGAAATTAGAGACAAGGAAATGTTAGAAGTATATAGTCTAGCAAAAAGTCCTAATGCCCAAACCTGCAAAGCTAAGTCAAATAGCATTACTAACCACGGATCCATTAAGGTCAAACTTGGAATACCCATCAAGAAGAGACATAACACCATCAGCTGCATGGCAAGCAAGTTTATTGCCAGAGCAGGTCATGTATTGGAAAACCTCCCAGCATGTCTTCAATCCATTTAAAAGATTTCTGGCAATCAAACAGCTGCCATGAAAAAGTGTAAACTGTAAGTAGACAGCATCAATTTACTGGAAAGTACACACACCAAAAGTAACTCTTAGACTATGAGTCCTGATGATTGTAAATTTTGAGAATAAGAAGGAAAGAAAATTATCATAACTTCTACTTTTAACAATATCTTATAGAAAGAACTAGGAAATGAGTATGTTGAAGAGACCTACTGTTGAGTTTGATGATAATAGAAAGAAGTAGGAAATGAGTATGTTGAAGAGACCTATTGTTGAGTTTGATGATAATAGATTCCTTAGTGTTAAAATAACAATAACATAGGCAACAGCTTTCATAAAATTACTTAACTCAAATGCAGTGCACATTCTAGCAACTGCATATAAAAACCAACTTAAAACATAATGTTAACACCATAAACACACCTGTTATTGCCAAAAATCTCCACACCTTTCTCAAAAAGACCTTTTTCAATAGCCTTCCAAGATTTATCATCATTTGGTGCTTGTTCGCATAAGTTTTCATCCAAAAACTCTTCTTTTCTCAGGCCACCATTGCTAATAGCCTGAGCCAAACCATTAATCATCTCACTGGAAGGAACTTCAGAAAATTCTCCTTGGACTCCTAATGACCACTCTTTCCTCCTAGATCGTCCTGTATTTGGAGGCTTGAAGTTCTGTGAAGAAGATGTAACATCTTCATTTTCTTTTTGTACATCAGATTGGAGTTTAATGTCTATAGGTGAAACACCTCCACTCACAGCAGAACCAGAAGCAGAAGCTGCCATCTTTTTCTGCCTCTTGCGCATGCAAATCAAAACACGTTCAGCAACTCGCTTGCTATTCCTCTTGAGAATTCCAGATTTTCCAGCAATTTTATTCTTAGAAGGTGATAACTGGGGAATAGGTGAGGTGTCTTCATGCCTAGGTCCAGTCTCTGAGTCACTACTTTCTGAAAGATTTTTAGCATTGGATGAGGCATTTTCACTTTGGCAGTATTTTACCTTCCTCCTAGCAGATGAACCAGAAGATTTCTTATGGGATGATGTTCGAGCCCCAACACCATCAGATGAAGAGTTTAACTTTTCTTCGGGATCTATTGGTGAGCTAACTGTTCCATTTCTTTCTAACTTCAGAACCTAGAATTAAATTATTCAATCCTGTATAACTATTAAGAAAATCAAGTTTTAAAGAGGGAAGAGATTAGTCAAACATATACCGTACGATAGCAATGCAGGCCACATGGCACATTCTCTTCATCTGGATGGTTCCATGGAGTTTGTTTGTCAGCCTGCTAATATAATGTACTGAGAAAATAAGAATCTATGACTACTCTGACAAATATAAATCTTTAGAATTGCATGAACAACTCACAGGAAAGATAAGGTCCTGAGAACATCCATGTAATCTGCAATCAAACACCTACAAATACAGGGGGGAAGGGTACAATTAAAAGCCAGCAAAAAGCAACTCAGAACTGATAAAGAGCTAGAAAAGTGCTTACAAGGCATCGCCTACAAAATAAATTGTCGAAAGAATCAAGAGCTGCTTCAAGATCCTTTTCAAGAAAAGAATTCCAATTTTCCACTTCAACATCCCCATTCTTAGAGGCCCCAGCATCCTTTTCCTCCTTCATAAGGGTTTCATATCTTGCCTGTATAAGATGTTTGACGGTGTTTCATATCTCTGTAAAGCCAGCAAAAAGAAAATGGGGAACAGCTAGACGAAAGTTTACACTATGACCAGTTTTATCAGTAAATGATAGGAGAGAAAAACAGTCCCCTCGAAAGAATATTGCAGTTGCTAAAAGTGGAAATCATACCTTGACTTCACAAGGACTTCTAGACAAACATTGTGCTAGTGATTCCAGTACTGGATCAGACAAACCAACTTGCTTGATAGTCATTCTGGCAAGTTGACAGGAAGATGTGTGAATTATTAGCTATAATTGGATTGAGTTACAGGCAACAATTTTAAAAATCCTTGTACGATATGTTTACAGCCTTATAGGTCCATAAAGTCAATATAAACAACTTAAAAACACAAATATCACAAATCAAAAATGCTATATCAATTAAATCGTATGCAACATTTTCTAAGACATCCTGTAAAGATTGTTTACAGGTCCAAGTAGTAAAAAAATATATTTTGTAACAACATAGGCATTACATTAGAATTTAGCAAAAAGTAGCATAATTAACTGAGCTTATTTTCCGTCTAGAAAAGAACTAAGATAATTTTCTATTAAGAAAGAAGAACAAGTTAAATAAGCAAAATAACATGGGAAACATCCAAAAGGTACAAAGAAACCCCTAAAATAACATTCACAAATCAAAGCAAACTAGATGCTACAGAAGTCTTCTTCACCCCTAATTTTCCTTTAAAAAATAGTTTATTTATTAGCCAGCTCTTTTACTATACTTGTAATGTATCCAATAACCATCAATCTACTTACAATTATGATTTTAAAAATAAGTAGATTGTGTATATTTTGGTACTGAATATTTAAATACATATTTTATACATAGACAAAATATTAATTTCTGCAAAACATATCAATAAATCACATAAAAATATAAATGTTTCTAGAGCATTTCAAGGTTTCTCCACTAGAAAAGTAAGTAAAAGCAAAAAAAAAAAAAATCCAATAAAAAGAAAACAAAAGGAACATAAACATGACTATGGTCACATTTGATAATATAATTATACCAACCGAACAATAAAGTCTTCAGATTCCACAAAATCTCTTTTTTCTTCATCTTCCTCAATTACTTCCTCTTCACTGTCACTGCAGATAAGTGCTTCACCACCATTTTGATCATAGTAAATTCTCCTTCGACCCACCACTGATTGATCCTCAGTCATTCTTTGATTTCTACAATAGAAGAAATTAAAATTAACTGACAACTCAGGCAAGACAGATTAAAATGGTTCAAAAGATGAGGAAAGAATTGCAAGCATAGAGACCAAATTTCAAGTTAAGTGAGCAAGAGTTCGTTATTATCTTTTTCTATTTAAATTCAAAGAAATATTCTTAAAATCAGCTATTCAACACAAGCAACCTTTTTTACCCCCCATAGCAAATCCTTCAATTTTTCATATAAGTTTTCTAAAATTGGATAAACAAGAGTCATTGTGAAAACATATAAGTAAAACCACATAGACCTAGCAATTCATGTTTCCATGTAGCATTCTTGCATTTTGTTGTCTCATAAATCATAATTGTGCTTAAAGTTTTTTCTGTTTCTTTTTTTTTTTTTTTTAGCGTGTAATTTGTAAAGTATTTTACATTACTATAAAATTTGATATGTTATTGATATAATAAAAAGTCTACATATAGATTTTGCGACATTCATGCATTCATGTCAAGTTCATATTATTCCTTTGTTTCATGTCATCTTTTGAGTTACCTTTTCTGTACCGTGCCCATGTCATGCAATCCTTGTATTCAATATTGCATGGTCTAATTCCATATATGAAAGAAACAGAGTAAGAAAAGAGAAGTAGACAAAAACTCTAGTTGACCTCACAAACCTGTCTAGAAATATCCACGTAGTATAAGGTGGCAACTTTTTGACTTCTGCAAGCTTAATAGGACGAACAGCATTCTTGACTGGAATACTAGATCCCATAAGAACTGCTGTAGAAGATTCTTGACAGCTATAACGATCCTTATCCCCATTACTTGCATCAATACCATTTTGCATGCCTAGTGCATCTTTTTGCCTCTTTGTCAATAAATCCGGAGCACAATCAGTATCACTAATCCAACTACTTCTTCGTTCATTTGACAATTTGTAGAGATGGTACGTTATACCACCCAATTTTTGTCTATTTTCTTCCAATCTTTTCTGGAAATCAAAATGAACTCAAACTGATTAGTATATATAACCATTCTCTAAGCTGATGAATAATCAAATAGCCTAGGAGTTCACCTTTACAAAAACAGATCGGTCAGCTGTCAGCTGTGTCTTTAATGAATCAATAATCAATAAAACCTCCTTAACAGTGGGAGTTTTTTCATCAGTTGTCATCTGTGTGAAAATGAAAAATCCAATAGCAAGGATGATAAAATTAATATGCATTTGAGACAAACATATACTAGAAAATTTCAACAAATACATTTCAAATTAACTGAACCAAGGAAAAGAAGAATAAACTGACCTCTGACCCCTAAGGTTGCATTAGGGAACTTAGATTTCGAATTTTGAATTTGTACATCAAAGATAATGTAAATTATGTAACAAAGCGCATGTAAATTTAACATTGGTGATTATTTATCAAACTCATTGATTTAATGGATGCCTATAAATATTTGTGAATTCGAAATCTATGTTTTATACCATTCTAATATATAATCATAGTGAATCATAACTATTCTATACATAATGTATGCATTCCCTTCTCAAAATTTATATAACAAATAAAATTCAAATCCTAATTTTCAAATTATGTTTCCAAACATAACACGAGCATCTAATAACTACACCTACATTATATACATTGTACATAAGATGATAGCCTAACTCAAAAACAAACCCTAAAATCTGTTAGTCACATTTTTGCCTACATAATTGTAAATAGTAAAATATAAACTACATATTAATGAAGTAATAACCCCTAAAATGCAAAAATAAATTCAAATACAATCAGCCACATTTAACAAAATGCAGATGAATCTTACTACCAAATAGGTCGACAATTCTGAAACAGAAATTGGAAAAAAAGAAAAGTCAAACAAAAATAGTTCAATCAGAACGAAACGAAAGATCTAGTTAATGCATGTCAGGTAGAGAAAGCGAAATCGAAAGAGCGAGAGATACCGAGGAGTCCTTAGGAGATCCCGATCTATCCGCCGAAGCAGAGGGCGAAGATTTCGCCGCCATTATCGAAGAAAGAGGCGGTTCGAGTCCGAAACAGTAAATTTGAGGATCCGGATCCAATTCATAAGAATGCAAAGCCGGAGGGATAAAGCGAGAAGATTTGGCGGGTCAAGCTTCAAGCCCTAATTGTAACATCTCCATTCTGGTAATAAATTTTTCGAGTAAGGTTTGTGCTGTTTTTTGAAAAGAAATATCTTTAATTTTCTTAGGCGTTCTTTAATATATGATTATTTTAATTTAATTTTCAATAAATTATTACAATTTCGGGTTGGAAAAGTAAAATAATATTTTTTGGGGGGAAAGAAACGTGTCAATCTGGTTTGAAATTTACACTGTGCATACTTAAGAAAATAAAAGAAGCTACAAATACAATTCCTTGTTTGGATGGACGGATAGAATTTCCCTTTTCTGCTTTCCCTTATCTTTTTCCTTTTTCCATTTCTGTTTCTTTGCACGTAAACGTTGAGATTTCAAAGAAAGAAATTTTCAATAATATGCAAGAGTTTTGTACTGTATATCAAAGCTGAAAATATATTAATTATCAATTATCTTTACCACTCTGTGAAAATAATAAACTTTATAAATACGCATTACAATCAGTTATTATGATCAATAATTCTTCCATAATCTCAATCTTTTTAAAACCTCAATATTACCATTAAATCAAAATTTTGATATATAAATTAACATAACCAGCATACATTCACATTTTAGAAGCGAAATATATACGCTTCCAAATAAAATTAAAATCACCACAAAAACAAAACACTTTTGGCCACAACTTGAATTGACTTTGAAACATAAGGACGTAAAAAGTCTTCAAATTTAAAATAAAAATGATAATTAAGTTCTTTTTTTTTACATTCATTTAGATAATTAAACTTTCAAAATGTAATAAAAAAGTTTAAACTTTTTAAAAAAAAGCAATTAAACTCTTTTTTTTCACTCAATTAAGTACTTGAACTTTCAAAATGCATCAAAAATACCCTTAAACTTTTTCAAAAAAAAGAAAGCAATTAAGCCATGCTTTTATTAAAAATTAGAAAAAAATTATAAAAAATTAAAATCAATAAAAACTATAAATATTATTAAATTTTAATAAAAAATTCAAATATTAAATATTTATTAAAAATTAGAAAAAAATATAAAAAATTGTAAATTATTATAAAAATCATAAAATATTATCAAATATATAGAAATATAAAAAAAATTATAAATTTTATAAAGTCATAAGAAAATTATACAAAATGTAAAGAAATATAAATTTCATAAAAAAATATAAAAATTAACGTACCAAAAGAAGCATTTTATAATTTTTCTATAACTTTTATTAATTTTTAATTTTTTTTATCATTTTTCGTCACATGTCACGTTGTGTTACGACATGTGATGACTTTAATTGAAAAAAACTAGGGCTCGTTAATTTTTTTATGAATTTTATAAAATTTTACAATTTTTTAAATTTTTTAAGATTTTTATAAAAAAATTCTAATTTTTAATAAGTTACCAATTTATGAAAAAGTTGCAAAATAATTATTCAATTATTTAATTTTGTCCTTTTTATCTTTATGTAATAGAAAGATGATGTGACTGCTATAAAATTGATATAATAACAAATTTAACTATTGACGTCTTCATATTATGCTAATTTGATCTTGATTCTAATAAATTTATCTCTTAATATTTATGCATTAAGTAATTTAGTACTAATTCTGAAAATTTAAAATACAAAAAAATACATAAAAATTTAAAAAATAATAAATTATATTAAATTCAAAAAAATTATTATAAAATTTAAAAATATAAAATACATAAATAATTAAAAAGTATTAAATTTTAAATTTTTAAAAAATTAACCATTAACTTATATAATTATTTTCATCAAATTATCTTCAAAATTGCTCCATTTCTCAATCATTAATATTTCTAAAACAAATAAAAGAAAAGATTATCCTTTCATCTCTCTCATTTCCTTTTTTTCAATCTCAAACACTTTTTTTCACTTTTAGTTAGCGTTATGATTTTAATAAAATGTAATTATTTAAAATGTAATTGTTAAGAAAGTTATTTTACAATATTTGGTATAGATCAGAAGGTATTGATTAAAATTTCCATAAAGTGCATTATTACATTTGGTTCACTAAGTACTTTTCTAGGAACATAATGATAATTCATATATTTAATTTTTACAATAAAATTTATTTTTAACAAATATTTAGATTAAAAATATTTAATATTGAAATTTAATTGATAATTTGTACATTTTTTCAAAGCCCCAATGTAACATAATTTACTTTTTTTTGGTACAAGAAGAAGGATAAAAACCATAACTAGGCTAGGCGAGGCCAAGCTATACCAAAGCAATCATCGTGTAGAAATTGAAAAACTTCATCCGGTAGTTGCATGTAGATATACCTATCCAGAGGCCTTGAGGACACCATTGATGCCAAACCATTGACTACCCGGTTACCCTCTCTAAATTCATGTGTAACCCGAACTATCTAAAATAGTTGAAATAGATCTTTAACAGCTCGTAACACAGCTAAGTAATGTTGTTCTACTGAAGTTGCTTGAATCAAATGAATAGCTGTTGTACTATCTATCTCAAGCACTATAACAACCCAAATGTCAGTGGTATCGAAAAATATAGTTTTGGGACTTTGTTGCCCTAAACTAAGTCTGTAAATATTATTATTAAATATTTACGGAGTTAGTATATAAGTGAATTGAATTATTGACAGGTGAATTAACTGAATTAGTGATTAATTAAGGTATAAAGGCTAAATTATAATAGTAGTAAAAGTTCAATTGCTTTAGATATTTAATTAGAAAATGGAATAAGGACTAAAGTGGTATACCATTTTAGAAATGGTAGTGGGCAGTAAGCTACATATCAATTAGATCGACAAATGAATCAACAAAATCCTCTTATTTGAACTCTCAAAATTTCTCTTTTGTAGAAATCTCTCACTCTTTTGTACCCCCATACGAATCAAATTGAAACCCAAATTGGTTAATTTTATTTGAGAAAAATGATAAAGTTCATAACGAACTTAAAATCATCGTGTATATCAAAATGACTAGTATTATTATTATTGATCAGTAAAATTCACATTAAAAAAAAAGAGAAATTTTTTGGTTTTATGGTAAAAAATTCATTCATCTCAGTTATTTTTCAAGAAAAAAAAAGAAGAAAACAGGGGTCTGTTGAATTTCAAATAGTTAGTTTCACCAATAAGATTAAAAAAACTTATATGTTATAAAAATTATTATTAAATCAATTATGTTATAAAATAAAAACATGTGATAAAAATGTGGTGGAAGGACAGAGAAACACAATTCTCTTATTTTCTTCATGCAACCGAACCACCATAGGAGAGAAAGAAACATTCAGCTCTAGGGGTTTGGAGCTTTAAGGGTAAATTTAATTTAGTCATGTTCTTGTAAATTTTATGTTTTTGAGATAATGGGAGCTTAATCTAGCTAGTCTTTGTATCAATTTGTAACATTGTTAAATTTTTGAAAGCTTCCATAGTTGAGATTGAAGGTTTTAGGTATTAAATTGATAGATTTTAAGCCTAGAGGTCAAAAAGGACTAAATTTTAAAACTAGTTAATAGTTTCGTACATTAGGAACTAAAATGTAAAAATTGCTGTTGAAATAAGAAATAGGAAGTCCCTAATGAACTATAGTGAAATCAGATTGAAATTTGTAGTTTTCGTTTGAAAGTTATGTAAGTTCTGGGTTTTAGGATTAAATTGAATAAAATGTAAAATTTTTAAAAAGTGATAGTTGATTCTAATTTTGGTTGAATATTGATGAAATTGCATGTTTATGTTAATACATATCTAACGTCGACCCGAGTTCCTCGAGAGAGAAAGGGAAAGCTAAAGTCGTCGACGAATAATTCAGAGTTTTTGGTTTGTATTTCTATGATTCGAACTACTTCGGTTATCGCATTTCTGTTTTGTTTTTGCATGGTAAGAATATGAGTTGAATTGAATTTGATAATTGAGCTAAATTGATACGAATTCAATCGGTTATTGATATAGAGGACTAAATTGAAAATATACTAACTTGATGAAAATGCTAAATTGGCTTGAATTGGTTTGAATCATGTGTGATATGCATATATATATATATATATATATATATATATATATATAGATATAGATATAGATATAGATATAGATATAGATATAGATTGTTGAATGGTTGGTGAAATGAAAATGATGAATTGCAAAAATCGAGCTATATTTGAAAGTGAATAAATGTAATCTATTAACTATTCGGGCAAAGTCAGATATAGTTGGCATGTCATAGGATAGGTAGAGTATAGGTTACCTCAACTACATGTCGATGAGGAACTGGGTGTCAAATCACTTCAGTTATACCGATGAGCATTGGGCACCTAACTATTTACTTTGGAATCATCCAACGAGGCTCTAGGTGACAAATTGGACTGATTGGTTGGATCCATGTATCCATTTGAGTCCAAGTCCAAGTTGGGTTAATAGGGAATTAAAATGTAAATTGCATAATGATACATGAAATCATTTGAGATGGTGAATGATTACACACATTGGAATTATAATTTCAGAAGGTTAGCATGAATGTGAGATAAACCGAATGGCTTAATTCCGGACATGTTAAATTAAAGCATGATGTTCCTATACTGATTAATTGTACATAAGTGAAATGATTCACATGATGAAATGATACATTATAATGCATGGTTTGGCTTTGGTAATACATGGCATTTTCTTTAGGCGTTTTAAACTATTCATGTTATGTTACATATGTTACATTGTTTGATTATAGAAATATCATTGAGTTTATTCTCAGTATACAGTTTTGTTTTTCTGTGTGCAGGTTAGGTACTTATCGGATCATTGTGTAACACCCCTTACCCGAGACCGTTGCCGAAGTCGAGCATGAGGCATTACTAGACTTAACTACTTAAATTCGAAGCATAAAAATCGAAACTGTCCATCTGCGTCATGTTCACTAAATTGACTATAACTCGAGTTACGAAACTCGAAATTGAGATCTGTAAATTTTTCTTGAAACTAGACTCATATGTCTTCTTACTATAATTTTTCCAGAATTTTTCATGTGGCCAATTAGTACATTTTATTCATTAAAGTTTCCTCTATCTCACTGTTTGATGGTTCTAACCTATCTTTACAAAAACTCAATTATCTCATTGTACAAAATTCAAATAATGTTCTCATTTATTCCAATCAAAAATATACTCATTAAGGATTCTAAGCATATAAGCTATTCTCCATAATTATTTTTGTACAATTATTAATAATTTTTCCAATACAGAATAGGGGATCACGAAGTCATTCAGAACTAGTCTCACTAAAACTTAAATATCTCATAATATAAAACTCTTTTGCCTTCTCTGTTTATTTCATATAAAAATAGACACAATAAGCTTTAATTCTATATCTTATTCATTATCTAATTCCATTTCTCCTATTTTTGGTGATTTTTCAAAATCACATCACTGCTGCTAACTACAAACTGTTTCTTTGCAAAATATGGTTAACTAATTTATAACATCTTTACTCCATTTCATTTAAACTCTAACCAAACTTATATATACCAAAACCAAATCAAACATAATCATCAAGCCAAAATATATATTTCAAGATTAACAAGATGGACAAGCCATTTTCGCATGGCTATTACTTATATACATAGATACTCAATTCATATCTACCCTTTTTCTAATCTATACATGCCATATATTCGTAATTAACATAACCAAAATACCAAAATAAGCTGTCAATAGTGTGATAGTCCTGCTGATGATCCCCGAGCTCGTAATGAATCCCAAAATCTATAAAATAGAAAACCGACAAGGAAACACAAAGTAAGCTATTTAAGCTTAGCAAGTTTTAAGCATTTTAACTCACATATACGCTTTAGCCTGATTTAATAAATTATTCCATTTACAACTTCCTTGCCAAATAGTCAAACATACTAAATAGATTTCATAACAGCATTATATGCATGTATAAATATGTATATATCCATACATCACCTTCACATGATAAAATAACAGCATATGCCTCTTTTACTTACCAAATTCCTACTTACATTTCAAGCCACCATCAATCACAAGTTGTTATAATTAATACATACCTTTTGGGTCATTTACCTCTCCAACCATACCTTTTGGGTCATTTACCTCTCCAACCTTAACCACCTGAGCATAATATATGATTGTATACTCGAACATTTTATTATCCTTGTCAACATTAATAATACGAGTCTATTAAAAAGCATCAAACCTGTATATCTGTTACAAGAATTTAGTAACGTATCGCACACATAGTGCCTTTACTTTAGCAATTTCCCGCACACTTAGTGCCAACTTTCTGTAATGTATCGCACACATAGTGCCATTACTATTTAATCCGCACACATAGTGCCTTTTAGTAGTAATGTATCGCACACATAGTGCCATTACTATTTAATCCGTACACATGGTGCCATTTAACCGATTTCGCACACACAGTGCTCGGTACTTTAGTTCGCACACTTAGTGCCTTTTAAGAGACCTTTTCTTTGCTCTTCAATACACTTGTAATTCCATTACCATTCATACATTCTCAATTTATCTCATTCAAGTACAATTTACATAATTCTGTTCATAACATACATATATCTATCAACAACTCAATTGCCTCTTCTATTACCATTACATTTGGCAAGTTCAAACATTTTCATTCACAAATATCCAAATCTTCAATTACCATCACTTCTCCTTTCCATTTCCATTTATATACTTATCTACTCCTTAACACAAACACATGTATTTAGCCAATTCATATATTTGATAATTTCACATATTTACTCATATGTACCAACTCATATCCGACTATAATATACACATCCCATTTATTTCATGACACATTCGGCAATTAGGAAATTAAAATGTTTACATTTTATATTCATATAAACATTAATATACAATTAAATTCAATTCATCCAACTACTTAAAACTTACCTCGGAAATTATCGGTTTAAGGTTTCCCGACTATTGTTTCAACTTTGTTTTTCCCCGATCCACACCCGTTTCCTTTGCTCTTGATCTAAACTATTCCAAACTGAACTTATTCAAATACATATTCATTCAA
This sequence comes from Gossypium australe, assembly GCA_005393395.2. Classification (NCBI taxonomy): domain Eukaryota; kingdom Viridiplantae; phylum Streptophyta; class Magnoliopsida; order Malvales; family Malvaceae; genus Gossypium; species Gossypium australe. Next base: position 44,691,951 of record CM016624.1, read on the forward strand.
TTTACTTCAAAATCATATAATTATACAATTTACTATTTTACCCCCAACATTTACAATCTTTACAATTTAGTCCTTATAGCTCAAAACACAAAATATCAAGAATTTAACCACACCAATTGAGGGCAGAATACTCTTAGTCCCTATATCAACTCATTTCTTCCATTCATTTTGCCATTTAGTCCTTTCAAAATTTTATTTTTTTTATAAATAAATCCTTATGCTAAATTTCATCAATATTTCTAAAGAGAATCTTGTTAATCTAGCATGCATGTCTCATATTCTACCATTAACATTTCAAAGCATGAACATTCATCAATGGCCGAATCATCTACATGCCTCAAACTCAAAAATTTCAACATGGGTTGGATAGTATTCGAAATAACGAACTCAAAAACGTAAAAATTTTCAAAAACCGAGCTCAATTACTAACCTTAATATAGCATGCAATGGCCAAATGGTTTGAAGCTAAGTTTCTTCTTCTCTCTGTTTGTTTCGTGAAGATGATGATGAAAATAGGAAAATAAAGCATGTTTCTTTTTTTAATAATATTAATATATTTCATATCATTCCACTATCTTATAATAATATATATAAAATATACTTTAACCATAATTTAAGGCCCATGCCGTCCACTACTACTTATTTAAAGGCCAAATTGCAACTTCAATCCCATGAAAAAGAATACCATTCAATTTGGCCACTTAATTCCATAATGGCTATTTTTCCCACTTACTCAATTTAGTCATTGCACTTAAATTAATCACCCAAACAAACAAATTAATCTACAATATTTTAACACATGCTCAAACACATAACATAGATATCAAATTAATAATTAAAAATATTTTTCCAACTCGGATTCGTGGTCCCGAAACTACCATTCCGACTAAGGTCTAAATCGGGCTATTGCACATTGAGTGTCGATTTTTGCATCATTTCAGAATCCTGATCTCAACAAATTTTGGTGAACTTCTTTTGTTGAACATTTGGCATGTGTAACACCTTATACCTGATCTAGTTGCTCGGTCCGAGCTATAAGATATTACAACTATAAAACTTTAACATCATTCACAATTTAATTAAAAATAACCAAATAATTCATTTATAATCATTTCCATGCTATTCAATCAAAACGGGGCCTAATTTAAGCTTACAGAACATTTAAAACAAATTAGGAACAATTCTAGATTAAAATGAAATTTTACAAAATTTTCAGTAAAAAGTGAAAATAAAGGACACACGGTCATGTGACAAAGCTCAGTCCGTGTAACTAAGAAACATGGTCGTGTGGCCAAACCATGTAACTCATTGTGCCCGTGTAACTTAGAGTCACACGACCGTGTCGTAAGACCATATAACTCTCTGAGGCTGTGTGGGCAAGCATGTACAAAAAATCAAATAGGCCACATAGCCATGTCATGCAACCGTGTGGCAGACCGTGTCATAGACCATGTGTGCCCAAAATACCCTCAAACACAAGCCAATTCACTTACATTTTTTTAGACACTAAGCTATACATTTACCACCACATTAGCCTATTAAAAAATGTACCAAAAAAAACCAAAATATACTAATTCACTTTCAACCTATGTGCCTAACCAATATGCCCTCATTGGCACCACATTTCAATATAAATAACAATCATATAGAACAAGACATAACCAACGTATCAATCTTATTCAATCATCAAATAAATTTCAAGTAACATAAGCTACAATCAACCATCTAACCAAACTTTCAAATGCCAAATTACCTCAACCAAAGTTCCAAGATTTATCAAAACAAAATGACCATTTCCTTAATAAATCACCAAGTAAGATATCAAATGACAAGTTACCATTTCTATGATACCATTGATAAACCATAAATGTAACATGTTTTAATCCCATGCTTGGCATGTTTTTGGATGATTTATTACATAATTTAGTGAATTTGATGCTCCTAATACTTTAATTTCATGTTTCTATACTTAGGTGACCATAAGGGAGCAAAAAGGAGTGGAAAACGGGCCAAAATCGGACAAAACAGGTTGTCTTAAGGATCCACACAGTCAAGCCAATCCTACACGAGCTGAGCACACGCCCGTGTGAGCCACACGGGTTGGCCACATGCCCATGTGCCAACCCGTATCGATATCGCTCCCTGTTTCCCTTTAACGCAGAAAAAGCCAATTTTTAGGGTTTCTGAGCATTCTAAAGTTTATAAATATACCCTAGAAGAAGATCTAGGGGGACACGCAGAGCTGAACAAAGAAAAGACTCGAAGAACGCCAACGGATTCAACTCATAAACAGGATCTCCTTCAAGACTGAAGATCTCTATTCAATTTCTCTCGAAGTTTTTGGGTTTCTTTATGTTTTGTTGTTTTCCTAATGTTGAGATGTTTTCCTTCCAAAGTATGAACTAAATTCCCTAGATACCTAGGGAGGATGAAACCTAAGATGGATCTTATTATTTAATTTTTTTGAATTACATGATAAATATTTGTTATTGATCTCAATTATGTGTTCTTATTTCATGTTTTAATGTTTTAAGGATATTAATTCATGATTGATGTGCTTATTTAGTGGAGCAAAAGTCCCTGTTTAAGAGTAGATCTGGCATAATTGAGTGGAGTTGCATGCAATCCTAGAAATAGGACGACATAAATCTACCGGATTAGAGTCAAATCTAATAGGGGAATCCATAGATCGAGTTAATGCGACAATAGGGGTTTTAATTAGAAAGCGATTTGGATTAACCAACCTAGAGTAAGTTGTTTTTATTCTCGAAAGAGATATTAGCATAAGTTAGGGATTTCTACGGATCAAGACAAGTGAATGAATCATTTAATTCAGATTTAGAATAATAAGTGACGTCTAGGTGGGTTGTTTCCTGGGTATTGTCTCTCTCATCGGTTTTCTTCAAATATTTTCCTACTTTATTCTCTGTTTCGTCTTAAAAATTAGGTTAGCTAAGATTAGGTTAAAATAAATCCCTTCAATTTATTCGGCCAAATAATAAAAAGACAGTAACTACTAGTACTTTTAGTCCTCGTGGATACGATATTCCCGACTCACAATAGCTATACTACCATTCGATAGGTGCTCTTGCCTTTGTCGTATTTTAGTTAGTTCGTGACGTCATCAAGTTTTTGGCGTCGTTGTCGGGGATAAAAATATTAGGAACACTTAATTTTTATTACTTTAGCCATTTTTATTTTTTATTTTTGTTTTTTATTTTAATTTACTAACTTTTCTTTTATTTGCTTTTGGTAGGTTCCTTTAGTTTATGACTAGAAGAAACCCGTCAGGACCTTTAGTATTTGATAGTGAAATTGAAAGTACAGCTCACAGAAACCGTAGAGAAGCAAGGCGGAGTCGACAAAGTACAATAGAAGAGCAAGAGGATATTGTTATTAATACTGAGGAGATGACAGAAAATCATAATAATCAGCTACCCCTTGTGGTTGCTGCAAATCCTATAAATCAGAATCCTGCTCCTCGTACTATGCACGATTACGCCAAGCCCAACTTAACTAGGGCTGAATCGAGTATTGTTAGACCTGCTGTTGCTGCAAATAATTTTGAACTAAAACCTTATACTATTCAAATGATTCAACAATTTGTTCAGTTTGATGGTTTGTAGGACGAAGACCCAAATACTCATTTGGTCAATTTCCTAGAATTCTATGACACTTTCAAGATAAATGGCATTTCTGACGATGCCATTTGCCTTCGATTGTTTCCTTTCTCATTAAGAAATAATACTAAACAGTGGTTGAACTCCTTACCACGAGGTTCTATCACTACATAGGAGCAAATGACCGAAAAGTTTTTATTGAAGTATTTTCCACCGGCTAAGATAGCCAAGTTGAGGAATAATATCTCTTCCTTCGTGCAAATGGACTTAGAGACCCTTTATGATGCATGGGAGAGGTATAAGGATTTATTGAGGAGGTGCCCTCACCATGGGTTACCTCTATGGCTACAAGTTCAAACTTTCTACAACAGTTTGAACCCCTCAACTAGACAATTGATCGATGCAGCTGCTGGTGGGACTCTGAATAATAAAATACCTAAGGAGGCTTACGAGTTTATAGAAGAAATGTCACTGAATAATTATTAGTGGCAAGTCATGAGGACAAAGCCGATGAAAGCAACCGGTGTTTTTAACGTTGATGCGATCACCATGTTATTAAATCAGGTAGAACTTTTGAATAAAAAGATTGATGGGTTATATGGTTCTACACAGGTACATCTGGTGATGCAATGTGACGCAAATAGAGGAGGGAACTATCCAAAAAGTCGATCTTACAACCCTAGCACAGAAGACCAATAAGTTAACTTTATGGGTAATAATTCTAGACCTTAGAATAATCCCTATAATAATACTTACAATGTAGGTTGGAGGAACCATCCCAACTTCTCTTGGGGTGGTCAAGGAAATCAAAGACCACAACCCCCTTCAGGCTTCTAACAACCTTACTCGCAAGAGAATAAGCCGAACCTTGAGGAGATGTTGACGAAATTTATTTTGGTGTCAGAAACCCGGTTCCAAAACACCAAAGCAGCACTCAAAAATCAACAATCATCTATTCAAGGGCTTGAGAATCAAATCGGTCAATTGGCAAAGATGATTTCAGAATGACCACAAGGTAGCTTGCCAAGCAACACCGAAACTAACCCAAGGGAGCAGCTTCATGCGATTACTGTTCGAGATGAAGAAGGGTTAGTTGAATCGAAACCAGAATTAAGGTAAGAAAGTGTGGTAAGTCGAGGCAAGGTTGAGGTAAGTCAAGATAAGCGAAAATCGATCAGTAAAGATTATACACCACGTGTGCCATATCCCAACGCAACAAGGAAAGACCACACAAACAAACAATTCAGTAAATTCCTTAAACTGTTGAAAAAATTACATATTAACTTATTGTTTATTAAAGCTCTTTCGTAGATGTCAAATTCTGTTAAATTTTTAAAAGAGATTTTAGCAAATAAGCGGAAGTTAGATGATTCGTCGCATGTGGAGCTAAATGCAGTTTACTCAGCTATCATACAGAATAAACTACCCAACAAATTGAAAGATCCAGGGAGTTTTACTATTCCTTGTTTAATTGGTAGTTTAAATGTTAATAATGCTTTGGCTGATTTAGGGGCGAGTATTAATGTCATGCCCTATAAAATGTTTAAACAACTAGGTCTTAGGAAACCAAAAAAAACTAGGATGAGCATTCAATTGGCAGATAAAACTATTAGATTTCCTAGGGGTATTGTTGAATACATGCTTATTAAAATTGATAAATTTATATTCCCAGTTGACTTTGTTGTTCTAGACATGAATGAGGATAGTGACGTACCTTTAATTTTAGGACAACCCTTTTTAGCAACTACTAGAACTATCATAGGTGTTGTTACATGTGAGTTAATACTTCGTGTAGGTGATGACATGATTAAACTCCAAGCTCGTGATTCTATTAGGATATCTAGTGATCGAAATGATATTACGAGTTCTTTTAATGTGAGTAACCTTGCGGTTCAACCTTCTTTGCTGGAAATTTCTCGGAAAATGATGATAAAGCCACGGTCCAGCTTAAGTGACAAAAATAGAACAACTCATGAAGAATGAAGGCTTCAGATCGATGAACTAGACGAATGGCAGACACATGTCAAAGAGAAACCAAAAATACACAATGCAGAACCAAAACAAAACCATAACGAGCATAAGGATGTAACAAACCACTTTAAGGTTGGGGATCAGGTATTGTTGGATAAAACGAACCCTCGAATCGCCACTTCAGAGCTTAATGCAAACGGAGCAAGTCCTTTTACGATACTGGATATTTTCCCATACGGTACAGTTGAGGTAAATCATTCTAATTTTGGCACTTTTAAGGTAAATATTATTTGGCTAAAACCTTATGCTGATAATAGAATTGACAGTGAGAAAGAGGAGTTTCAACTCCATGAACCACTGTGACCGTGCGTATACGAGGTAAGTCGAGCTTAGACTTTAAATAAGCGCTGCTCGGGAGGCAACTCGAGTGCTAACAGTGTTAAATTCTTAACTTTAACTCACAATTTTTTTAAATTAATTTAAAAAAAGGTTTTTAAAATCCACATGGCCTGGACACATGGGCGTGTCATTAGCCGTGTGGATCTTTTGACTTAGTTTTTAAAATTGAAAAAATTGACAGTGAGTTACACGGCCGTGTGACCCACATAGCCTGGACACATGGGCATGTCCTTGGCCATGTGAAGCCAGAGACTTAATTTTTCCAAAAATCGACAGAGACATGGCCTAAAAATATTCCACACGAGCATGCAACATGGCCATGTGGACCACACGGAGCTAAAAATTTCAATTTGAAAACAAGTTAGAGAGTTACACGGGTACGATACACGGCCATGTGTGTGATCACACGGACGTGTGGGAGGTTACACGGACGTGGGAGAAGCGAAGTGTGTTACACACGGCCGTACGACACGGCTGTGTGAACCACATAGCCTGGACACACGGGCGTGTCCAAGGTCGTGTGGAGACAGGACAAGGATCTTTAACGCACACGGATGTGTGTGCGACCACACCGGCGTGGGAGAAGCGAAGGAGATTGCACATGGCCGTGCGACATGGGTGTGTGAACCACATACCCTGGACACACGGGCGTGTCCAAGGTCGTGTGAAAATTGAGCTTAAATTTTTAATGGCACACGGGCTGCACAGAAACCACACGGGCGTGGGACATGGCCGGTGGCTCGACACGAGCCTCACACAACCGTGTCCCTTTTAAAAACCCTAATCCCTTTCTTTTTCTCTTCTTGTTTTGTCTTTTCCCCATCTCTACCCTAGCCCCTACAACCCTCTAACCACCTTTTTCCGGCCACTGTATGGTCGACTTCACCCCCCGACCCCCACAACCTCGCAAACCTCATTTCTCCCTTACCCCTTTCCTCCCTCACTTTTTCCGCTTCTCCCTTCCGAGCCACAGCCGCACGCCCGTACCTAGGCATGCCCTCTCACTTCGCTCACCCTCTCCCATCGCACAACAGCCCCAACCCGACCCCCAACCCCTTATCCCCCTTACCCCTACGCTCCACCACACCCCACCAGCCTCCACCGCGCCTACCGACCGACACCCACCGTTCGACTACCGTTGTTCGACCCTCGTCTCTCCGACCCTCACCACCCACTATCGGTTTCCCTTTTTTGCCCCTCTAATTTCCTTAATTATTATAATAATTATTAGTGTTATTATTATTAGTCTTATTATTTCTTTATTATTATTTTATTTTACTTTGTTTATTTTTTAGTTTTATTACTAATTTATTGATTATTATAATTAGTATTGCTTTCTTGATTTATTCATTCCTAGTTAGTTCAATGCTTTACTGCTAATTCTATGATTAATTTAGTTTTGCACATTGACAGTATTTTGCATTTATTTTGCTTTATGGTCATTCTCTTTTTTATTTGCTTCATATTCTGCTATCCTCTTCATCTTTCTATATTGTTCATTTATTTACTTTTCTATTCAGTAATAACATTTCTGCTTATAAATCCATTTTCTATTTTAGTTTAATTGTTGAGCTAAACTTGGATGATTATATCTTATTCGATTGCCTTTTCTGTTGATTCGTCCAATTGAATTTAGTTAATTGCTTTATTGCAGGTTTTTCATGACAAACACACATGGCAAGTCAAAGACCGTCGTCTCCGCTTCGAAAAATAGAAGGGCCCCGGCGTGACCTCTTCCTTGAGCGCATCTACCGAGGTTCGCCAACCTTATCTCCAATTCCCTGCGAGCCCCCAAGAGGATTTGTACCAGCTCCATCGTGTACAACCACTTGGCCTAGGCTGTTGGATTAATTGGGCCACGTTGGAGCAGGTCCGATTAGCTGATGACGTGCGTGCCATTATTGCCACAGCTCCGTGGGATAGATTATTCGACATCATCGAGCCCATATACGCGGAGCTTACCTTGGAGTTTTCTGCTACATTTTCGGTACAGTAGGTCATGACGGTTCATGACGAGCCAGGCACCATCACTTTTTGCCTGGGTAGTTTAGTGCAACATATGAGTGTCCCAGAGTTCGATGCTGCTATGAGATTCTACACAGAGGAGTTCATGAGTGCCGAGGACTTCCTTCAGCTTCATCGGCATATTCATTACTCACTACCGCGTTGTTGGACCGATTTTACCGGTAGCCAGAACCATATGACGCGAGTCGCTCGAAGGTGACTTCTCCCTCTCCAGCCTTACGGTACATTCACGCACTCCTTGCTTACACCTTGACAGGATGGAGAGAAAGCATTGGAGTCATTAGCACGCACGACACATACTTTCTCTAGAGCATAGCCCACGGCCAAATTATTGATTTGGCGTACTTCATCGCTTTATCTTTCCGCCATTAGATTGACCGCCACAGGAGGGGCCCCATCTGCTTAGACCCTTATGTGACTCACCTCGCTTGGTACTTCGGTCTCCTCGACACACCGGAGCAGTCCTCTACACTCACATTGGTAGGCCAGATGTTCCCTCAGGGCATCTCGAGCATGATACACATGAGGATGATCGAGCAGCGTGGTGGAGTTGATCCTCCTCAGTACAGATTGTTTCATTCTGATGCTTAAAATGACTCTGAGGACTTCACTGATGATGTTCCTCCTTATCATGAGGATCCACCCCAACCTCCACCTTCAAGTCACCGACCTGTTGCGAGCTTTCGAGGAGTATCCGCCGAGGAGTTTACTAGCTTCCGTTAGTACCGTGTTCAGAGGTTTGACAGTATTGACGTGACTTTGCAGCAGATTTGTCAGCATTTTCATATTTCTCCTCCAGCGCCGACGACTCATGATGCTGGTGTGTTTGATGATGAGGACCATTGAGTTCATTTATTCTATTCTATTTTATTTTATTTTTCTTTTTAGTTTTATGTTTATTTTTATTGTTATTTTCATAAACTTCTTTCCTTTTATTTCTTGAACTTTATTTTTATTATGGTTGTTCTAATCGAGTATAATCCCTTAATCTTCTTCAATATTGTGTTTATTTTCTTATCAGTTGGTCATAATCTTGCACTACCTCTACATTTATCTACAATTCCGCTTTTCACTATTCTGGGAATTTTATCCAATATTTAGGGCAGTTTCAATTATCTCCCTCTCTTATGATATTCTGTTTATACTGTGATTATATCTGTTTGTACATTGAGGACAATGTACATCTTAAGTGTAGGGAGGTTATTTATATGATTATTAGAAAATCCTTGAACTATGTCTTGTGTTAAGTAACTTTCTCATATTACTATTAGAATGGAATTTTTATCGATTTATGATTTTTATTGATGTGTTTTGGATTATATTCATAGGTATTTGTGCATTGATTGTTTAAACTTTAAGACACTAGAGAATCAAGCATGATAAGTCTATTTTCAGAATTAAAAATTGTTAGGTTGTTTCCCTGAATTGAGGTATTACCTTGAAGTTGATTTGCAAGATTGACATTAATAACCTTAATATTTGTGAGATTTTTGAGCCTTTAGAGCATATACTTTTCTTTCTCACTTTATTATTGGTTATGAGTGTGACAATACTGAGTGGTTATTCTAGAACTTGCTTCGATTATACATGTCGAGACCACACCTTTGATTTGATATATTGAGATGATAAAGGCACCTAGGTTTTTAACCCACTTATCCCATAAGCCTACCTTTATAATTAACCCTTAGTGAACCCCTTTGAGCCTAACAAACCATTTCTTGATCTACCCATTAATATTAACCCATAACTAATTTTTGATTCGTTGAGAATTGTTCCCATTTTATTGACTCCCTTTTTGTCAAGACTTGATTTGGTTAGTTGCCTAACTATGTTCTTTTGTTTCAGTTGTTAAATTATCTCTTTTTATCCATTATTCAAAAAAAAGTGAAAGTGAAAAAAAATACATATATGTTGATTATCACTAGTTCTATGTTATTTGAGCTTAAACAATTAGTTTTATATTGTGAGAAGAACTCGTGTTATTCTTTAATAATAATAATTGATGTAATTATTTAGCTTTAGTTTATTTTTCTAGTTTGGCAATTTATCAATTCGATCTCGATTCTAACAATCTTTTTCAGCCTGTATCCACATCTTTAACCCAAGCCCCATTACATCCCTTTAAAGACCTTTTGATTTGTGTATCATCTCATTTTATAGTGGTGAAGATTTGATTTTCATGCAAGCCTATGGTAATAACTTTTCATGTTTGACTTTTGAGTGCTTAAATTTTTTAACCTTAAACACTTTGAGTGATTGAGTGAATCTTTAGTGAGGATGTCAATTCTTGTCGGTTTTGAATTAAAAGGTAATTATTTAGATAAGGGGAAATACCTATGTTTTCATGCTTTAAAAATGTGTGACTTGGATTGTGTGAATCTTTAGTGCCTTTTAGTTGAATTATCAATGTGTGATTATTTGTGAATTATGATAAAATATTATTGATGAGAATTATGAATTAAGAAGGTTAATTTTGATTGTGAGTTAAGGATTTTGCTTGAGGACAATCAAACGCTTAAGTGTGGGGATATTTGATAAACCATAAATGTAACATGTTTTAATCCCATGCTTGGCATGTTTTTGGATGATTTATTACATAATTTAGTGAATTTGATGCTCCTAATCCTTTAATTTCATGTTTCTATACTTCGGTGACCATAGGGGAGCAAAAAGGAGCGAAAAACGGACCAAAATCAGACAAAATGAGTTATCTTAAGGATCCACACAGCCAAGCCAATCCCATACGGGCTGAGCACACACCCGTGTGAGCCACACGGGCTGGCCACACGCCCATGTGCCACCCCGTGTCGATATCGCTCTCTGTTTCCCTTTTAAGTAGAAAAAGCCAATTTTTAGAGTTTCTGAGCATTCTAAAGTTTACAAATACACCCTAGAAGAAGATCTAGAGGGACACACAAAGCTGAACGAAGAAAAGACTCGAAGAACGCCAACGGGTTCAACTCAGAAGCAGGATCTCTTTTAAGACTGAAGATCTCCATTCAATTTCTCTCGAAGTTTTTTGGGTTTCTTTATGTTTTGTTGTTTTCCTAATTTTGAGATGTTTTCCTTCCAAAGTATGCACTAAATTCCCTAGATACCTAGGGAGGATGAAACCTAAGATGGATCCTATTATTTGATTTTTCTAAATTACATGATAAATATTTGTTCTTGATCTCAATTATGTGTTCTTATTTCATGTTTTAATGTTTTAAGGATATTAATTCATGATTGATGTGCTTATTTAGTGGAGCAAAAGTCCCTATTGAAAAGTAGATCTAGCATAATTGAGTGGAGTTGCATGTAATCCTATAAATAGGACGACATAGATCTACCAGATTAGAGTCAAATCTAATAGGGGAATCCATAGTTCGAGTTAATGCGACAAAAGGGTTTTAATTAGAAAGAGATTTCAATTAATCAACCTAGAGTTAGTTGTTTTTATTCTCGAAAAAGATATTAACATAAGTTAGGGATTTCTATGGATCAAGACAAGTGAATGAATCGTTTAATTCAGATTTAGAATAATAAGTGAAGTCTAGGTGGATTCTTTCCTAGGTATTGTCTCTCTCATCGGTTTTCTTCAAATATTTTTCCTACTTTATTCTCTGTTTCGTCTTAGAAATTAGATTAGTTAAGATTAGATTAAAATAAATCCCTTCAATTTATTCGGCTAGATAATAAAAAGATAGTAACTACTAGTACTTTTAGTCCTCGTGGATACGATATTCCCGACTCACCATATCTATACTACCATTCGATAGGTGCGCTTACCTTTGTCTTATTATAGTTAGTTCGTGATGTCATCAACCATATACCAAAATCATGTTTACAAACCAAATAACACAAATCATTATCTCCCAAAATAGCATCAAAATGATGTTCCAAATTAGTTTCACACATTCATCACAAGTTATTCACGAAATACGAAATTTAACATCATATACCAACTTTAACCACATTACAAATCCAACTAGAACTTTGAATTTTTCAACTTCAAAACCCTATATACAGGCCACAAAACTGAAATAATACATCAAAATCTACTAAGACAAAAGCTTGATAGTGTGTGCCTTGAAGTTGATTCATCCATCAAGTTCCGCAAAACGTTAGCTACAGAAAACAAAGAATGAACAAAGTAAGCCTATATACCTTATTAAGTCCATAGCTAAATCTAAACCAACTTACCTCAATTAATCAATTGAAATTAAAATAGTTTAGATTACAATATCCTGACAATCAATTTACAAAAATAGGTGAGCTTTACCCAAAATTAAATCATCAATTATCAAATTTTCATTCAATAGATTAAACAAAATCATTTGCATAGTTATGCCATTGCATACAATATCAAACATTCTTGCATTTACATTCAAAAACATATTTCTATTGATATCAATCACATACTTTGGCAAATTATATAAAGATCATTCTCAAGTTTTATTAGCCTGATGAACTATAGTAACATAACTCGAATACACGGCTAACACCATTACACCAGAGAGCATCAAATGCCATACAAAGGCACTATAGTGCAATTAGAGACACTAAAGTGTATACAGAGGCACCAAAGTGCAAACAGAGGCACCGAAGTGCAAGTCTCGTACAAGCGTGCGTTCTAACCCTGTTGACATGTCAATCGTATCCTAATCGTTTACTACGTTCAAACGGGCATTTTAAATGAATTCATCACATTAACAAATTAGAAGTACTTCCTCATAATAAATTCCATATACTATAATAAATTACATTCATTCAAAAATTATACTATTCATATTTCTCAATATTCAACAATTCACGACTTAGTTCGTACTCACATTAGCTTTCGTTTATAATGAATTAATCTCAATGCATAACATTTATAATATCATAATTTCAAAAATTTACAGCAAGTAATAATTACAAAAACATATTTATTAAAACACTACGAACTTACCAAAATACGATAGCTATCAACACACGACGACGACTACTCGACTACTTTTTCTTTCCTGTGTTTATCAACTGACTGATCCATTTCTTGATCTAAATATAATAATTGTATTCAACTAACCAATTCAATATCATAAAACATTTAAATTTATTTTTTTGACCTTTTAATAATATTTTACGCATTTACCCTAAACTTTTACATTTTATCCAATTTAGTCCTTAAACCCGAAACTTTCAAATCTATCACAATTTCACCAACTTCATGCTTGTCGAATTTTCTATTATTCTCTTACAACCCATAATTATTCAAATTCACTAGAATTTCATGTCAAATTCAATATTTTATCAATTCGATCATTTAACTAAAAACTAACCTGAATCCCTTTACAAAATAGTCAGATTTAACTATCAAGCTTAATAATCTATCATCAAACTTCAAAAACATCAAAAATTTATCCATGACATAATTTTGAACATTTAACAGTTTTACAAATTAGACCCTGGGTTAGCTAGATTAAGCTACAACAATATCAAAAATATAAAAATCACTAAAAATATAAAACCAACTCACATGCAAGATGATTGCTTGGCCAAACCTTCAATCCCTTCAAAAATGGAGTTTCGGTGGTGGGAATAAAAACATGAATGAAGAATATAATGTTGTTAAGTTTTTACTATTTTTACTTTTATTATATTAACATATATCATTAAATAAATATAATTTAACATATAAATTACTTAAAAACAACCCATTAACCATCCACCATAATCTAATTATTGCTAAATTACCATATAACTCCCTTTTAAAATGTTTCTATTGTCATTTAACCAATTTTAATCAATAATGATTAAATTTTATGATTTTTATGATTTAGTCCTTTTAATTAATTAACTATCTAAATGTTAAAATTTCCAAACTAAACCTCAAAATATCAGTATGATAACTTCGTAAGTATTTAATAAAAATATTTACAAGCTCAGTTTATAAAAACGAGGTCCCGATACCTCATTTTTCAAACCCACTTAACTTTAAGAGCAAACCACTTATACATAACTATGTGTTCAATTAATAAAAAATTGTCAAATAAAAATTCAATATAAAATTATTTGACTCATATAAAATAAATAATAGTTACAGACTCATTGTCGGATTTGTGGTCCCGAAACCACTGTTTCTGACACTACTAAAAACGGGCTCTTACAGCATGTACTTAGGGAAGTCTTTTGATATTTTGGTCATGGTTAGAAATGTTGGTTTGGAAGATGTTATATACCTAGTTGGATGTTGAAGCTAGTATATGGATGAATAGTTATTGCTTATGTTAAGTATGTTAAGTGTGGTTTAATAATGGTTTGAATCGAATGTAAGGCATGAAGAGGTAGTGATAATGGTTGGAGTCTTATTGTTGTTGGTGTGTTTGATGATTAATTGAAGGTTATATAGGTATGTGTTTAGGTACTTAAGGATAGGAAATGGTATGAATATGATTTTGAGCATGATAGGTATTAAGTAGAGATGTTTTGAATGTGAATTAGTATGGCTTGTTGATGGTTGGATGAATGGATTGATTTGGTTATGTTATATGTGTTAATGGTTAGCATTTGTGTATGTTTTGGGCAAATAAAGCTTTAGTTTGAAGATGTGGTGGAATGAAATAGGTACCAAATGCAAATTCTGGAAAATTTTCAGAGGTATCTGTAATAGCCTATTTTTTAATGGTACCATAAACGGTGGTTTCAAAACCTCGTCCTTTGATGATCGAGTCTGTAGATATTATTAATTAATATTTACAAGTTAATTTTAGTATTATATTGAATTTTGGTCTAGCGATTTTGTTAATTGGATAGTTATTTAAGGTATAAATGTTTCGAACAAAAAGCTAGTGGTGTCAAAAACGGTGGTTTCGGAACCCCATTTTCGATGAGCGAGAATATTTACGAGGTTATTATAAAGTTTAATTAAATTTTGGTCCATTAATTTTTCCATTTAGATAGTTAATTAGAGTACATGAACTAAATTGTAAAAGTGGTAAAAGTTTAAATGTGATGGATTTTTAATTGGTTTAAGGACCAATTAAGCAATTAAACCTATGTTAAACCATTTTATTGTGGTGGTTGACAACTTTCATCCTCCAAATTTGTTAATCATATAAATATTAAATTAAAAGAAAAATAAATCAATTTTCTATGTTCATCTTCTTCATACCGAACTTAAGAAGAGAAAAATAGGGTTTGTACGTTCTAGCTTTAGTTCTTCAATTGGTAAGCAATTTAAAGTCCATTTTTTGTAATTTTTATGTTTTTGAGGTCCCGAGAGCTTGATTTAGCTAACTTGTGTAACAATTTGTGAAACTGTTAAAGTTTCCACCATTGATGAATTCTTGAAGTTATTGATGTTTGAAATGTATGATTATACTTATAAATTTATATATATGTATATTTTCAATGATTTTGGCATCTAAAGGACTAAACCATAAAGTTTGAATTATATGGTAACTATGAGTTGATACGAGATATAGAATAGTAAAAAATGATGGTATGAATTATACAGTATGTATAAACTATTTTAGAGAAATTGATTTGATAAGGAAATGGTAATTAAATCCATGTGAACTCAGTAATCGATTGGAATATCATGCCATTAATTAAAAGAAAAACAAGTGTCGTGATCAGTGATTAATTCAATGACTTGAGGTTCAAAAATTGTTGCAGATTTTTTGAAGCTAGTGTTAGCAACATCAAACCAAGCTACTGTTAGCAACCTGAATATGATAGCTTTATGAACAAATGGATGTTGTGATCAAAGATTAAAATGATGGCTTGAGATCCAACATATGTTGCGGATTCTCTGAAGCTAGTGTTTGTAGCATCAAACTCTGGTCGGAAGCTAGCGTTAGTAGCCTAAATTTGTCAACTTATGTGAGCAAAGCAGTCCTGTGTATCCGAGTTAGAAATGAAAGTGATTTTAACAGAAATGTAATGGTTGATAAATGTGAACTTGAATTAAGTTGTTTATTTTTCAAAATGAGTATGATTGGAATGTAGCATGAATAGGATTTGAATTATATGTTCATGAAATGAATATAAGTGGGATGGCATATATTATGTTAAATTGAATTATTGAATATGTATAGGTTATTTGTATTATAAGTACTTGATGCGTGAACAACTAACCTATTGGTTGTTTTGTTGAAATGTATATGAATGTAGAGGATGCCAAAGGATGTCATGCTTAATGCTAATGAGTAACACCCAATTTTCAATTAACTTAGAAAATTGAAATAATTGGAGGACGAAATTGAAAGAGACTGGAAGTTGGCAGCCTCTATTGGAAGAAATAGGAAATTTAGAAACCGAATTGGACATGGTTGAGATTCAATTTTGGTTCAGTTGAAAAGGAACTAGCTGGTTCCATTGTGGGAGACATAATGGTTGTGAATACAGGGTTCTCATTAGGTTGGTAATGTAGCGGGAAAGAATATAAATAGTTGGAAATGACTTCCTAATGAATGATTTCCTTCCCATATCTATTTCATTTTTTCTATTCTTCATCTTCTTCGGTAATTTGAAGAAGGAATAACTATGGAAGGTTCTGAATGGAGTAGACTTCATAAGGATGGAGATGGAAAATGTAGGGAAACCAGCAAGCCGGTAAGATTCTTAGCCTCTCTGTGTGCGTAAAAATAGGTAAATAAAGTTATAGACAATCAAAACCATTTTAGGGGTTATGCATGCTTCTGGAAGTCCAAGCTTTTAAGATGCAATGCAAGTTTAACCAGTAGATTTTAGTTGTAATGTTTAGCTTCTAGGAGGATCGAAGCTCTAGCGTTCGAGAAAGCTAAGTTGTGGAAACAATGTAGCTCTAGGTGAGTTCCAAAATCCAAATTTGCTGAAATGATCTCTACTATCTAAGTGTGCCATAAAACGCATGATCGCATGAGTATTAATAATTTGCATGAAAATATACATGAAGTTGATGTGGTATGTTATATGAGCGTGGTGTGCTCCATGTAGTTAAGCATCATGATATTACATGTGCATGGTTCCATGATAACTGTGGAGAAAAAATCAATGGGATATATGAAGTTAGGAGGGGAAATGAGGAGTGATCCTGTTAAATACCACCACGGACGAAGCTCTAAACCTTACAGAGGGAATACTAAGGTGTTTGAGCATCAAGGTTAGGTGGTGTAAAGGAGGTAAGGATAGGAGGATTCAAGAAATGAGAATCACAGAAAGGTATTTACCGTGATGGCAGTATTGATTGGTCCTTCGAGGCAACACCGTAATGACAATATATGGCATAAGACCATAGATGAAAGATGTTATTGCAATCTAGTAAGAAGTATGTAGCATAAGAAAATAGATGAAAGATGCCATGGAAACATGGTACAAAGTATAACGTATATGGTGTTGTGGATGCTATGGAGTCTTTCATTCATGGTCTTATTCCGCTTTGCCATCTTGGCGTACTACCCCATGATACAATAGAGTCTTTCATCCATGGTCTTACTCATCATACCTGGATGTCGTAGCATTTTCAATCTATGGTCTTACACCGTATGCCTTATGCCTTGTACCATGCTGCCATGACATCTTTCATCCATTGTCTTACACTACGTACTTCATACTAGAATGCCTGAGCTTCTTTCATCTATGGTCTTACACCATATACCTTATACCTTGTAGCAAGTCATCATAGCATCTTTCATACATGGTCTTACGCTACGTACTTCATACCAGACTATCATAACCTCTTTCATCTATGGTCTTACGTTATATACCGTCATCACGGTGTCGCCCCGAAGGACCGGTCGATACCGCCATCGTAGTAAAGACCATTTCATAATTTCATTTCTTGAATCCTCCTCTCATTAGCTCCTTTATTCCACCTAAACTTGATGCTCGAACACCATAGTGTTCCCTCCGTAAGGCCAGGAGCTTCGCTCGAGGCAATATCTAATAGGTTCTCTCCCTATTTCTCTTCCTAACTTCATCTATCCCATAAGGGTTTTTCCAACAGTCATGCAATGTATGAACATATCATCATATCTCATGTTTATGCAAACATGCCATACTTAATAGTGTAAACCATAACAGTAGGTTTGGAGTTAGGAACTCACCTAAAACTTCATTGTTTCCACAGCTTAACCCTCTCAATCGCCAGAGCTTCTATTCTACTGGCAGTAGTCACTTGTTGGTTTCCCTACTTTTCCATTTCCATTCACATGAAGTCTACTCTATACAGAGTTGTCCATGGTCTCCTTCTTCGAGCTACCAAAAAAGATGATGAAGAAGAGAGAATAAAACTAAGTCAGGAAGAAAACCATCCATGGGAAGCCATTCACAGCTATTTATAGCCCTTACCATGCTATTTCCCATCTTATAAGATTCGTTCATTGCTAATTATTATGTCTCCCACTAAGGAACCTGTGGGTTCCATCCTAACCAAACTAGAATTTGTCCTCAACTGTAACATCCAAAAATTTGAGTATTATTTGTGTTGGCTCGAGTATGAATTTTGTGTGTTAGCATAGTCTTGTGAAGGCTTGATTTTATTTAGAAAGTTAGAATAATTTTTAGTATGGTTTATTTAATGAAGTGGATTAAGTGAACTTGACACTTAAGTTAATTTAGGTGTTAAATTAAAGCACATGAGGAGTTAGTGGCATAGTGGATAAGGAGCTTGAAAGGTTGCTTGAGGGAAATGGTTTGAGTAGCATGGAAAGCATTTTGAGGGTTTTATTTTTGTACATTCTTAGCATTAATGTTCGGTCAAAATTTATTTATGATAGGTTGGACTCTTAGTTTTGGTAAGTTGAATATTGGTTTAAGGAAAGCATGAAATTGATGATAAGAATCTTAAGGTTATGGAAGGTTGGGGAGACATAAGGCTAGACTTTAGGAAGATGTTTTGGAAAGTATTCCAAGGCCTTTAGTGCATGTATGTGTACGGCATGTATGGCTAGGGGGTGGCCGAATGTTGTTAGGAGGCTTGGGGGGATAGTTGGCCAATTTTTGTTTTTGAGCATCTTTTTGCATTTGTTTTTCCTCTCCAAAAACTCCCTCTTTGGCCGAATGTGTCTTGTGCATTTTGTGCAAATTTTGCTTTTGGTTTAGTCTTCATTTTGTTTGAACCAAAAATGTTATTTTCTTTCTCTCATCTTTCCTCTTGAAACCGAAACCTCACTTGGCATTTGTGCATTTTCTTTTCGACAAATAGTGTTTGGCCGAACCTCTCTCTTCCATATCTCCCTCTTTTCTTCTTTTGATATTGGTTCATAATCACATTTTCTTTTACTCTCTATTGGCCGAATCTTTCTCCATCTCAAGTTCCATTTCTTTTTTATTTGCTCAAAGTTAAAACATCCATTTTTCATTCTATTTTTTCTTTTCTTTTTACTTCACCATAGCCGAATCTTCTTCCTCTCTTTTGAGGTTGTTTTGGCCAAATATTCAATGGTAGATTCTCCTTGGTTTTCTTCAATCGATTTTGGATGATAGGTAAGTATTCATGGCCGTTTTTCCTTCATTTCTTTCTCGATTCTATGTCATTTTCTTGTGGACAAAGGCCGAATCTATGGGCATTTGTTGGAAGGTTCTAACCATTTTAGGAACCGATCATTCTTTTAGGCTCCTCGGGACGTTGGAAGCAATCAAACTAAGCCTCGTATCTTTGTCTATCGTTTTGGGTAAGCTTTTAGGTAAGATTGGTATTTTGAAGCGATAACTCTTTGAGATTGGTATGGCCGAATGGCCTTTGTTAATAATCTTAGTATTGGCCGATTGTAGGACAAGGTGATCTAGTGCGATAGATCGGATCTTTGGAAGTTAGTTCTTGCGTTGGTGAAAGGTGTGTATCTTACACACTTTATAACTTGGTTCATATATGTATATATGTGTGTTAAATAACTATTCATGTTGTTAAAGTCGAAATGATGAGATCTTGATATGATACCATGATGGTATAAATGAGGATTCGGGTAAGTCCATTTCTATATGTTGTTAATACATGTGGATTGAAATCATGATCTACGATTTATGATATTTTTGTTATGTGATTCATATCAAAGTATATTGACATGATTTGTTTATCTATTGCATTGGTATGGGCAACATGAGAGGAGGGGGAAGATTGATATCGTGTCTTCGGACACCAGAGGTTTGGTACCTCCAGTGATTTGGTATCACATTTGTGTCTTTGGGACACCAGAGGTTTGGCACCTCATAGCGACTCGTCCCTGTGGTTAACACCACCGTGGGTTGGCCCCACTTTTGAGATATGGGATCATCGCCAGTGATTTGGTATCACACGTGGGTTGGCCCCATAGATGGATTATTCGTGACTTTGGTCACCAGTGATTTGGTATCACATTTGTGTCTTTGGGACACCAGAGGTTTGGCATCTCATAGCGACTTGTCCCTGTGATCTAGTATCACCGTGGGTTGGCCCCACTTTTGAGATATGGGATCGTCGCCAGTGATTTGGTATCACATGTGGGTTGGCCCCACATATGGATTATTAGTGACTTTGAGTCACCAGTGATTTGGTATCACAATATTGAATATCGTGACTTCGGTCACCAGTGGTTTGGCACCACCAGTGGTTTGGTACCACACGGGGTAGAAAAGGAGTTATGGATGGCTAGGTTGGGTGCATTATACATATATGTTGCTTTGTTATAATTTGTGTAAGTATGTGGCATTTACCCGGGAAAGGGAATATGCACTGAGTCTTGGTGACTCACCTTCTCCTTTACCGTCTCAGGTGATTCGTGAGATCGCGGATGAGGAGCCGGATGAACTCGAGGAGGCCATGCAATAAAATTTGGTTTTACATGAACTACCATTTGGGTACTTTATTTTAATTTGGTTTTTCATATTTTTATGGATTTGTAATAAGGCCTGTTTATTTATGTTTTGGATTATTTATATGCTTTGGATTTGTTTTAAATTTGGCTTACAAATTACATGTTTGATATAATAATTTGAGCATAAAGTTTTCTAAATTACAAAATGCGATGGTTTTTAAAACGTTACCATCAGGTAACATAAATCATTTGATAATTTTAACATCTTAAGTATTTTCGATAACTCATACTACTTTCAAAAACTCAACTTTTCCAAATTTCTTTTAGATACAGTTTTTCAACCTAATCACTTTGGTTTCTTTAAAATATTAAAAAAAAAGTTTTCTAATCTATAGAATTGCAACTAAGTTTTAAGGACTTAATTTTTGAGATTTCAAAAGTAAATTATCAGCTTTCAATTTATTATACACTTGTTTTCTACAAACAAAGTTCAACAAAGAGTTTTTCACAAAATTTTAATCGTTAACTCGTTTTTCTTCAAAATGTTTTCCTTCGTGGCATGCCAGATTCGGTTATGGCGTATTGACCGGGTTTGGGGTGTTACAAATTGGTATCAGAGCTAAGTTCAAAAGCTCGGCTGTGGGCCCGAGGCCCAAAATGATTTAAAGTATAGTTTTAAAATGTTATTGTTTAAAATTATATGGTTTGAAAGGCATGGCCCCGAGTCTCCGGCATCAATCCGCCCTGGTAAGTACATCAAAACTGTTGATTTTGATGATATGATTATAGTGATGTTGATATGACTATATAGTAGCAGGAACTACTTTAGAGACCCAAAACTATAGGTTTGGTGTACTTGCGAAACCTCTTATTAAAATTTTTCATAAAACTGTGCTTTAAAGAAAGTGGAATATTGACTAATTCATAAAACTTTTAAATCAGATAAGTCGAGACTTTAGACATGAGTACTCGAGGTCGAGGTCGTGTTATGCGTGGACGTGATCGAGGTAGGATGGCTGTGTCTGAGCCAGTGAGGTCTGGTCAAGGATCCGAGAATGAGGTACCACCTGTCCCACCACCAGCGGTTGGAGTTGAGCATCAGGATCAAACGGGGGATGACGCGGTGTCTCAAGCGATGCTGCGAGTTCTTGAGAGGATAGCTGGAGTAGGTGGAGGCGCGGGAGCTCGGAAATCTGTACCTGAGCGACTCCGAGCCAATGGAGCGGAGGTATTTCGAGGTGTTTCAGGTGTAGCTCCCACTTCGGCTGAATATTGGTTAGAGGCAACGGAGCGAATCATGGATGATCTGGATCTGAATGCCGAGGAAAAGCTGAAAGGGATAGTGTCGCTTCTTCGGGATGAGTCATATCAGTGGTGGCTCACGGTGCGGAATAGTGCTGCGGCGGAGGATCTCACTTGGGACTATTTTAAGGCAGCGTATCAGAAGAAATATATTAGAGCTAGCTATGTTGATGCGCAGCGTAAGGCATTTTTGAGTTTGGTTCAGGGGAGTAAGTCCGTATCAGAACATGAGGCAGAGTTCTTAAGATTGAGCCGATATGCTGGAGGTATCGTGGCTTCGGAGCACGAGCGATGTGTCCGATTCGAGGATGGTTTGAGAGATGAGCTGAGGTTGCTGATTGCTCCACATCAGGAGCGAGAATTTGCTGCGTTGGTTGAAAAGTCTAAGATAGCCGAAGGGATAAAGGAATCTGGAAGGCAGAGTTACGACCGGAATAAGCATAAGAGAGGTTATGGATCATCTGGGTCAGCTGGTAATGCTCAGAAGAGGGTTAGGCAGAGTGGGCCGAATCAATCTGGAAGGCCTATTGCTGCTAATCAGAGACCAGCACAGTGTAATTGATGTGGGAAGTTTCATTGGGGCGAATGTTGGACCGGAGGAAAAGGATGTTTTGAGTGTGGCTCGCTGGATCATCGTGTGAGAGACTGTCCACGTAAGCAAGCCAGGAATCAATCTGAAGGTCAAGGTCGTGCTCAGTTCAGAAAGGAGGGACCGTCACCGCAGAGAGGTCGTGGTAATGATAGAGGAGGTAATGGTTCTAGTCGAGGCCGCGGAGCATCGGGCAGAGGTGCAAGCAACACTGAGGCAAGACAGCCTGGTTTGGTGTATGCAGCGAGACGTCGAGAGGAGGGCGACGCACCGGATGTCATAACCGGTACGTTCTTAATCTTTGGTGTTCTATATACTGCTTTGATAGATGTGGGTTTGACGCATTCGTACGTTGCTAGTAGCATAGTAGAGACCATGAGCTTAGTTTCTGAGACTGCTTCTAGGAGGATGACAGTACTTAGTCCTCTAGGTCACTCTGTAGAAGTAAATAAGCTGTATAGAGATGTACCCCTAGAACTCCAAGGGGTAGTGTTTGTGGCTGATCTGATAGAACTACCGTTTGGGGAGTTCGATCTGATTCTTGGGATGGACTGGTTGGTCAAGTACCAAGCAAGTTTGGATTGCGCTGCTAAGCGCATGGTTTTGAAGACAGTTGAGGGTAAAGAGGTGGTTATGATAGGTAATAGAAGAGATTATCTATCCAACGTGGTATCTGCGTTAAAAGCTGTGAAGATGGTCAGGAAGGGCTGTGAGGTGTTTGTAGTCCATGTGTGTGCTTTGGAGGCTAAGGAGTCTTCTGTGGAGAATGTTCGAACTGTAAAGGAATATGCTAACGTATTTCCTGAAGAACTTTCGGGACTGCCTCCGGATCGTGATGTCGAATTCGGTATAGATCTGTTACCCAGAACTGCGCCAGTGTCTATAGCTCCGTATAGGATGGCACCGAAGGAATTGATGGAATTGAAGGCTCAGATTCAGGAGTTGTTGGATCGAGGTTTCATTTGACCAAGTGTTTCGCCTTGGGGAGCGCCAGTACTTTTTGTCAAGAAGAAAGATGGTACGATGCGGATGTGTATAGATTACCACCAGTTGAATAAGCTGACGATCAAAAACAAGTATCCTTTGCCGAGGATAGATGACTTGTTTGATCAGCTTAAAGGGGCAGCAGTTTTCTCCAAGATTGATTTAAGGTCTGGGTATCATCAGCTAAAGGTGAAAGAGGCTGATAACCATAAGACGGCATTTCGCACTCGGTATGGGCACTACGAGTTTCTGGTGATGCCATTTGGATTGACAAACGCGCCGGCAGCATTCATGGACATGATGAATCAGGTTTTCCAGCAGTTTTTGGATCAGTTTGTTGTGGTATTTATAGACGATATTTTTTTATACTCCAAGTCAGAGGAGGAGCATGATGCGAATTTGCGAGTAGTGTTGCAGATTTTGAGGGAAAAGCAGCTTTTTGCTAAATTTAGTAAGTGCGGGTTCTGGCTTAGGGAGGTGACTTTCTTGGGTCACATTGTATCAGCCGAGGGGATTAGAGTAGATCCTCGGAAGATTGAGGCAGTGTTGGACTGGAAGCCGCCTAAGTCTGTGGCTGAGATTCGGAGTTTTCTAGGTCTGGCGGGGTATTACCGAAGATTTGTGGAAGGATTTTCTTTGATCGCTGCACCGATGACCAAGTTATTGAGGAAAGGAGTTCCATTTGTGTGGACCGAGAAACAGCAAGAAAGTTTCGACAAGTTGAAGAAGATTCTGACTGAAGCTCCAGTTTTGATTCAACCTGAGGCAGGCAAGGAATTCACGGTTTACTGTGATGCATCACATACTGGTTTGGGATGTGTGCTGATGCAAGAAGAGAAGGTAGTGGCTTATGCATCTCGACAGTTGAGACCACATGAGGTTAATTATCCGACGCATGACTTGGAATTAGCAGCAGTGGTTTTCATTTTGAAGATATAGAGGCACTATTTGTACGGAGAGAAGTCGATAGTCTACATGGATCACAAGAGTCTTAAGTATCTTTTGACTCAGAAGGATTTAAACTTGAGGCAACGTAGATGGATCGAGTTGTTGAAGGACTACGACTGTTCCATCGAGTATCATCCGGACAAGGCTAACGTGGTGGCAGACGCGTTGAGCCGTAAGGTTGTATCAGATTTAAGATCGATGTTTGCTTGTCTTAGTTTATACGACGATGGGAGTCTTTTGGCAGAATTGCAAGTCAAGCCGACTTGGTTAGATCAGATCAAGAAGAAATAGTTGGAGGATGATGGTTTGAATGATCGGAGGTTGCGGGTTCAGAATGGTGGTTTAGAGGATTATAGTTTGTCCAATGATGGAGTTTTGTGTTTTAAAGGAAGAGCTTGTATGCCGAAGGATGTTGAGTTGAGGCAAAGGATTCTTCGGGACGCACATAGCAGCCAATATGCTATGCATCCTAGAGGTAGCAAGATGTATCGGGATTTAAGAGAGCAGTTTTGGTGGCCAGGTCTGAAGCGGGAGGTAACTGAGTTTGTGGGTAAATGTCTGACGTGTCAGCAAGTCAAGGCTGAACATCAGTTGCCATCTGGATTACTTCAGCCGGTGAAGATTCCACAGTAGAAGTGGGAGAGGATCACTATGGACTTTGTCAGTAGATTACCTCTTACGCCTAGCAAGAAGGATTCAGTTTGGGTGATTGTGGATCGTCTGACTAAGTCAGCTCATTTCATTCCGGTAAGGGTGGATTACTCACTTCAGAGGTTAGCTAAGTTGTATGTGGCGGAGATAGTGAGGTTGCACAGTGTGCCAGTGTCGATCATCTCAGACAGGGATCCTAGATTTACGTCGAGGTTTTGGAGAGCGCTACATCAGGCTTTGGGTACGCGGTTGGATTTCAGTACCGCATTTCATCCACAGTCTGACGGGCAGTCGGAAAGGGTTATTCAGATTTTAGAGGATATGCTGAGAGGCTGTGTTTTGGACTTCAGAGGTAGCTGGGAAGAGGTTTTGCCATTAGCTAAGTTCGCATACAATAACAGTTATCAGGCAAGCATTAAGATGGCTCCATATGAGGTGTTGTATGGTAGGAGGTGTCGCACACCTACATGCTGGACAGAGTTGGGTGAACGTCAGATGTTAGGACCAGAGTTGGTTGCAGAGACTGAGGATAAGGTTAAGTTGATTCAAGCTCGGTTGAAGGAAGCTTCGGATAGGCAAAAGTCGTATGCCGATCTCAAGCGGAGGGATATAGAGTTTGCCGTGGGTGACAAAGTTTTTCTGAAGGTCTCGCCATGGAAGAAAGTGTTAAGATTTGGAAAAAAAGGCAAGTTAAATCCAAGGTTCATTGGACCGTTTAAGGTGTTGAGATGAGTGGGACCAGTAGCTTATCAGCTCGAGTTGCCAGCAGAACTGAGTCAGATTCACGATGTGTTCCATGTCTCCATGCTTAGACGCTATCGTTCTGATCCATCGCATGTCGTGGCAGTAGGGGAAGTAGAGGTGAATCTAGATTTGACGGTGGAGGAGGAACCTGTGCAGATCCTAGAGCGAGATGTAAAAGTTTTGCGGAGGAAGTCAGTTCCTTTAGTGAAGGTTTTATGGCGGAATCATGGCGTAGAAGAAGCTACGTGGGAACCGGAGGATGCGATGAGGCAGCAGTATCCTCAACTCTTTTGATCAGGTAATTTCGAGGACGAAATTTTCTTAAGGGGGTAGAATTGTAACATCCAAAAATTTAAGTATTATTTGTGTTGGCTCGAGTATGAATTTTGTGTGTTAGCATAGTCTTGTGAAGGCTTGATTTTATTTAGGAAGTTAGAATAATTTTTAGTATGGTTTATTTAATGAAGTGGATTAAGTGAACTTGACACTTAAGTTAATTTAGGTGTTAAATTAAAGCACATGAGGAGTTAGTGGCATAGTGGATAAGGAGCTTGAAAGGTTGCTTGAGGGAAATGGTTCGAGTAGCATGGAAAGCATTTTGAGGATTTTATTTTTGTACATTCTTAGCATTAATGTTCGGTCAAAATTTATTTATGATAGGTAGGACTCTTAGTTTTGGTAAGTTGAATATTGGTTTAAGGAAAGCATGAAATTGGGGATAAGAATCTTAAGGTTATGGAAGGTTGGGGAGACATAAGGCTAGACTTTAGGAAGATGTTTTGGAAAGTATTCCAAGGCCTTTAGTGCATGTATGTGGACGACATGTATGGCTAGGGGGGTGGCCGAATGTTGTTAGGAGGCTTGGGGGGATAGTTGGCCAATTTTTGTTTTTGAGCATCTTTTTGCATTTGTTTTTCCTCTCCAAAAACTCCCTCTTTGGCCGAATGTGTCTTGTGCATTTTGTGCAAATTTTGCTTTTGGTTTACTCTTCATTTTGTTTGAACCAAAAATTTTATTTTCTTTCTCTCATCTTTCCTCTTGAAACCGAAACCTCACATGGCATTTGTGCATTTTCTTTTCGGCAAATAGTGTTTGGCCGAACCTCTCTCTCCCATATCTCCCTCTTTTCTTCTTTTGATATTGGTTCATAATCACATTTTCTTTTACTCTCTATTGGCCGAATCTTTCTCCATCTCAAATTCCATTTCTTTTTCATTTGCTCAAAGTTAAAACATCCATTTTCCATTCTATTTTTTCTTTTCTTTTTACTTCACCATAGCCGAATCTTCTTCCTCTCTTTTGAGGTTGTTTTGGCCGAATATTCAAGGGTAGATTCTCCTTGGTTTTCTTCAATCGATTTTGGATGTTAGGTAAGTATTCATGGCCGTTTTTCCTTCATTTCTTTCTCGATTCTATGTCATTTTCTTGTGGACAAAGGCCGAATCTATGGGCATTTGTTGCAAGGTTCTAACCATTTTAGGAACCGATCATTCTTTTAGGCTCCTCGAGACGTTGGAAGCAATCAAACTAAGCCTCGTATCTTTGTCTATTGTTTTGGGTAAGCTTTTAGGTAAGATTGGTATTTTGAAGCCATAACTCTTTGAGATTAAGTGGTATGGCCGAATGGCCTTTGTTAATAATCTTAGTATTGGCCGATTGTAGGACAAGGTGATCTAGTGCGATAGATCGGATCTTTGGAAGTTAGTTCTTGCGTTGGTGAAAGGTGTGTATCTTACACACTTTATAACTTGGTTCATATATGTATATATGTGTGTTAAATAACTATTCATGTTGTTAAAGCCGAAATGATGAGATCTTGATATGATACCATGATGGTATAAATGAGGATTCGGGTAAGTCCGTTTCGATATGTTGTTAATACATGTGGATTGAAATCATGATCTACGATTTATGATATTTTTGTTATGTGATTCATATCAAAGTATATTGACATGATTTGTTTATCTATTGCATTGGTATGGGCAACATGAGAGGAGGGGGAAGATTGATATCGTGTCTTCGGACACCAGAGGTTTGGTACCTCCAGTGATTTGGTATCACATTTGTGTCTTTGGGACACCAGAGGTTTGGCACCTCATAGCGACTCGTCCCTGTGGTTAACACCACCGTGGGTTGGCCCCACTTTTGAGATATGGGATCGTCGCCAGTGATTTGGTATCACACGTGGGTTGGCCCCACAGATGGATTATTCATGACTTTGGTCACCAGTGATTTGGTATCACATTTGTGTCTTTGGGACACCAGAGGTTTGGCACCTCATAGCGACTTGTCCCTGTGATCTAGTATCACCGTGGGTTGGCCCCACTTTTAAGATATGGGATCGTCGCCAGTGATTTGGTATCACACGTGGGTTGGCCCCACATATGGATTATTAGTGACTTTGAGTCACCAGTGATTTGGTATCACAATATTGAGTATCGTGACTTCGGTCACCAGTGGTTTGGCACCACCAGTGGTTTGGTACCACACGGGGTAGAAAAGGAGTTATGGATGGCTAGGTTGGGTGCATTATACATATATGTTGCTTTGTTATAATTTGTGTAAGTATGTGGCATTTACCCGGGAGAGGGAATATGCACTGAGTCTTGGTGACTCACCTTCTCCTTTATCGTCTCAGGTGATTCGTGAGATCGCGGATGAGGAGCCGGATGAACTCGAGGAGGCCATGCAATAAAATTTGGTTTTACATGAACTACTATTTGGGTACTTTATTTTAATTTGGTTTTTCATATTTTTATGGATTTGTAATAAGGCCTGTTTATTTATGTTTTGGATTATTTATATGTTTTGGATTTGTTTTAAATTTGGCTTACAAATTACATGTTTGATATAATAATTTGAGCATAAAGTTTTCTAAATTACAAAATGCGATGGTTTTTAAAACGTTACCATCGGGTAACATAAATCATTTGATAATTTTAACATCTTAAGTATTTTCGATAACTCATACTACTTTCAAAAACTCAACTTTTCCAAATTTCTTTTAGATACAGTTTTTCAACCTAATCACTTTGGTTTCTTTAAAATATTAAAAAAAAAAAGTTTTCTAATCTATGGAATTGCAACTAAGTTTTAAAGACTTAATTTTTGAGATTTCAAAAGTAAATTATCAGCTTTCAATTTATTATACACTTGTTTTCTACAAACAAAGTTCAACAAAGAGTTTTTCACAAAATTTTAATCGTTAACTCGTTTTTCTTCAAAACGTTTTCCTTCATGGCATGCCAGATTCGGTCATGGCGTATTGACCGGGTTTGGGGTGTTACATCAACTATGTCCAATTTAGTTTCCAGCTTTTTTGCTTCTTTCCATAGAGGCCGCCAACTTACAGTATCTTTCAATTTAGGCCTCAATTTATTCTAAATTTCCGAGTTATTAGAAATCTGGGTGTTATAACGCCTCCCCTAAAAAGAAATTTTTTCCTTGAAATTTCCTATCATGAAAACCTCGGAGGCAAATTTAGATAACCCTTCATCATCTTGCCTTCATAGCGTTCACGAAACCCCTATCCATTATTCTTGCCAATTCCCTTAATTCAATCCCCTTTGTACATTCTCATTTCCTTTTAGCTCTGTCCAATTGGCATATTCTTATTACCTAGAGGAATAGGAGTATCGGCTCCTTGGTGGACACTTAGTTACTCCATTGCGGGGTTCTTTGTCCCATAACATCTTTTTACTATCATAACTTAGTGGGCATCCCATAGCGAACACCGTCTGTCCATTAACTCTTTGACCTTATCATTGGTAGGTGATTCCGCAAATCCTAAATTTGTTTATGCTTTAACTCCGACCATCTTGCAGATCCATAACCTTGGTGAATCTCAGTTGCCAGCTTGTTGGAGACTTTTAATCCTTCCATTGTGCTACTCCGATCCATAATCCTTTCTTCCATCCTTTAATTTGGCGGATGCTCAGAGATGAGCATCGATTAACTTAACATTGGTTTTATTTTTGGCAGAATATTTTGAAGCCTATAAGCTCATTCACATGTTAACCTTACCCACTTGATATGTCAATTCTTTTTTTTTCACAGGGTAGCCAAGCTTGTCAGTGACTCATCGTTTACCATTTATCTTAGCGAAGTGTTAGAGCGACTATTCTGACTTCGAAATTCTACTCCAATGGTAACAAAAGTTTTTTTCCTTACTCAAAAAAGGTTGTTACTAAATAGCCCTTTGACTGGTTCTTCCTTATTGGGCAATTACACTCTATTGGGTAATAGTTGGCATCCATTCCCATCTTGGGACTGCCAAAAGACGCTTCCTTCTCCCAAGGCTAACAAGTGTCCTACCAATATTGGTGGGTTTGAACTATTTCTTATCACTTATTAAATTTCTATAACTTTCCATGCTCTCTCGTGGCTATAAATAACTAGAACATGGTGGGGAAGTTCATACTCATCCAAGCCTTTTTCTTGATTAATCTTCAATTTATTTTTCACTTCTCTTATTCCTATCTTTCTTTTTCTCATCTGATTACATTACTAGGGTGTCGCTTCCCCTACTAATCCCAACCCCAAAATTTTCTCTTAAATTAATTCCTCAACCTCTATTGTTCCTAGTCTGATAGTCTAATACTATATGGGGGTTTGCCTATTTCCCTAAGGAAATCTATTTTTCCTACCTTACTTGTGGTTTCGGAGTGAATCGAGGGAAGTGTCGGCCATGCACTTCCACTAGTTTTCTCATTCTCTCTTGGAGGAGAATTTCTATCGTGGGGGATTATATACTGATTTTACTTTCAGTCAGTCCAGAATATGGAGAGAGCCATTTTCAAGAACTAGAGAGGTTTCTCCATTGCACCCAATTCGCTATGACTCCTACTGTAACATGGTGAGGAATCCATGCCAGCACCGCTTACTTCCCGCCTCACCTTTTGTCCTCTATCCCCCAACCAAACCTAACACAAGGGCCTTCCTTGTTAAGCTTCAGCGCTGCGGCCAAGTATATTAGCCGTGATGCCACACTTTCAATGCGAACCCTATGCTCCTATTGTAGAATTGCTAATGCCATCCGTAGGTTCTACATCTCCAAGGATTAGCGAGGTCGTTCCTTCTTCATCCCAATGATCAGCCAAGAAGCAAAATACTGTTGACGCAGCTATCTACTTATTTATACTTTTTCTATACTTAGCTACTTATACTTCCTTATTTGTAGTTTCCTTGTATCTTTTCAACATGCTTTTATTGGAATTTCTACTACCACGTTTTCTCAATTATACTTTCCATATATTCAAATATTGGTACTTACCTCTCAATTTACCAATCTAGGGGCATGCATTTACCTACCACATATATTCTCTTAACAATACTAAGGACTCAATAGACTTAGCCAATTCGATCGCCATGCATATATGGGTACTCCTTTTCAAATCTTCTAGGTCAAAGGACCGACTAAACCTATGTTCTGATACCAATCGATTTGTAACACCTCATGCCCAACTTGTTCTTCAGATTCAAATGTGGAGCGTCAGAAATTGACCTATACTTACTTAACACCTTGCTAACCTGACTGTCAATAAATAATATGAAATATAAAACCACCTAATAAATATATTAGAAAATAATAATTGATACATCTAAGGCCCTATACCACTAAATACTTAATCTTTCTGATTTCTATCTCTAATCAAACTGCTTGTTTACAATATAACCCTTAAAATCTTACTAAGGGCTATCTGTCCTAAAACATCTCAATTCTAGAGAGGTTATTTGACTTCGTTGCTACTGATCCTGAGGCGAAGCCTCTAATAGTACCTCCTTGTTATGTGCATGACTTGAACAGCCTACAAACCCTCGATCTTACTATTCAGTCTGGCTTGGTCTCTCTTCTGAGTCCTCGAACAATCTCGTAAATCTTGTGAACATCAGACAAACTGCTATAAGTTCAAATAAGCTTAATGAGTTCTTCCACTAGGTTACACATAAATAAACCCAAACTCACGAGGGTAAGAAATGTAAAATAAAATAAATATAAATATTCTTTGCTCGCTCAAGAATAGCGGTCTTTATCAGGGTGGTGAACTCCACCTAATCCTCCAAACTACTCTGCTCTCCTTGAGACCGCCATCTAGTCAGACTCACTTTTTTACCATATCATGGACACCTTGCTATATCAGTGAGTCTTATCCTTACTTCTCGTCTTTTCCTTCCTTTGAGTTTTTAGAACTTACTATCCTTGGCGGACATCCATAGATGAACCAGCCCCTAGCGGACTTTCTCATTTCCATACCATAGCCTTGAAGGACTTGTTGACGTTTCCTGACCATGCAAACCTTCAACACGTTTCATCACTTTGGCGAACCTGCTACCATTCCACCTTATCGTTCGTAGTGTGAGCTTACTTCTAGTAATCCGCCTTATGCACAAGACTAACCTGAGACCTCTCCTACCCCATGCGATTAAAAGTTGTCTCATTTTCCTATCAGGCTATTGCTTATATTACAATTGTAACACCTTAGACCCAGCCTAGATGTCCAGCCCGAGCTTAGTGAGTCACATGCAAAAAATCAAATATCACGCAAGACACCATAATACCATACCGTGGTTTTCATAAAGTTCAACCCAAATATTAGTTAAGTATATAATCTGCTACAGTCATCCTACTATAGTTTAACAAGGCTCCTACTGAAATAGTTTATAGAAAGTCAATAGTTCGACCGAGCTCCCACGGCACCGACCCGTTTAAGTCTACGAACCACCTGAAATCCAAGTAATAACAGAATGAGTTGTGAACTCAATACGTAAAATAAAATATTCAATTAACAATCATTAGAGCGTAGTCCCAAGTTCAGAGATTCAATTCATTACAGGAGTAAATTTAGTTCAGACTCAGAACAGACCAATTACATGTGTACGTATATACAATTTCAGTTCATATACGATACCGATTAGATTAAGATGCAATATTCCTATTCCCACCCGCTACACACTGTCTTCGGCCATCCCAAGACACCATTAAGGACATTCAATACCCAACCAACCCTACACACCTCAAAGTATTCGTTGACACTTTTACAGAAACGCAGCTTAGCTGCTAATTCAGTATGCAAAAAGCGCCAGAATCTGATGTATACTCTTAGTGGCATAGCCACGATTTCAGAACAAATTTCTTCCTCCTTCTCAATATCCTAACCCATGCCAATGCAAAACGCAAGTACCAATATCATGTATTCTTTCATTTCAATTCATTTCACAATCAATAAAATAGCTCAATAACAGAATAAACATTATAATGTACTTATAACTAAGTTATTCACAGATCAATCTCAGAGTATCAGACATTTCTAATATCATCAAATTCCATCGTTCACACATTAAAGAAGCCAGTATTAGTGTTAGGCAACATTTTCGCCCTCGAAAACAACTTTCGGGCCCTAATCACACACCACACGCCTGGTCAAACGCCCATGTGTGTTGCTCGTGTGGTTCCAAAGCATAAACAGTGAGTAACACGGCCTGGACACACGCTCGTGCCTTGCCCGTGTGTCTCACACGGCCTGGGTACACATCCGTGTCCCTGCCTATGTGGCTTTTATACACTAAATAGTGAGTTACATGACCTGGCACACGCCCGTGTCCCTAGCCGTATGGTATCATTCCACAAACAGTGAGTTACACGGCCCAGACACACGCCCGTGTCCGTTGCCCGTGTGAACCCTGCACTAACATGGCCACACACGGCGTGTCGGTCTGTGTGGCCCCAAATCAACAAACAGTGAGTTACATGACCGATCACATGGCCTGTCACACGCCCGTGTGACTCACACGCTCGTGTGCCTGGCCATGTGGCGCCGACAGCCGCCATTTCCGACGACCAAAACTTGCAAAACTAAGGTTTCCGATATGCATTTGGAAAGATTTCAAAGAGAAAACAACTCTAAAGATCCTTGAAGCCTACAACAAGCATTCAGTAACACAATTTAGCCAATTAGTCAACAGAACTTCCCGATTACTCACTTAATCCCTACGTCGAAAATTTTGACACGAAACCTTTAAACATCCCAATCTTACCGAAACTTCAGCAACAACCACAAAGATTGTCTTGTTACTATTCCTTGTTGTTAATAGCATTGCATACTAGGTAAATACACAACCATTAAAAAGAGATTCCAAAAAATCACAAAAATACTCTGTTCCAAACAATTTACAAAGCGAAGGAAAAATCACGGAGATACTCGCATTGACAGTTACTTGCCGACAACCTTCTGACCAGTGACTAACAATAGAACTTCCGTTAATCCCGTATTCCATGACCACTTCCAGTTAGCAAAATATTCAAAATGAAAGGAAGGAAAAAATAAAAACGAAAAAAATAAAAAAAACAAAAATAAAAATTAGAAGGAAGAAGAAGAAACTATCGTTAATTAATTTACTAACTTCCAAGCAGATTTCTGGCATTTGACAAAAATATTTTCCTAACGTATACGATGGGATTCGAACTTGGAACTAGACAAAATACAAATAGATGCTTAACCAGTGAACCAACAGGCTCATTCTTGTTACAATTTCACACTGAATCGAACTTAAGCGGGTAGCGCTTACTTATAGGTAGATTTCAAAAACAACAAAACTTTTAATGATGCGACCCAAACTCCAGACCTTAAACTCAATCGCAGAACACAGAACTACAGATACAGAAATTTAATTACTGCAAAATATCACAATTAAATTCTTAAATTTTTGGGGCATTACAACTCTCTCCCCGTAAAAGAAATTTCGGCCTCGTAATTTTACCTGATTCGAACATATACGGATATAGCCGTTGAATTGATTCTTCCAGTTCTCACGTGGCTTCCTCAGTACCGTGGTTCTGCCAAAGAAATTTTACTAGAGGAATAGTTGTCTTTCTCAAGATCTTAACAACCCGTTCCAAGAACTGGACAGGTTCCTCTTCGAAGTTTAAGTCTGATCGCAACTCAATCTTGTCAATAGTAACAACATGTAATGGATCCGACCTATACCATCTCAGCATCGAGACAAGAAATACATCATGAATTTGTTCTAATTCTGACGGTAACTCCAACTGATACGCAACATGTCCAACACGCTTAAGAATTCGGTAAGGTCCAATGAACCTCGGGCTCAGCTTACCCTTGCGCCCAAATCGGAGAACCTTCTTCCAAGGTGATACTTTTAAAAACACTTGGTCACCTACCGAAAACTCAATATCCTTTCTTTTTAAATCTGCATAAGACTTCTGTCTATCAGAGGCTGCTTTTAGACGATCACGAATCACTTTCACAGTGTTCTCAGTTTCAAAAACTAGTTCAGAATCCAATATCCAGCGTTCATTTAATTCAGTCCAACATATGGAGTATGGTACTTATAACTGTATAAGGCCTCGTAGGGTGCCATCTGAATACTAGAGTGGAAGCTGTTATTGTATGCAAATTTCACCAACGGTAGATACTCCTCCCAACCACCCCTGAAGTCTATCACACGACCCCGAAACATATCCTCTAAGACCTGAATAACGAATTCCAACAGTCCATTAGTTTGGGGGTAATACGTAGTGCTGAAATTAAGTCGGGTGCCTAAGGCCTCATGGAGTTTCTTCTAGAATTGAGACGTAAATCGTGGATGTCTGTCAGATATGATCGAGACTGAAATTCCGTGTAGTCTCACAATTTTGACGATATACAGTTTAGCTAACTTCTATAAGGAGTAATTCGTTTAGATAGGAATGAAGTGAGTTGATTTGTTCAATCGATCAATGATGACCCACATTGAATCTTTCTAATTGGGGGTTAGAGGCAACCCCGTAACAAAACCCATTGTTATCCGCTCCCACTTCCACTGAGGAATTTTAACTGGTTGAAGTAATCCGGATGGCAACTGGTGTTCTGCCTTAACCTTTTGACACGTTAGACAGTGGGACAAAAAAGTGACTACCTCTCGTTTCAGTCTAAGCAACCAGTAGAGTTCTCGGAGATCCTGATACATTTTATTCCCATCAGGATGCATAGCATAAGGACTGTTATACGCCTCCTGTAGAATCGAATGCCTTAGTTCCCTATCATTGGGTACACAAATCCGACCTTTGAAGCATAACACATTATTGTTATTCAAGCTAAAATCGAAGTTCTTGTTTGAACCAACACGTTGCAACCACTATACTAAGAACTCGTCGCTCAATTGTTTAGCTCGAATCTGTTCCACCCAAATCGTTTTAACCTGCAATTCTACCAATAGTCCTCCATCCTCAACCAAACTCAGACGGTCTAACATTGCTTTCAGATCAGTCATCGTTCTATGGCTAAGAGCTTCAGCTACTATGTTAGCCTTACCCGGATGGTACTCTATCGTGCAATCATAACCTTTGAGTAATTCAACCCATCGACGCTTAACTCTTTTTGGGTTAACAAATATTTGAGACTCTTGTGATCGGTGTAAATAATACACTTTTCACCATACAAATAATGTCTCCAGATTTTCAGAGCAAACACAACCGTAGCCAGTTCAAGGTCATGAGTAGGGTAGTTACCCTCGTGTGTCTTAAGTTGCCGTGATGTATAAGCAACTACCGTCTTGCATAAGCACACATCCTAACTCGATATGGGAAGCATCACTGTATACCACAAACTCCCGACCCGATTCTGGTTGCACTAAGACAGGAGCTTCTGTCAGAACGGACTTGAGTTTATCGAAACTAGAGTGTTGTGCCTCAGACCACACGAATGGAGCATTCTTTCGCAATAGCTTTGTCAGAGGGGATACAATCAGAGAAAACCCTTCAACGAACCTTCAGTAATACCCAGCTAAACCCAGTAAGCTACGAAGCTCAGATATATTTTTCGGTTATTTCCACTCAACATCCGCTTTGATTTTCTTGGGATCAACTCGAATCCCATTAGTCGTCACCATGTGACCTAAAAAAGTGACTTCCTGCAACCAAAACTCACACTTACTGAACTTGACATACAACTGTTTTTCTCGGAGTATCTGAAGTACAATACGAAGATGATCATCATATTCTGTCTCAATTTTAGAGTAAATCAAGATATCATCAATGAAAACCACTACAAATTGATCAAAGTACGGTTGACACACTCGATTTATTAAATCTATAAATGCCGCCGGGGTATTCGTTAAACCGAAGGACATTACTAGGAACTTGTAATGTCAGTAACGAGTCCTAAAGGCAGTTTTATACACAACAGTCTCTTTGACTTTGAGCTAATGGTAGCCAGAGCGTAGATCGATTTTGGAAAAGACGGACGCTCCTCGAAACTGGTCGAACAAGTCATCAATCCTCGGAACGGGTACTTGTTCTTGATAATCAACTTGTTCAACTGTCTATAATCAATGCACATTCTCATCGACCCGTCTTTCTTTAACAAACAATACCAGTGCCCCCACAGAGACACACTTGGTCGAATAAATCCTCTATCAAGGAGTTCCTGACATTTCGCTTTTAATTCGGTTAGTTATTTCGTGCCATGCGATAGGGCGCAATGGACACTGAAGCAGTACTTGGTAACAGATCAATTCCAAACTCCACATCTCTATCCGGTGGTATTCTGGGCAATTCCTCAGGAAAGACATCCGAGAATTCCTTCACGGTGCGATATCTACCACTAAAAGCTTTTCAGGAGCAGAATCGAATACATAAGCAAGGTATGCCTCGCACCCCGTTTGAACTAACTTATCTGCTACAAGAGCTGAGATTACATTAGAAAGGTAATCTCGATGCTCACCAATCATGATCACCTCGTCACTCTCAGTCGGTCTCAAAGTAACCCTCTTAGTTGCACAGTCTAGACTGACCCGATACTCAATGAGTCAATCCATTCCCAGAATTAAATCTAACTCATTAAAGGGTAATTCCATTAGGTCAGTTGGAAATATCATACCCTGGAGCTCTAGGGGTACTCGCCTGTATACTCTATCAACTCGAATTCACTGACCCAAAGGACTAATCATGGAAAACTCTCTAGCAGTATTCTCAGCTTAAACCCAGATTTGCAGAAACAACACTAGCTATGTACGAGTGAGTAGAGCCGATATCAATAAGAGTATAATACGAAACAACTGAATATCAGTCACTACAGCTGCTGCCTCAACCCTCGGGTGCCTATCAAATCTGGCCCACTTCTTAGGACGCTAAGCAGAACCAGAGGGACCCGGATCCTTTTTAACCTTACTCTGATCCTTTTCACAGTCACGTTACTCGCGCTCAACCCGCTCCCTCTGAAGAGCTATCAGAACCCACAGATCATACCTCAATCCTTCCTCGAACCTCACACACTTATCGTAGTCAGACGCTACTAGAGTTCGTGTATACCTACTCAGTCGCAGAAACTCAACCTCATACTCAGCCACAGACTGATCACCCTGAACTAGGCTCATAAAATCACGTTTGTGAGCCTCAACATAACTCGCCCTCACATACTTACCTTGAAAGGTGTGCTTGAAATAGTCCCAGTTCACTTGTTCAGGCTGAGCACATTGCTCAATGGTTAGCCACCACTGATAAGCTTTGTCCTGGAGTAGGGACACAGCACCCGTCAATTTCTGAGTAAGAGTACAGTCAAGGTCTGTTATAATATGCTCGGTAGACTCGAGCTAATATTCAGTAACAGTATGAGCGACTCCTATAACGCCCCTAAACAGTTTAGCACCATTTGACTGGAATCGTTCAGTAACCAACCCTCGGCCTCCTAATCCTGAATGGGTTCCAGCGACCCTCTCCAGTACCCGAATCATAGCCTAAGACAGTGCGTCATCCCCAATTGTCGGAGTCTGGGACTCCGTCTCAGCAGTGTGAGTACCAACAATCTCGCTGGTCTCCAAATTGAGCATACTACCCATAGAGGATGACTCTGCTCGAGCTCTTCCTCTTTGGCGTCCTCGACGCCCTCGCATACCACGTTCACGACTACCGCGCGAACTCATTTCTGGCAATCTAGCTACAATGTCAGAGTACACAGATCAGTTCAGACATCCAGTAGGATGAGTTCACCAGCTCACATCACAACAGTTTACCCACAACAGTTTAAGTATAATAATCTTTATAACAGAACAGAAATACTTACAGGGTCAACGTCGGAGGTTCGATCGTTTACTAAAGTTTCAGTGTTTCTATATTAGTTCAGATACTAATTATCACTAAACTACTTTTCTCATCCGTTATGAGCCCAAACACAGCCCGAGTGTTGACAAACCTGGCTCTAATACCACTAAATGTAACACCCTAGACCCGGCCTAGACGTCCAGCCCGAACTTAATGAGTCATGCAAAAAATCAAGTATCACGCAAGACACCATAATACCAAACCGTAGTTTTCATAAAGTTTAACCCAAATATTAGTTAAGTATATAATCTACTACAGTCATCCTACTATAGTTTAACAAGGCTCTTCCTGAAATAGTTTATAGAAAGTCAATAGTTCAACCGAGCTCCCGCGGCACCGACCCGTTTAAATTTGCGAACCACCTGAAATTCAAGTAATAATAGAATGAGTTGTGAACTCAGTGCGTAAAATGAAATATTCAATTAACAATCGTTATAGCGTAGTCCCAAATTCAGAGATTCAATTAATTACACTCAGATGAGACCAATTACATGTGTACGTATATACAATTTCAGTTCATATACGATACTGATTAGATTAAGATGCAATATTCCTATTCCCACCCGCTACATACCGTTTTCGGCCATCCCAAGACACCGTTAAGGACATTCAATGCCTAAACAACCTTACACACCTCAAAGTATTCGTTGACACTTTTACAGAAACGTAGCTTAGCTGCTAATTCAGTATGCAAAAAGCGCCAGAATCTGATGTATACTCCTAGTGGCATAGCCACGATTTCAGAACAGATTTCTTCCTCCTTCCCAATATCCTAACCCATGCCAATGCAAAACACAAGTACCAGTATCATGTATTTCTTCATTTCAATTCATTTCACAATCAATAAGATAGCTCAATAACAGAATAAACATTATAATATACTTCTAACTAAGTTATTCACAGATCAATCTCAGAGTATCAGACATTTCTAATATCATCAAATTCCATCGTTCACACATTAAAGAAGCCAGTATCAGTGTTAGGTAACATTTTCGCCCTCGAAAATAGGTTTTGGGCCCTAATCACACACCACACGGCCTGGTCACACGCCCATGTGTCTTACTTGTGTGGTTTCAAAGCATAAACTGTGAGTTACACGGCCTGGGACACACCCATGTCCCTGCCCGTGTAGCTTTTATACCCCAAACAGTGAGTTACACGGCCTGGGCACACGCCCGTGTCCCTGGCTGTGTAGTCTCGTTCCACAAACAGTGAGTTACACGGCCCAGGCACACGCCCATGTTCGTTGCCCGTGTGAACCCTGTACTAACATGGCTACACACGGGCCCGTGTGGCCCCAAATCAACAAACAGTGAGTTACACGGCCGATCACCCGACCTATCATACGACCGTATGGCTCACAAGGCCTAGTCACACGCCCGTGTGACTGGTCATGTGGCGTCGATAGCCACCATTTCTGGCGACCAAAATTTGCAAAACTAAGGTTTCCAATACACACTTGGAAAAATTTTGAAGAGACAATAACTTTAAAGATCTTTGAAGCCTAAAACAAGTATTCAGTAACACAATTTAGCCAATTAATCAACAGAACTTCCTGATTACTCACTTAATACCTATGTCGAAAGTGTCAACACGAAACCTTCAAACATCCTAAACTTACCGAAACTTCAGCAACAATCACAGAGATTGTCTTCTTGCTATTACTTGTTGTTAATAGTCTTGCCTGCTAGATAAATACACAATCGTTAAAAAAAGATTCTCGAAACTCACAAAAATACTCCGTTCCAAACAATTTACAAAATGAAGGAAAAATCACGGAGATGCTCGCATTGACAGTTACTTACCGACAACCTTCTGACCAGTGACTAACAACAGAACTTCCGTTAATCCCGTATTCCCTGACCACTTCCGGTTAACAAAATAATCAAAATAAAAAGAAGGAAAAAAATAAAAACGACAAAAAGAAAGAACAAAAATAAAAAAAAAAGAAGGAAGAAGAAGAAACTATCGTTAATTAATTTCCTAACTTCCAAGCAGATTTCTGGCATTTGACAAAAATACTTTCCTAACGCATACAATGGAATTTGAACTTAGAACCAGACAAAGTACAGACAGATGATCAACCGGTGAACCAACAGGCTCATTCTTGTCATAATTTCACACTGAATCGAACTTAAGTGGGTAACGCGTGCTTATGGGTTGATTTCGAAAACAACAAAACTTTTAATGATGCTACCCGAACTCCAGACCTTAAACTCAATCGTAGAACACAGAACCACAGATACAGAAATTTAATTACTGTAAAATCTCACAATTAAATTCTTAAATTTTTGGGACGTTACAACTATATTAGTCTGCCATCCCACTTACTCATATTCTCCCTACGAGCCATCATTGTGGTAGCATACCCGCAATAGACTTTCCTTAAAGGGTAATAGTTTTAACAGACATTCTGTCTCCTGGACAAAATCCTTATCCTGGGAATGGAATTCCCGTTCCCCTTACGAGATTGGCTTCTCGCGTACCACTTCATTTAGCACTTCCTGGTGGCTCTTTATTTTAGATCATTGCTTGCAACCTTGAATGATTTTCCTTTCTTAAATTTCCATATTTAAGCCAGCTCTAGCACGACCTATCTTTCTCTTATTCTTGTCAGGTCTTCGCTCATACCTTATTCCTTATCACTTTCATCATTTTGGCGGATTCCTCCAAATTTTTTTATCTCTACTTACACTTCCTTATAACTCTTCTTCCACTTGCATGGTTTCTCATACCTGGTGTACTGGCCATATGCTCATCTCTTGAGGTCTTGGCATACTTTCCGCATTTGTCCCTTGGAGAAGCATTCTCTTCCTACCTTTCTTCCCAATCCTATGAGGACCCTTTTTCTATTATGGCTCAAATTTTAAAAATCTCATCTCTTGAGCTCAACCTTTGGGGTAGAGCTTTTCGAGATCCTAGCAGACGCTATAAACAAAAAAATAGCACACTTGGAGAGATCCAAAAAATCTAGAGAAAATGCCTTAGCTGATTGATCTATCGTAATTCAGTGTAACATATTAAACCAATTTTCACACTTTAAGAGCTTGAATATAAGCATTTTAATTAAGTTTTAATTACATTTTAGTAAGTATTATGTAAGTTAATAAAAATGTGTAATTTGAGTCTTTTATTGACCTTAGGGGCCAAATGAGGCCTAAATGTGAGCTAATATACTTTGTATGGATTTCTTAACATATCAGTTGTTCAGGAAATGAGGAATCTAAACCCTAGGCTTGGAAACCCTAGAAAGTCATCAAGGTGAGAATTAACACAAATTTGGTATGGCCTATCCATGAACAACTTAACCCTGAACTGGTTTGGATTATGAGGTCAGAAGATAAGTAGTTCTTGTCGACTCAATTTTAGTGGACGTATCGGAAGATCTTGCTGGGGTACTGACTAGTTGATTGAACAAGAAAATATGAGATGACAGTTGATTATGACTACCAAAGCGAGCTAATCACCCATGCCAAGATTTGATACATATTTGCTTATTTGATTTCTTACTTTTCATTTATTTACTTCTTTATTATTTTTAGTATAATTTACCAAAAACCTTCCTTTTAATTCTCCGTACTATAATTCGATTAGAGTGTTAATTAAATATTTTTATGCTTAGGTTAGAATTAATTTAGTGCTTGCCTCCCTTGGGTATAATACTTAGAGTACTTACCTACTCCGTTGTCACTATATTACAACCTAACCCATATACTTGCGGATACCACTTTTTCACATCTTTTGTGCAGAATTTCTTCTCTGGACATTGGTACGTCTGGTGGGGGTCATTGATATTCGTCGGAAGTATCAAAACTTGAACGACATGATGGCAAGGTTGTTTGTCTAGCTTACAGCTTTGAAGAACGAGTATGGGTATGCTTAAACTGAAATTAATCATCTTAAGGATAAGGTTGGCCACTTAGAGAAGGAAAAATCTGCCTTTGAGGAGAGGTCTAAGGACCAAGAGGAAAGACACAAAGTTGAAGTGGAGCAGTTACGCCAATCCCAAAAGGAGGCCCTAAGAAAATATCAAGAAGATACCTAGAAAAATCTCATTGAGGCTCTTCCAAAGTGGAAAGTGAACTTAATCCTTTCAACTTGAGCAATGTAAGCTTTGAGCTTTTAAAGGGTGTTTCCATAGACTCACTCAACTTCGATGTTTACAATCCCAAAAGTAAAGAGTGGGAAGTCTTTCAAGAGGAGTAGAGATAGTCTACTATCTCTTTTGTCTCGCCCACGCCCATTGCTGAGAGTGCTAAAAAGAATATAGTAGGCGTGGAACAAAATTATAAAGGTCACCCCAAACAATCGAAATTCCCACCTTACCTTGCCTTGTCTTGTACTTTTTCTTCAGTTATCTTCCCTTCTTTTTTTTACCGCGTCTTTTATCAACGGAATAATCCTTTTACATTTCCTTTGCTCTTTTATTCCATCTTTAACCTTTTTATCATTTAACTATTAAAGAAAACATCATATTTCATGGTAAGAAAAGTCTACCATCCTTAAGGAACTAAACCAGGCTTGGCGCACTATGCATATAGGGCTCCTTTATCTTTCATAGTCTGAGGGTCGCCTAAACCTAGGCTCTGATACCAAATCATGTAATACCCTAAACCCAACTCGATTCACCAAATCTAGAGCTGGGGTGTATTACTATTACAGACTTCATACTTAAAACATACAAATCTTCAAAGAAATACATCTTATTAGTAATACTGCCTAACAGAGTTGCGCTTGGGTGAACAATGTGTATAGAACTTACAAATATAGTTACACATCACATTGGTTCATACTGTCCCACTTATTTAACCTTTAAGTAATATTACTAACGTAGATAATTTAGCCAACACAACTGAGTTATCCTAAGACTTATAAACAAATTTTTGAGACTTGTTTGAATTGTTTCTATCAGACTCAAACACGCTCATGCAGCCCCCGCTCTGTATACATAAGTTCCCACTTCGCCACTCCTTTGGCATAGCTCTGGTGTCGTCCCTCCTGACACCTCCTTTACTTGAGACATAAAACACAAAGGGGTAAGTTCGATAGAACTTAGTGAGAAAACGTTTTTTTACCTGAGTCCTTATTTAAGGATTTCATCATTTGTTTCTCGTTCAAAACTTTGACCCTATCGATTGTACAAACTTTACCATAACCTTCATTATTGGCTTTTCTTTCAGAGTTAATCTGCATTTTCCAAATTCTCAAAATACTGTGTTCGCCATTTATT
Source organism: Gossypium australe (assembly GCA_005393395.2). Taxonomy (NCBI): domain Eukaryota; kingdom Viridiplantae; phylum Streptophyta; class Magnoliopsida; order Malvales; family Malvaceae; genus Gossypium; species Gossypium australe. The sequence continues at coordinate 44,736,250 of CM016624.1, forward strand.
CAAAGTCTGCCCATAGGTGTTGTCTTCAGATGGTCATTACGAGAGCTGTTCTTCAGATTACGCGACAAAGGCATTCCTTTCCAGAGATACCCACAGAAGCTTTCTTTCATAGTCTTACCACGTAGGCGTCCTTCTAACAGAGTTGGCCCAAGACATTCATTTAACTAAGATAGCCATAAAGGCATTCATTTAACTGAGATAGCCACAAAGGCTTTCCTTATAACAAAGGTCACCACAAAGGCTTCCTTATAATAGAGATCGCCACAAAGGCTTCCTTAGGGATCACCATAAAGGCTTCCTTTCAGAGATAGCCATAAAGGCTCAGTTATACGAAAATTGGTGTTTTTAAAGATAAAGATTTGCCTAAGCTCACCATCGTGAGGTTTGCCCCTCATCGCTATACTTACGCAACTGTCCTTTACATATTCCATATGATGCCATGGCCAACCATGGTCTTACACTATATGGTTTTTTTTCAGAGTGCCATGTACTTTTTCCTTTAAGAGATTCGTGTTTTTAGCCCTGACGAACCCCTTTAGATGACTTCAGATATAGAGACAGACTTTTTATGTAGAATCATACTTGACAGACTCATTCACACCAAACTTGTTCCTTTCAGACTTCTTTATGATAGATGTATTCGTGATTCTAGACATGTAAGACATCCTTTTAAACTTCATGCATAGACCTTTCACGCAGTGCCTTACTCATGATAGACACAACCATGCTTTTGGACATATTTTACATGCATATACTTCTCTTCTTATTAGAGTCATAGAGTCATGTTTTGTTAGTTTAAGTCTCACATTCTGGTCACTAGGCACAGAAATACCTAGACTACAAACATACATGTAAAAATTAGTCTAGAGACTCACTTGGTAACCTTATTAGCAACTTGGGCTCCAATTTTAAGTTCTTCTCAAAGATTGCTATGACCACTACCTCAGTAAGAAGAAATCATCGATTAAGCTCATGATTTCCACTCTAGTTTAAAGAATACTTTCTCTCCATTCTTCTATCTTGAAAATAGTAGGATTTTTTTGAAGAGAGAGAAAAGGTCTGTTCTATTTTTCTTTAAACTCAAGCTGAAAATACTTATTGGAGAAGGAAGAGAAAAACTCCATTTTTAGTCATGGTAGCCCAGATTTATACAACCCTCATCCATATGATAACTTGACACGTGTTATAATCCTAATCAAGCTATCGTATGGGTGGTTCACAGCTGTAAGGAAACGTGTATGACAATCCACCTATATATTCATATATATATATTTATGATTTCATTTCATGGTTCATTCTAGACTACCTGTTAGGACGTAACTAGGATCATACCAGACAAATTTAGCGTGCAATGTCTTTCGGCGGTATCCCTAACACTTGAAATTCCTTGACAACTTACTAAGTTCCTTTCTTAGAAACCCCTCATTACTCCTAAGCTAACTACTCACCTTACCATTTTTCCGCCAAAAGCATCGTTGGGCAGATAGTACCACGTCAACCTATTGTCTTCAGAGACTTCGCCCAAGGGGGCACTCATGAACTTCAACTCTTAGTCGAATCTAACATCTTGCCTTCTCAAAACCTATTCCAAAATTCTTGCAATATTCAAATATCAAGGCTTTGCCCACTCTATGTGCCATCGAAGCTTTTGGGCGAATCCTTCGTAACCAGACACGCTTCTAGATCACTATGTGCCGACCTAGTGCTCACCAACATCAAGGCGCCATAGGCATGCTCAAAGGGTTCTTGTACTTAGTCCAGTTTTAACCTTATACCTATTCGAAACTTATCTTATTTGCTTTATTTACCTAAACAATATCCAGACACTAAGGTTTCGCCGGGCGGGGTGTTACATATCATCCAAACAAATAAGCTTATTTGCCATTTTACAAACTATAAGGAATAAAATAAAATCGAAGAGAACAAGATTCAAAGAAAGATTTTAAAAAACAATTGAGAATTGAGAACTGAGAATCGAGGATTGAGTTGAAAAGAATGAAGTTTGGAGGGGTTTATATAGGAAAAATTATGGTTGTTGGGGGTAATATTTTAGCAGTTGGGATTGTGACCGTTGGAAGGAAAACGCATCCTACAAGGCGCATTTTCAATGACGAGGCAATGAAAATGCGCCCTGTAGGATGCGTTTCCTTTCTCTCTCCAAAAATAGTATAGATTGGTAAATTAAAAAAAAAACGGCACATATACTCAAAATTTTTTCAGCATATATTGAAAAATCTACCGCTAAAGCTAAGAGGCATGGAGGAGAAGATGGAAAGGGGAGGGGGAGAGGGACTCTTATTTTTAATATTAATATAATTATATTTATTTAATAATAATATAAATATTATTATAAAATTTAATTTTTTTGAAAATATTTATATATATTATTATTTCTTATTAACAATATTTTTTAATTTTACATATTTTTAAATTTATTATATATATTTGAAAATACTTATGTATTTTTATATATTTCTTGATTTTTTTTTCAAAATAGAATAAAATTGTGGCAATTTGTAAATTTAGAAGGTTACTTTTTTAAAATTATGACTAAATTGATATAATATGTAAAAGTTGAGAGCTAAATTTATTATTATATCAATTTTTAACTGCAACATCAACTTACCATTTATGATTTTAACATGAAGGACCAAAATAACTAAATTATATAACGTGAGTGCTTAAATTATATATATATTTTTATTTTAAGTGCTTAAAAAAAATTGATAACTGAGTGATTATTTATGTAGTTTATCCAAAAAAAATTATCAACATAGGAGTAATTATTGTATTAAATTCTATAAATATCAAATAATAGTAAAATAAGAACGAAAAAGCAAATTTACAAATGACCATCTCGTTCCCTTATAGGAAGAGTTTTAACATTTGGTTTTGGTAAAAAAATAATAATAATAGAGGATATGAATCATTTCAGAACTTTCCTAACTTTTAAGAATTTTATGAGATTTTTTTAGCTTCTTTTTATTCTTTTATAATTTTAAGGTTTATTTAGTAAAAAAGCTTCATGATTTCATTTTTTTTATAATATCAGAAAATAAATTCTAAAATTTAGATTTTTGAAAGATTTTTTTTTCTGGAACAGCATGTATTTCTATGAATTTTTTTAAAATTTTCTTTTATTCATAACTTGGCATTGATGATGCTGGCTTTGAGGTAATATTTTGGATGCATAATAAGTTTTTATTGACCTCTTGTTGTTGCATAATTTTTTTAGAAAGAAAGTATGGGTTGGGATAACATGATAGACAAAATGAAAATATTGATACCAAATTAATAAAAAGAAATCGAGGTATTAAAATGATAATTCATCTGTCGTACAATGGTCAGGAAGTTTGTGTATATAAAATTTTAAAGGAACCTCTTAACCTTCATAAAAAAAACAAAAAATACGTCCGTTTGTTTACATGTAAAATGTTTTACGAAAAATATTTTTTTGCATTTTCCTGTGTTTGTTTCACAGAAAATAGTTTGGTCAACGGAAAATGACTTACAGGTCAAGGTAAAATAAATATTTTTTCCTGTAAAATGACTTACCCTTTTGAAAAGCGCAAGTCATTTTCCAGAAAATAGCTCATCTATAGATAATTTTTTTATATAAAAATTAACTTAAATCAAGCTTAATTATTATATTGATAATAATTTTTATTTTTATTTTTAAAATATTTAAAATATTATATTTTTCAATATTATTAAATATACATATTTAATTATTTATATTTAGTCATATAATAAATTATTAATATAATAAATATAATTTATTATTTTAATAAATTATTTAATATTTCAATTTTATTTTAATAATAAATTTTAAAATAATAATTTTAAATAATATTATTCACATATTATTGAAAATATTCAATATTAATATTTTAATAATAAATATTTATTACAATTATAAATATATTAATAATAAATGTTTTGTAGTATAAAGGTTAAAATGTGTCATAAGTCTATGTACACTTCACAGATTTATAATTTAGTCTTTGTACTTTTATTTTCAAGAATTTAGTCCCTTTACTTTTCAAATTTGAGAATCAAGTCCAATTGTTGACATCGTTAATTTTTTTTATCAATTTTGTTGATGTCACATTTTTAAATAAAAAATACACACTTAGTAGTCATGTAATTAAAAAATGACGTTGTAATGAATCGGAATTTAACATAATATTTTTAATATATGCAAAAACAATGTAAAATATAAAATTATAGATAAAAATAAATTCAATTAAACAATGAAAAAATAAGAAAATCTCAAATGTATGTTTGTTTAATTGAAAACAACTTTTATGAAATATTTTTAAGAAATCTATCAACCAACAGAAAAATTTTATATAGATTCATCCAAACACCAGAAAAGATCATTTTCAGTGAAACAAACAGATAGCTTCAAAAGGTTTGAAAAATACTCACTTATCTCTAAGGTTTAATGAAAAATATACTAATTTATCTAAAATTTATTTATTAAATAAATTTTAAATGAAAGGACAGCTTCACCCTTATTAATTATTAATTATTTTATTTTTTATATTCAACTATTTCCAATTAAAATTAATAAAATTTTAATCAATTATAAAAATAATTAATTATTGTTAAATTGAATTATAAATGACTTTATATTCAAATATAATCATAGGTTAATCATAACATATTTTTAATTAATATGTAAGTTATTTTTTTTCGCTATTACAAGTACAATTACATTGTAATTACAAAAAGTATATTTAAATAACTATAACTAGAATTAATTATTATAAAGTAACCAAAATATATCAAGATTTACACCAAAAAAATTCTATACCATACCCAAATATTGTGGGACATAAACCAAAATAAATATGTACTAATAATACACATGGTTTATATAGAGTGTAACTTAAATTGAAATCTTGAAGTTTTGAGGTCTTTAACTTTGTCCATTAAGCTAAGACCTCGTTAGTTATGATAATTATATTGAGAAAGGATTATATGAAGCAGAGATATTATCCATTTCCAATAGTTTTATGCCACATCAATATTCTTATCTTGAATCTCAAGTTTTTAATTTGGATTTAATTTTTTTCAGGATGGAAATGCTGAAATTTAATATGAAAATACTAATGTGGCATAAATTTATTGGAAAAGGGATACAAATGATGTGGCGTCACTATTTCATATAATCCTTTCCCTAATTATATTTTGCTTGTCTTCTCTTTTATTTGCTTTTTTTATAAATCTTCATGCAATATATCTCAAGGTGTTTTAAACCTGACGGAAAAAACAGACAATCTTGAAATCATAGGAAAATACGTATATTTTACGCTAACACTAAGGGGTAAGTGCCGTTTACTCAATTTTAAAATTAAGGATAAAATTTAATAACTATTTTATTTATTTTATTTTATCTTTCACTTAAAGTACTGATATTATAATATATTAATAATAGTTTGTATTTTATCATAGTTTTTTTTTTTTACCGATTAAGAGGATTGAATGCAATATTAAAACACATTACACTCTCAAGAAAAAGGCTGCACGTCTGAATCTACATTGTTGGCATGAGTAGCTCAGGGAAAAGGACCTAAATAGGATTTCATTCCATTTGAAGAACAAATAGTTTATGTACTTACTAAGCCTATGATACCAGCTAATTTTGACAAGTTGAGGAGTAAGCCTATGATAACAGGGGAATATTAGAGATCAGTCATAAGTCAGTAAGCCACTAGGGTTGGTTTGTAGAAAAATCTGGTACGGTTGTTACAGGGTTGTTAGTCTAGCAGTTAGCCAAAGTCAGCGGTTAGTGAATTGTAAGCTTTGAACGGTTTCAGAATAAGAAGAGAAATGAATTATCATCTTTACTCAATCTCTTATATTTTTCCCTTGGTTTCTTAGTTACCAAACAGTCAGTTTTACAAAAGCAATGACAGCAAGTTAAGGATACCAAATTCTATGAGAAGATTTTTGTTTTAAATTAGAGTTCATAACTTTTTAATTTAAACATTGTTATTTCACTTACAACACAACCTTATTCAATGGTGGAACTAATTTGTAGTTTTGGAGTTTGGACTGACATAATTAAACGGTTATGGTATTCATGAATTCTTGATCATTTGCCATAGCCTCCAATGTTTGTGGAGAAAGGCATGCTTCAAGGTCAATACTACCTTCCTTTGCTCCACTAAGCAATCTAAGCATCCCATCAAACTTGCTTGATGACCCACCTCTTACTGCAATTGGCTTTCCCCATCCAAAATCATTACCATACATAATGAATCGAGGAGAACCAGCTGTGAACAAAGTGTTGCTATTGCTCAAAATTGTAAAACTAGGGCTTACTGGCAAAGACTCTTTAACATATTTTTGAAACTTTCTTCAGTTACTGCAGCAATCTTCCTATTCATTTGCCAGGCCTGGTTGCCAATTCCTTGTTCCATTAGCTCCTTTGCTTTCATAGATACAATCACAGGCATAAATGCATTCCCAAAAAAGTTATAAGGCAGCTCCTCCAATCTTGGTCTAGCACCAACTACAAGGAGGTAATTGGTCTCTTCATTAGGGTCAACTCTCCTGTTGCGGATAACACATTTCCAAATATGAGACAACAGAGCTTGAAGGGAGGAAATTTTGTTGGTGCCAATCTCAGCGTTAGCTTTTGCTTTTAGTTTTGCAACGTTTTCCTTTGAGAAAAGGAAAATCCTGTCTTGTACAGGTGGTGGAATGAAGTCTTCATTGCTTTGTTTGAAATTGACACAGGGTTGAGGAATACGAATGGGAATATCCATACCATCAGGAAACCATCGTTGAAAAATAGGGGGCTTGGATAACTGAATCGAACCCTTAGAAATTTCAGACCATGTGTTAAAGAAATGCACAATGATGTGCCATCTACTACAACATGATTAATGGTATGCTCGACTTCAGGGTGTCTTCAGGGGTATGTCGCGACATTGAAGGCAATCTTGGAATTCTTCTAATCTGTTCTTTATATTGCGACACCACATACTGTGTTGCAACCTAGCGGCCAGTATTGAGTTAATATGTCTTTTAATGGTCTCCTGCATACTCACTCACGAAGTATATTAACTTCCCTGTAGGCCTCATTCGACCCCTAAGGTCAATAAAAAGACTCAATTTACACATTTATTGAACTTAACTAAACTTACTGAAATGTAATTAAAACACAACTAAAATGTTTATATTTAAGCTCCTAAAGTGCAAAAATTATTTTAACCTGTTTGCAGATCACTCGTCCGAGTTAAACATATATATGTATTCATCTGTGTCAAGTTACCCGTCTGGGTTAAACATTTTATTGACACGTCAAGTAGCTTGGGAAGAATTGTAACATATAGGTCAGGTTACCCGTTTGGGCTAAACCATTAAATGACATTGGGTTGCTCGTCTGAGCTGAATATATGTAAGTCTCAGGTTACCCGTCTAGGCTAAACCTTTATCGGTACTTCAGATAATTGGCCAAAGCTGTATACATGTAAAATACGCCTTTTAGGAATCATTTTCTTTTCTCTCTACAAAAATAATATAGATAAAAAAATTTTAAAAAAAAAGGCACATACTCAAATGTTTTTCTTCAAAATATATTAAAAAATCAGCCGCCAAAACTAAGAGGCATGGAGGGGAAGATGGAAAGGGGAGGGGGAGAGGAAGAGGGAGAGGGATGAGGGTGGGGTGGGAGAATTTTTATTTAATATTAATATAAATATTATTATAAAATTTAAATTTATTATTATATTTTTTGAAAATCTTTATATACTTATATATTTTAAATTATATATATTATTATTTCTTATTAACAATATTTTTTATTGTGACATATTTTTAAAATTTATTATTATATATTTTGAAAATATTTATTTATTTTTTATATTTCTTTTATTTTTTTTGAATTAGGATAAAATTGAGGCCATTTGTAAATTTAGAATGTTAGTTTTTTAAAATTATGACTAAATTAATAAAATATGTAAAAGTTGAGGACTAAATTTATTATTATATCAATTTTAACTGCCAGGTCAGCTTATCATTTGTGATTTTAACATCAATGGCCAAAATAACCAAATTATATAACGTGGGTGCTTAAATAACAATTTTTTTTATTTTAAGTGTTTAAAATAAAAAAATTTTGATAGTTGAATAATTATTACGTAGTTTATCCAGAAAAATTATGAACATAGGAGTAATTATTGGATTAAATTCTATAAAGATCAAATAATAGTAAAATAAGAACGAAAATAAAATTTACAAATGACCATCTCGTTCACTTATAGGAAGAATTTTAACATCTGGTTTTGGTAAAAAAAAATAGAGGATATGAATATTTCAGAACTTTCTTAACTTTTAAGAATTTTATGAATTCTTTTTAGCTTATTATTATTATTATTATTATTATTATTATTATTATTATTTTAGAATTTTAAGGTTTATTTAGTTAAAAAAAAATTAAAATGTTTTACATCTTCATGATTTCATTTTTTATAACATCAGAAAATAAATTCTAAAATTTAAAGTTTTTAAAGATTTTTTTTTTTTTTTGGAACAGCATGCATTTCTATGATTTTTTTTATTAAAGTTTTCCTTTTATTTATAACTTGGCATTGATGATGTGGCTTTGAGGTAACATTTTGGATACATAATAAGTTTTATTGACCTCTTATTGTTGCATAAATTTTTTTTAAAGAAAGTATGGGTTGGGATAACATGATAGATAAAATGAAAATATTCATACCAAATTAATAAAAAAATCGAGGTATTAAAATGATAATTTACCTATTGTACAATGGTCAAATTAGGTATGAAGCCTTTAAATTTTAATGAGTATATAAAAGTTTAAAGGAACCCCTTAACTTCGAAAAAAAAAAATTAGTCCCAAAAGGTTTGAAAAATATTATCTTCTAAGATTTGATGAAAAATACACAAAATTACCAAAAATTTATTTATTAAACGAATTTTAAATGAAAGAAGGGCTTCACCCTTATTAATTATTTTATTTTTTATCTTCAATGATTTTCAATTAAAATAATAAATTTTAATCAATTATAAAAATACTTAATTATTGTTAAATTAAATTATAATTCGCTTTATATTCAAATATAATCATATGTTAATCATAACATATTTTCAATTAATATGTAAGTTATTTTTTTGCTATTACAAGTATAACCACATTGTAACTACAAAATGTATATTTAAATAATTATAACTAGAATTAATCATTGATAATCAAAAAATATTCAGACCTACACCAAAAATATTTTATACTGTACCCAAATATTATGGGACATCAACCAAAATAAATATATACTAATAACACACATGGTTTATTTAAAGTGCGACTTAAATTGAAATCTTAAAGTTTTGAGGTCTTTAACCTTGTCCATTAAGCTAGGACCTCGTTAGCTGTAAAATTTTTTTTTTTCAAAAACTGTTAGTTATGATAATTATATTTTGTTTGTGTTCTCTTTTATTTGTTTCTTTTTTAATAAATTTTCATGCAATATATTTCAAGGTGGTTTCAAACCTGAGAGAAAAAATGAACACTCTTGAAATCATAGGAAAATACGTGTAAAATTAGAATGCCAGTAATGACAATATATATAGCAAAGAAAAAGAAAATAAAAATAAAAAATATACAGATTTTACGTGGAAACCCTTTCGGGAAAAAACCACGGGTAGAGGAGAAGAAAATTCACTATGTCGAATTCGAATAATTATAAGAGGAATAGGCTATGTCTATTTATAAGCTTGTAAAACCATATTCTATGTCTATTTATAAGCTTGTAAAATCATATTCTAATAGGAATGTAGTAAGATTGAAACACCTTATTCTAATCAATATCAAATAGATGGAGTTTAATAAGGTTTAAAAAACCTTATTCTAAAATAAAATAAAAGAAGTGTAGTTATATATGGATTTTACTTTTATTTTATTTTACCACTATATTTTATTTAAATAAGGATTCAGATAACTTAGTTCTAACAATCTCCACCTTGACACAAATTCTCAATGAACAAGTTCTTCATCGCGAACGTTCAACAAACAAGTTCTCCACCTCTTCCATAAAACCCCTTAAGGGTTTAACTTCAACAATGAACACCAACCAAGTCTAAGCAATGAGTTAGTCATCATATCTGCCGGATTTTCATGAGTACTAATTTTGCTCACAACAATATCACCACGAGCAATAATATCACAAACAAAATGATACCGAACACTATTTTAGGCCTTTAGCGGCGTTTTTAAGCGCAGCTAAAATTATTTGCGGCGTTTTTACAAGCGCCACAAAAAACGTCGCTATAGAAAATACCGCAAAATTTTGCGGCATTTATGTGAAAAAACGCCGCTAAAGAACATGACCTTTAGCGGCGCTTATCCAAAAACGCCGCTAATGAACATGACTTTTAGCGACGCTTTTCCCAAAATGCCACTAAAGAACATGACTTTTAGCGGCGCTTATCCAAAAACGTAGCTAAAGAACATGACCTTTAGCGACACTTTTCCCAAAAACGCCGCTAAAGACATGATCTTTAGCGGCACTTTTCCCAAAAACGCCGCTAAAGAACATGACATTTAGCGGCGCTTATCTAAAAATGCCGCTAAAGAACATGAAAAATAAAAAAAATAAAAATATTATATAAAAGAGCAGCACTATTATCACAGCACGCAAACAAACTTTAATTGGATAACAGTTTATATACAAATCCATTCCTATCCCTCTACCCGCTTAAGCAAATCCTTTAGCATTACTTTGATAACAGTTCCTATAATAAAATCCAACTCCAAATTGTCCAATCATGCTAACATCAGCACCAGCAGCCAATGCCTCCATGAATTCCTTAGTCCCAGACCTAGCAATGGTACCAAGATTGTTCACCAAATCTGAATAAAAAGACACAATCTCATTAGAACCTCTCTCGATTAAAATTCAGTGAATAACTGAATGCACAAGAAGCAATAACAAAACTTACCGGCCTTAGTCATGCCAATACCGCTATCAATGATCGATAGAGTATTGTTTGTCTTATCGAGGACAATGTGGGTAAACAACTTAGGTTGAGCATCAAGTTTGCTCTTGTCCGTCAAACTCTCGAATCTAATCTTGTCCAATGCCTAAAACCACAATTTTTAATAATTAAATTAAATGGTACTAGCTTTAAATTTATCATAAAACCTAAAATTAAAACCCATTTCTATGCTAATGATTTGCAGGTTTAATCAAACTTCGAAAACCATAGATTCAAATGTAAGAGTATGCTCAAAGATCAATCATGAGATAGTTGTAATAACATACTTGATTTACCATGTTTATTAATATAAAGCGTTATCATTATTATTTTAGTTTTTCCTTCTGTGTGTACAAATAAACTATTTTATAATAATGTCCTGAGAATAATATGATTATTCTTAAAAGATCCTTAGTCAAGTATTATTTTTGACTAGGACAACAATAATGTATTAAGACTAACATGTAGTTGATTGATGATAAAGAGTTGTCATTGATATGGAGTGTCAAAATCAATGCATGAATATGTGTGTTAGAGAACAACATATTGGACTGACCCGCTATGAGTATGTTTCTTGGATTATTATGTAATTGTCACAACATTACTCATAGTGATTAATATGTATATGATCCTCAGACTTGAGATAATCATTATCCCAACATCGTGAGTCGTATATTTTGATACAGTCAAACGTACACCGTAACTGGTTGTTCTATAAAGGCTGATGTTGGATATACCACAATCTATGTAGAGGGATATTGTTGATCAATATAGGATAAGTCCCTCCCACATAATGGGAGTAATATTTTAGGCCACTTGATTGAGTGAGACTAGAAATGCATGGCCATGCTCAAATAAGTTGACATAAGATGTCATACTAATTTGTATATCATAGTCTACTCAAGATATCAAGAAACATGGGATAGACTATACAAGTGTGACTATCCCATGACTTGTGTCCATTCCAGAGATAAAGGACTTAAGGATTAATGCATGAAAGGTTAATCACAAAAAGTTATGTCAAATCATGACTTCTTGTAACATAGGTAGCAATGATGCATTGCTAGATGCCACTCATTGTTTGTGACATTAGAATCGTTCTAGTATTACTGCTAACGTTACAAGAACCTACAGGGTCACACCTTATGGTTGAAATGAACGGAATAAAACATAGTTGGTATTGTGTTTGATTGTCACATGAATTAAATTAATTAAAGAATTAATTGGGCAATCAAATATTGAATATATTATATGTACAAAGATGTTGTACACTAATGAGAATTAATATATGAATTTAGTTCGTATATAAATTTAATAAATATAGTTTACCGAAATCCATGTTATAATTAATGTAATTATAACTTTTTGAATATAATTAATGTAATTATATTTTTTGGTTAAAACATTATTATATTTATTTAATTTTATAATTCATTAAAGAAATACCGATTATAAAAGGTAATAAGTGATACAAAACTGATTAAGAAAAAACCCTAAGAATTTGCTTGAAAAGTCTACAGCCGTCAAGCAAATAAAAAACTTCTAAAATAGTTTTAGAGATTTCTACCTTTCATAGTCAAACCGGGTGGATTACGTAGAGGCCGACATCGTAAAGGTTGCGGCTTGGTTCGACAGTAGATCAGAACTCTTGTTGCCGAGGCGTCGCTATCTACTCAGATTGAAGTTTCGATAACTTCGAAACCTTTATTTCACCCTGATTCGTTCCTCACACATGGATTCATGGTTTGGATCACCGGATTAATTTTATTTTGCTGCGCCATGGGGGTGCCGACGTTCCAACATCAAATACTACCTTTTGCATTTCAATCTTGAACTTTCATACTATAAATTCCTAAAATTATAATAAACAAATCAAATGACAGAATGACAGCTTTTATTAACAAATGTAATTTTCAATTGAAATAAACAACCAACAGAGCACTGCCTATAAATTAAAAATAAAGAGAAAATAAAAACCCAAATTTTGTTTCCATACAAAAAAGCAAACAAAACCAACAAGCATTAAAGCCAAAAAGATTAGATCCAATTAACCATACCTTAAAATTATAATAAAGTAATTAAAAAAACATCTCCATATTGATGACAAAAAAAAAAAAACAGTACCTAATATTACCATTAGTAGGAGAAAATCCATTCTCTCAAGCTAAAACTAGATATTTTTGTTTCCTAAACTAAAAAACAAACCAAAATCATAAAAGCATGTATACCTCATTACCAGCCCAAAACATTTAAATAAATTCAGGCAGAAATCTCATTACTTCTTAAATTCTCAATTATTCTATTGAAAGAGGCCCATATTATGCAAACCACCAGGCAATAGTATGCACAATAAACGATCCATAAAGGAGCCAAAAAAAAAAAAAACTCAGTTGACCATGTTAATAAAGTGAAGAATAGAGCCCTTTGCATAACAAAGATTAGAAAGCCCCAATTTTGATCTCACAATTTCCTTCTCTTCATTTCTAGTTTTTTCCTCATCAGTATTCTCTCCAGTTTTGCTCTTCAAGTTAATTATTAATATTACAGCCATGATAAAGCACCATTCTCTCTTTGTTCTTCATTCGTTTCCTCTGATTACCTTCATTGATGATACGCTCTTGTTCATCAGGTAGTATTAAGATTTTTAAAGTAATTGAAGAAGGCAAAAGGGGAAAAACAGGTGGCAAAAAAGCTTTCCTCAGGAAACCAATTAAATTAATTTAGTGGCATTCTCCCCAGTCTAATTTATTGGATCCCATACCCATTTCAATGTCATACTGACACAGGCACCTCACCCAAAAGGCCATGCAATAATTAATAGGCAGTCAAATGACTAATCTGTAGTCGTTTTTGCAGAAAACATGAAACATAAATCTGATGCAGTCAAACGAAAATAACATGGTCAACTATGACAGCACTAAATATATTTGCATTCTATTCTGCTTTGTGAGCAAACCAATCTAGACTGCCTAGAGTAGTCAAAGAATTAGAAGGCATTGGAAAAAAAATTATATGCTGAGCTTTTTATTTTGCAAAAAGGAACATATATAATTTTTTACTACAGAAATTCCCAGACAGCAAAGCAATCAATCTTGCAATTCCAGTGTATGAACAATCCATATAGGGTTGAAGTTCTGAACATACATGTTGAACAGTTCGTCGTTTAACTATTCTAACTCCAAAACAGAACATGCGAGCATCGCATCCAGTCAAAGTTATCTTATTAATTCCATCTTTAATACATGGAGATATCTGGCCACAAAATACATAATAAACAAGTGTTCAGACAATGGATGTTTCTTAGGTAGCTAACAAGAAGTAACAGGCTTTAACAAGCACATGCAATAACCTGCCGGCAGGCTTCCCCATCCATTCCAAACACATGCTGGAACATGTAAAGGGTAAATTCTAAGGAGCATATGATTATAGGACAGAACTTACAATAGGGCCATCATCACGACCGTTAGCCCCGAGCAATTGAGAGCCAGGTCTATTAATAGCACGAATAGGAACACCTGTTTAAAAAACTCAGTTACTGATCAAAGTTGAAATAGAAAAATGCATAAAAATTATATTGATTTCGAGCTGGAGAACGAAGTTGCAATTAGGAAAAATCCAAGGCAAAAAAAAACTAAACATGCTTCTTTCTTTTATTTTATTTTCCCTTTTAGCTAGATCCAAGTATGCTCCCCAATAAACAGTAGAAAAATAATTAAGCCGTAAAAGGAGCAATAAACTGCTAAGTAGTCAAAGAAAACCATTAATATTCGTACCATTGACCTATAAATCTGCATATTGAGGCCACTGCATCCTGAATGGAACTTTGTCATTCAGAAGCGTGCACCATGCCTATTTGACAAGATGAAAAACAAAAATATCATGATAAATAACAAAAAGCAATATACCAAACTGCACACTTTTTTTTGGCACTAGTCAACCCGGACATCATACTCTTGTTTGGACAATAACTCCTTGTCTGCTTTGGTGATTTGGAACGTTTTCTCCACGTTTTGAATTGGATTTGTACTGCAAAATGCAGGATATGAATCACTAAACAAACTACTATGAGTGAGGTCACAAAGCATTAGAGATTACAGTATAATGATATTCACACCAAAACAACCTAGAAATTGATTTTCTCCTACTAATGGTAATATTAGGCACTTTCTTTTTATTCGCCACATATTAGGCACAACAGGACACAGAACAATCAGGATAGGATTTTGTTGCGATAAAAATGTAGTAGAGTGAAGCCCCAATAGTGGAAAAAGATTATCATAAAAATGATACTGATAAAAATTTAAAAGGAATAAGGATAGAAAACAATATTCAGTGAATATTACCATTACCATTAATATTACCATTACCATTAATATTACAAAATAGAAAATCACAGACTACATGGATGACCATGGAAAGAACTTGTTCAGGCATACTTTTGAATGCAGATATACACAGGTTCTACTAGTAATAGATATGGACATGCTTGTAGGTATGTTTAAGGATATTTATCAGTGATAGTGAAAACAGAACCAAAACCCAATGGATATTAAACATACGGTAGGCTAACATTACTCTGACCAAAAATGCATACCATAACTAGTATGCATATTAGCAAAGATTAACAGCTGAAAATATTATTATAAAAGCTATGATCATCCATCAAATCAAAATTATAATCAACCCAAATCCAAAAAGGAAAAAGAAAAAAAAAATGGGGAAAATAGTAATGGATGATTTAAGAAAATAAAGAAAACCCAAATAACTAAATCAAAAGAAAATAAATTAAAAATATTTATATATAAAAAGTCAAATAATTAGAAAGTGAAAATGAACAAAATTTTACCTCAGACCCACATCCTCTAATCAAAACTCATTCAAGATTCTCCCATGGATTTAGCTTTAACACTTCCCCATCACAGATAACTCAAAGCTCCCAAATTTTCCAGGATATGAACAACGATTAAAGCTTTAAAACAACAACAAAATCAAAAGTAATTAATGATACAGCAAAAAAAAACAACAAAGTGCATATTTTGTTTAACACCATTAAAAGAGGTTAAATCGTCATCAGGTCGATGAAAAAAACGAAAGAATCTTGTTGAAGTGGTATTTTATAATTTTGTTTTGAGAGAGAAGAAAAGGGGAGATTAATGGGTTTGGAAGGGCGTTAGGGAGAAAGAGAGAGGGGAGATCCCAGATGAAGAAAATATTCACACAAAACAAACGATCTTTTAAACAACGGTGACATGAAATTTGTCAACATCTGGTCTTTCTCTTTTATTCTCTGCTTGTTCTTCTTCACATTCTTATTTATTTCTCCATTTATATATACATTTTTATTTTCTCTCCTTTGGTCTTTTTGAGGAACTATAAAAGAAAGGGGCATTTCTAGATTCTCTCCACCTTCCTTGCTTTTTGGTACAGATATTTAACCCATATAATAATCATAACCATTCTTTATTAAACCCTAAAAAATCCAACTTTATTTCATTTATTAATCTTAATCTGATTAGTAAAATTAAAATTAAAATTAAACCCAAACAAACATGAATCTATTTATGTGGTAAAAAAATTCCAAAGGAGGTTAAGAAAATAAATTTAGAGTTGAACAGAATTTATAATATTTTAAGAACAGAATTTGTAATCTTTTATAATAATACTTGTTGGAGTTAAGAGAGAAACAAATGAGAATACCTTGAGTCTTGCCAGAAGGATCGTCTATCCAGCTGGGGAATGACTAAGGTCGCATTCATTATGTGTGCCACAGCCACCATGTCTGATATCTACAAGAGAATGGTTACCGAAGTTTTGGTCAATGAACCAACAAGGCAGCATCTGGGAACTTGAAAGCAAACAACAATGGATTTTAGGGCTAACAAATGCATTCAACCACATGTAAGAAACTTGAAAGCAAACACAACAGATTATAGAGCTAATACAAGTTAGGAGTGCCGGAAACATAATCTACTTTAGCAAAAGCAACAAATAAATAAAATTACTCAAATTTGACTTTTATCTATTTCCTTTTTCTGTTAATAAGAAAAAAAAAAAGAGATCGTACTCTACCATCTAAACTCTGAAGATTCAAGAGCATTATATTAAAATTTCCACAAAATGCTATATGAAATTAACCCAAAATTTGATAAAAAAATTTTAACATTTCAAAGCAAAAACACTAGATTATTCTCTACCAAAGAAACAAAAGAACAAAAACTCAAAAAAAAAAAAAGGCTGGAGAGAACCAACCTTAGATGTAGGCATGCTATGACGCATGCAGAAATTATGTGTATTATATTTAGCAGAGCACCGTTTCACATGTGAGAGTGTGAGTGAGAGTGAGAGTGAGAGTGAGAGTGGGTACGAAGCTACAGCGTCGTTCAGCGCCGACGGCGAAGACGAACGCGATAAGATGGAGAGCAAAAATTTCTTTATTATGTGTGGAGAGCAAAGATGATGCCTAAAAATCCAACATTTCAAATTACAAAGTTGATAATAATAATAAAATGGAAAAAAATAGTAATGCTGAAGTAGGAGGAAGAGTTACTGCTGCTGATGAGGGTGGTTGAGAAGAAGAGGAGCTTAAAGTAGCAAAAGTAGGGGAACGATGATGATGAAGATGGTGGTGGCGGAGAGAAACACCTAAAGGGTGTTTTGAAGATACCAATTTTAGGGGGAAATTTAAGGTTTCAAGGGGAAATTTTGGTTTTACGGGGGAAATTTTACGCAACGCCACAAAAAATTATTTCCTTTTAAATAAAATGATACCGTTTTGCTTTGTTAAAAATATTTTATTTTGTCTATTAAAAATTATTAGTTAAGTGATTTTATAAAACATTTATTATTATTATTTTTTATAAATTAGATTTTTATAATAAAAAATCAAATACTCTTAAAATAAATATCGTATATTTTAATAAGAAAACAAATGATTAAATGGCTGTCATTAATTATTAAGTTAAAATTATTCAATATAAGCAATTAATCTCTCACACATCAAATTTCTATTAAAGATTGAGACGTTAATCATGATTTTATATTATTCTTTTCCGATCTAATCTCCATTTCATTAGAGATATTTCTTCCTAACTAAAATATAACTATTTTGCTAAATGTTCGATGTGGAATGATTTTAGTTTTTGTATTTCATTTTTATTTGTTATAATTTGGTCCTATACAAAATAGATAGTTACCTATCCATATCATTTAATTTGTTACTTTTTTTATCAATGTTTTTTTAAAATCTAATATTTAAATATATCAAACGGTTTAGATTAAATATTTTTAAATAAAAGTATTAATTAATTGTATAAAATTTCATCATTTAACAAATCTCAAGTAAACCTTAAATCCTAAACCATTTAATATATAAAGTTTATCTATTTATCTATTAAATAATTTAAACCATAAACATAATTTTAATATATTAAAATTAATATTATCTCTTTTTACAATTATATAATAAATTATTTAATATATAAATTAAAAGACATTAGTTAATCTAAACCTTTAACCCATATCCCTTAAACCCTAAACCATTTCACATAACCCCCTAATCACTAACCTTTAAACCCGTAACCCTTGAACCCTTAATCACTAGCCTTTAAACTTTAAACCCTTAACCATTAACCCTAAAACCCTTAACCATTAACCCTTAAACCTTAAACCCTAAACATTAAACCATAAACCATAATCCCTAAACATTAAAATAGTAACTCCTAAACCTTATACCCTAAACCATATATACCATAAACTATAAATTCTAAACTATAATGATAATTAATTCAATATTTTAAAATTAATACTATCTCTTTTACGATTATATAAGAAATTATTTAATATATAAATTAAAAAACAATTAGTCATATACCCAAAATTTTTTCAATTTTTTGCGGCGTTTTTTGAAAAGCGCCGCTAATGCTTGACCTATAGCGGCGTTTTTTGAAAAGCGCCGCTAATGCTCAATCTATTGCGGCGTTTTTTAAAAAGCGTCGCTAATGCTCGATCTATAGCGGCGTTTTTTTGAAAAGCGCCGCTAATGCTCAACCTATAGCGGCGTTTTTTAAAAAGCGCAACTAATGCTCGATCTATAGCGGCGTTTTTTAAGAAGCGTCGCTAATGCTCGACCTGCTCCATCTATAGCGGCGTTTTTTGTCTAAATGCCGCTAAAACACTGCTAAAAACCTATTTTGCTATAGTGGAACATCAATGTGTTTTGTTCTCTCGTGAAACATTTGATCTTTTGTAAGGAAGATTGCACTCTGACTGTCACAAAATACTATACTGATTTGAAGGTCTTCATTGAGTTCACTAAAGAGTCCCTTCAACCAAATAGCTTCTTTACAAGCCTCAGTAATCGCCATGTACTCAGCTTCAGTGGTAGACAATGCGACTGTAGTTTGCAAAGTAGCTTTCCAACTGATTGTACAACCTTTGATTGTAAAGACATAACCTGTGAGAGATCTTCTTCTATCAAGGTCTCCAGCAAAATCAGCATCAACAAACCCAATGATTCCATCTCTAATTCTTCCAAACTGTAAGCAAACATCAGTAGTACCTCGTAAGTATCTTAAAATCCACTGAACTGCTTTCCAATGTTCTTTACTGGGATTTTCCATGTATCTGCTAACTGCACTGACTGCATATGATAAATCTGGACGTGAACAAACTATAGCATACATGAAAGATCCCACTACACTAGAGTATAGAACATATGACATGTATTTAATCTCATCATCTGATTGTAGAGACAAAGCCGATGAAAGTCTGAAATGGGTTGTTAAAGGAATACTAACAGGCTTAGCACTCTGCATATTGAACCTGCAAAGAACTTTCTCAATATACCCTTTCTGACTTAGGTACAGTTTACTTGCTTCTTTTTCTCTAAAAATCTCTATACCAAGTATATTCTTTGCTGGTCCCAAATCTTTCATCTCAAATTCTTCACTTAGTTGGGCGTTAACCTTTCTTATCTCTCTTTTATCTTTCACTGCTATTAACATGTCATCAACATAAAGGAGTAGATACACAAAAGAACCATCATTGTTTTTCTTAAAGTAAACACAACAGTCAAAGCTATTTCTTTTGAAATCATGAGAAGTCATAAAGGAATCAAACCTCTTGTACCACTATTTTGGTGACTGTTTCAAACCGTAAAGGGACTTTTTCAGCAAGCAAACATAGTCCTCTTTTTTCGAAACTGTAAAACCCTCTAGTTGTTGCATGTAAATATCCTCCTCAAGTTTTTCATGCAAAAATGCAGTTTTTTACATCTAATTGCTCAAGTTCTAAATCATGCATGGCCACAATACCAAGCAAAGCTCGAATCGAACTATGCTTTACAACTGGGGAGAACACATCTGTGAAGTCCACTCCTGGAATTTGACTGTAACCCTTTGCAATAAGCTTTGCTTTATATCTAGGTTCTTCAACTCCTGGAGTCCCTTCTTTCTTTTTAAACACCCATTTACAAAGAACAACCTTTTTACCTTTAAGAAGTTTCACAAGATCTCATGTTTTGTTTTTGTAGAGTGATTCCATCTCCTCTTGCATAGCAAACATCCACTTTTCTGAGTCTTCACAACTAACCGCCTCAGAATAATTAGATGGCTCTTGGTTTGCATCTATATCTTCAGCCACATTTAAAGCATAAGCAACTAGATCAGCCTCGGCATACTTCTTTGGAGTTTTAATTTCTCTTCTAGTTCTGTTTTTAGCAATAGAGTATTGTGGTGAAGAAGCAACTCTATTCTGAATTTCTGTACTGGCTTGAGGAGTCGACTCTATTGTAGATTCTAGATTAATCTGATGCTCCACCTGCTTTTGATTTTCTTTATTGGAAGAGTCTTTAAGAGATAAGTTAGGTAGCATAGCAATTGTAACAGTCCGGTTTATACCCTAGTCGGAACAGTGGTTTCGGGACCACAAATCAGATTCAGTAAAATATTTTAATATTATTTTCTGTGCCTATGATATATGATTAAACATGTGTTAAATTTTCGTAAGTTAATTTGTTCGTCTGTATGTTTAATTTGACAAAAGGATTGAATTGCATCAAATGTGAAAGATGCTTGCTATTTGTTAAAGATCAAATTGTGATGGCTTTTAATAAGTGAAGGTTTTATGTGGCAATTAGTTAATTTCTATAGAAAGTGGACGGTTATGGTTCATATTAACCTTTGAAAATATGTTTTATAAGTTTATATTATAAGGTTAAATATGTCATTTATGTATTAAGCTTATAATAGTATATTAAAACATGAAAAAAATTGCATTAATTCATTATTGCTTCCATCGAATGCATGAAAGAAAGAAAATAAGAATAGCTTGTTACATTCGGCTAGATTGAGGTCAAATTCAAGGTATGTTTTAGTCCGTTTTTGATAATATCTACGTTTTTGCAATCGTTGCTTTGAGAGCTACAAAACCCATGCTTCAATTTTGTGTATTGATGATATTTGTGAGATATACCATGGATGATATATTAAACTTTGTGATGAGTTTAATGGTTAAATGAAAGATTTGAGCTAGATGAACATATTTTGTTCTTGAATTTTTTATGAATTTAGCTAATTAGGGCTAAATTGAGAAAATAGTAATTTGAAGGACTAAATTACAAATTTGATGGAAAATATGGGCTTGTATGATATATATGCATTCGGCTAAGCTTGGATGTATGATGATTTTGTGAATTTGATGTTTTGAAAAAAATGGACTAAATTCGATAAATTGTGCAAATGTGAGGGTTAAATTGCAAATATCCCTAAATGTGTACGTTTGGATTGAATTGAATGAACCAGTGAATAAAAGGGTTAATTCTGAACATGTATAGATCAAGAACCGAGTAAAACGAACTTAGATCGCAGGAAAGCGAAAGTAACCGAGTAGCCATTTCCGTTTTTGTTAAACTGAACTCGAGGTAAGTCATATTGCAAATAAATGTAATTTGTATTAAATTGAGCCTATTCATGTGACTATCAACAATAATGAATGTTTATGAGATGCTATGTACATGAATTCCAAGACAAGGTCGATATAATGATAAGTCCAAGAAGTCCCGTACGAACCTAGGAATATATAGGATTAGTTATGTCATGACATAGGTATATGTTCTGTTTCATCATGTAAGACCTCTTCTGGGACGTTGGCATTGACTTGAGATTTCGTGTAAGACCACATCTGGGACGTTGGCACCGATATTATCTTTACATGCAAGACCACGTCTAGGATGTTGGCATCGATATTATCTTTACGTGTAAGACCATGTCTGGGACATCAGCATCGTATTGATTCGTGTAAGACCCTGTCTGGGACAGTGTCATCGATATCTGAGTGCATATAAGACCTCGTCTGGGACGTTGGTGTCCGAGCTTTCTGAGTATCCTACTAGATTTCTTATGGTTCAACGGGCAAGTCTGTGATACGAATGGCTATGTAAATAGTGAATCTGTTTCAGGTACGTTGATTTATACACTAAGTGTGTATTTAAGGTAAGTACCTATGTGATCTTACTATTATGATTATGTATATTGGGATAATGATATGATATGTGAAAGTAAGCATGAAAGAACTATGTATATATAAGACTTTTGAATTTATGAATGTGGCAAATATTGCCAAGTACATGGACCAAAGCATATATGTGATAGTTTGCTAAGTAATTAAGATGTGCCAATGTACCTATGTACATATATGCCTTCCATGCTAAGTTTGTTTGTATTATGACTTACTAAGATTTTGGAAAGCTTACTCTGTGTGTGTGTGTTTTTTTTTCTGTTTTATAGGTTGTCAAAGCTACTAAAGGCTCGGGACCGTCAAAGATTGTCATTACACTACTAAACTCATTTTGGTACACTTTGGAAATCTATATAGCTAGATATGGCTTGTATAGGCTAGTATTTGATATAGGTTTGTTATATGAACTTAGTCATGTGATTTGACTAGTTATGAGTTGAGAATTTGCTTGAATGAATGTGATATGAGAAGTATGTTTTTGGCATGGTTAGTTGATACATGAAATGGTCAAGTTTTGATTAAGCAAATGAATGAATTATGCTTATGATGAGATGAGTTTTAGTCCTGTAATGTGGATGGTTATTTTGGTATGTTCTTGGTTGCCAAATAGGCATGAGATGTCTTAATGATTTTGCTTATAGGTAAGACCCATGTGGGTGGCATTTTGGCCTTGCAAATGGTCTATAATGTCACACGGTTATGGCACACGGGCGTGCTTAGTGACCGTGGGGCTAAATCAGTAGCTAGCTAAGAGTAAACGGTCTTGGCACATGGACATGCCTGGTAGCCGTGTGATTTTTGATAGGATGGCCAGAGTACACGGGCGTGCTTGGTGGCCATGGAGTAAAGTCAGTTTCGACCATGGAGTAGACACACGGGGGTGTCAAGCAGCCGTGGGAGGCACACGGCCTACCTACACGGGCTTGTAACCCCTGGATCTTTGAAAAGTATTAAATTTTTTAGAATTTCTGTATGTGTTCCGGTTAAGTCCCGACCTTATTTCTGAGCATGCTTAAGGTCTCGTTGACCGCAATAAAGGACACTATGTTTGTATTCAATGTGATACTTGATGAATTGTTTGATTAAGTTTCCGATCTGCCAGGTAATGCACTTAACCCTAATCCGGCGACGGACACGAAATAGGGGTGTTATATTTGGTTGGTATCAGAGCTACGGTTTAGCCGATTTTCAGACTAACGTAGTGTGTCAGATTCTAGCTATACATGCCATATATTTGAACTGTGATATGTGATGAATCCTAATGTGTAAAATGTGATTTTCGTATAACAATGGATCCCAAAAGAGCTGTAGCTGACGACGTAGGAAGTAATGCGCATGTTCCCTCTGATTCAAGATCGGCTACGAGTGGTCATTAGGGAGAAGCTAAACAAGCTTTCTTCCAGATGATGAGCGAATGGTTCACTCAATTTGTAAAGAATAACTCGACTGTTACGCAACCCCAGCCCCTTGTTAATCACCCTCAGAGATCTGTTATGCCTCCGACTATGAATCTGAACTTGTTAAACAAACCTCCAGTTGACAAAATCTGAAAGTATGGGGCTGAAGAGTTCTGGGCTACTAATGATAATGATGCTAAAAAGGTCGAGTTCTGATTAGAAAATACTATTCGAGTATTCGATGAAATGTCTCTGATTCTGAAAGAATGCATTAAGTGTGTTGTATTATTACTCCAAGATGCAGCTTATCAGTGGTGGAAAGCCTTAACTTCCATTTTTTCGAAAGAGCGAGTTACATGGGACTTCTTTCAGATCGAGTTCCAGAAGAAATACAACAGTGAGAGATTCATCGACCAGAAGCGAAAAGAATTTTTGGATCTAAAATAGGGCCGAATGACTGTTACTGAGTATGAACGAGAGTTCGTGAGATTAAGTCAGTATGCCCGAGAATGTATATCATCTGAAGCGATAAAGTGCGAAAGGTTCGAAGATGGTCTTAATGAAGACATTCATTTGTTAGTCGGGATCTTAGAAATAAAACAATTCGTAGTACTCGTTGATAGAGCATGCAAAGCTGAGGCACTCGGGAAAGATAAAAGAAAAGCTGAGTTTGAAGTCTGAGATACAACAAAGAGATTTCCGAGCAAATTATTCCAGTATTCTCTGAAGAGATTCAAAGATGATCAAAGTCGTTAAAGAGATAATATGGGATATTTGAATAGAAATCGAGCTAGATCACAAATGAGTTCCAAAACTCCAGCAACTTCAGTGGCTAGTGTTAGTAATGTTCGATTTGAGAGACCTGAATGTAAACATTATGGAAAGAGGCATTCGGGAAGCTGTAGAGTAAATGACAGAGCTTGTTTCAGATGTGGATCACTTGATCACTTTATCCGTGATTGTCCTGAGTCTGTCGAGCCAGAGACTGTTTAGAATCAGAGACTTGATAATGCACCTGTGAGAGGTAGACCTGCAAAGTATGTAAGAAATGTCAGTGGTAGTCAGAGGATTACGAGAGACACTGTTGCAAGATCTGAAGCTAGAACGCCTGCTAGAGCGTATGCTATTCGAGCTTGAGAGAAGGCTTCATCACCAGATGTTATAACAGGTTCTTTTACTCTTTATGATACTTCTGTGATTGCATTGATAGACCCTGGTTCTACGCATTCATATATATGCATGGATTTAGTACTCAGTAAGACTTTGCCTGTAGGGTCTACCGAGTTTGTTATAAAAGTATCAAACCCTTTAGGTAAAAGTGTCCTGGTTGACAAAGTATGCAAGAACTGTCCGTTAATGTTTTGAGATATTTGTTTCCCTGTGGATTTGATGCTTCTGCCATTTGATGAGTTCGATATTATTCTGGGTATGGATTGGTTGTCTTTGCATGATGCTGTTGTGAACTGTAAAAGAAAGACTATTGTTTTGAGATGTTTGAATGATGAGATTGTACGAGTTGAGTCTAATGATTTGAATGGATTGCTTGCGGTGATATCTATTTTCAAAGCTCAAAGATATGTGAAAAATGGATATGAGGCATATTTTTCTTATGTGATTGCTTTGAAAGTGTCTGAAAAGAAAGTTGAATCAGTGCCTATTGTTTGCGAGTTTTCCGACGTATTTCCTGAAGAGTTACCGGGTTTACCTCCGATTTGTGAAGTTGAGTTTGGTATTGAGTTGTTACTTGGTACTACACCTATTTCGATAGCTCTGTATAGAATGACACCAGCAGAGTTAAAAGAATTAAAATCACAGTTGCAAGAATTAACCGATAGAGGGTTTGCTAGACCGAGTTTTTCGCTTTGGGTGTTCCTGTTTTGTTTGTGAAAAAGAAAGATGGCACGATGAGAATGTGCATTGATTATCGTCAGTTGAATAAGGTGACCATAAAGAATAAATATCTGTTGCCCAGAATTGATGACTTATTTGATCAGTGAAAAGGAGCTACTGTATTTTCCAAGATTGATTTGAGATCGGGATACTATCAGTTGAGAGTAAACAATTCAGATATACCGAAAACTGCTTTCAGAACGAGGTATGGGCATTATGAGTTTTTAGTTATGCCATTTGGACTAACCAATGCTCCTGCTGTTTTTAAGGATCTGATGAACAAAATTTTCAGATCGTACCTAGATTAATTTGTTGTGGTATTCATAGATGACATATTGATTTATTCACGTGATGAAAATGAGCATGCTGAACATTTGATAATCGTATTGCAAACATTGAGAGAAAAGCAATTGTATGCGAAATTTAATAAATGTGAATTTTGGTTGCATGAGGTTAGTTTTCTGAGACATATTGTGTCAGCTTCTGGAATCCGAGTGGATCCAAGCAAGATTTCTGCTATTTTGGATTGGAAACCTCCGAGGAACGTGTCAGGAGGCTGTAGTTTTCTTGGGCTAGCTGGTTATTATCGTCGATTTGTGAAAGGATTTTCAATGATAGCTACTCCGTTGACTAGATTACTTCAGAAAGATGTTAGATTTGAATGGTCGGATAACTGCCAGAAAATTTTTGATCAGTTAAAAACTCTGTTAACAGAAGCTCCAGTGTTAGTACAGCCAGAATCGGGTAAAGAATTTGTTATATACAGTGATGCTTCGTTAAATGTTCTGGGATGTGTTTTGATGCAGGAAGGCAAAGTTGTAGCTTATGCCTCGAGACAATTGAAGCCTCATGAAAAAAATTATCCAACACACGAC